>BTPG01000001.1:295627210-296227210 GCA_036245525.1 Semisulcospira habei | reverse complement strand
ATTTTTAAAAAAATTTTAAACACTACTTTATCGCCCGCGGCTTTCAGTTTCTTTTTCTTTTTTCTTTTTTTTTTTTAATTTTCAAAATTAAAATATTTTGACTATTTCCCTTAGGGAAAACATGAAAGAAAAAAAGAAAAGAAGAAAAGATAATAACGAAAACGTATTAGAATAGTTTTCCATGTTTGATTGGTGTATCTATGTTACGAAAGCAAAAAGTATAAAACCCTAGAAATATTACACAAAGGTCAGGTAAATTCACTGATTTAGACTCGCTTTGTATGTGTATATTTGTGTGCTGGTCTGTTATTCTGGTCCCTACGGAATGTGTGTTCTTTCCTTAATTCAACAGCAATAAGGAAAAAAGGAAACCAATTCAAGACCGTGGTCTGTCATTTTTCTACATATTAGTATCACTTTTTGTGAAGTTTATTTCACACGCCAGTTACACCACTAGTACAAGTCTCACCTTTTAAATTTTATTCTACAAGATAACCGTACCAACACCAGCAGTATAGGTCGTACCCTTTTCAAGATGACAAGAGAAGACTTCAACAACCAAACAACACCGCACACTTTCTTTCTGACCATTGAAAATAACAGAAACACAAGCTCTAGCGACAGTGGACCACTCCCAGTACCAGTATTGTTGACAGGCTCCGTAAAGCTAAACACTTATAATGAGTTCAGATTCTATAAAAAAACTACATAACAATCATTTGCTGCGTCCTCGGAGCGTTGTTTGGTGGTTTCAACCTTCTTGTGTGTGGTCGACAACACGGGAAGGGAAATGCAACGGCAATGAAAAAGGAAGTCCATGTTTCTTTCCTGATGGCCATTAGCATCGGTGACGAACTGTTCACTATATCAGCGGTAAGAACCCATTATGCAAACGGTCTTCGAGCCGTCGTCGGCCCGCGCACATCCGTGCGCGGGCCAACGACGGCTGACATCGGCCCGAGAGCCGTTTGCTATCACGACGTCTGAACATGCACCAGAAATCTGCAGGTGGAATTTATCAGTGTCACTGTTTGATCTTGTTTTCGAAGTAGATGTCGGGGCTTAAAAATAATTACAATTTTCCTTCCTGACAGTGGTGCAGGAACCGGAAGCTTTGAATATGGTGTACACCGAGAATATATCTTCGAGGCCATAACTCCATTTTTGCATGTGGGTCATGCCTTCACTTGGTCCAATGATGTAAATCTAAAAATAGAGTATGCTTGGGCCATGTACCTCCGTCATTTTGTCATTTAGGGACGTGCAGCAGAAACCATGTTTATCTTATCCTTCCCATCCCGCACAAAGCCCCATTAACTGGCAATACCTCGTGTGAATATATCATAGATGAAATTATTTATTTGTACTTTCTTTTAGTTGATTAACAACGTGAGTTCCGTGGTTTAAACTGGTCGCCGATTTCGAGCTGATTCTGGGCATCTACGCTATTACCATCTTCAGGCGGTCTGCTATCTGCATAAACGCGCTGGCATCTCAGGGACATTTTCTTACAATCGCGTTTCCTTTCAGTAAGAAATTCTCACAAGTATTTAGAGTGTTTACGCATGCCTAGTTTTCAGTCTTGCAGTAAAAGCTCACAATGAAAATTACTACGTTACAAAATTTCAAATGAAATTACAATTGGTTTTTTTTTCTTATCTTTTTTTCTTTGTTTTTTTTTTCATATTTTGATGCGATTGAGTTTATTTAGTTTCTACATTACTTGATCTGTTTGGTTTTCTGTGAGATGGTCTGTGATTTTCGGTATTACAACCTGAAGCCATAAGGTCCAGAATCACAGACCAACACGCATTTGTTTCAAAAGTTTTATTTTATTCTACAGCGATCTCCAGCATCCGTCATTGGTTGTGTTTTTTTGGTCTGTTCCTTGATGCACATTTACCAGTTCTTCGAAGTCACTGTTGTGAAACTGGGTCCGTCGAGTCTATTTCGATTTCAGCATAAATTACAGGAGATGGACCGAACCGAACCGAACCAAACCGAACACAACATAACAGAACAGAACAGAACAGTACAGAACAGAGCGGAGCGGAACAGTTAGAGTACAGCAGACAAGAACACAAACATTGCCGTGTCGATTGTATCGTACTATCCTATTCTTCACAGTAGGCAAAAGATTATTGTTGCATTCGCGACTTGATGCATCCGGATACGTGGCGTTAAGCCTCGTATCGAGATGCGTCACATCGTGAATGAGTTAATAGACTATTCAAAAGAACCTACGTTGGTTTAGTCGACCCGAAGACCAATTGCTCAATCGGGATTTACTCTGAAGCAAACATGAGAATACGGCCTTGATGCTTGTGTTTCAATCGTTGCTCTCTTTCATTAACAATGAAAAAAAAAAAAAAAAAAAAAAAAAAAAAAAAAAAAAAAAAAACATGAAAAAAGCGTAATAAACAATACAGAAGAAACCTTTCGCCTTAAACATCTTACATTTGGCCCATCAATAATGATTGTTTATTTTGTTTTCTACCGAGCAGGTGATAGTAACTGGATGCCCTGATTAACCTTACAACGGCTGGCCAACACAGAGCTGTTCGAGTACATCCAGAACGCTGCCCGAGTCTGCCTTTTCTACATCCCTCTGTTTGTGTCGTTTGTTATCAACGTGCTTCTCATGGTGTCGCTTAAGAGACACGTTAGAGGAAAGAAAGGAATGACCACATCTCAAGATGGTATACTAGGTAATGTCTTTATTTCAACTTGTTACACTTGATCTGATTAGTCCAAAGCTGTGCGAAATGTTTTTGAATGTAACTGCTCAACCCATGAAGACATCTGAAAGTGTATAATGATTTAGCACCCGGCGTCAAAACTCCAAAACCTAGGAGTTGTCCGCAGAAGACTAAACTACGGTTCAGGAGGCAGATCGACCATGATAGTTCGAGGGTTGTGCCTGAATAGTCGGTGCCTTTAGGCTCGAGTTCAAAGTGCGGGCTATACTAACTTTATCGATCTTGGACGCTTTTCATTTTCTCTACAGCGCATGCTACGAAAGTAAACCAGCGAGCTCAGCGACAGGAGGCCCGCGTACTAACTCGCTGTCCCAAAACGTCACCACAAAGGTAACCAAACGAGAGAAGACCGACTCAACCGAGGCCAAAGCGGCAAAGCTAATTCTCATACTGACCTTGGTCTTCTTTTTCATGACACTACCTTGCACCCTGAACGCAACCGTGACGTCCGTTCTTCCACATTACGGTGAAAGAGATGTATCTGAACGCTGTCATGAATCTGTTGATGTATTTGAGTCAGGCGGGGACTTTTCTTGTTAGCGTAGTGTGTAGTCATCGTTTTAGGAAAGCTTTCGTGGCCTATATTAACTGCACGTGCTGTACGGACGGAGCTAAGAAGGAGCGATCTGGTTTTACAAACTCGACTGCGTCGTCCAGCTTTCCGACGACCTCAGCATACGAGATTAAGTCCGATGACTTAAGTACCCTTTCCCCCATGCAGCAGGAGATGAGTCGACAGAAACAGCTCGTGGTTAGTGCCTGGTGTACTCGTTTGTGATTTCAAAGAAGTGCTTTAACCCCTTGATTGTTACTGACGTAGTTACTCGCCTTTTCTGCCGATCGTTTGTTGCAGTCGAGGAGTTGCATGATCACGTGATATGCGAGGCATGTATAGGAACTCTTTTCTGCCGAGCAGTATCGTCAGCAGCAATCAAGAGGTTAAATTGATTTTGCAAATGTTAGCTATCGGACATTTTAAATGAAGAATCTACATGAGTAACATGATCTCGCACTGGTTGTCTAATTTTCGACTCGCTATCGCTGATGGCAGCAGTAGCGAATAGAGGGAGACAGCGATCGAGGAAGAAGAAGAAGAAGGAGACAACCATGACATGATCTAAGAGAGTGACATGATCTAACTCGCGTTGAATAAATCAGTTGGTGAAATAAAAGGCGCGCGTGGTGAATCATCGTGACTCTGCACACACGGTAAACGCGGTACATTTCGTATGCTATTAGAGCGTATTTTCGTTAATAGTTGAGTGTGTGCATGTGTGTGCGGGTGTGTGTGTGTGTGTGTGTGTGTGTGTGTGTGTGTGTGTAAGTGCTCGTGTGTGTGTGTAAGTGCGTGTGTGTACGTGTGTGTGTACGTGTGTGTGTACGTGTGTGTGTGTGTGTGTGTGTGTGTGTGTGTGTGTGTGTGTGTGTGTGTGTGTGTGTGTGTGTGTGTGTGTGTGTGTGTGTGTGTGCGTGCGCGAGTGCGTGTGTATGTGGTGATATACTTGTTGTCATCGTCCTTGTCGTTGTTGTTGTGTGTCTGTGCGCGCGCTCATGCACCCATTTAACCCCACGATCGTATTTCCCAAATTGTGGAGGTGTCGTCTAACGACTATGTACCACTTGTAGGCTACCATGATAATTCAACGGTAGTGCCAGATTAGCTTGGCGCCATCAGGCGCCAAGCAAATCTGGCGCTACCCTTGAATTATCATGGTCGATCCATCTCCTGCTGTTTTGCGTCGGGGCTAAATGAGCTGATATTGTCATGGTAGATCTATATCTCCCGATCCAGTGTTTCAGAAATAATGAGAAAAAGGGTCCGAGTCAGACCCGGATATGCGCACAGCTGCAAGGTGATGCAGCCAAACTCATCGGTCACTTGAAGTACATCATGTCAGAGCCGAATTAGTACGTGTGCTGGCCTGTGATGTTGGACTTAGGGCCTACAGCCGTAAGGTCCAAAAACACAGACCAGTGCACACATGTATGCAGCAAGTTATTGAAGTACCCAACGGAGAAGAAACACGCTTAGAAAAGACGGGTACAACACTATTTATTAATATTTCGGGTAAATACCCTTTGTCAAAATAGACAAACAAACAAACAGAGAGATTAGCCGCTACTTATCTTCAATGGCAGAAGGAATGTGGCAACTGAAGGAGGTGACGTAAAAGAAAAGAAAAGGAAGAACAAAAGTGCGCAAAAAGTAAAAATGACGTCAACGAAAAATCGTAATAGAGAGACTCGGAAAGAACCTGAACACGAGAGACAAGAGTGTGTGCAAGTACGTGCAGGAGCGAGCGAAAGAAAAGGCGTGTAGATGAGGCCAGAGAAAGAGAGAGAGAGGGAGGGAGAGAGAGAGAGAGAGAGAGAGAGAGAGAGAGAGAGGAGAGAGAGAGAGGAGAGAGAGAGAGACGGAGAGAGAGAGAGAAAGAGAGCGAGACGGAGAGAGAGAAAGAGAGAGAGAACGAACGGGGAGTACCCTTGGGCACGAAGTAGGCTGAGTGTCTAATACACAAAGCCTGCTAAACGCCAACCCGAAGGCAAACTTTATATCACCTTCAAGTTGAGGACTACCTCGAGGAAAAACGGGAGGACCCCGGGGAAAAAAACCCAGCATTTAGCACGGTACACAAGTAATAAGTCATGAAAACAAAGCAAATAATCAAATTCAGTAAGAGAATATAGGTATAAGTGGAGAGTAGGTAGTTGTGAAACCGTCTTCAAGGGTAACTCAAAAAATAAGGGGGGGGGGGGAGAGAGAGAGAGAGAGAGAGAGAGAGAGAGAGAGAGAGAGACGGGGGCGGTGAGGGGGGGAGGGGGGGGGGGAAGAGGAAGGAGGAAGGGGAAGAAGGGAAAAGAAAAAAGCGTAAAGAGAGAAAGAGGGCTAGAGAGAAGTGGTAACGGGGGTGGGGGGGGGGAGAAAGAGGGAGAGAGGTAGAAGGAAAGAGAGGGAAAAAAAGGGGGAAAAAAAAAAAAAAAAAAAAAGGGGGGTGGGCTGGGGGTGGAAGACAACCAGCCAGAGCCACCAACCCCACCCAACAGGCACCCACCAGCCCACAGAAAAACACACAGGCATGCAACAAGAGTTACCCTTGAAGACGGTTTCACAACTACCTACTCTCCACTTATACCTATATTCTCTTACTGAATTTGATTATTTGCTTTGTTTTCATGACTTATTACTTGTTGTGTACCGTGCAAAATGCTGGGTTTTTTTTTCCCGGGGTCCTCCTGTTTTTCCCCGAGGTAGTCCTCAACTTGAAGGTGATATAAAGTTTGCCTTCGGGTTGGCGTTTAGCAGGCTTTGTGTATTAGACACTCAGCCTACTTCGTGCCCAAGGGTACTCCCCGTTCGTTCTCTCTCTCTTTCTCACTCTCCGTCTCTCTCTCTCTCTCTCTCCGTCTCTCTCTCTCTCTCTCTCTCTCTCTCTCTCTCTCTCTCTCTCTCTCTCTCTCTCTCTCTCTCTCTCTCTCTCTCTCTCTCTCCCTCCCTCTCTCTCTCTTTCTCTGGCCTCATCTATACGCCTTTTCTTTTGCTCGCTCCTGCACGTGCTTGCACACACTCTTGTCTCTCGTGTTCAGGTTCTTTCCGAGTCTCTCTATTACGATTTTTCGTTGACGTCATTTTTACTTTTTGCGCACTTTTGTTCTTCCTTTTCTTTTCTTTTACGTCACCTCCTTCAGTTGCCACATTCCTTCTGCCATTGAAGATAAGTAGCGGCTAATCTCTCTGTTTGTTTGTTTGTCTATTTTGACAAAGGGTATTTACCCGAAATATTAATAAATTGTGTTGTACCCGTCTTTTCTAAGCGTGTTTCTTCTCCGTTGGGTACTTCTTTGCATATTACACGCTTGGCAGTCACCTTTTTGGTCTGGATTGAGCAAGTTATTGGACTGTATATATACCGGAGGGCGATGTCCTCAGTGATATCGGGAAGTCCACAGCTCGTTGGAAGCAAAGGTAAGCCAGCAAGCTGAAATTTCAAATTACAGTTGTGTAAACTTCTGCCTGCCGAAGACAAAGGTTTACACAACTATACTTTAAAATTTAATTTATTTTGAGTTTAGTTATGTCATGGACCAAGCGCATACCAAGGTATAGCGCTCGGTGCCCCCCTTTGTAAAAATTGCGTAGAACTCGTGGTGTAGCGCTAAACGACAGAAATATTGAAAACAAACGTTAGGAACAAAATATGCTACCTTCCTGGCATTCCTATGCCACCAAAAACTGATTGGATGGCTCTGGCCACTATACACAAGCCACTGACACTACTGCGGTTTGAAAGATTTCAGAGCATGCGCCATTTTGCCCAATTGAGTTTTAGATAAATAGATTCCACGTCTTTAGTATGTAATGAGAAAACATTTACGTCCCTTGACAGCAAGATGACTTCATATCTTGTATTACATAATTTCTTTGTCGTCTCATTCTTCTTAAAAATCACAGTACTCTTTTAGAAGGTTCTTCCCGGGAAGAAAAAGACAAAGGAGTAATAAATAATTTTGTTTTCATCCCTACGTCACACGACCAATAACTTTAGCGCAAACCGTACCATGTGACCGGGATACAAAAACCCTTGTAGCAACAAATAGCCGACTTTTTGTAACCTTCTTTCTGACGCGTCTTGGATGCTCAGTTATGTTCTATAAAAGATCATCCAAACGGTCTAAAGTACAAAGTTACTTAGTATTGTTCGAAACAACAGGCACACTACTGGAGACGGCAACGTCATGAAAGATTTTAAATTACGTCATAATTCTATTATGTATACATGTATATTAATTTGTCGTCAGTCATGTCTGGCGTGATCCAGGTCGGAAGATTCTTTCTTGATTTCTTTTACGAAACATTGGAGGAATGAAAACAAATACGTTATTGGTAGCATGGGTTTGCTGCACGGACCCTTGTGGGCCTCGGGAGGTCAAAGGAACCATTGTACCCTCAGGTCCTCGGCCTTGGTTCCTTTGACCTCCCTCAGTCCTACAAGGGTCCGTGTAGCAAACGCCTGCGACCAATAACGTATAATGTACCATCAGCTAAATTGTTTTTCCCAAGATACTCTTCTGCGGAGATAAATAAATCACGTGTTTAAAATAGATATTTGTTTTCTGTCTATCGAAGAAAACACCCAAGCAAAAGTATCCGCTCAATTTATGGCGTGCGCCATCAACTCTACAGTGAACGTGAGCGTGAGGATCCAAAATATCTTATGCGTCACCACCATTTCATTAGCTATGTTTATGGATCGCCGATACTATTTGATTGCAATCGGGGTTTCAGTCCTGGAACCGTGGAATAAAGCAAGACCGGTCCCACTCAGGTATGCATCCTGTCACTCTGGTCCCTTGTCACTCTGGTCCCTTGGGGAGGTAAAGCAAGACCGATCCCACCCAGGTATGCATCCTGTCACTCTGGTCCCTTGTCACTCTGGTCCCTTGGGGAGGTAAAGCAAGACCGATCCCACCCAGGTATGCATCCTGTCACTCTGGACCCAAAACTCTCAACAAAGTCACATCAGTCATGAATCGCTACACGCTATGACGTCATACTGTTTGCTAACAGACTTACCTCCTGCCAAAGAGAAAGGCAAAACACCGTGTGTACAACACAGACTAAGAATAGAGGCACAGCATTCGGAAACGGACACTGCCTACTTCGCATCGACCACAAATCAACGCGACACCAACTTTAATCCACAACACCAGGCAACACTGGTCACAAAGAACTCGTTTGAAAGTGCGCAAAATGTGAAAGGAGGACTGAAGCACTCGCAACAAGCGAGGCCAATCAAGTTATTCTGTGAAGCACTCGAAGATATGAAGGCCTTTCTACACCGACGAAACCCATCACCTACCACCCAACAAGCCAGCGGCAACAAAACGACAGCCACACCAAAACAGTAGCAGCAGCTACAGCATTAAGCTGCTTTTAAAGCATCAACTGTGAGATATGCACCACGGCAACACCACATATCATCTACACAGAGGGCAATACTACAAACACCAGTCTGTCGTATGTGCGGCAACACAGCCACACAAACAGCCGGCATCGTCTACAAACACGAACACACTGAGAAACAACAACGACGCTAAGACTGGGTTTGATCCGTCAAAACGGACGAATTAATAAACAAAGAATATATGACGGGCCCACGTCCATACACGCAGACTCCCAACGCTTCCTGGTGTCTTATCGCGGCAAAGCCCCGCTGAGCAGGAAATGACCTTGGACCTGACGGGTACAAGCGCCGAGGGAACAGAAAACGCGGCGATACAATCGTATCCCAACATAAGAGCATTATTGCACTAACTGGACCCTGCAAGGATTTGAAAGCGATCATACGTGACATCAACAATGCCGCGTCAGGAATACTGCAAGGATTTGAAAGCGTTCGTACTTGACATCAATTATGCCGCGTCAGGACTGCATTTCCAACCGGTTTCAAGCGCTACAGGAGCTAGTAAATGAAGAGGAGGCGGTCACTACAGAGCAGCAGTGGAAGGCAGTTAGAGAGGCGCTGAACTCAACCTGCAAAGACACTGTAGGGTTCAGGAAACACCACCACAAGGACTGGCTGTCGGCACAGACCTTGAAGAAGATAGAAGCGAGGAAGCAGAAGAAAGCAGCGGTCAACAACAGTCGCACGAGAGCAGCCAAAGTAAGGGCACAGGGGGAATACTCGGAAGCCAACCGCGAGGTGAAGAGGAGTATCAGGGCAGACAAGAGGGCCTACACAGACAGCCTGGCAGCAGAGGCAGAAAAGGCAGCAGGCAGCGGCAACATGAAACAGCTCTACGACATTACCAGAAGATTGTGGTAAGTATGGCCATACAGAAAGACCAGTAAAAGACAAAGAAGGCAAGCCTATTGCAGACAGAGCAGACCAACTCGACAGATGGGACGAGTATTTTGAAGAGTTACTAAACAGACCTAGCCCACCCGACCCCCCCCCCCCCCCCCCCCCCCCGACATCCAGCCGGCAGAGACCGACCTACCCATCAGCTGTGACAGACCCAGCCGGGAAGAGATCAGAAAAGCAGTGGCATTTTTGAAGAATGGCAAAGCAGCAGGGCCAGATGGCATCCCAGCGGAGTCTCTGAAAACAGACCTAGAGACAACAGTTGAGATGCTGTACCCACTGTTTGGAAAGATCTGGGAAGAGGAGGTGATGCCAGCTGACTGGAAGGAGGGGTACCTAATCAAGCTTCCCAAGAAAGGCGACCTCAGCAAGTGTTCCAACTACAGAGGAATCACCTTGCTGTCAGTACCAGGAAAGGTCTTCAACAGGATCATCCTAGAGAGAATGAAGAGCTCCGTTGACCCCCAGCTGAGAGACCAGCAAGCAGGATTCAGGAAGAACCGATCATGTACAGACCAGATCGCCACTCTCCGCATCATCGTGGAACAGTCTCTGGAGTGGAGCTCCCCGCTGTACGTCAACTTTGTGGATTATGAGAAAGCATTTGACAGCGTGGACCGAGAGACTCTGTGGAAACTCCTACGACACTACGGTGTACCCACAAAGCTCGTCCGCCTGATCAAGAGCAGCTATGATGGCATGACATGTCGCGTGATCCACGAAGGGCAGTTCACCAGAGAGCTCCAGGTCAGAACTGGTGTCAGGCAGGGGTGTCTGCTGTCTCCGTTCCTCTTCCTACTGGCCATAGACTGGGTCATGAAGATGACCACAGAGCACAGACGAAGTGGAATACAGTGGACACTGTGGACACAGCTTGACGACCTCGATTTTGCAGACGACTTGGCATTACTGTCCCACACTCATCAACAAATGCAGGACAAGACCACGAGGCTTGCTGACATCTCGTCCCAAGTGGGCCTCACCATTCACAAACAGAAAACAAAGACAATGAGGCTGAACGCAACCAGGGAAGAACCAGTCTTGCTTGCTGGCACCCCGTTGGAGGAGGTGGAGTCCTTCACCTATCTCGGGAGCATCATAGACAAAAAAGGCGGCACTGATGCAGATGTCAGAGCACGAATCGGTAAAGCCAGAGCAGCCTTTCTCCAGTTGAAAAAAGTGTGGAGTTCCAGAGAGCTGTCACAACACACCAAAGTCCGGATTTTCAACTCCAATGTAAAAGCAGTTCTCCTATATGGAGCAGAGACATGGAGATTGACAAAAACCACAGTCAACAGAGTACAGACCTTCATGAACAGTTGCCTTAGAAGAATTTTGAAAATCCACTGGCCAGAGAAGATCAGCAACGTCAGACTCTGGGAGAGAACAGAGCAGATAACAGCAGAGAATGAAATTGGGCGAAGAAGATGGGGATGGATCGGTCACAGTCTGAGAAAGCCAGCTGCCAGTATCACTAGGCAGGCATTGTCATGGAACCCCCAGGGAAAGAGGAAAAGATTGATTGTACGTTGCTTAACGTCCCGACAGCAACAAGGCTTTCTCAGGACGTGCCTGCACTGCTTGTGAAAAAAAAAAAAACTAAACAGAAAATTGAATGTATGTCACCAGCCGGTCAAATACGTTAAATAAACCTACAACATGGGGCCTAAATAAAGCTAAGACTGTCTAGCAACACACATCCAACATCAAGAGCTACAGGCAGTGCAGACAGTTGGGAGAGTTTTAAAAAGACAAATACAGGTGAATGGACCAAGGGTAGACAGAAACACATGCCCCAGAATAGAAAGGAAACCCACCCTGTGGGGCTGACCAGGGTGACCCTGGGAACTAAAAAGTACCTAACCCCACCCAAGTCCCCCAGGGCAGACCCGGGTGGGGGAAGAGGAAAAGAGGTAGGCCGAGAAACTCCTGGCGTCGAGACCTCCAAGCAGACATCAAGAGACTGGGAACCACCTGGAGTAGAATCGAAGGAGAAGCACAGGACAGGAGTTGCTGGAGGTCTCTCGTCGACGGCCTATACCCGGGTAGGGGTGACAGGCGTAAGTAAGTAAGTAAGGACTGCATTTACATGCATGGACTACACGGACAACAATTACCATGTCCTAATGTAAGAAATAAAATGCGACTCAGAGGAATACACCAAGGAATGGACTGAGAATTGTAGGCCGGTTCCCTGATGAGTAAATCGGAGCCTGTAGTTACTAACAACGAATACCGATCGAAACGCCCCCGAGTGCTTCACATTCTTCTACTCGGATATTGAGAGGCGTCGGGACCAGAGTGACAGGATGCATACCTGGGTGGGACCGGTCTTGCTTTACCCCCAAAGGACCAGAGTGACAGGATGCATACCTGGATGGGACCGGTCTAATGGCGTGCGCCATCAACTCTACAGTGAACAGTTGCGAGAGCGTGAGGATCCAAAATATCCGTTATGCGTCACCACCATTTCATTAGCTATGTTTATGGATCGCCGATACTATTTGATTACAATCGGGGCCTCAGTCCTGGAACCCCCGCAAAAACGACTGAGTCCCCGACCGGGGTTATTGTGTCGCATGGCGTCCGGTATTATTATCATACAAGGATCTCATAGTTAGCATTACGTCATAGTACTTAACATATTCGAGACGTGTCGCCTCCGGAATACGCGGCTTTAAGCCGCGTATCCGGAGGCGGCACGTCTCGAATGAGTTAATGATAGCTCTATGATACACGAAGGAAGAGCGGGCTCACGAGAATCAGCGCCTCTTGCTTGCTTGCCTCATGCAAGTTTATGCTACTTATTCGCCTTATGCAAAAGCGGGTGCCTAATGCAGACAATGACGTCGAGATAGTTTCTTAGACATAACTCTTAGTGGCAGAGAAGGGGCTGATTTCATATCTGTGGTCGCAAGAATCTGTTTTATGAAAATTTGTACGATTGTGGTTGTGTTGTTTCGTGAGAGCGTGCATGTATTGATCGTAGGAAACGATCCGATATTTATTTGAGGTGTCACGATTACGAATCACGTACCTTTTCAGTAAGATTCTTTATTGTTCGCGCGTAGAGCGAAACTGGCTTTGTTATGATACGCTAAGATCAGTCCGGAAGTTTCTAGCAAAGTCGCAAGGAGAATAGCGGTCGATTTTTGTGATGCGTAGATTCACTGAGAATAAGCCAAAACGTTCGAGCAAAATCGCGCTGTCTAGTGACCTCGCATGTGTGACGTCAAAGTGTAGGCAACATTTTGCAACACAGTAGTAAAGCCACTCTAATATTCATGGTCATAGTTGTTTTCTGTACGCGTGAAGTTGGCAGCCGGTCAATGTGAATTATGAAAGGTCGTGAACAGTCTGCCATACTCTTGTGTGACGTCATTACACAGTGGGATTTGGGGCTGAAATTAGCAGTCGAATTCTTGTAGACTATTGTAGTTTATTCTAGAAAGTTCTTTTTTTTATTAATATTTACGAGTTTCGGTTAAGTGTTCTGTTCTGATTGGTTGCGTTGTGTGAATTCGTTGGATTATTCTGGAAAGTTGTTATACTATAAAAGATTGTGCTGGGAAGCACGTTTGTACATTGTCATACATTGTCAGTTGTAGGGACACACAGTTTATCGTAGGTACGTGGCCCGTATAGGGTGTACATTGTGAGAGACGCAGCGTAACGGTGGTGTACATTGTATGAGAGACGCATTGTGTCAAAGTGTAGACATTTTGTAGAGGAGACATTGTATCAGTGTTGGTGCATTTGTGAACGCATTGTTTGGAGATCGCATCACTGCAATAAAATATTGTTGGAACTGTTACTCCAGTGTGGTCTACATCCTTAAGCCACGTGTGACGGGTTGCAGCTGAATGAAGTTTCTTTAAAAGAACCTTACGTGCGTGCCGTCTGGTGTGATATCATACTACGACTACGATTCAACACGTAACATTTTGGCACCTCCGACGGGACTTCTTCATTTGGCTCAGTGGAAAGGGTAGCAGGAGAAAACAGACAGCAGTGAAAACGCAAAGATGGCGACATCGGAAATGGAGACATTCCTGAAAATTGGAAAGGAGTGTGGACTCGAAGGAGCTCAACTCCTCGAGTTTGTAAAGGAGAGACTGGAGAGAGAAGAAAAGAGACGAGAGAGAGACGAAAAGGAGAGACAGGAGAGAGAGGAGAGAGAAGAAAAGAGACGAGAGAGAGAAGAAAAAGAGAGATTAGAAAGAGAAGAAAGAGCTAAAGAGCGTGAAATCAGGAAACTCGAAATTCAAGCAGCAGAAGCAGAGAAACAGCGAGAAGAGGCAGAGAAACAGCGAGAAGATGCAGAGAAACAGCGAGAAGAAGCAGAGAGGCAGCATCAACATGAAATTCATTTAAAGTAGATAGAGATAGAGGCACAGAGCCAGAGAGTAACTGAAGTAACAGCATTAGCCAGCAGAGAGCAAACAGCCCATGCGCCAAAGCTACCACCTTTCGTTGAAAATTCAGATAAGATGGACGCTTACCTAGAGCGATTCGAGCGCTTCGCAAGCAGCAACAACTGGACACAAGAGACTTGGGCTATTAAGCTAAGTGCACTTCTAACTGGCAAAGCGCTTGAATATTACACCCGCTTGCAAAGAGAAGAAGCCGAAGATTATACGCAGTTGAGAGCCGCCCTGCTGTGACAGTACGACTTAAAATAACATTTTGGCACCTCCGACGGGACTTCTTCATTTGGCTCAGTGGAAAGGGTAACAGGAGAAAACAGACAGCAGTGAAAACGCAAAGATGGCGACATCGGAAATGGAGACATTCCTGAAAATTGGAAAGGAATGTGGACTCGAAGGAGCTCAACTCCTCGAGTTTGTAAAGGAGAGACTGGAGAGAGAAGAAAAGAGACGAGAGAGAAAAGAAAAGGAGAGACAGGAGAGAGAGGAGAGAGAAGAAAAGAGACGAGAGAGAGAAGAAAAAGAGAGATTAGAAAGAGAAGAAAGAGCTAAAGAGCGTGAAATCAGGAAACTCGAAATTCAAGCAGCAGAAGCAGAGAAACAGCGAGAAGAGGCAGAGAAACAGCGAAAAGATGCAGAGAAACAGCGAGAAGAAGCAGAGAGGCAGCGTCAACATGAAATTCATTTAAAGTAGATAGAGATAGAGGCACAGAGCCAGAGAGTAACTGAAGTAACAGCATTAGCCAGCAGAGAGCAAACAGCCCATGCGCCAAAGCTACCACCTTTCGTTGAAAATTCAGATAAGATGGATGCTTACCTAGAGCGATTCGAGTGCTTCGCAAGCAGCAACAACTGGACACAAGAGACTTGGGCTATTAAGCTAAGTGCACTTCTAACTGGCAAAGCGCTTGAATATTACACCCGCTTGCGAAGAGAAGAAGCCGAAGATTATACGCAGTTGAGAGCCGCCCTGCTGAGACAGTACGACTTCACTGAAGAGGGTTACAGGCGACGATTTCGGAACTGCAAGCCTGAAGAAGGAGAAACACCCGGCCTATTCATTGAAAGAATCAGGAGCTATCTGGAGAAATTGATAGAGCTGGCTGGTTTAAACAAAGATTACCAGGACCTGTGTGACCTCATCACCAAAGAACAAGTCCTCAACGCATGTTTTAAGGACCTGGCCGCCCACCTCAGGGAGCAAAAAGACCAGTCCCTAAAGGCCCTGGCCGACTTCGCTCAAAGATACCTTGACGCCCACAACATGAAGTTCGGGTCCAGTAAGCCGCAGCGTGTGTCTGCACCAGCAGAGGAAATTCACAATGTCAGAGACACCCCGAAATACAAGCCGGTGGAGAACCTGACATGTTTCCTTTGTGGAAAGAGGGGACACAAGGTGATACGATGTCCTTCTAAAGATGTTCCCCGAGGCGATAACACTAGAAGATCCAACTAAGATCGCGGGATAGCAGGCAGAAGCAGTACCACGTCTCAACACAGAGCCGCCGCTGTACTAGCCAATGATGTGACGTCATCCAGTGACTTTGAATCTGGAGAAAGGCGAGTGACACCGAAAAAGATTAAATCTTTCAAAAGAAATGGACACATCCCAGTAGGAGATGGGGCTACATTTTTACCAGTCTCAAACATTGCGCTGCCTGAGAATGAAGTGCCGAACGTGCCGGCGGTGTCAGGATTCATCGGAAACACACCAGTGAGAGTGCTGAGAGACACTGGTTGCAGTTGCATCATCGTGAGAGAGGACCTAGTAGCTGAAGACCAGAAGTTACAGGAGTGGACAAGCCTCATCTTGGCCGACGGAACTGTGAGGATCATCCCCCTTGCCAAGGTCAGTGTCAACACCCCGTACCTGACAGGAGAGATGAAGGCGTTGTGCATGAAGACACCAGTCTACGATCTTATCATCGGAAACATTGATGGTGCCAGAAACGCAGACGATCCAGATCCAGAGTGGAGACCTGAAACATGTGCTGTTACCACATGAAGTCAAGCAAAGAAGAGTCACCAGACCATCCCTCTAAAAGTGGCGGACAACACGGAAGCAGCTGTGGTGAATAGGGACAGGCTGGTGGAGCTACAGAGAGCCGACCCCACGCTTGACAAGTTCCGAGGTCAGGCCGAGCCCGTGACGCAAAAGGGAAATGAGATATCCTTTGAGACCAGGAAAATTATCCTGTACCGAACATTCAACAGCAGTGGAGATAAACCTGTGCGTTAGGTGTAGTTCCTGAACCATTAAGGATGCAGGTGATGAAATTGGCCCATGATTTCATATTGGTAGGACATTTGGGAATCAACAAGACGCTCGATAGGATCGGAGCCGTCTTCTACTGGCCTGATATGGGAGGCGACGTCACCCGATTCTGCAGGTCGTGCGACATATGCCAGAAAACAATCCCCAAAGGAAAGGTGCCCAATGTTCCTCTAAAGAAAATGCCATTGATCGATATGCCTTTCAAGCGGGTGGCTGTAGACCTGGTGGGCCCAATATCCCCTCCAAGTGAAGATGGTCATCGCTACATTGTGACCCTGGTGGACTACGCTACACGTTATCCTGAGGCCATACCATTGAAGAAGATCGACACTCCAACAGTGGCAGAGGCGCTCGTCGACATGTTCAGCCGTTTGGGGATTCCTGAGGAGATCCTGAGTGACCTGGGAACTCAGTTCGTCTCCGACTGCATGGAGAAAGTCAACCGGCTATTGAGCACCCGACACCTTACTACCACCCCTTATCACCCCATGTGTAATGGGCTGGTTGAAAAGTTTAATGGAACATTGAAGGCTATGCTGAAGAAACTGTGTGCTGAACAGCCAAGGTTGTGGCATAGATATATCAATGCCTTGCTCTTTGCATACCGTGAAGTTCCTCAAGATTCGACAGGGTTTCCCCTTTTGAATTACTGTACGGCAGGACTGTAAGGGGACCCATGCACATTCTGAAGGAGCTGTGAACCAAGGATATCGACGCGCCTGAGGTGAAGATCAGCTACCAGTACGTCTTCGACCTGAGAGAGAAGCTGGAAGATACCCTCTGGATGGCTCGAGAAGTACTGGGGAAGGCGCAGAACAATGGGAAGCATTACTATGATCGTAATGCAAAACCTCGACGATTCCAGCCAGGTGACCAGGTATTGGTTCTTCTTCCTACCGACAAAAACAAACTCCTGATGCAGTGGAAGGGACCCTACGTTGTCGACACAGTAGTTGGCATCAACGACTACAGAGTCAAGGTCAACAACAAGGTGAAGACTTACCATGCTAATCTGCTGAAGAAGTATATTGAGAGGGGTCGTCAAGACAAACCACAATTGGTGGCATCGGTGCGTCTTGCTGATGACGAAAGACCAGAGTTGAGCGAAACTACTCCACCATCGAGAAGGAGTGCATAGCCATCATCTGGGGAGTAAAGCGGTTCGAACTGTACCTTCTAGGTGTGCCATATGTTCTCCAAACAGACCATCAGCCCTTGAACTATTTAAACTCTGCAAAGTTTACAAATTCTCGTATCATGAGATGGGCGATGTTCTTGCAGAATTTTGACGTTAAATTACAGTCTATCAAGGGTTCGCAGAATTTTGGAGCGGATTACCTGAGCAGAGCAGTTTAAATGAACATTTCTGTGTCCAGAACGGTTTAAAGAAAAATTTCTGTGTCCATGACAGTTTAAAGGGACATGTCTGCGCTCAGGACGGTTTAAAGAAATTGTGATTTGATTTGATTTGTTTGTGAAATTGTATTTGTTTATTATTCTGTGTATGTTAACTCAGCCACAACCATATTTTGAGATTTGAGAAGAAATTTTTGTGAAATTTCATTCTAAAATGGGGGGTAATGTTACGATTTTGGTTGTGTTGTTTTGTGAGAGCGTGCATGTATTGATCGAAGGAAACGATCCGATATTTATTTGAGGTGTCACGATTACGAATCACGTACTTTTCCGTAAGATTCTTTATCGGTCGCACGTAGAGCGGAATTGGCTTTGTTATGATACGCTAAGATCAGTCCGGAAGTTCTAGCAAAGTCGCAAGGAGAATAGCGGTCGATTTTTGTGATGCGTAGATTCACTGAGAATAAACCAGAACGTTCGAGCAAAATCGCGCTGTCTAGTGACCTCGCATGTGTGACGTCAAAGTTTAGGCAACATTTTGCAAACACAGTAGTAAAGCCACTCTAATATTCATGGTCATAGTTGTTTTCTGTACGCGTGAAGTTGGCAGCCGGTCAATGTGTATTATGAAAGGTCGTGAACTGTCTGCTATACTCTTATGTGACGTCATTACACACTGGGATTTGGGGCTGAAATTAGCAGTCGAATTTTTGTAGACTATTGTAGTTTATTCTAGAAAGTACTTTTTTTAATTAATATTTATGAGTTTCGGTTACGTGTTCCGTTCTGATTGGTTGCGTTGTGTGAATTCGTTGGATTATTCTGGAAAGTTGTTATACTATGAACGATTGTGCTGGGAAGCACGTTTGTACATTGTCATACATTGTCAGTTGTAGGGACACACAGTTTATCGTAGGTACGTGGCCCGTATAGTGTGTACATTGTGAGAGACGCAGCGTAACGGTGGTGTACATTGTATGAGAGACGCATTGTGTCAAAGTGTAGACATTTTGCAGAGGAGACATTGTATCAGTGTTGGTGCATTTGTGAACGCATTGTTTGGAGATCGCATCACTGCAATAAAATATTGTTGGAACTGTTACTCCAAAATCTCCGCCATTAGTCGCTACAAGGGTTTTTGTAGCTCGGTCATGTGGTACATCCTTAAGCCACGTGTGACGGGTTGCAGCTGAATGAAGTTTCTTTAAAAGAACCTTACGTGCGTGCCGTCTGATGTGATATCATACTACGACCACGATTCAACACGTAACAAAAAGAAAAGAAAATTTTCTCACTATCTATTCCAGATACGCATGAAAATGAAGACATTTGTTTGTGTCTTTCTCCTCCTCATGGCGATGACCTTCGCTGTAACTATGGCTCGCTCGGTGGACAGGGAGCTGGGTAAGTCGCCAGAGACATTTTATATAGAGACTATAGATACAGCCTCGCCCGTCCTCTTGTAATTGTCTTTACAAGCCAGCCAGCAAGGAAGCAAACACGCAAGCAAGCAAGCAAACACATACAAACACGCAAATCATTAAAGAAAGTAGTAACCAAAAACAGATCTCCAGCCAGCCAGCCAGCCCAACAGTTAAATTGCATTGTTTGTACTCGCGAAACTTTGAAACTTTGACCACCTCCGCGCAAAAGTGGTGGCCCTTTAACAGGATGTCACGAAGGCTGCAGATGCTACGTTATTGGTAGCAGGGGGTTGCTACACGGACCCTTCTAGGCCTGAGGGAGATCAAAAGAACCATTGTACCCCGAAGGCCGAAGGCCTGAGGGGTACATGGTTCCTTTAACCTCCCAATGGCCTGCAAGGGTCCGTGCAGCAAACCAGCTGCTACCAATAACGTATTTGTTTTCATTCCTCCACTATTTTCGCAAAAGAAATCAAGTGAAATCTTCCTGCCTGGATCACGCCAGTTATGACCGACGTCAAAAGAATATACATATATACATATAGACTTATGACGTAATTTAAGTTCTTTCATGACGTTACCGTCTACATGACCAGCAGCATTGCCTACAAATTGACTGAGCAATGCAATGGAATAGGTGAGTGACTGTTTGCCTAAAAAATTGTAAAATTCTTCAGTAAAATAGTCACACAGGATGCTCATCTGCTTTCGATTCCGCAAAGATTCTTTCTTTAGTGGTCTGTTACACACTATAGCTGCAAATGTGTGCTACAAATAACTCCAATAGTGTGCCTGCTGTTTCGAACACCACTAAGTAACTTTTTACTTTAGAACGTGTTGATAATCTTTTATAGAACACAACTAGCATCCAAGACGCATCAGAAAGAGGGCTACAAAATGTCCGCCATTAGTCGCTACAAGGGTTTTTGTAGCCCGGTCATGTGGTACAGTTTGCGCTAAAGAGATTGGTCGTTTGACGTAGGGATGAAAACAATACCATTTGCCGCCAAAGGCATATCTAGCGCTTTGTCTTTCTTGTCTGTTTCTCAGCTTGACAGGAAGGTGCATGTATTAACTCATTCAGAAATTGCCTCAACATGATACTCGACATTAATCCGCGCATGCGAACTAAATGTAGCACGTCTCGAATATACCAACCCGAAAATTTCAGTAGTAAATTGTCCGTGCTCATTTTTTTTTTTCAAAACGCTTTTCTTTCTTTGTTGGTTTTTCACGTCTTTTAACTAAATAAAATGCTGGTGCTGGTGCTGGTGCTGGTGCTGCTGCTGCTGCTGCTGCTGATGATGATGATGATGATGATGATGATGATGATTAAAACCACGTGTTTCTTTCACCATAATTTATTTGCAGATCTGGCGCAACTGACTAACTACGGCAACTTTCCACAAAAACCCGTGAGATCGGTTCGACCGGGCAGTTTGGAGGAGCACAGAATTGTTCTCATTTAAAGAGCGCCAATCATACTACGAATTAAACCCGAGAAAACTGAACATTCAATGACTCCAGTCCTCCCTTTTCAAACAAGAACCTTTGCGGCAACTAAGTAGTGTGGACAATTGCAGTAACGCGTCCTGTGCCCTGTGAAAAAGTGGAGTGTTGGGTTCATTGAGAGTTTAGTTTTCCCCGGGTAAAATTCATTGTATTCGGTGCTCTTTGAATCTCCACTTGTGACAGGAAAACCATGAAACCGCTACTAGCCTAGTCTATCGCGGAATGAATGAAAGTCATCGAGTGATGTAGGCATGACGTGGTGTGTAATGGCTACAAAAGTTTACCTTTTCGACTTCCTATTAAAGTGTATGTCTCTGAAATCATACTTGATTCCTTCCAAGATAATTGCCATGTGTCCGAAGAGACAACTGTGTACAATTTTGAGTATAGCACGTGGCATAGATCATCATGAGCCCCCGCGAATGCGGGGGCTCATGAGGGTCTATGTCACTTGCAGATCGGCGGTGTTTGCGCTGTCGCGGCACCAAAGCGGTTACATCTGAGAATAAGACAAATGTAATATAGCTATCTTATAGCCACGGCTTCATCGTTGTTAATCGATTGAGGCGAAATGTCACACCGTCTTATGTTTCAAGCACAACGGCAATACGGCAATGGTATTTGCCAAGCACATACAGACTTTCGTAATTAACATATCTGCACTTGACTGGATTTGCTTTGGACTATATGGGAGTTTTGAAACGTTGAGGCGCACATCCACGAACTTGTAAGAGATTTCGTTTCCGAACATTTAAAGGAGACATTCTCAAATAGTTTTAATCGCATAGATCGTCTAAAGATTAATTTATACTGACTTAAGAAAAGATTTTTTAAAAGTGTACAGATCCCGCGAGGGGAAAGTTAAAGCCTGCTCACCAGTTACATAATACAAACCAAATACATGTGTACTTACCACATACAAAATCACGGTTATGGCAAAGTTCATGTAAATAGTAATCGTAAGCGAAAGACTTGAAACAAGAAGAATTTAGAAGAAGAATTTACTGCTTACTTCCAGTATTACACACCGCCACACAGGCACTCAAACTGCCCTACACACACACACACACACACACACACACACACACACACACACACACACACACACACACACACACACACGCACATAAAACACACGCAAAATCTAAAGCCGTAGACTTTCCGTACATTCAAATGAGCAACAAATTAAGTTAAATACAAATTTAATATTTAACGCATTTTACCCCACGGGTGCATTTCCCAGAGTTTGGATGCGTCACCTAACGACTATATATATATGCACATCTACTAGTTGCAGGAGGTGAATCGACCATGATAATTCAAGGGTAGTGTCAGATTAGCTTGGCGCCACCAGGCGCCAAGCTAATCTGGCACTACCCTTGAATTATCATGGTCGATTTATCTCCTGATGTATGGTGTCGGGGCTAAATGGGTTAAATACAACACCAGTAAGATAAAATCGGGTGCTTGATCATTCAGAAAGGCGGCACCCAGTCCCGATGCTGTTCAAGGTTTGAAGCTTTCGGCGGAGCACTCAAGACGTACTTGTTTATTCAGTAAATGTACAGCAGCCGCACAGGAGGTGAGTATCGCTAGCACTACGTATCACGAGAACTACGTGCCGATAGCTGTTAGATTGCTAGCACTATGTGTCGATAGCTCTACGATCGTTTGCACTACGTGTCGATAGCACTACGATCGCTAGTACTACTTGTCGTTAGCACTACGTATCACTAGCACTACGTGCCAATAGACCTATTTTGAGGGTAGTGCTATCGACACGTAGTGCTCTCGACGCGTAGTCCTACAGATACGTAGTTTTAATGATCAGAGCCACACATAACAAAGAACATTCCAATATGTGCCCGCGCGCGCACACGCACGCACGCACGCATGCACGCACACGATACACACGCACACACACACACCGACTGACACACACACACAAACAAACACACACACGCACACGCACACACACACCGAGAAATGAAATGAAATTAAACAAAAACGTATAATTTTCTCAACGGATGAAGTAATTAGCACATATGCCATTTTTCATACTTGCCGCTGCTAGTCTACAAACACAAGTAAGTAGTACATGTAGTAACTGTGCCAACTTACACATACATTAAAAAAATACAAATTATTATAAAATGTTATTATCATTTTTCGTTCCTTTGCGTACTGGTAAAATGGGGGTAGGGCAGCAGATTTAGCGACTGTGGCCTATAAATGCATCACAGCATCATAAAATCAGGTTGGGAGTAACTGTGGTACACTATCCTAACCAATAAAACCTTTTTTTTTAAAGACCTATCAGTTGTATACAAAATTTCTGAGGGCATCGGAAACAACGTACGTTTCCCAATTCGGCAATTTTAAATGGGAAAAAGCTATCATTCACCATGAACGTACCGTAAAAGATGCCGACTTTCCTTATTTTCTTGCACTTTATGGTCACATTATTGAAACGTAATAAGTAATGAGAGGTCAAAATGAAATGGAATAAGTTTAGTATTTTTTTTCTAATTAATTTTGTGAATTTTTACAACTTTGGGGGTAGGGATACAAAATCAACCACTGTGGCACTCACAGTGATCACAGCATCACCCAGTCAAGTTTATAATAATTGTGACTTCCTGTTTTAATGATTTAAGCCTGAAAATGGACTGCCAGTGCTATAGAAAATGTCTCAAGGCATCTGACACATTAATTTTGTCTTTTTTGCGATTTTCCGGAAATGGCCGTTTACTGGGTGCACAAATACCTTCACTGTGAGCCAGAGTATCAATATTATTTTCATTCTGTTTTTGCACACAAGGCAGAAGTGTGCCTTAAGATAATATTGCCTGATTTGGGCTTCTGGAATGAATTCTGATTTATTAAGACAAAAATGTTTCTCAACCTCATTTTAGCATCCGAGAAGAGCGTGAATGGGGGTACCCATGCGCCATCGGCTATATCTCTGGTGTGTTCCTAAGGATTTTTGGGGAACATGGCTTAAAACATCTCAGGACATACTAAGGTACACTTTGAAATCCATCTTGTTGAGTACTAAGGGGGGGGGGGGGGTGTACACGGCAGACCTGGTTAGCTTTTGGACTAAATCCTTTTACGTATGGCAGAAGATTCCGGTGACCCTCTTTTCGTTTTGAACGGACGAAAGAAAGCAATTGGTGGCACAATAGGGTGGTCACACTGTCTAAGTTGGTATGTTTAATGAAGCCCAGTAAAAGCCTTTTGCGAAATGAAGCCTTAAAAAAAAAGGTCCGGCGTGCCCTTTAATCATCGTATGCTGAGGTCGTCGGAAAGCTGGACGACGCAGTCGAGTTCGTTAAATCAGATCGCTCCTTCTTAGCTACGTCCGTACAGTACGTGCAGTTAATATAGGCCACGAAAGCTTTCCTAAAACGATGACTACACACTACGCTAACAACAAAAGTCCCCGCCTGACTCAAATACATCAACAGATTCAGGGTGTCCACCATGACAGCATTCAGGTACATCTCTTTCTTGGCAAACCCGTAATGTGGAAGAACGGACGTCACGGTTGCGTTCAGGGTGCTAGGTAGTGTCATGAAAAAGAAGACCAATGTCAGTATGAGAATTAGCTTTGACGCCTTGGCTTCGGCTGAGTCGGTCTTCTCTCGTTTGGTTACCTCTGTGGTGACGCTTTGGGACCGCGAGTTAGCAAGCGGGCCTCCTGTTGATGAGCTCTCTGGTGTATCTTTCGTAGCATGCGCTGCAGAGAAAAAGAAAAGCGTTCAAGATCGATAAAGTTAGTATAGCCCGCACTTTGAACTCGAGCCTAAAGGCACCGAGTTTTTCAGGCACAACCCTTGAACTAACATGGTCGATATGTCTCTCGAAATGTTGACGCCGGGTGTTAAATCATAACGTGTCCGAGACACTTTCAGTTGACTTCGAGGGTTGAACAGTTACTTTCAAACACATTTTGCACAGCTTTGGACTAATGAGATCAAGTGTAACAAGTTAAAGTAAATACATTACCTAGTATACCACCGCGAGATGTGGTCATTCCTTTCTTTCCTCGAAAGTGTCTATTGAGGGCCACCATGAGAAGCACGTTGATAACGAAAGATCCAAACAGAGGGATATAGAAAAGGACGACTCTGGCAGTGTTCTTGGTGTACTCGAACAACTCTGTGTTGGCCAACCGTTGTGGAGTTAATCCGAGCCTCCAGTTACCATCACCTGCTCGGCAGAAAACGAAATAAACAAGCATTATGAATGAGTCAAGTATAGGTCTAATGCGAATGGTTTCTTCTATATTGTTTATTACGTTTATTTGTCATGTTGTTCTGTTGTGTTTTAATTGTCGAACAAAGAGAGCAAAGGTTGAAACCCAAGCATCAAGACCGTGTTCTACTGTCTGCTCCAGAGTAAAACCCGATTCAGCAAATGCTCTTCGGGCCGACTGAACCGACGTCGGTAGTTTTGACCCATCTTTTAATAATCTTATGCCTACTGTGATGAATAGCACGATACAATCGACACGACAATGCTTTTGTCTTCTGTGCATGTTCTCTCATCAGTTCTCTTCACTTGTCTTTTGCTCTTTTGTTCTTTTGTTCGGTTCGGTTCAGTTCTGTTCCGATGGGTCTCCATTTCCCCCCTCATCTTGAATTATCTTGAATCTTCAATCTTTAACAACATGTCTACACTTAAATTACCAGACATACGACAACGCTGTCACGGTAAGGCAAAATCCGTCTCCCGCAGTTAACTCATACAGCCCGACGGCCGTATTTCCCAAATTTGGGAGGCGTCATCTAATGACTATGCATCAGTTGGAGGAGACCGATCGACCATGATAATTCAAGGGCAGTGTCAGATTAGCTTGGCGCCGACAGGCGCCAAGCTAATCTGGTACTACCCTTGAATTATCATGGTCGACCCATCTCCTGCTGTAGTGCGTCAGGGCTGAATGGGTCAATGTTGATACTGAGATTGTCACGACATACCCAGTTTCACAACGTTGAATTCGAAGAACAGGACGATGTGCACCAGGGAACAGACCAGAAAAACACAACCAATGACGGATGCTGGAGCCCGCTTTAGCAAGTGGGAAGACGTACCTGAAACAAAAATAAAACTTTTGAAACAAATGCGTGTTGGTCATTGATGGTGGACCTTACGGCTTCAGGCCGTAAGGTCCAAAATCACAGACCATCTCCCAGAAACCGAAAAGGTCGAGTAAAGTAGAAATTAAACAAACTCAATCGCATCAAAGTATAAAAAACAATTGTAATTTCAGTTGTAATTTTGTAACGTAGTAATTTTACACTTTGAACATTTTCAAGATTCAAGATTCAAGATTCAAAAACTTTATTGTGTCAGTCTGGCCGACAAATTTTCCTTCGTTGGGATCAGTATGCTAAAACAGAGAAAGACACATGCGCGCGTACGGTTTCGGCCACATTATCACAATGGTAAAAATTAAATATCTCACACACTTCTCAGTATTTCATCATCTCCTGGCCTGAGCCCCTCCCCCCCCCCCCCTTCCCCGCCGCCCCCCACCCGCACCCCCTCGTGCGAAAAAAACCCCACAAAAACACAAACACACACACACACACACACACACACACACACACACACACACACACACACACACAACCTACCACATGACCAGTGTCAGTGGTATAGTAAGTAAGTCTGGCACTTGCAAGATGCCACTGCGACATTCTGAGGTGCAAGTTCCTCGAAAGCGTCAACAGGAAGAGAGAGATACGCTAGTCAACGCACACTTCATTTAGAAGACGGATGGCCGAGACTGCAAGACTGAAAACTAAGCATGCGTAAATCTCAAAATACTTTAGCGAATTGTAAGAATTTCTTACTCAAAGGAAACGCGATTGTAAGAAAACGTTCCAGAGATGCCAGCACGTTTATGCAGATAGCAGACCGCCTGAAGATGGTAATAGCGTAGATGCCCAGAATCAGCTCGAAATCGACGACCAGTTTAGACCCAGGAGTCAGAACCACGGAACTCACGTTGTTAATCAACTAAAAGAGAGGAAAAAAAAATAATCCGTGAGATATTCACAGCAGGTATAGCCAGTGGACAGGGCTTTGTGCGGGACGGAAGAGGCCGTAAAAATCTGGTTTCTGCTGCAAGTCCCTACCTGGCAAAATGAAGGTGGTGCATGGAACAAGTATCTATACTCACAAACCAGATAGGTGAGGCTAGCGCTGGAGGAATTGTACACATATATACATACCAAGGGGAATTACTCAGCGCTGGACAGACAAACAGTTAGATCCCCTGCCCGGCCCGCCTATTAGGCACCCAATCGCAAGCCCACAGAGAAATACGCAGGTATAGAACAAGACGATCATCTACATCCTACATCTACATGTGCATGGAGAGGATGTAGATGATCGTCTTGTTCTATACCTGCGTATTTCTCTGTGGGATGGCGATTGGGTGCCTGATAGGCGGGGGCAGGGGATCTAACTGTTTGTCTGTCCAGCGCTGAGTAATTCCCCTTGGTATGTATATAAGTATTCTATAGTTTTACATCATTGCACCAAGTGAAGGCATGGCCCACATGCAAAAAGTGAGGTATGGCCAGGTAGATATTCTCGGTCTGTACCATGTTCGGGGCTTCGGGATCCTACGCCACTGTCAGGATGGAGCATGTTGTAATTATTTTTTCAGCCCTGACAGCTACTACGAAAACAAGATCAAACAGTGACACTGATAAATTCCACCTGCAGATTTCTGGTGCATATTCAGACGTCGTGATAGCAAACGGTTCCCGGGCCGATATCGGCCGTCGTTGGCACGCGCACGAATGTGCGCGGGCCGACGACGGCCGACGTCGGCCCGAAGACCGTTTGCATAATGGGTTCTTACCGATGATATAGTGAACAGTCCGTCACCGATGCTAATGGCCATCAGGAAAGAAACATGGGCTTCTTTCTTCATTGCCGTCGCTTTTCCCTTCCCGTGTTGTCGACCATACACAAGAAGGTTGAAACCACCGCACAACGCTCCGAGGACGCAGCAAATGATTGTTATGTAGTTTTTGTAGAATCTGAATTCATTATAAGTGGTTAGGCTTACGGAGCCTGTCAACCATATTGGTACTTGGAGTGGTCCACTGTCGCTAGAGTTTTTGTTTGTGTCATTTTCAATGGTCAGAAAGAAAGTGTACGGTGCTGTTTGGTTGTTGAAGTCTTCTCTTGTCATCTTGAAGAAGGTAAGACCTATACTGCTGGTGTTGGTACGGTTATCTTGTGAAATAAAATTTTAAAAGGTGAGACTTGTACTAATTGTGTAACTGGCTTGTGAGATAAACTTGAGAGAAAGAAAAGGACTAATATGCAGAAAATGACAGATAACGGTCTTGAATTGGGTTTGCTTTCTCCTTATTGCTGTTGAATTACTGAAAGATCACATATTCCGTAGGGACCAGAATAACAGACCAGCACACATATATACACATACGAAGCGAGTCTAAATCAGTGAATTTACCTCACCTTTGTGTAATATTTCTAGGGTTTTATACTTTTTGCTTTCGTAACTTACATAAACTAATCAAACATGGAATACTATTTTAATAAGTTTTCTTTTGTTATCATTTCTTCTTTTCTTTCTATTTTATTTTTTCTTTCATGTTTTCCCCAAGGGAAGTAGTCAACATATTTGTGATAATTATGAACAAAAAATAAATAAATAAAAAGTAACTCAAAGCCGCGGGCGAAAAAGTAATTGTTTTTTTAATCTGACATTAACACATTCGGGACGTAATGCATTCGGATTCGCGGTTTTATGCTGCGTATCCGGATGCTGATGTCTGGAATGAGTTAAATCGTTGTATTTATTATGTCCAATATCATTTAAAGACACACACACACTTACACGCGCACACACGCACATACACACACACACACACACACACACACACACACACACACGGGCACACACACACGCGCGCGCGCATGCACACACACACAAACACACACACACACACACACACACACACACACACACACAAAACAAATTCCCAATCGTGCACATTTATTTGCATTGTTCTAATAATTGGTGGTGCTACGAGTAATTAGGGCTCGGAAATTTGTGACGTGTTGTCTGTGCAGGTCGGCCTCATTACATTTCGATACCTGTGATCCATGAAGTAAGACCGCACTGTTGACGATCGCGTTAGTGTGGTGCTAAACTTACAAAGGAGAGTAAAGAAAATAAGCACATAGTAAAGAAACAGTCCTCCGACCGACCCCAGCCTTAGTTGGCCCGCGCACGGCCGTGCGCGGGCCAACTAAGGCTGGGGTCGGCCGGAGGACATTAATTTTTCGCTCATTGGAAACCATTAACATAAACGTGTTATATCTGACTTCGCGATAATTATTACGATGCTGAGGTTGACCTGTAGCTGGAAATGCCTTCACCGCCGATACCACCTGGCTAAAGAGGCACGGATTCTCATGAGCCCCCCGCACCTGCGCGAGCTCATGAGAGTCTGTGCGTCTTGCCATGCTGGCGCTGTTTGCATCAGTCATGTTTACTGAGACAAAGCTCTTTCAACAGGAATGGTCTAAAAAGAATATTAAGCGATATTACTGGAAGTGAAAAGGTTGAACACAACACCGATCGGTTTTGTAATTTAGTTGCGTACCATACAAAGCACTAAGCATACTGATATAATTTATCTTAGTATTAAATTATTGGATTGACATTTTCACATCTAAATAGATTGTTGTTAGCGAACATCTTCTAAGCACTGCGTACAAGTCACGGAAAATGGATCGACCGCAACGGTTTCAGGGTAGCGCCTAATTAGCTTTGGCTTGTCCAAACGTTATGTTTTAAAAAAAAGCACCACCTTTGAGTGATAATGGTTAACCGCTTTGTTATCGGTAGCGCCTTTTGTCGTGATGATTCCTGCATGACAAGGGTAACAGCCAAAGGGTTAATTGTATCGCCTAATTTACAATGGAAGTGAAATTTCGAGGAGCAAAAAGACATATTGACAAAGTGTGCAGTTACTCGTTATTTTTTTCTCTCCATGTTCTTTGTCTAGTAAACAGTCACAGAAAATCCAGATGAAAATAAGATTGCCCATTATCATTCAATGAATATCTCGCCTTTCTAAAAGATGAACATACTTCCGCCAAATTAGAGCAGAACTGAAAGTTTATGGAAATTATCAATTACAAGCATAAACGAATTAGTGAACTTTCATTTTCAGGTTTGTGGTCAGGAAAATTGTTAAGCTCATGTTCGTTATATGATAAGATTATCTGATTGGATTTTTTCATGAAACTATCAATTAGTTGAAAGTGTCACCCGTTGTTGCTGTTTACAGTACCGGTGACTGCATGCACAAAAAGGTTAACTCATTCGCGGCCAGCCGCATCCGGATGCGCGGCATAAGCCGCGCATCTGGATGCGGCTGGCCGCGAATGAGTTAAGACACATTGTGTTGTGATTACAGTCGACTTCGCTAATAACAAGGTCAAATATGACAAACGTCTGATACAACAAAGCTTTTTAAGAGGTCACACACTTTGGTATCAGCTTCAGCCCACTTAATCAAATTTCAAATACAAACGATTTTGAATTTCCAAAAACTTCAGTAGCTCGCTTGAGCTTGCCCTTAGCACCACGTGAATGTTCTGTGTTTACGTACAGTGTGTGAGTGAATGCGCGTGATTCACGTGAGCGTGCTTGTTGGGTTCAGTTCGCGGCGGCGCTTTGAGCCGATTTTCAATTGGGATAAAGCGCCTATTTAATGCGCTTATTATTATTATTATTATTATTATTATTATGTAAATTGCTTCGCTTAAATCAAACGTTATATATAACAAGAAGTAAATGTGGGTTCCCTAGCTTATTGTTATATCCAAAGTGTACTGCGTGACGTAATTGTAACGTCACTGGATGTTTATCCAACGAATTATTTTCATAATACTGGTAACCCGTACGGAGTCAGTTGACGCACACTGTGTTTCTGCAATCATCATTAATTTTTAAAATAAACACACACACACACACACACACACACACACACACACACACACACATACATACACACACACACACATACACACACACACACATACACACACACACACACACACACACACAAACAAACAACAACAACAACAACAACAAAACCTAAATATGCCCCAGAAAAAAAATATTCAAAAAGGCATCAGCAGGAGGCATAGATCCTCGTGAGCCCCCGCAAATGCGGGGGCTCATGAGGATATTTATCTCTTGCAGCTGGGTGGTTTCACATTTTATCGGCACTGAACGAGTTAAATGAAATGTGTATGCAGCAATGTGTCTGGGTGTGTGTGACTGCGCCGTGTGTCAGTCAGCGAGTGTGTGTACCAAATATAGTCAACTTTACTTATACTAAAGTCGGATATTCTAACCCTTTCAGGGGGGATCCTGCCTAACTTGTTCTTCATTCGAGACGAACTGCATCCGGATACGCGGCTGAAGCCGCGTATCCGGATGCAGTTCGTCTCGATTGATTTCTTTGTCTTTGTGAACTGGAACAGCTTATAACAAGGTAGGATAAAACAGAAGGTAGTTTACAGCAAATCTTGTTTTCCAGTCTACGCGGTGCCGTCGACGTCGCTTATAACAAATGCCACCTGATTTTTCTCTAACACGTATCTATCCTGTTTCAGTCTTGTCATAGGTGTACCAAAAACTACTACTTGTGCATTTCCTCGTCGACTAAAAAGGCGAGACTTTTAGGTGCGCTGACGAGCAAACGAAATGCGAGATTTTTGGAATCATCGGAAACACTTTAACCCATTTAGCCCTGACGCACTACAGCAGGAGATGGATGGACCATGATAATTCAGGGTAGTGCGAGATTAGCGTGGCGCCTGTCGTTAGATGACGCCTCCAAAATTTGGGAAATACTGACGTGCGTCGGGCTGAATGAGTTAAGTGTTTCCGATGATTCCAAAAATGTCGCATTTCTTTCGCTCGTCGGTATATTTTCAAGGATTTTTGAGGCATGTTTTCAACAACCATTAACGCGCATATTTCATATCAATAAAGAACAGTTTGACAACATCACATTCCATTGACTGTGCGATATCGCTCACAAACTCTGACTCCATGATGGGAAGGTTTGAAGGCAGGCATTTTTAACACAGACGCAAGCAAGCGGACGAAGCGGAGTCCGCGAATTCAAACAACAGACAGGGAAAGAGCCTACAGCTCACAAATTCTTTTGTCATAGACTACATTCTTAACAGGAAAAAGATCATGTTCAAAGAGTTTCGAGTACCCTAGCCTTAGTTTCCGGTTTCAATGACCCTTCAGGACGCACTTCAAAAGCTAATAATTTTCAAGGTAGGTATGAACCCTGGTTAGTGTAGGCCTACATAAATAAATTCAATGTAGAGTCGAAAACAAAGCAGACGTAGAGAGTTCCGTATCTTGGAATTTTATATATGTGCCGATCTGTGGATACAGTGACATTTTTAGATTCGTCGACAATGGGCCAAAAACATCATGTTATCTGTAACTGCGTGCTGACGTGAAATTGAATAGATAGCAGAAGTAGGGCAGAGACGTGTCGTCAGTGTATTATTTTCAGCTACAGGCACTGGATTAGTAGTTATTTATCTCTGAAGTGATATATCAACTCACTCACTCACGCACGCACGCACAAAACACACGCAAACACACTCACACACACGCATACACACACACACACACACACACACACACAAACTCATATAATGACTGCGAAAGTGTATTTCACTTGCAATGTTCAGGTTTAACAAATTCGAGACGTGAGACTTACGGTACACTGCTTGCTGCGGCATATCGGTGTTCGGCACTTCTCAAAATAGTTAACTCATCAAGATCAAGGCCCTAATGAAACAAAAATGAAAAAAAAATGTTGGCCGAAGTCTGCTGAACTTGGCCAATGACCATGGCCAATAGGATTTAGTCAATGAGGCCAAGGTTACCTGGCAATGTCAAGGTCAGCTGGTTCAGCACCAACAAGGGCATAGTCCAGGACACGCCCGACAGCAGACTGCCGCAGATCGGCGAACCATCATCTCGCGGTATTCATCATGGTCGATGTCATCATCAACTGAAAATGATAACATTATCACCATCATTATTGTTGTCGTAGTTGTCACGTCATAGCGGGGTTACGTTTACGCCGGACGACTCCCAGCAACGAATGAGAGAGAAGTAACGGCGGGTAAACAGCGTATACCATCTCCAAGAGACATAGATCCTCATGAGCCCGGAGGGCTCATGAGGATCTATGTCTCTTGGAGATGGTTGGAGTGTTGTCTATGCCTATGGTACACGCAACCGGGTTTATAAGGATATATGTCTTTGGAGATGTTTGGGATGTTGACTATGCTTATGGTACACGCTTCCGGGCTTATAAGGATATATGCCTCTTGGAGATGGTTGGAGTGTTGTCTATGCTGATGATACACGCAGGTTACCCGTCGTGACTTCGCTCTCTTTGTTGTTGGGTGTCGTTTTTATCAAACGAAAGGTCACTATCGTAATTTTTTTAACCACGGAAACGATCAAGATACAAACATCACGAGAAACAACAAGAAATCATTCTCGTCAGAATACGTGTCGTCGTCTTAAGAGTAATCCACACAATATGCATTCGTCTACAACAAAGAACAACAATGAGGAAGTGTCAGCTGCAGGTGTCAAACCACTGCCAACACTACAAGAACTCTGTCACCAATACCAACATCAACACAACCATCCACAAACACTATTAAGCGATAAAAATCGATTGCAGTTATATACAAGTAGCAAGCAGGATAAAAGGTGACTCGGGCCGATTACCGTGAGCCTGAGGACTTTGTTCTTCAAACGATCTGTTCTGTTCTAGGGCGTGTTTTGATTACTAAAATTCTCAATGTTGTCTTGCCTAAACTAAGACATTTTTACCCTTCCTTCCACAATCCTTGTGATTAGGCAAGCGAAACATTTTTTAACTGCCTCTTGTGCGCATCAGATGAACTCTCTCGCACAAAGGAGGAGAAGAACGGAAACGCCTTTAAATTTGCGATGTATAAGTTAGGCTAGCCCTTTTGTGCAACATTGTTGCAGGTCATACTAAATTCATACAGAAGATATTGCGAAATATTTGTCAATCTGTATTGCCTGGATCAGGTTGTTTTTAAGTCCCTTCTATTTATAGAAGGGACTTTTAGGATGGTATATTTAATAGCATCTATCCCGTAGTCTTGTCGACCGTTGGGGCACCACTGATGACTTGGCAACCAGCTCCCTCCATTCCTCTCTGTTCTCTGCCATTCTTAGCGTATCGCCCAGCCTCAGTCCTGTCCACTCTGAGAAATTGTCCTACCATCTTTTCCTCTGTCTTCCTCTCCTTCGTCCTCCTTGCGCAGTGCCTTGCAGGATTGTTTTGGCAAGCCCTGCTGAACGCGTGACATGCCCATACCACTTCAGTTTGCGTTTTTTCATAATGGCTAATAGGTCTTCATAGGGCCCGATGGCTTGCCTGATTCTGCTTCCCACTTCCTCGTTCGTGATGTGATCTCTTTATGAAATGCCAAGCAGCCTTCGAAAACATATCATTTCAGTGGCTTGTATACTCCTTTCAAGGTCTGCTGTGAGGGTCCATGACTCACAGGCATACAAGAACACTGGGATGACTAAGGAGCGCATCAGTCTGATCTTGGAGCAGAGCGTGATGTTTCTGTCCTTCCATCTTGTCAGTGCTGTTGTTGTCTGCGCATTCCTGGACAGTATTTCTGGTTTTGATCTCTCATCTGTCATAATGGCTTGAATTTATTAACTGTTTCAAGTTTTTGGCTTCCAATCATGATGTCAGTGCCAATGCCACTGGTGTTATTGGTCATCAGTTTGGTCTTCTCTGCGCTGATTTCCATCCCATACGCAATGGCTGTACTGTCCAGCTTTTCCATCAGCTGAGTAAGCTCCTTCTCTGTTCCTGCAAGGCCATCAATTATCGTCCGCAAAGCGCACATTCGTGATTGCCTCTAATACTGACAGTTCCTTCACGATCTTTCGGAGCGTCTGTCATGATTCTTTCCAGGAAGATGTTGAAAAGAGTAGGTGAGAGCAAGCAGCCTTGTCTGACTCCGACTGTAGTCCTAAACCAGTTTCCTATTTTGCCGTTGAAGCAGACAGCGCTAGTGGCCTTGTTGTAAAGGTTTGCTATGACTTTGATCAGGTTGGCATTGATGTTGTATAGCTTCATGGTGGACCAAAGGGCTGCATGCCACACCCTGTCAAATGCTTTCTTAAAATCCACAAAGACATGATAGAGGTCTTGCTGGTGCTGGAGGTACCTCTCACATAGAACTCTCAGGTTGAAGATCTGCTCAGTTGTGCTGCGCCCTAGTCTGAAGCCTGGCCTGTTCCTCAGCTATGATTTCCTCTGCCTGTGGCTTCAGCCTGTTCAGTAGGATCTTTAACATGACTTTGCTTGGGTGGCATATAAGACTGATCGTGCGATAATTCTGGCATTGATGTAAGTTGCCTTTTTTGGGGAGAGTTATTATAAGTGATTGGGTCCATGGTGTGGGCCAATCCCTGACTGCCAGATCTTATTGCAGATTGTTAGTAAGGCACTTATCATGTCTTCTCCCCCTTCTTGGACTAGCTCTGCAAGGATGTTGTCTGCTCCGCTGCCTTCCCTTTTTTCAGCGACTTCACTGCAGCCTCTACTTCTTCTGGGAGGATGGGATAGTTGCCATTGTTGGTCACGGGTGGGTTGACAAGTATGCCTGGGTCCCCTGTAGCTCGGTGGTTGTACAAATCTGAGCAGTACTCTGCCCATCTCTCCTGTATGTCTTGGTCTTCCGTAAGACAGTTCCCTTCACTATCTTGAATGATCGAGGAGCGTCTTTGTTTTACACTGGTCAGGTCTTTCACCAGCTGGTATGCGTTTTTGCTAAAAAAAAAATTTCTTCAGATTTTCTTCTACGTGTTTACACTGATCTTTAATCAACTTATTCTTTGCCTTTTTCATGCTTTTCTTGATATCCTGGTTAATTTCCCTGCATTGTTTAGCTCCTTCTACCTCTTATTTCTTTTTCTTTAATTCTCGACGCTTGTCACATAGAGCAAAGATGTCAGCTGTAACCCAAGGTTGTTGGGGCGTAAACTTGTACAATGGTGATATTAAATGGGGTTGCCCTCAAGCGTATGGTGATAAGCCTACTGGAGACTGGCCGACAATTCATGACAGTGTTCACGATATCTTTGTGTACGAGAAATCCGACACCCTGTTCGTGTTTGTCTTCTCTGCCACTGTAATACAGTTTGTGGTTTTGCTGGGTTGATGTTTCCCCAAGGTTCTTCCATCGTACTTCGCACAGTCCTAGGATGGTCCAGTGGTATCTGTTCTTTTCGTGCGTCAGTTCCTCTACCTTTCCAGGCGTTCTTAATGTTCTGACGTTCCAGGTGCCAATGCTGATGTTGTTTCTGGCACGGAGTTTTGGTGGGCAGATGTTCACATCTGCACGGGACATAGACGACCCCGCCCTCCACGAATCCCCTGTTGCCTTGCAGGTTAGGCTTTGGATAACCAAAGGCTAGGGTGCTGCCACGGTACCTGATTGGGTGTATGAACTTCCTTGATGAAGTCACCACCCAGGGCGAAAGAGTCCCATGAGGGTCTCATCGGCCACGTGTCTAGGACCAAGGCGAGCCACAAGTTATGTGGAGTTTCGGTTGTGGTTAACAGTCTGGAGAGGGATGGGCTCCACCAGGTTCTTTTGACCAAGACATACCACATGCAATGACAACCTTACCTCAATCCATACCGGATCGGTCATCGCCCGGAACAAGAACCGCGCCTTCTGTCTTGCGCTAGGGCATAGGTGTTAAGTGTGCTACTGGTGCACCACCAAACACCACCAAAACTAATAGCATGTCCATGATGTTAAAGGCGGGCAGGCTAAACCTCTAACAATTGAAGTAACAAGATAAAAATTACGTCATTTCTATTACGCTAATCTCGCTGCTGAAAGTACATTTGGCGCGAAGCGCCGTATGTGCCTATGTATGTATGTGCGTATGTATGTGTGTGCGTATGTATGTAAACAAGAGAATCTCCGATATTTCTGTACACACAAACTTGAAATTTGGCGAAATACTTTCTTAAGTGGGTGGCTAAGAGACCTTTCAAGCATATTGTAATTGAATGTCTCATTGAAGACATAAACAACCGTTTATAGGAAGTCGGTTACCTAGATTAGAGTCCGTAATTTTTGTCATATCTATTTGAACTTTTGCATATAGCTAGTTTGGAGAAAGACATTGGATGAGTTTGTTAGCCAGTTGTATGCTTTCAACTTCTTTAATAAAAAATTTATTCTTTTCAGAAAAGAATTAAAAGACTAAAAACCCTTGACTTCTAGAGAAAGTCAGACAGTGGCGGTGACGTAAAAGAGACAACTCCGTCACCACGCAGACACTGACATAATACTCAAATATGACGTTATTCTCTCGCGCGCGCACGTCTCTCTCTCTCTCTCTCTCTCTCTCTCTCTCTCTCTCTCTCTCTCTCTCTCTCTCTCTCTCTCTCTCTCTCTCTCTCTCTCTCTCTCTCTCTCTCTCTCACAAACATGCGCGCATCTCCAGGAGGAATAGATCCCCATGCATGAGGATCTATGCCTCTTGGAGATATTTGGTGCGCGCGCGCACGCACGCACTAACACGCACACACACATCGACGCGCTTTCAGAACAGCATGCAGGTGACCAGTGTACTTAGTATATCATGTAGCTAGGTAAAGTCAACCTGCTTTCACACAAATTATAGCAAGACTGAAATTGTACCGTGAAGTTCTAGTTTTGTCATCATTTTCTCAAGCCTATGAAGCGAACGTGAAACTCATATCACGTAAAATATAAAATTACGTAAAAACTAAAACTTATGTCATGACAAATGACGTTTGACAAATCAATGTCGCGTATGTCCTGCGCCCTTTATAGAACTCACTGACGCATTGGCAGATCTGTGAGTCTTTTTCAATATCAGATAATTCAACATCAGAATCAGGTCAAAGACAAAAGGCAGAAAACATTGACAGCGAGGACAGCTCCCATATAGAAGGGACTTTGAGGGTTTTGGTTCATCCCATCTTGTTTTTGTTTGTGTTTTTCTCATACCATCGTCTGAATTCTATGTTTAACGCAGAAGAGTCGTAGCCATACGGATACACAATATGGATACACAAGGGCGTGAGGCGTAGATCCTCATGAGTCCCCGCGAATGCGGGGATTCGTAAGGATCTGTGTCTCTTGTAGATTGATCGTGGGCATTTTTTTCTCTTGGCAGCGAAATTGTTAGGATTAAACCTACTGTTTTTATCGTCCAATGGGCTGGCTTGGATGTGGTAGGCCGTCATGGCAACCACCAGAAGAAGGTAGAAAAACGTCTTCATTTTCACGGATGGATTCTGAAACTGCATATCGACCCCCAGTCAACAAATAATGTTGTCTATCTTAGTACTCAAAGACTGAAAACAACACGTACACTACCGCACCCCGACCCCCCCCCCCGCCCCCCCCCCACCCCGCTAACCACCACCCTTCCCCAAGAAACAAAAAGTATTAAAAAAAAGAAACATAAATACAACTAAACGTTTAAATGAACGGAACGAACAAGATAAAAGAAAAACAACGTTTACCACAGGCCGATTAAAATAATTTTTAAAAAAGAACAACGTGAAGACTAATATGCCTACCTATGTAAACAAGATGCAAGCACTTGTTTTGACGTTGGCTCAGTTCAACGTTTACCACAGGCCGATTAAAATAATTTTTAAAAAAAGAACAACGTGAAGACTAATATGCCTACCTCTGTAAACAATATGCAAGCACTTGTTTTGACGTTGGCTCAGTTCGCCGCTCGCTAGCACAAACAGAAATGATCGGCATTAATATACTCACAAAGACTATAATTCATAAAGCACTTGTGTATGTCGGTCAGATCTTATTAACAGCAATCTCTCCAAAAACAAATCTCTTGGCTTGAGAGCATATTACACGGATGTAGAAAGAAATATGTGATGAAAAATATACAGTTTACATTCTATATCCGGATAACGTCATAAAGATTAAATTATGCCTGGCCTGCCTTTACGCAAAATAAATCACGAGTATTCAGTTCGACCGATAAAATGAGAGATAATGCTATCGGTCGAACTGATCACTCGTGATTTATATTTCGTAACGGGACGTCGGGTATAATTAAATATATTAGATAGCGACTTTTTGAAAGGGCTTTAAACCTCAAAATCGACATATTCGTTGCTCTTCAAAGTGGTGTGGTGACAAAGTTGGGTCGCTCTTACTTTACCCTGCCTCAGTGGCTGACCATTATGTGGCATTGCAACGAAACAGCCAAAAGTGCGGCGGATAACGCACAGCCTTTATCACCAAACATGAATTGAGACAGCCTTGTAACGCAGGGTCGGAAATGTACGAGTTATATAAAGATCGATAAAGACAACTCCAGGGTGTTTTCTTATTAGCCTGGCCTTTGAACAATAATCATCGATTGATCCACCTCGTGCAACTTGTAAGCTGCCCCTTAATAGTGGTTCTAAAATAAAAACTACACACAGACTACTTCCCTTATGTTAACAGGGTCGCATATAACAAGAGTCAGATATAGCAATATTTTTTCCAGACCAGAGGTACCGACAGCACTCTTTTTGTGTATTTTACTTCGTTTTAAATAAATCAATAAATAAATCAGCGCATTAAATAGGCGCTTTATCCCAATTGATAGTATCGGCTCAAAGCGCCGCCGCGAACTGAACCCAACAAGCACGCTCACGTGAATCACGCGCATTCACTCACACACTGTACATAAACACAGAATATTCACGTGGTGCTAAGGGCAAGCTCAAGCGAGCTACTATATTTGAAATTTGATTAAGTGGGCTGAAATTGATACCAAAGTCGTGGCGGAGGAAGAGCCGGAGTACCCGGAGAAAGATCCCCCCGACGGTCCGCCCGAATTAACGGTGACTCACTAGAGGAGGAAAGTCCGACGCCGGAACCGAGTATCGAACCTCGCACCTCTAGCATTGGTGGCAGGCGCTTTCACCGCTGCGCCACGGACCGCCCTGTTTTAAACAAACACTTAGGAAATAACAAAAGAACACAAGGAAAATCACGTCGCTAGCGATTTGTTATGTCCGAAGTGTTTTGCGTATCTGACTTTGTAATTGTAAACTGTTAGCAAATTATGATAACGGTCGATCTGTCTCAATCAAAGTAGTGCGTACCATACGTTTACTAAATGTGAAATATTCTAGTCTGTAATTCACACGAATAATCGATCCGCCTCACGCGACTACCTCTCGTAAAAAGTTGATAACGCTGGCCCTGGACGCGAGTGGTATACTGCACTTGTTCAAGTATCAGTTTCTTCATTTCGGGAAAAAGGCTGGTATGAGTGACAAAATTAATATACACCTAGTCATACACGGATATACTTCTATATAATTTATCCACCATTCCGATTCCAATCCAGCCCATCCATTTTCAAGAAGCAAAAATCATAAACCCTTCCAACTGCTAGAGGCATAGCTTCTCGTGAACCAGTGAGCTCATTAGAATCTATGCCTCTAGCTAGGAAATATAGTTTTGTGGCTTCAGTGTCCTTCGAGACAGAGTGGCTATGAGGACTTCAGCGTCAAAGTGTTATCAACAGATCCTATCGGAGCGTTTGACAAATCAGAATATTTAAAGGGCCACAACTGAAGTTTTTGAAGGCTTCAGTTCGCAAAAAGCTTTTACTGGGCTTCAGTATACATACCCACTTAGACAGTGACCACCCTATTGTCCCATCAAATGCTTTCTTTCGTCCGTTCAAAGCAAAAAGAGGCCCACCGGAATCTTGTGACTGGACACCGTCAAAAGATTGCTTCTGATAGGTGATGGTAGCTGACGTCATAACTATTCTATACGACCTTAGGTCATCTGCATAATTATAACCAATCAGAGACAAGATGGCAGATGAACCAGTGAAGAAAAGCAAGTATCATCCACTCGCGACTCGGAATTGAAGAGACGAAAGAGGAAGAGAGACAAGATACCCCTAACAGGGCCGGATCAATCAGTTTGGGGGGGGAGGGGTGCTCAACTTTTTTTTTTCTGTTGCCAGGGTCTAGTATATATCAAAACACCACAACCCAAACTGTTCTAGGGGGTGCTGCAATAACATTAAAGCACCCCCCCCCCCCTCCTTCTCGGACCATGTTGTGGACTGGCAGTGAATGATTTTTTTTAAGCCGAGGGAGGGGGCTGTAGTACCAAAACAACCCCACCCACCTGGATCCGGCCCTGCCTAAGTAGAACTGACATCGGACAAGGGAATATGGACATGTGGCAACGTGTCCCTTTCCTGCTGAATCAGTGAGTAATCTACGCAGGGTCTTTGTCGATCTTCCTATAGTTCCGCGAGCGCTATTGATTTTCAGAATTCATGATATTCAGTAGAATTTATCTCTTACTGATTTCGCAAGATTTTAAACCTGTTTTATCATATAGTTGCGAGCTAGTTATTACATTTTATGCTGCAAAGACTGATCTGAAAACTACGGTGTGTGTCAAAGTTGTAACGGCATCGCTGGTCGTAACATGTTTTTGTCCGTGTGCCGCAGGCTCGCATTCACACGATTCAGAGAGGTAGTGTTTCTGCTGCGATAGTGCATTTGTCGTTTCCAGTGATGCTTTCAGTTACGTAGACTTCGATGTGTGAGACTTTGAAAGTGACTGCAGTACAGAAAGTGGGTATAAATACCAATGTTTTGTTTCAATGATGAAACGCTTTGCGTGTTTCCGAGGGGTAAAGGATCAAAGGTCAAACTTGACTCCGTGGACGCAGGCTCAGTCGCCGGCTTTGCGAGTCAAATACTAGTAAATACTAGCTCGAGCGGAACCCGCATTGTGATTTTGACAACATAGCGAGTGTGGAAGGTTTATTCTACTTTCTCCTGAAAAATTACGTCAAAGGGATGCTGGAAAACATCAGTACACGTGTACACTGACACGTGTGTACACCGCAAAGATGGCCTCGTGACCTGCAGTATTGCGATACACTGCCGATAGGCGGCCGGGTTCTGCCTTGTGATGTAGGCTCATAATTATGCATATTAATTCATAACAAGGCCGATGCCGACGATAAATCCGCGACTCGGAACAATACACCCTCCAAACGATAAATTTCGACATTTGGCATTGTACTTACACCATAAAGCTCTAAGATAGTACACAAAGGACCCATAAAGGCACATACTGTCAGCAATATCTGTTGCAGACATTTTTCTGACTGTGTTGAGATGCTTGATCCTGGGGAAAATAACTTTAACACATATCATACTGAGGCTAAAAAGCTTCACATTTGTACACGACCATATGCAAGCTACATAATAGTACTACAGATAAGGATATAGGCCAATGGCTTTAGTTCAAGGGTGGTGCCAGAACTGCTTGGCGCCTAGAGGCGCCAAGCTATTCTGGCACTACCTTTGAACTATTTTAGTCAATCTTATTTCACACACTGGTGTATTCCGAATGATAAGGGATAATGCGCGACTTAGCTCACTGCTGCTGCCGCTAGGTGGAGTAAACACAGTAGGGGCTAAACTCGATTTTTCTCAGTGTTTTAGTTGATCCCTGTCCGTGCACATTATCTTTGGTCCTCGCGACATACTGCATACCATGGGTGTCGTTTTTCTGTTCACAGGCTTTCGTTTTCATCTGGTATATCGCACAGTAGGATTACTTGGCAAACACCGACAAGCAAAGAAACCTTGGGTTACAGCTGACATCTTTGTTCTTGTGACAAGCGCGTCGATAATTAAAGAAAAAGAAATCAGGGGTAGAAGGAGCTAAACAATACAGGGGAAATTAACCAGGATATCAAGAAAAGCATGAAAAAGGCAAAAGAATAAGTGGATTGAAGATCAGTGTAAACACGTAGAAGAAAATCTGAACAAAAATAATAGCAAAAAAGCATACCAATTGGTGAAAGACCTGACCAGTGTAAAACAAGGACGCTCCTCGATCATTCAAGATAGTGAAGGGAACTGTCTTACGGAAGACCAAGACATACTGAAGAGATGGACAGAGTACTGCTCAGATTTGTACAACCACCGAGCTACAGGGGACCCAGGCATACTTGTCAACCCAACCGTGACCAACAGTGGCAACTATCCTATCCTCCGAGAAGAAGTAGAGGCTGCAGTGAAGTCGCTGAAAAAAGGGAGTGCAGCAGGAGCAAACAACATCCCTGCAGATCTAGTCCAAGAAGGGGGAGAAGAAAATAATAATAAAAAATAATTACTGTATTTATAATGCGCTTATCTTATAATAATTATAACTCTAAGCGCGCACTCACAACTCGCACACACATGCGCACGCTTTAGACAATGACTCACGTACCACAAATAGTGGAAAAAACCATTACGACGGTCAGCTTGGGGTGGGGAGTGTGGTGATGTAGTGCTAGAACTGTTGAAAGAGGTGAGTTTTGAGGGCGGACTGGAAGGAGGAGAGAGAGTGTTTCTGACGGAGAAAGAGTGGGAGAGTGTTCCAGGTGGATGGACCGTATACTGAGAAGGAGCGGGGGCCGAAAGTGCTGAGTTTGGTGCGGGGGATGAGGAGGCGGAGAGGGTCGGAGGCGGAGCGGAGGGAGCGGGAAGGAGTGTAGGGGTGAAGTAAGTTGGAGAGATAGGTAGGAGCGTAGTTGTTCAGGGATTTTTAGCAGAGAGACAGAATCTTGTATTGGATGCGTTGGGGGATGGGGAGCCAGTGAAGGGGCTTGAGCAGGGGAGTGATGTGGTCGGATTTTTTCTTTCTGAGGACGAGGCGGGCAGCATTGTTCTGGACGCGCTGGAGAGTGAGAGTAGTGGAGTGAGCAAGGCCGGAAAGGAGAGAGTTGCAGTAGTCGATGTGAGATAAGATGAGAGAGACAGCGAGTTTGGTGGCAGCTTCGTTAGTGAGGTATTTTCTGATCTGACTGATGCGGCGGAGGTGGAAATAACATGCCTGGGCCGTGGCGGAGAGGAAGCTGGTCATGGAAAGAGAGGAATCGAGGATAACGCCAAGGTTCTTGACCGAGTCAGAGAGGGAGATGGGGGTGCTGTCGAGTTGAAGGTGGAGAGAGGGAGGGAGCTGGGAAAGTTTCTGGCGAGTGCCTACCAGCATGGCTTCCGTTTTGTCGGCGTTCAGTTTGAGCTTGTTTGCTGTCATCCAGTTTTTCACGTCTTCATAGCAGTCAGCCGTGCGAGTCAGTAGTGTCTGAGTGTTGTCGAGTTTTTGTCTAGTAGTTGTGAGTCGTCGGCGTTGAGGTGGTGGTGTATGTGGTGAGACTGGATGATGTTGGACAGGGGAGAGGTGTAGAGTGTGAAAAGGACCGGGCCCAGGACGGACCCCTGTGGAACGCCGCAGGAGAGCCTGACTGGGTTGGAGGAGACGCCGTCGATGGTGACAGACTGCTGTCTGTCGGAGAGGTAGGAGAGAAACCAGGAGTGAGCAGAGTCAGTGATGCCAAAGGAGTGGTGAAGGCGGTGGAGGAGGATAGAGTGGTCTATGGTGTCGAAGGCGGCAGAGAGATCGAGTAGCGTAAGAAGGGAGATGTTGCCCGAGTCAGTGGAGAGAAGCAGGTCGTTTAGGATATGTAGAAGGGCTGTTTCAGTGCTGTGATGTTTGCGATAGGCAGACTGGAAGGGACTGAGGAGGTTGTTGTCGGCGAGGTGGAGGTTGAGTTGGTTGAGGACAACCTTCTCAAGAAGCTTGGACAGGAAAGAGAGATTGGAGACTGGGCGGTAGTTCTTGAGTTCGTTTGGGTTGAGGTTGTGTTTTTTTAGGAGAGGACGGACGATGGCGGACTTGAAGATATCGGGGACGGAGCCATTCTCTAGAGATGTGTTGATGATGTCGGTAATGAAGGGCAAAAGTTTTGGGAGGCCGTCCCGGTAGAGAGAAGCTGGGAGGGGGTCAAGTTCGCAGGTTTTGAAAGGCATGGACTTTATGGTCTTGAGGACCATCCTGAGAGACGGGGCGGAAGGGCGAGAGGGGAGTACCGGAAAAGGGGGGGGGGGGGGTCGGGAAGGCAAGGCGGAGAAGGCAGAGTGTCGAGTGTGTTGCGCAGAGTTTGGATTTTGTCGGAGAAATAGGAGGAGAAAGCGGACGGAAGTTCTTCTTTGCTGTGTGTGTTGGGAAGAGGAGAGTCTTTAGAAGTGCCTAGGAGTGTGTTTATGGTGGCGTAGAGGGTTTTGGAATAAGTGGATTCCAGGATTTTGTTTTGTAGGTGTTTACGTTTGGAGTCGGAGATCATTCTGCAGACTTTGGATCTGGTGGTTTGGAAGATCTCTCTGTGAACGGTGAGGTCAGATGAGCGCCAGCGGCGTTCCGCTTGTCGACGCTCGCGCTTGGCCTCAGCTATGTCGTCAGTGAGCCAGGGGGCAGGGGAGTCGGTTGGGTATGGAGCAGGTGGTGACAGGGGCATGGGTGTCTAGAAGTTTTCGAAGGGAGGAATCAAAATGGGATGCAAGATCGGGAGAGGGGGCGGGGTCCAAGAGAAGGTCGACAGCTTCGTCGAAGAAGACATGATAAGCGCCTTATTAACAATCTGCAATAAGATCTGGCAGTCAGGGGATTGGCCCACACCATGGACCCAATCACTTATAATAACTCTCCCCAAAAAAGGCAACTTACATCAATGCCAGAATTATCGCACGATCAGTCTTATATGCCACCCAAGCAAAGTCATGTTAAAGATCCTACTGAACAGGCTGAAGCCACAGGCAGAGGAAATCATAGCTGAGGAACAGGCAGGCTTCAGACCAGGGCGCAGCACAATTGAGCAGATCTTCAACCTGAGAGTTCTATGTGAGAGGTACCTCCAGCATCAGCAAGACCTCTATCATGTCTTTGTGGATTTTAAGAAAGCGTTTGACAGGGTGTGGCATCCAGCCCTTTGGTCCACCATGAAGCTATACAACATCAATGCCAACCTGATCAAAGTCATAGCAAACCTTTACAACAAGGCCACTAGCGCAGTCTGCTTCAACGGCAAAATAGGAAACTGGTTTAGGACTACAGTCGGAGTCAGACAAGCTGCTTGCTCTCACCTACTCTTTTCAACATCTTCCTGGAATCATGACAGACGCTCTGAAAGATCTTGAAGGAACTGTCAGTATTGGAGGCAGAACAATCACGAACTTGCGCTTTGCGGACGATAATTGGTGGCCTTGCAGGACCAGAGAAGGAGCTAGCTCAGCTGGTGGAAAAGCTGGACAGTACAGCCATTGCGTATGGGATGGAAATCAGTGCAGAGAAGACCAAACTGATGACAAATAGCACAAGTGGCATTGGCACTGACGTCATGATTGGAAGCCAAAAACTGGAAACAGTTAATAAATTCAAATACTTAGGAGCCATTGTGACAGATGATGGATCAAAACCAGAAATACTGTCCAGGATTGCGCAGACAACATCAGCACTGACAAGATTGAAGATCATATGGAAGGACAGAAACATCACACTCTGCTCCAAGATCAGACTGATGCGCTCCTTAGTCATCTCAGTGTTCTTGTATGCCTGCGAGTCATGGTCCCTCACAGCAGACCTTGAAAGGAGGATACAAGCCACTGAAATGATATGTTTTCGAAGGCTGCTTGGCATTTCATACAGAGATCACATCACCAACGAGGAAGTGGGAAGCAGGCAAGCCATTGGGCCCATTGTGAAAAAACGCAAACTGAAGCGGTAGGGCATGTCACGCGTTCAACAGGGCTTGCCAAAACAATCCTGCAGGGCACTGTGCAAGGAGGACGAAGGAGAGGAAGACAGAGGAAGAGATGGGAGGACAATATCTCAGAGTGGACAGGACTGAGGCTGGGCGATACGCTAAGAATGGCAGAGAACAGAGTGGAATGGAGGGAGCTGGTTGCAAAGTCATCAGTGGTGCCCCAACGGTCGGCAAAACTACGGGATATAGATAGAGATAGGATTAGTTAATGTGATTTACTGCGTGTCCGGATTCTAAGTCATCCAATCGGGCACCGAGTTTAGGAGCGATATACTTGCGGCCTGTAGTGTAGCGCGAGTACTGAAGCCTATGCACACGAACAGGTATCACCTAAGACACCGAGAATAGTGACTTTTCCCCTTATAGAGCAGCGACACCACACGGCAGCAGGAGAAGACAATTTCAGCTAAGTCGACCATTGGAACAATGCTGTGTGTGGACGACTTAAATATGCGCTAGCAGTTCAGACAAGATCGACTAGTGACAGTTTCATTATGGTTATAAGTGCATATCGAACAAGTTTCCTAGCTGCGAGAGAATACCTTTTCATTTTTTTTTTTTTTTTTTTTTTTTGGGGGGGGGGGGGGTGGCGTAACAGATCGTTAACTTGAATAAAGGCACTTAAATTAACTAAGCGTTTGCGGTGACCATATAAACTTGTTACATTGATTTCCGCAGGGCACAACTGAATATTTGACTCGAAGACATATTATTTAAGACGCCTGACTGTGATATAGCCCCACAAAGGCCGTTATGTTAGATCGCTAGCAACTTTCTGTTTTGCTCATGGGCCAGGAGTTGTGCTATAAATAGCTATTTGACGCTTGGAGGAGTTGAGCGGTGCATACGCTTTATCGGTAAAACGGACACCGAGTGATATAATCACGCAAGTATGAACGAAATTAAAACCGCAGCCACTCTTTTGAAGGCATTATATCTGTGACATTTCATATATTAATTATCAGGTATTGATATTCGTCAAACATTTGGGTATGCAGTGTTGAGACTGCTCCGGGAGCGCTTGGGGACTTTAACGACAAAGGTGCACAAACACACAGGTAGACAAAAATAAATGCAACCACGCGCGCGTACGCACGCACATACACACACGCACTCACACACACACACACACACACACACACACACACACATATATATATATACACACGGATACAGACAGACAGACGCGCAAACGCACAGTACACACATACACATACAAATAATGATCGGCAATCAACTTTACCGACTAGTCTATAACATACTCAAAGCACAAAAGACCATCGAGCCGACGTCTGTCGCCGTTGGCCCTCGCACGGCCGTGCGCTGGCCAATGGCAGCTGACGTCGGCCCGATGGCCTTTTGCGCACTGGGTAGGCCGAGGCACGCACTGCCACTTTTCGAAACCAATGTTATATAATAATAATAATAATAATAATAATAAGCGCATTAAATAGGCGCTTTATCCCAATTGAAAATCGGCTCAAAGCGCCGCCGCGAACTGAACCCAACAAGCACGCTCACGTGAATCACGCGCATTCACTCACACACTGAACGTAAACACAGAACATTCACGTGGTGCTAAGGGCAAGCTCAAGCGAGCTACTGTAGTTTTTGGAAATTGAAAATCGTTTGTATTTGAAATTTGATTAAGTGGACTGAAACTGACACCAAAGTGGAGGGGGAGGAAGAGCCGGAGTACCCGGAGAAAGAACCCCCGACGGTCCGCCCGAATTAACGGTGACACTTACTAGAGGAGAAAAATCCGACGCCGGAACCCGTAATCGAACCTCGCACCTTTAGCATTGGTGGCAGGCGCCTTAACCACTGCGCCACGGACCGCCCCACTGTGAGTGTTTCTTCACCTATATTTTTAGTGAAATTGTTGCAGGAAAAAAAAATATGCTTCACTTTTTCATTAGCATTTTCGGTGACTGTGCACTAGACAAACAATTTGAAGAAATAATTTGTAACTAGACACATTGTCAGTAAGTTTGGGGGTTTTTTGGGGGTGTTTTTTTCTTCTAAAGTGTCACATCCAGTCTCAGTGTGAGAGATACAGATTAACCCCTTCACTGCCGAGAGCAAAACGTGAATACGATCCAGCTTGCAAGAGACATAGATCCTCATGAGCCCCCGCGAATGCGGGGGCTCATGTGGATCTATGTCTCTTGCTGAGATCGATTTGTGTCCAAGGTTCTTAGACGGTGTTGGCTGGTGGTCGTTGAATGAACCAAGATTTCTTAAACAGAAATATACGTACGGTATACGTGCAGTGGTACGGTGTACGTTCAGGTACTGTGCTACATAAGCTTAACGTACCCAGTCGCAAAACGTATTCCTGGCCCACGCCGCCGGCCGCAGTGGGCCCGCGCACAGCCGTGCGCGGGCCCACTGCGGCCGTCGTGGGTCCGAAGACCTTTGCCACCTGGGTCTGGACAAGCCCCAAACAAATTAGTCGCTGCCCTGAAATCATGACGGTCGACACTTTTTCCGTGGACTTGTACCTAGTGCTTATAATAAAATGTCGACCGCAGTGATCTATATGTATGTGAAAGTGTACTTTCAATTATGCCATTGTTTGACCATGACAGGTCATATTACAACGTGTTGTCCATTAGATCGTTATGCAACTAAATATCACACCCCCCCCTCCCCGCCGCCCACCCTCCCCCCCCCCACCCCCCAAAAAAAAATTGGAAAAAATATAAATGCAGATGCCGCTGAAAGGGTCAATTTCGTAATATCTCTAACGAAACTTACTAGTTTATACCCAACGTGAGTCTACCCAGGTGCGAATCCATGCACCCACACCCGTGTAGCTTTGCGCTGGCATTGCTCCACCCAGATTTCTAAGTTTGGTGTATTTAAGCCTGAGTGGAGTGGATTTGCAGTACGTAGCCGTATGTCTAGAGATCGTGATGGGTGGAATGGCGGCAACTCAAATCTAAGCTGAGTGGATTCACGCCGGGATAGTTTCACGCTGAGCAGATTTTCGCTAATCCAGACCGAACAGGTGACTGCCAAGCGCGTAAAATGCAAAGAAGAACCAAACGGAGGAAGACACATGCTTAGAAATAACAGTTACAACACAATTTAATCAATTGTAACTGTCATTTCTTAGCGTGTTTCTTTCTCCGGTGGGTTCTTCTCTAGATCTGAGCTGGGAGGTTTACGTCCCAATGTGGCGATGTTGACACTTTAGCTCCAGTGACCATCTCACTCTCTCTCTCTCTCTCTCTCTCTCTCTCTCTCTCTCTCTTTCTCTCTCTCTCTCTCTCTCTCTCTCTCTCTCTCTCTCTCTCTTACATCCCAATGTGGCGATGTTGACACCTTTAGCTCCAGTGACCATCTCTCTCTCTCTCTCTCTCTCTCTCTCTCTCTCTCTCTCTCTCTCTCTCTCTCTCTCTCTCTCTCTCTCTCTCTCTCTTGTTAAAGTTTGGAATGCCCCAAGGTTCGGTCTTAGGGCCTCTACTATTTTGCTTATATATCAACGATCCACCTCTTCATCTAACATCCGAATATGTCCAGTGTGACTTGTTTGCCGACGATACTTCAATCTCTCTCTCTCTCTCTCTCTCCTCTCTCTCTCTCTCTCTCTCTCTCTCTCTCTCTCTCTCTCTCTCTCTCTCTCTCTCTCTCTCTCTCTCTCTCTCTCTCTCTCTTGTTCAAGTTTGGAATGCCCCAAGGTTCGGTCTTAGGGCCTCTACTATTTTGCTTATATATCAACGATCCACCTCTTCATCTAACATCCGAATATGTCCAGTGTGACTTGTTTGCCGTCGATACTTCAATCCACACGGCATATCAAAAAACCTTAAAGTGCCGGATTTTTTTTAAAATATAAAAAAAATAATAATAAAAAAAACCTACAGCAAAGCCTTAATGAGGTGACTGCCTGGTGTGAATATAACTCAATGATTATCCATCCTGCTAAAACTAAGTCCATGGTAATTGCGACACGACAAAAGCACCAGCTAGCCCCCCTTTCTCTTGAGCTGTCGCTGGAAGGTAATTCAATAGAACAGGTCTCGGAACACCGCCTGCTAGGGATTATCGTAGTAGATGATCTGCTCAAGTGGCAAGCACACGCATATAGAGTGTGTAAAACTGTCTCAAGGAACATTTTCATGCTATCCAAGCTAAAACACTTCACTGATTTTGAAAGCAGAACATTATTTTATTATGCACATATCCAGTCCCATATTAATTATGCTTCGACTGTGTGGGGTGGCTGCAGCGATGTACATTTAAAAAGACTGAACTCTTTACATAGACGACTGAGCAGCAAAGTTAATCTTGCCGGATCTTGCTCTGACAACTGATGATAAGATGCACAAAGCGGGACTTCTTTCTCTTAAGAATCAGTTTGTTTATGTTCAAGATTCGAAATAACAGAATTCCCGAATACTTAACCCAGCTGCTAGTCCGGTCTCAGTCCCGCTAGGGGAATACAAAAAGCATGTACGTCGTACCCAAAACCAGAATTGACTTATTTAAAACCGCTTTAGCATTCTCGGGGGCAACTTTGTGGAATTCTTTCCATCCTATGTAAAGACCACTCCTACGACATCATGTGTTTTTTTTTTTAAAGACTTTTTAAATACCTAGCATTGCAATCATAAGTAGCTATACTAATGGTCAAAACTTAAGGGTCACTCTTTATCGCAGACGCACCGACAACATCACACAAATAATGTAACAATACTTGGAGTCAGTACTTTGCTAATTTATTCAGTAACAATTTCATTTAAGTAAATCAAGTAATTGTAACAACAGCAGAACGTTAGAATGTTCACCCACCCCTCATCAGAAAAGTCACACAAGACTGGTTCAGTCAGTAGCTAGTGTACCCACCATTTGCAGCCAAGCATTCAATGCAGCGTATGGAGTTCACCAGGGTTCGGAGAACATGTTGTGGGATTGCTTCCCACTCTTGATGCAGGAACTGAGTCAGCTGGGGGACGCCTTGAGGTGGGGGTGGGTGGGGGGGGGTGAGGGGGTTGCTAACTACACGTTGCCCCAGCACGTCCCAGAGGTGCTCGATGGGAGCCAGATCAGGTGAACGACCTGGCCACTCCATCCTCATGATGCCCTCGTTGCTCAAGGTACTCATCCACCAACGGGCGCGATGAGGTCGGGCGTTGTCGTCCTGCAGAACAGCATTGTCAAAGTCAAAGTGGTTTATTGTCGGAGGCATCTGGGCCCATAGACAAGGGTGATGGGGTTAGGGAATTTTGACATACATACACGAACGATCGATTCAAACCCGAATACAAAAACACATGACACGGATAACCGACAGTCATTCGTCTGGTTATAATTCAGCATCAGTGGCACAGGTAACTATGGCTTGGAGAACTGGCTGGATGAGGGGCCACACAATATCGTCCCGATAGCTCAGTTCAGTCAGGGTGCCTCGAATGACGTGGACGGGGGTCCCGCCTTCCCTACTGAAGCCTGCCAAGACCATGACTAAGCCTCCTCCGTAGCGATCCACCTCTTGGACGCATCCATCCGTTAATCGCTCGTCCTGGCGACTCCAGACCCTGCCGTCGTTGAAGGACACAGTGAACTGTGACTCATCAGTAAACAGAACCTGAGTCCACTGGAGTCTGTTGACGACACCAGGCAACCCGGGCTCTGCGATGAGCTGGAGTGAGGGGTATTCTCACTGCTGCTCTGCATGAAGCCAGGCCAATTTCGCGCAGACGTCGGCAGACTGTGCTTCTGATGACGTTAACGTTTGCAGCTTGCATCAGTTGACGTCGCAGAGTGGTTGACGTGACAGTTCGGTCGCGCAGAGCCGCCACACAGAGGTATCTGTCCTCCCTTCTGCTGGTGCAGCGCGGGCGTCCTGAGCAGGGTCATCGTTCTGCCCTTCCAGATTTTTGGAATCGTGCCAGCAGCCTCTGGATCACTGCCGGAATGGGACACCCCAAGACGTCTCCCAACTTATCGTCCGCAAATTCCATCCTGCAACCATTCTAGCGCCCGACCTTGATCTACTGGCGTTAGGCTTCGTCGTGGTGGCATGGTTAGGAAAGTGACAATTATGCCCCTACCGTACCGGTATTTGTAGCGAAACAGAAGTGCTCAGTGTTCACGACTGACTTCTTTAGCACGTACATCACGACTTTACCGAGTTTTTCCACCTGCCTGCCTTTGGTACGCTTGCCAATATCGCACAGCTTTTCATAAAAACTGACGTTTCACGTGCATTTGACACTTTCGTGGAAAATGATGAATTGTCTATTGTTCCCTGGTCAACTTTTAACCCATCTGGATCGAAAGAACATGTATTTTATTAGCGTACTTGCGACGATAAACAATAACACAAGAAAGTGGGGTGGCCCTTAAGTTTTGACCATTAGTATACAATACTTACTTGCTATAGGAGCAAATCATTCTCAGTTAACACACTGTTAGTAGAAACTCATTCATTAATCATGGATATGTATACCTGTCCGGTGTGAATGAGTGTGAGCACGCAAGTATTACTATGCGTGCGATTTTTTTTTTTTCATTTTATTTTATATATATATATTTTTTTAATTTGCTTTCCCTCCCCTTCCCCCGCACCCCTTAGTCTCAGACTATGTATCTAATGTATATAATTGTTGTTTGTCTGTAGAAGTATCAACGGTAGATGTGAAAAATGACATTGCCTCGGGCTCTGTCAATATCTTTACCGTTGTTAAATAAAGATTCATTGATTGATTCATTGATTCATTGATTCATTGATTCTCTCTCTCTCTCTCTCTCTCTCTCTCTCTCTCTCTCTCTCTCTCTCTCTCTCTCTCTCTCTCTCTCTCTCTCTCTCTCTCTCTCTCTCTCTCTCTCTCTCTCTCTCTCTCTCTCTCTCTCTATGATGGTCCATGTTTTGCAAAGTTCAAATCTGTTACAGAAAGCGACATTACTGCCATAATTGCAAAGTCTCCAACAAAAAGTTGCATGTTGGATCCTGTTCCGACTTGTTTCCAAAAGCAGTGCATCAGCGATCTTGCACCGTTGATTGCTGCTATTGTAAACAAGTCTCTGTCAAGCGGAACTGTTCCAGAATCTTTCACACAGGCTATTGTTACCCCGTTGCTCAAAAAACCAGGCTTGGACAGAAATACCCTAAAAAAACTACAGACCTGTATCCAACCTACCATTCATTTCATACTGGAGAAAGTTGTCTTCCAAGAGCTCCTGGAACACTTAGAGATGAATGGTCTGTTGGAAGTGTATCAGTCCGCCTATAGGAGACGTCACAGCGTGGAGACAGCAGTGCTGAGTGTTCTGAATGACTTGCTTTGTAAAGCAGATGAGAGACTTGTCTCCCTTGTGATCCTGTTGGAGCTCAGCGCTGCTTTCGATACGCTGGACCATTCCATTCTCATGAAGAGGCTTCAAATCACTTTTGGCCTGCGTGAAACGGTTCTCTCTTGGTTTGAATCTTACGTTTCCGATCGGTACCAGTTTGTAGGTGTAAAAGACAGTGTCTCTAGACATTCCATTCTGGAGTTTGGAGTGCCTCAGGGCTCTGTCTTAGGCCCTGTATTGTTTACGTTGTATTCACAACCGCTGTCAGATATCATTCCCAGCCATCAGTGTTCTTATCATAAGTATGCAGATGACACCGAAATTTCTCAGAGTAGTCCACCTGGGGAATTTCAGTCTGTTGAAACTGGCATCAAGTCTTGTGTTCACGATGTCACGACATGGATGGACAGTAACAAACTTATGTTAAACCCAGAAAACACAGAGTTACTACCCGTTGGCTCAGCATCCCGGCTTCAACAAATTCACACTGAGTCTCTACGCATAGATGACACTGATATTCCATTTCAGTCTTCGGTCAAATATCTTGGTGTCAAGCTCGATAAGGCTTTGAGTATGCAGGATCACGTCGGTGAAATCTGTCGTGGTTCTTCATACTCTCTGAGACGCATCGCATCAATCCGACAAAGTCTTTCTGAATCTGCCACTGCAAAGTTAGTGAATGCTTTAGTCACGAGCCGTCTTGACTACTGCAATTCTCTGCTTTTTGGTCTTCCATCTGAGCAGATTAGCCGCCTTCAGCGAGTTCAAAATAATGCCGCAAGGCTTGTGAAGCGCAGGCGAAAACGAGACCACGTACCCCTATACTGGAAGACCTTTACTGGCTTCCAATCCAATCCCGCATACAGTTTAAGATTGCGACCTTCGCATACCGCCACTTTGATGGCAGCCTTCCGTCATACCTTTCCTCCAGTCTGATCACTTACCAGCCTTCTCGCTCACTGCGTTCATCGGGAGAGAAACTTCTCAAAGTTCCAAAGTACCATCTCAAATCTGCCGATGAACGCTCTTTCAGATGTACTGCTCCTTTAATTTGTAATTCCTTACCGACTGAGCTGAGAAATGCCTCCCCCCCCCCCCCCCTTACGCAGTTCAAAGCAAAGTTAAAAACTCACCTTTTCTCGCAGACTTTCATGTGATCTCTACGGTTTTCTGTACCCCCCCCCCTGCAAACTGTGTGTGTGTGTGTGTGTGTGTGTGTGTGTGTGTGTGTGTGTGTGTGTGTGTGTGTGTGTGTGTGTGTGTGTGTGTGTGTGTGTGTGTGTGTGTGTGTGTGTGTGTGTGTGTGTGTGTGTGTGTGTGTGTGTGTGTGTGTGTGTGGGTGTGTGTGTGTGTGCGCGCGCGTCGTTTTCGCCTGCGCATTATGCGCCATATAAATACCATGTATTATTTATTATTATTATTCTCTCTCTCTCTCTCTCTCTCTCTCTCTCTCTCTCTCTCTCTCTCTCTCTCTCTCTCTCTCTCTCTCTCTCTCTCTCTCTCTCTCTCTAAGTTCTTACTCGTGCACAAAATCACCCTCTCAGACTCACCAGCCTATCTCTCTCATTTATTCGCACTTGCCCACAGAGCTAGTCGAACATCAGGGAACAATCTGGTAGTACCAAGGCCCCGCTTAGATATTTGCAAGACGTCCCTCTCCTACTCTGGTGCAAAATTATGGAATACAGTTCCTGCAGACATTAAAGCAACACCTTCTTTACGAACGTTCAAGAACCAACTGCATGAATTTATTAAGAACATGAGAAAACATATTGTTCATTTTTTTTTTTCACATACCGTCATTGACTCCAGAAACATTTCCTTATTCATATTCATGTATCATAATGCTTTAGACTTGCTGAAGTGTTCTTTGTCATTTCTTTTGCAGCATAACATCATATTTTTTTTTTAATGTTTAATGTTCGATGTTTTGCTTGGTGTCAGTGTGTGTGTGTGTGTGTGTGTGTGTGTGTGTGTGTGTGTGTGTGTGTGTGTGTGTTTGTGTGTGTGTGTTTGTGTGTGTGTGCGTGTGTGTGTGTGTGTGTGTGTGTGTGTGTGTGTGTGTGTGGACGGGTAGAAATCAGAACGTGTATGTGTGTGTGTGTGTGTGTGTGTGTGTGTGTGTGTGTGTGTGTGTGTGTGTGTGTGTGTGTCTGTGTGTGTGTGTGTGTGTGTGTGTGTGTGTGTGTGTGTGTGTGTGTGTGTGTGTGTGTGTGTGTGTGTGTGTGTGTGTGTGTGTGTGTGCATACACGAAACCACTGAAATGGGTGACTTTCTTTACCATCCTTAGGCAAAATGGGTGTGTGTAAAATTCTGGGTGAGCAAGTCAGGCACCCATTTTTTTCTGAGGGTTGTTTCTGCATTATCTTTCATTCAAAAGTCAGAAAAAAAATATCAAAATAGGATGTCCCCATTTTCCCAGATTTACTTCATGTTGTGTTTTTGCGACGCCCTGGGCCTGTGTGTTCACACGGAAGCGAGTGTTTTCAGATCAACTTGATGATCGCTGATTGGACAGCCCAACACCGATGAACGGAGTTATTTCCCTTGCCCTTCCTAAAACGTCTTTCGTCCCCCGCTGGCCATTCTTCACGTTTGCAGAGGTACTTTATGCAATATTTCTTAGTTAATAGCACGCCCAAATGTACTTGTTCAGTGCAGTTATTTAACTGAGAGATGCCTCCAATTCCCGATACCCGTTTGGCCCAGAAAAATAAGGCGTCTGCTTCGGCCGTGCCTCGGTCCGTGTCTTCCTCTCTTGTAGTAAATGATAATAGAACCCCACGATTTTAACAAAAGCTTTCTTCTTCAATGAAAGGAATTCGTTCAATAACACCATTACAAGGTCAATCTAACACGCGATTTTGTTTCTGTTTTTCTGACATGTGTGATTGTCAGTGATTGAAAAGTAACTTGACACATGCATACACAGTATGAGTTGACTTTTTTTTTAAAATGGCGTGCTATTTCAATCCTCGTTCGCAAAACTGCCTCGCGATTCGAAGAACAAACGTCTACAAACAGGTCTTTCGGATTGTGCAACTGAAGTGTCGCTTTTTACTGTATTACCAGTTTTTAGTTCCCAGGGTCACCCTGGTCAGCCCCACAGGGTGGGTTTTTCTCTCTATTCTGGGGCATGTGTTTCTGTCTACCCTTTGTCCATTCACCTGTATTTGCCTTTTTAACACTCTCCCTACTGTCTACCCCACCCGGGTCTGCCCTGGGGGACTTGGGTGGGGTTAGGTATTTTTTAGTTCCCAGGGTCACCCTGGTCAGCCCCACAGGGTGGGTTTTTCTCTCTATTCTGGGGCATGTGTTTCTGTCTACCCTTTGTCCATTCACCTTTATTTGCCTTTTTAAAACTCTCCCTACTGTCTGCACTGCCTGTAGCTCGTGATATTGGATGTGTGTTGCTAAATGGTCTTAGCTTTATTTAGGCCCCATGTGTTAGGTTTATTTAATGTATTTGACCGGCTGGCGACATACATTCAATGTTCTGTTTATTTTTTTTTTTTCACAAGCAGTGCAGGCACGTCCTGAGAAAGCCTTGTTGCTGTCGGGACGTTAAGCAATGTACAATCAATCAATCAATCTCCCTACTGTCTGCACTGCCTGTAGCTCTTGATATTGGATGTGTGTTGCTAAATGGTCTTAGCTTTATTTAGGCCCCATGTGTTAGGTTTATTTAACGTATTTGACCGGCTGGCGACATAATTCAATGTTCTGTTTAGGTGTTTTTTTCACAAGCAGTGCAGGCACGTCCTGAGAAAGCCTTGTTGCTGTCGGGACGTTAAGCAATGTACAATCAATCTGATTCAAAATGTCAATGGTTTACATGGTTGTATTGGACATGTTTGCAGCAACACCGTTTTGGTCACACCGGCTCAGGACTTTCTGCACACACCCAGCGCCAGATGGCAGCAGGATGTCCAAACCCATCGGGATCTATGGAAGTGGACAAGCACGCCCCTTCCTGGCACATGACCAAGGCCCATGGCAAAATTAGTCAGCTGCAGCATCATAGCCCCCCAGCCTCTGCCACAGAGGGTGCGTCTGGTAGGAGGGTGCATGGACGGCAGCGGAATGCTCCCAATTACAAACTGGTAAGTAAAGTGATTCTATGATCATCTTCATTTTATTGGCTGGCGTGCGAAGCAAAAGTGAGTTTATGTTCTGGGCCACTGGTCGTCCGTCCGTCGTCCATGGTAAACTTTAACTCATTCTACCCCAACACCAAAATCTTTAAATTTTGCCCCTGTCCTATCAAGACCGCATTGCAGCGCAGGACACAGATCGACCATGATAGTTCAAGGGTGATGCCAGAATAGCTTGGCGCCCGTAGGCGCCAAGCTATTCTGGCATCACCTTTGAACTATCATGGTCGATCCTTATCCTGCTGTGGTGTGTCTGGGGGTAGAATGAGTTAACGGTGGCATTTTCTCGGAGACTATTCAAGCCACATTCTTCAAGCTTGGCCCAATGATACTTTGTGGCAAGACCTTTTTAAACATGCCAATTTGAGTGACCTCTCTCAAAGGGTCACGCAGGGTTGACAAATGTGTAAAAACTGCTTGCATTTTCAGAAAACGTGGATTTTGCTGCTGCAGAAGCCAGCCCTCGTCACCGAGGTCACACATATGTAAATCGGTCATACACGGGATTACTCTTTTTATTCTTGTGCAAGGCCCCTTAAACCAAAATTGGGCTGTTTCTGTCCTAATGCAGCTTTGGTTTCAATCTTTCGTTCTTTCTCCAGTTGGCAAATGGAGCCTGGGATGGACCTGAGACTGAGAGTAGTGCAAGCGCATCGCAATACGAGGGCAGTGATGACGAGGAGTTTGTTCCTGGCTCGAGCTCACCGGATTCAGACTGTGTGTCGGCATCAATTGTTGGGATCTCTGACATAGACAGTATTGTATCGACTATGTTAGATTCATCAAAGTGGCAGGTTCGGGGTGGCCAGGTGTCGGTGACGCTAGTACCAGCAAGGTGCAGTGTGCGTTAGGGGGTGGCAATGAGAATGTGGATAGGCAGAAGGAACATGATGCTGGGGGTGGGGAAAGAGCACTTACAGAAGAAACAGGTGTGCACGTGTCGCAGAGAGGGAAAGGAAAGTACAAATGGGACAAGAAACATGCATGCAAATTGTGTGGCAAGCTTGTCTTGAAAATGAGCACGCACTTACAAGATGTCCATGCAGATGAGGCAGACGTTGCTAAAATTTTGTTGATGAAAAAAGGGACAAAGCAGAGACGTCGAGCATGGATCAGACTACAAGATGAGGGTGATTACATGCATAACGTTGCTGTTCTTGAAAACAAATCCGGATGTTTGATTCCTAAGTATCGCACCAAAACTAGTAAGGTAGATGATCTTCTCGCCTGTAGCCATTGCAAAGGGCTCTATCAAAAAAAGCTGATCTCTGTACACTCAAAACGTTGCTGTCAGAAACCAGGAGGGTTTCAGATCACTCAGAGAGGGGAGGCGGCGCGCCGTGGTCGGCTAATGCTTCCAATACCCTTAGACGTTGAATTTTCCTTCTATCACAAGGTCTTGGCCAGGCAGAGAGATGATGAGATAAGCCGTCTCATCAGAACTGACCCCTTGCTTCTTGAGTATGAGATTATTTGACCGCAGGGACATTGATTGATTGATTGTACATTGCTTAACGTCCCGACAGCAACAAGGCTTTCTCAGGACGTGCCTGCACTGCTTGTGAAAAAAACAACTAAACAGAACATTGAATGTATGTCGCCAGCCGGTCAAATACATTAAATAAACCTAACACATGGGGCCTAAATAAAGCTAAGACCATTTAGCAACACACATCCAATATCAAGAGCTACAGGCAGTGCAGACAGTAGGGAGAGTTTTAAAAAGGCAAATACAGGTGAATGGACTTCGGGTAGACAGAAACACATGCCCCAGAATAGAGAGAAAAACTCACCCTGTGGGGCTGACCAGGGTGACCCTGGGAACTAAAAAGTACCTAACCCCACCCAAGTCCCCCAGGGCAGACCCGGGTGGGGGACAGGGACATTGAAGAACACACGGCTGGACAAATCAGCTCCAGGATGCGGGAGTTAGGGAGACTATTAAAGATTATCAGAGTGAGGTCAGAAATGAAAATCACAAGTTTAAATGCTGTAATCAATTCAGCTAGCTTTGATCATGTCCTGGCTGTAAAAGAGCTAGCAGATTTTGATGAGGACACACATCAGTTCAAAAAAGGCAATCTCGCAATGCGCATAGGCCATGCTTTGAAAAAGTGTTCACAGATCAAACAGTCACAGGCATCCAAACAGCTTGGGCAGGGTTCAGACGACAGGTGGCGACAGGAGCTCTCTGAGGCGCAGCGGTTCGACTCTGTCTTCAACGGGGACTGGTATGATTGTGTGTCCGCTACAGCAGCCCAGTCGGTCGGGAAAATGACCATGAACAAACCCAAGCTGATCCCATCATGTGAAGATGTGAGGAAGGTCCAACAGCTTCTTGAGACAAGGATGGTTTCGGAAGATTATCCGACAGTGGTTAAAGCAACTCTTTGTGCTGTATCACTTTTCAACCGAAAACGAGGGGGAGAAGTTCAGAGAATGAAGGTGTCAGACTTCCAGAATGCTAAGATTGGATCGATCCCCAATCAAGATATCTTGAAAGGTCTCACAGAGGTTGAGAAGAAAATGGTGAATCATTTTCAGCGAGTGGAAATCAGAGGCAAGTTTAATAGGAGTGTTCCCGTTTTGCTGACGAAGAAGATGATGACAGCTGTGGACAGAATCCTTCAAATGAGGCAATCAGTTCCAGCTCTCGCTGATTCCCAGTACATCTTTGCCACACCTTCTGGTCAGAGGCCTTACAGAGGCCATGATGTTCTGAAGGCCCATGCCCTAGAAGCACGGGTGTCATACCCAGCCATGTTCACATTTACTCAGTTACGGAAGCAGGTTGCAACTTTGGCTCAGTCAATGGCCATCTCAGAGTTAGACCAGGATCAGCTGGCAGATTTCCTTGGTCATGATATTCGGATACATCGCCATATCTACCGCCAACCTCAAGACGTCCTTCAAAAGGCAAAAGTGGCAAAGATTCTTCTGTCAGTTAACAATGGGATGACAGATTTTGAGAGTTGCATTAGAGCTGAGCTGGGCGATGATGAAGAGATTGACTTTGACAATGAAGTCACATCAGAAACTGGCAGAGAGGTCTCGGGGGGAACAGCACCTGTGAATGAAGCAAGCAGCAAATCAACAACACAAGAATCAATGAGCATGACGGAGAAAAGACATCCAGAGCCTGATGACAATCTAGATAGTTTTGATGATGACAGTACTGCGTCAGCTCCTGTTCGAAAGAAAGCTAGATTTACAAGGAAACCATGGGGGGAAGCTGAAGAGAAAGCTGTTCAAACTCGTTTCAAGACACACCTCGTCATGAACAAACTTCCTAGAAAGGCCGAGATTGTCACGTAACGGATGTGACATGTTGTTTTATTTTTTCGCCAAGTCGTTTGTTTTTTTTTTTGTTAATAAATGTAGGTCGCCGACTTCTGTAAATAGCCTTAGGTTAGGGAAGTTAATAAATGTAGTGTGAGCGTAAGCGTAAAGCCCGTGCAGCAAGCTTAACGGTGAGCGAGTACAGCGGTTGCACGCTTTCGCCGGGTAGCGTTAACCGAGGAGTGTTCAGAGTAAAGTTAAACTGCGAGGTAGCAGAGGGATAGTACAGTCAGTCAGCGGAGTTAGCTAGCGCAGTGAAAGTCTGGGTCAGGGTGCGGCCTCGTTTGGAGCCCTTGACAAGCTGTGTGAGGGTTGTGTTACCCTCCCTGCAAGACCACGGTGTTCCTGGGTGTGGGTGTCCGAGAGAGACTAGTGACCACGGCTGCTACTCAACAGAAGACCCCTCCGGTTCGTGTTCGTCTTGTTTGTCTCGTCCTGCCGGGAGGACTCACCAGTGACAGGTAATTATTCATGCCATTTTTCTCAGTTAGCTGCTGTGCTCTCGGGTGTGTGAATGTGTACATAGGTTCGGAAGGGTATGTTCGTCTAGTTTTTTAGTGATGTTTTAATCAAGTCTTTAACCATGTTTTTTAGGTTGGGTTGTAATGTGGTGGGTGTCGGATTTAGTTGTTTATGTTCGGCTGTCGCCGAGTGAGTATATTTAAAGGGCCATGTTGTCAAAATGAATTAAAGTGGGTATCCTTTCAAATATATTTGTATTAAGTCCTAGATGTAATGTAATAAGATTGTCACGTGGGGTGGTTGCTGGTGATTATTTGATATCTTTGTATGTACATGTGGATATCTTGATAATGTTGGTTTTAGCAGTGGCAATGTTATTATACAAAAGTGGTTGTGCTAGCTTAATGTTAGTGTAATGGAATAGTGCAGGCCTGGTAAATGTGGAATGTACATAGAATCTTTTTTATCCACGATTGTATATTTAATATGGCCAAGGCGGGTATTAGGGTGAGATGGGACACAACTCACATGGTTTGTGAGTAGATGCGTGTTGGGCCAGAATTAACTGTGTTGGCACTTTGACTGACAATGCGCCCTTTTCCAGTGCACTTCGAAGATTTCGTCGTTCTTCGATCTCTTCATCTTCCATGACCAACGGTGACGCATCATCGGGAGCCGGAACGCCTTCGCTATCCAGTCCTGTTGGACAAGTACTTTGACGTTGGGCTACAGCAGGCTGATTCTACGTTCTGCGCCTCGGTCACAGGCGTGCGTGGGCAAGCGCGGCTACGGTGCTCTGCGGTGTAGGGGTAGTACTCTTACGTTACGAGCCACCCTGTCTAGTGTGGGACAGAGGACACTGTACAGGGACAAAGTACCTGCCTTGTATAACCTTTGCCGATTTTCACCTGTTAGTCATTTTCACCTGTTAGTCATTTTCACCTGTTAGTCATTTTCACCTGTTAGTCATCTTCACCTGTTAGTCATTTTCGCCTGTTAGTCATTTTCGCCTGTTAGTCATTTTCACCTGTTAGTCATTGTTATCTGTTAATCTTTTTCATGTGTTAATACGTTATATGAGTGCATGTGTGGGTATGTGTGAGGGTGTGGGGCGTTAGCGGGTTGGGGTGGGGGTTAGAGTAAGTAGGTAATAAAAGATTTGTTTGTTGTTTATCACTGGCGTTGTGTGATTTATTTAGAGTGGGTGGGCTTCTCGAGCGTTAGCGCTTACATTGTCCACGGCGCCCTGACTGTCATGCGTGTCGTGACAGAGATACAGCACGCAATGGCAGAAGAGCCTGCACTTAGACATAGGCGCTGGACAAACATTAAAGATTACGTCCGCAACAGACTGAAAAAGTTACAAAAGAAATGAATTGAGGTTCCCCGCCACTCGCGGCATTTTCGGTTTCATATAGATTTATTACAAGCGTGTTATTATTGGGGTGGTTTCAGCATGTACAGCCTGCTTTTTTTATCTGATGGACGCCTGGATCATTTTGTATACTGTATAACCTTTCGATTTGCAAAACGAAACAGCCGGCTGGGGACAAAAGACAATAATAAGATAAGAAAACCATTGACAACGTAAAGATTTATTACAAGTGTTATTATGGAGGTGGGGGGGGGGTTGCTCTGCCTGGATCATTTTTGTATACTGCATTCCATTTAAGTCTGCAAACGGAAGAATGGTTGGTTGGGAACGAAAGACAATAATAAAGGCTGAAGTTTCAAGTGATTTCTTATGTTGTCAGTTAATTAATGTCAGTGTTCTGTTCTGTCATTTTAACTCATTCTACCCCAAGACCGGAATCCCCAAATGTTGAAGTCGTCTTCAGAAGACTGCGTTGCAGTGCAGGACACAGATCCACCATGATTTATTCAAGGGTGATGCCAGAATAGCTTGGCGCCCTATGGGCGCCAAGCTATTCTGGCATCGCCCTTGAACTATCATGGTGGATCTTTATTTTGCTGTGGTGTGTCTGGGGTAGAATAAGTTAAGTGTTAGTTTCTTCGTCTGGGTCTTTTTCTGTCTTTCATATTTTTCCACACTTTTTGACCCGCATACTGAGGCTAAAAGCTTCAAATTTGTTCACTGCCATAATTCTATGCAAGCTACATTACAGTACACTTACAGATGAGGACATAGACCAATGGCTTTAGTTCAAGGGTGGTGTCACAATAGCTTGGCGCCTAGAGGCACCAAGCTATTCTGGCACTAACCCTTGGACTATTTCAGTCACACTTGTTGCACACACTGGTGTATTCCGAATGATAAGGGTTAATATTCAAAATGCTCTGTTGCTGTTTGTCTGAAACTCCAGAGTACCCAAAACCAAAAAAAAAATGTCCTTTAATTTCCAGAATACATTATGTTCATTCTCACATAAATGCCATGATAAACTGTTTTGCTTCAGAAGGACAAAACGCAGCAATGTTTAAAAGATTTCCTCTGTAAAAATCATAATTGAAAGGTTGCAGGCCAGTGTTTATTGAATTTTGCACCATACAATGTTAAAAATGTTAAAGCACACATACACATAAAGTTGGAAAAAAAATTAATGTGAAAAAGAAGTATTCCATGAACTTGACCTTATTACAGACGCCTAATGTTGTGAAGACACCCATTTTGACTGTAATGCCAGTTTTTGTGTGAGAGGCACCCACCTTATTGGTAGAAACCCTTTTTTTTTCCATCTAGTGGCTCTGTTTCTAGAAAATGTCTATTTTAAGTTATAGAGCTTAGTTATAAGGTGAGTTCTAAACATTCGCATCAATTCCAGAGCCCTAGAATAAATAGAAATATGCGAACCCATTTTGACATAAAATGGTAGGTAACCCACTCTGACGCTTTTGTCCCCATGTGTGTGTGTGTGTGTGTGTGTGTGTGTGTGATTTAATGTAAGCAATGATTAATTGAAATGGAATTATTGTTGCCTGTACTTTTCACTATTATGTATACTTTTAGATATAAAATTATGTGTATGTGTGTTTACGTGCATGCTATAGCTTAGCCGGCAAGGACATGATTGAAAAAAAGGTCATTGAATGTACCTAATCATTTATCCTTGAAAAATAAAATTTCATTTCATTTCTCTCTCTCTCTCTCTCTCTCTCTCTCTCTCTCTCTCTCTCTCTCTCTCTCTCTCTCTCTCTCTCTCTCTCTCTCTCTCTCTCTCTCTCTCTCTCTCTCTCTCTCTCTCTCTCTCTCTGTTAAATTTGGAGTTCCTCAAGGATCAATTCTAGGACCCCTCCTATTTTTACTTTTCATAAATGACCTTCCTTTACATATTTCCGACCCTAACGTTAATTGTAATCTCTTTGCGGACGACACAAGCCTTCACGTTCCTGGTAAGAACAGTCATGATATTAGTCGTCGTTTACAATCCAGTCTTGACGAAGTTTCTGATTGGTGCTGTAAAAACCACATGGTACTACATCCTGATAAGACGAAGAGCATGTTAATCACCTCACGACAAAAACATCAACTTCACCCCCCTTCACTAACGCTCAGTCTTAATTGCCAACCTATTGAACAAGTTCATGAACGCAACTTCCTAGGAATATGTATAGATGAAGCAGCTAAGTTGGGAGAAACATGTGACTAATATATGTAAGAAAATATCAAAAAATATATTTCTTTTATCACAATTGAGAAGTGTGAGTGACATAAATACACGAAAAATGTTTTTTCATGCGCACATTAAATATCATGTTGATTACATCTCCACTGTTTCGGATGTAGTGGTGATGTGCATATCAAAAACCTAATTTCACTATACAAAAGAGCCATTAAAAATGTAGATATAAGACCCGTTCCTACCGCTGTAAAACTGCAAAATCTCAAACTTCTTGGCCTTCGTCAACAACTCGTTTACAACAAGTGCATACTTATGTTTAAAATTCTCCACAAGAAAGCTCCACAGTATCTAACAGCTAAATTTACTCCACGACAGTGTGAAAGGTCCTCGAGGAACAGTACTCTTCGATTACCACTACCTCGCATTGACTTATTCAAATCAGGCCTAGCCTTTTCGGGACCACTTTTATGGAATTCACTTCCTCAACATTTAAAAACACTAACCCACCTTTCCTCCTTTAAAACAAAACTACACATATACCTGATGGAAACTGCTTAGATATATTATTTTTATCCTGTCATTCTGATGAAAGGTTATGTAAATGTACATATGTTAGTGCGTGCATTTACACGTCTGTAAAGGTGTGTGTATGTATGTTTGATTCTTGGTACTTTGTGCTTGTTTTTGCTGTGCTATGATTTTTTTTTCTCTCCTATGTAATTTGTGCTAAGGAATGTTACTTCCTTTTTTTGTATTTGTTTATTGCTACCTTAGTAGTATCATTTTCTGTACTGCGTGTGTCTGTACTTATTTAGTTATGTTTTTTGTTTGCGTTAAATATTTTTTTGTTTGTCTTCATTATATTTCATGTTGTAGTACGTTAGAAACGGCAAGTTTGAAAAATGACGTACTTGTATCTGTCAAAACTTCTACCGTTATGTAATAAAGTTTCATCATCATCTCTCCCCCCCCCCCCCAGATTCTCTCTCTCATTTTCTGCCTCTCTCTCTCTCTCTCTCTCTCTCTCTCTCTCTCTCTCTCTCTCTCTCTCTCTCTCTCTCTCTCTCTCTCTCTCTCTCTCTCTCTCTCTCTCTCTCTCTCTCTCACTCTCTAGCCTCAGCATGGTAGCTAGGTGTTTGCGTGATTTCAGGCCAACAAAGATAGTTCCAACATTGGCCTGCCACCACGTTTCACGAGAGATCAGTTCACTCTCGTCTTTCACTTGTTCAATAGGAAAGATTTTCAGAAACGGTACTGTCCGATGTAATGGATGGGTGGTGCTAACGACATGTTAAACAAGTGAACACTTTGAGCACTTCTTGTTGTTGATGTCACTTTTGTGATCTGCCCAACGCAGCTTAAGATTACAAGTAGACCCAATGTACATGGCGGTTGTATGACACGAGCACTGGATAACATACACAACATTTGGTGTTGTACACGTCATGTTCTGCCGTATATGCCACCGTCGTCCATCCCATGGAGATTTAAACTCTTGGACTTCGATGGCGTGTGCACACGTATCACAACGCTTGGCCGAGCAAGGGTAAAACCCAGGCTGGGATGAGGACCATGTTGGACAAAGCGCCTGGGGACTGTGGGTTTATACAGTTCACCTAAGTTTTTACGGCGCCTGTCTGCTGAAATGATCATATTCCTGGGGAAAATATCTTCATTCTCCGGATTAGAATAGGGAATGGAGATATTATTCCGAAGAATTGCTGATTTAGACGGGAGGCGAGGATCATAAGTCGTCACCCAGGCCAGTTTTTTTACCTTTCTTATGCCGTGGTTTGTTAAGAATATCAACCCTGCTTTTGTTAGCTCCATAATTGATTTCTTTGAGTGCATAGTCGAAATTCCCACCAGCCATAGAAAAATATCTGGCATACTCGTTGAGTCTAATCAAAAGAGTGTCATCATCACTGCAAATCATCCGAAGACGTGTACCAACTCCTGAAATCAACCCTTTAAAAACTGCCCTTAAAAAACACGTCTGTAATGATCTGTCCATCCTGCAGTTCTAGCTTGACATCTAGATACTCTGCAGTAATCCCATGCGAAACAGTCCATCTGATATGTGGAGGATGAAGAGTCTGAAGGTGTGCTTGAAACTCTTTCGCGTGGTCTTTACTGAGAAGAATTGCGAATCCATCATCTCTAAACCTGCTCCAATCAAGATGACGTAGTCGAGATCGATCCTGCTCATCAGCGAGAGAAGAAAGGAGAGGTACTGGCGATGAAGATACTAATGCTTCATCAAGCTCACCCATAAAACACATCTACATAGTCACATGCATGGCACGGTCCCATTGCTGTGCCTTTGTTTGGCTTGACAAAGGTAGTGTTATCTTCACCATCCGTGTACGCAGCACTGTTTTCATGCAGAGCAATGTTAAGTGCCTGAATAATGCATTCCTTAGACACGTCAAGGGGGGAAGGGTGTAGCTGTAGTTGTTTTTCCACGGCGGGTAAGCCCATGCCATTGTTGACATTAGGATAAAGAGCAATGACGTCACATATAGCGAAACAAGAGGACGATGGTAAAGGCGCAAATGCTTGGTTTATATGATGAATTTTCTGCAGAAATGCTTTCGTGTCGATAATCTGGTAAGGGAGATACTCAGTCAAGTGTCTAATGGCAATCTGAACAAACTTAGAAAGTGGCTGCACAGGAGTGCCACTACCAGACAAAAGAAGTCTGGTTGGGTAAGGTTTAGGTTTGTGTGTTTTAACCAGAGGTTTAAGTTTACCAGGACGGGTGTCGTTGATGCCTCCTACATACTCAGCTATATCCTGAGTAAACTTTCCCTTTCCTTTCCGAAAGTCACTATATGCTTTCACAGCGGAAATAACATTAGAAGTGGGGTCATGAGGTAGAATGTCATAATGTTCTGGGTCATTAAGTTCTTCGAAGACGTTAATATCGTCATCAACTAAAGAAGTAATAACAGTTACACCGGATTTTTCAGCAAAACGACAAGCAGCGTTATGAGTTAGTGGTAGTTGTTTCAGTTCTTTTATGGCTGCACGCTGATTAGGGGTTAGGTTGTCCTTAATACGTCTTCTTTTCTTTAAGTCTAGAAATTCCCTAGAGCAGCTGTCAATGAATGCTTCAAGGGCATGGTCACCTTTAGGGGCGATGTTTTTAGTTGGTTGATACCAAGGCAGTTTTTCAAAAGGTGCCTCAGAGTTGGCAGATTCGGCGTCATCGGACTCTCCGTTTTTTTAGGTAGTGATATCGATGCCAACGCAAACGTTCCGCCCAAGCATAAGTACCGACAACCTGGTCACAAACATCAATGCTTTCCGTAGGCTTGGCCCGACACAATCGGAAAGTCGACATTAGTCAGATTGATTGGATCAAAACATTTCAAGTCGTCTTCAGTGGGAACAAATTTTGGTATCTTGGTCTTGTGTTTCCCGTCACGCTTACCTCTCTTCCGTTTCTGTCTGTGTTTGCGAGAACATTTCCGCTGTACGTTATTAGAAGAATCGCCAGAGCTTTGTACACTAATCGAAGAGATCCAATCCCACATTTGGAACGGGTTATATTGTTAGTAAGTTTTCTTAATTTGAAGTCATGATTTTCCGAAGTCTTTCTTTTTTTTTCTTTTTCTTTTTCTCGTATGATTTGCATGAGACTTTTTTTTTTTTTTTACGAAATTCGATGTTTTTGTCAGTTTTGTTTGTATGTGAGTTCTGAGTATGTTACCGATATTGATGACGATGATGATGTACGTAACAGTAAAAATAGTAATGCGTTATATTTTATATGCATTTTCTACTTAGTACGTCATGCTCATGAGTCATTAACTATTGCTGTCTTCCGGACTGACAGGAATGACGTACTAGAATTTATGCACGTGTATTTTAATTCGGACTATACCGTAAGCATAATACGAACATTGTAATTGTGTGTGTGATTTTTTTTTTTTTCTTGACTGCACGTTTGAAAATTCTGTTAACAGTGATGGTGTTAATGTTGATGATGACGTTATTATTATAAATATTTCACTGCGACATTTCTTCCTCCGCACACTGCGTGTCAATACTCGTGTTTTATAAAAGTTTTATGTCATCAGTAATGACGCACTAATATCACGAACTTGTGCACGTGCTTTTGTACCTTAGTCTATATATATGTAAAAGTATTACGATCATTTAGAATTTGAAAGTGCATGTGTGTACATTCTGTATCTATTTTGACGCACGACATTCTCACACGTAATGTAGTAAAACTGTTGCCGCTAGGGTTTCACGTGAAAGAAAAACAGAAGATAGTGGTAGAAAACCCTTTAAAATAGTAACAGATAACGACGTTTCGGATCAAAGATCCTTCCTCAGGTGACATGGAAACAAACATTACGTTTGTTTCCATGTCACCTGAGGAAGTATCTTTGATCCGAAACGTCGTTATCTGTTACTATTTTAAAGGGTTTTCTACCACTATCTTCTGGTTGTTTTTTTTTTTTTGTTTTGTTTTTTTTTTCACACGTAATTTATGTTTTGTTACCTAGTTACCCCTCGCGCTGGGACCATATGGCGTTGAGGCGCATCCTCTGGGTGGTGGATAGGGGGTCCCTCGTGAGAGGGGTGCACCGAATGAAATAAGGTGCCGTGAACCAACATGGTCTAAGGGAAGGTGACCCCGACAGAAAACCCCTGGTCCTCCTAGTAAGGGGGTTGGGCGTGGGGGTAGCTTCCCCACCCTGCAAATAAGGAAATAGCTACAAAAACGCCGACGAAAAGACTAACAGTAATTCCTTTCCTGGAGGAGGAAGGTTCTTCTACCAGAAGACTTATGACGTCCTGTGGTGAAAGCCGGAAGTCTTCGGAAGCCACAGGACCGAGCCGCCTCTCTCTATCCAGGGATACAACCATGGGCACATGGAACGTCAAGACCATGTACCAGAGCGGCAAGGCCGCCCAGATAGCAGCGGAAATGCAAAAGTACAACGTTTCCCTGCTAGGTATCAGTGAAGCAAGATGGACGCAGTCTGGCCAGAAAAGGCTGTTAAGTGGGTAGATGATTCTGTATTCAGGTCATGAAGAGGACAATGCCCCCCATACAGAAGGTGTAGCATTCATGATGTCGCCAGTGACACAGAGAGCGCTGATGGGCTGGGAACCTCTTGGGCCAAGAATTATCACAGCAGCCTTTAGAACCAAGAAAACGCTCAAGCTGAACGTCATCCAGTGTTATGCGCCCACTAATGACAGTGACGAGGAAGAGAAACAAGAGTTCTACGACCGACTCCAGAGTGCCTTGGACAAATGTGCGGAGCAAGACATCACCATCGTCATGGGCGATTTTAATGATAAAATAGGGGAGGACAACACCGGATACGAAGAGGTGATGGGGAGACAGGGACTAGGCTCGGAGATGAGTGAGAATGGGGAGAGGTTTGTAGACTTTTGTGCTCTAAACCGACTTGTCATTGGAGGCAGCATCTTCCCACACAGAAGAATACACAAAGCAACTTGGGTCTCACCTGACCATACAACAGAGAACCAAATAGACCATATCTGCATTAGCAAGAAATTTAGAAGATCCCTTCCAGATGTTCGAGTGAGGAGGGGAGCAGATGTCGCCTCCGACCACCATCTGCTTACCTTAAGAATGAAGCTCAAGCTAAAGAAAAGCCGCACAGAGACAACAAGAAGACAGCGCTATAATGTAGGCCTCCTGAGAGAAACTGGAGTTAGAGAAGAGTTCAAACTGGTGCTGTCCAACCGGTTTCAAGCGCTACAGGAGCTAGTAAATGAAGAGGAGGCAGTCACCACAGAGCAGCAGTGGAAGGCAGTTAGAGAGGCGCTGAACTCAACCTGCAAAGACACTGTAGGGTTCAGGAAACAAGGACTGGCTGTCGGCACAGACCTTGAAGAAGATAGAAGTGAGGAAGCAGAAGAAAGCAGCTGTCAACAACAGTCGCACGAGAGCAGCCAAAGTAAGGGCACAGGGGGAATACTCGGAAGCCAACCGCGAGGTGAAGAGTAGTATCAGGGCAGACAAGAGGGCCTACACAGACAGCCTGGCAGCAGAGGCAGAAAAGGCAGCAGGCAGCGGCAACATGAAACAGCTCTACGACATTACCAGAAGATTGTCAGGCAAGTATGGCCATACAGAAAGACCAGTAAAAGACAAAGAAGGCAAGCCTATTGCAGACAGAGCAGACCAACTCAACAGATGGGCCGAGTATTTTGAAGAGTTACTGAACAGACCTAGCCCACCCGACCCCCCAGACATCCAGCCGGCAGAGACCGACCTACCCATCAGCTGTGACAGACCCAGCCGGGAAGAGATCAGAAGATCAGTGGCATTCTTGAAGAACGGCAAAGCAGCAGGCCCAGATGGCATCCCAGCGGAGTCTCTGAAAGCAGACCTAGAGACAACACTGTTTGGAAAGATCTGGGAAGAGGAGGTGATGCCGGCTGACTGGAAGGAGGGGTACCTAATCAAGCTTCCCAAGAAAGGCGACCTCAGCAAGTGTTCCAACTACAGAGGAATCACCTTGCTGTCAGTACCAGGAAAGGTCTTCAACAGGATCATCCTGGAGAGAATGAAGAGCTCCGTTGACCCCCAGCTGAGAGACCAGCAAGCAGGATTCAGGAAGAACCGATCATGTACAGACCAGATCGCCACTCTCCGCATCATCGTGGAACAGTCTCTGGAGTGGAGCTCCCCGCTGTACGTCAACTTTGTGGATTATGAGAAAGCATTTGACAGCGTGGACCGAGAGACTCTGTGGAAACTCCTACGACACTACGGTGTACCCACAAAGCTCGTCCGCCTGATCAAGAGCAGCTACGATGGCATGACATGTCGCGTGATCCACGAAGGGCAGTTCACCAGGGAGCTCCAGGTCAGAACCGGTGTCAGGCAGGGGTGTCTGCTGTCTCCGTTCCTCTTCCTACTGGCCATAGACTGGGTCATGAAGATGACCACAGAGCACAGACGAAGTGGAATACAGTGGACACTGTGGACACAGCTTGACGACCTCGATTTTGCAGACGACTTGGCATTACTGTCCCACACTCATCAACAAATGCAGGACAAGACCACGAGGCTTGCTGACATCTCGTCCCAAGTGGGCCTCACCATTCACAAACAGAAAACAAAGACAATGAGGCTGAAAGCAACCAGGGAAGAACCAGTCTTGCTTGCTGTCACCCAGTTGGAGGAGGTGGAGTCCTTCTCCTATCTCGGGAGCATCATAGACAAAAAAGGCGGCACTGATGCAGATGTCAGAGCACGAATCGGTAAAGCCAGAGCAGCCTTTCTCCAGTTGAAAAAAGTGTGGAGCTCCAGAGAGCTGTCACAACACACCAAAGTCCGGATTTTCAACTCCAATGTAAAAGCAGTTCTCTTATATGGAGCAGAGACTTGGAGATTGACAAAAACCACAGTCAACAGAGTACAGACCTTCATGAACAGTTGCCTCAGAAGAATTTTGAAAATCCACTGGCCAGAGAAGATCAGCAACGTCAGACTCTGGGAGAGAACAGAGCAGATAACAGCAGATAATGAAATTGGGCGAGGGGATGGATCGGTCACAGTCTGAGAAAGCCAGCTTCCAGTATCACTAGGCAGGCATTGTCATGGAACCCCCAGGGAAAGAGGAAAAGAGGAAGGCCGAGAAACTCCTGGCGTCGAGACCTCCAAGCAGACATCAAGAGACTGGGAACCACCTGGAGTAGAATCGAAGGAGAAGCACAGGACAGGAGTTGCTGGAGGTCTCTCGTCGACGGCCTATACCCGGGTAGGGGTGACAGGCGTAAGTAAGTAAGTAAGTAAGTAAGTACCTAGTTACCTGTTACCTGGGCATTCCCCTGAAGAAGCCGTCGCTGAGAGGGCGAAAATTTGTGCAAAGAATAAAAGCGTAACTCCTCCTAAACTACGTGGTGTATGTGGATCCTTTCTTCACATTTTAAGTATTTCACTGCTGCTTGGATCCATATTTGGAGTGTTTGGTGCCAGCTTTCTTGGACTGGTTTTATTTATTCATATATATATATATATATATATATATATATATATATATATATATATATATATATATATATATATATATATATATATATATATATATATATATATATATATATATATATATATATATATATCTTGGCTTGACTTCGCGAACGAAGATTTTATAGGAGTTGCCCACGACGTCTGCAGGCTTGTTCGTGGCTGCGGAGGCCAATCCGAGACAGGCAGGTTCGACCGCAGTGGCTGCAGGGGAAGGTATGGCCAGGGTTCTGAGCTGCGGCATCTCTGTTTTTTCTCCTGAGCCGCTTGTCTTTAAGGCTAGCTCTGTGAGAGTCCTCAAAGGAGACAGCTGCCTTGTAAATGGTGGAGCGCCAGGTGTCACGGTCCGCAGCAAGCGAAGACCACTGGTGGTGGTCGATTTGGCAGGCACTAAGTGACTTCTTGAGACAGTCTTTGTATCTCTTCTTTGGTGCCCCTCTGTCACGGTGTCCAGTAGCAAGCTCGCCGAACAGGGTGATCTTTGGTAGGCGATGATCCTCCATCCTGGAGACATGCCCCGCCCAGCGGAGCTGTGTCCGCAGCAGCAAAGCCTCGATGCTCACAGTTTCAGCCTGTTCAAGGACCTCGACGTTGGTGACATAGTCACTCCAGTGAATGCCCAGGATGGTACGCAGGCAGCGCTGGTGGAAGCGTTCGAGGAGTCGTAGTTGGCTGCGGTAGAGGGCCCAGGACTCGGAACCATACAGCAGGGTGGTGAGGACCACAGCTCTGTACACGCTGATCTTGGTGCCTGTTTTCAGCTGTTGATTGTGCCACACCCGCTTGAAAAGTCGCCCGAAAGCGCTGTTCGCTTTTGCCAGCCTGCTGTCAAGCTCCTTGTCCAGCTTGGCGTCCGACGTGATAATGCAGCCAAGGTAAGTAAACTGGTGCACTGACTTTAGTTCAGACTCGCCAATGGTGATGTGAGGAGGGCGATACACTGTGAGGGCGATAGACAGTGTATCAGACACTCACAAACCAGATAGGTGAGGCTAGCGCTGGCAGAATTGTACAACAAACCAAGGGGAATTACTCAGCGCTGGACAACATTTAGATCCCCTGCCCCCGCCTATCAGGCACCCAATCGCCAGCCCACAGAGAAATACGCAGGTATAGAATAAGACGATCATTTGCATCTAATAAGATGCATCAGGTCTCTTATATAACCCATGTCTTTCTCCGGAACTTAGGAAGTAGGCAGGGGAAACATACATACACAAACACGAAGGTGCATTACTATATGTGGTCGGGTAAATACCCTGTATTCCCACAGTAGATGCACAGAACATTACACAACAATGTAACGATACAAATTTGCCTCGAGTTATACTGAGATACTCACAAACCAGATAGGTGAGGCTAGCGCTGGCAGAATTGTACAACAAACCAAGGGGAATTACTCAGCGCTGGACAACATTTAGATCCCCTGCCCCCGCCTATCAGGCACCCAATCGCCAGCCCACAGAGAAATACGCAGGTATAGAATAAGACGATCATTTGCATCTAATAAGATGCATCAGGTCTCTTATATAACCCATGTCTTTCTCCGGAACTTAGGAAGTAGGCAGGGGAAACATACATACACAAACACGAAGGTGCATTACTATATGTGGTCGGGTAAATACCCTGTATTCCCACAGTAGATGCACAGAACATTACACAACAATGTAACGATACAAATTTGCCTCGAGTTATACTGAGATACTCACAAACCAGATAGGTGAGGCTAGCGCTGGCAGAATTGTACAACAAACCAAGGGGAATTACTCAGCGCTGGACAACATTTAGATCCCCTGCCCCCGCCTAAATGTTGTCCAGCGCTGAGTAATTCCCCTTGGTTTGTTGTACAATTCTGCCAGCGCTAGCCTCACCTATCTGGTTTGTGAGTATCTCAGTATAACTCGAGGCAAATTTGTATCGTTACATTGTTGTGTAATGTTCTGTGCATCTACTGTGGGAATACAGGGTATTTACCCGACCACATATAGTAATGCACCTTCGTGTTTGTGTATGTATGTTTCCCCTGCCTACTTCCTAAGTTCCGGAGAAAGACATGGGTTATATAAGAGACCTGATGCATCTTATTAGATGCAAATGATCGTCTTATTCTATACCTGCGTATTTCTCTGTGGGCTGGCGATTGGGTGCCTGATAGGCGGGGGCAGGGGATCTAAATGTTGTCCAGCGCTGAGTAATTCCCCTTGGTTTGTTGTACAATTCTGCCAGCGCTAGCCTCACCTATCTGGTTTGTGAGTATCTCAGTATAACTCGAGGCAAATTTGTATCGTTACATTGTTGTGTAATGTTCTGTGCATCTACTGTGGGAATACAGGGTATTTACCCGACCACATATAGTAATGCACCTTCGTGTTTGTGTATGTATGTTTCCCCTGCCTACTTCCTAAGTTCCGGAGAAAGACATGGGTTATATAAGAGACCTGATGCATCTTATTAGATGCAAATGATCGTCTTATTCTATACCTGCGTATTTCTCTGTGGGCTGGCGATTGGGTGCCTGATAGGCGGGGGCAGGGGATCTAAATGTTGTCCAGCGCTGAGTAATTCCCCTTGGTTTGTTGTACAATTCTGCCAGCGCTAGCCTCACCTATCTGGTTTGTGAGTATCTCAGTATAACTCGAGGCAAATTTGTATCGTTACATTGTTGTGTAATGTTCTGTGCATCTACTGTGGGAATACAGGGTATTTACCCGACCACATATAGTAATGCACCTTCGTGTTTGTGTATGTATGTTTCCCCTGCCTACTTCCTAAGTTCCGGAGAAAGACATGGGTTATATAAGAGACCTGATGCATCTTATTAGATGCAAATGATCGTCTTATTCTATACCTGCGTATTTCTCTGTGGGCTGGCGATTGGGTGCCTGATAGGCGGGGGCAGGGGATCTAAATGTTGTCCAGCGCTGAGTAATTCCCCTTGGTTTGTTGTACAATTCTGCCAGCGCTAGCCTCACCTATCTGGTTTGTGAGTATCTCAGTATAACTCGAGGCAAATTTGTATCGTTACATTGTTGTGTAATGTTCTGTGCATCTACTGTGGGAATACAGGGTATTTACCCGACCACATATAGTAATGCACCTTCGTGTTTGTGTATGTATGTTTCCCCTGCCTACTTCCTAAGTTCCGGAGAAAGACATGGGTTATATAAGAGACCTGATGCATCTTATTAGATGCAAATGATCGTCTTATTCTATACCTGCGTATTTCTCTGTGGGCTGGCGATTGGGTGCCTGATAGGCGGGGGCAGGGGATCTAAATGTTGTCCAGCGCTGAGTAATTCCCCTTGGTTTGTTGTAGTGTATCAGACAGTATATATATATATATATATATATATATATATATATATATATATATATATATATATATATATATATATATATATATATATATATATATATATATGTATGGGTTTGTTTGTTTGTTTGTTTGGTGTGGGTTTTTTGTTGTGTTTGTTGTGTGTGTGCAAAGACACAACATCAGCAACAACAACAGCCATACCCGCTTCAGAATATAAAGAACATAATTATCAGTTTTTCATCGTTATATCGAAACGTGTTTCTTTCCTCGTTGATTATTTCCCATATCAGGCGGACATATGAAAACCTTCCCGACAATATTTCTTAAATTTTCAAAACTAAATGACTTCCATTAAAGAGTTAATCGCACTGTGTCGTGTAAGAATCACCTCTGTACAGAAAAAGGTTAACAACTGTTACATTGACCCTCTGAAGAATATCCACTCAAGGCAAGGTTGTTTCCCTTGGATTGGACAGCCGCGTTCACTTATTGGTTCCCGATAGCGACGTGGATCATTCATGCCAATGTAGATCGGTGTCGTCTAGCTGCGTTTAACCCTTATCATCCTGACACATCCATTGCTTGGAATGAATTTGACTGATAGTTCAAGGTTGGTGCCAGAATAGCTTGGCGCCGGAGGTGCCAAGCTATTCTGGCACCACTCTTGAACTAAAACAGCCTTGATCTCTCTATAATGTGTAATGTAGCGGCTTCATAGGACAATAACTTAAGCAAATTTTACAAAATCCGCCTCAGGATGTAATAGGTTAACAGGCGAGTATATTTCTGCCCTGAAAAGACTAAAGTCAATATATCTATTTTTGTGTGAAAAGCAAGTTTTCGGGGTAAGACATACACTACAAATCCCGAATTCATACAAATGGACAACCAGCGTCAAGTGCCGGTGAAAAGGTTCAGGAGACGTAACGCTAGACCATCGCTTCATTATTGTCCAGTCAATGAGCCACAATTTGTCCGTCGTTTAATAGGACACCCATAGCCCATTTCGGCTGTACAGATTTGCCATGCACCAGTGCAGTTAATCCATTTAGCTCCAACTCACTACAGTGGGAGATGGATCAACCATGATAATTCAAGGGTAGTGCTAGATCAGCTTGGCGCCATCAGGCGATAAGCTAATCCAGCACTACCCTTGTGCCATCGGTTATATCTCTGGTGTGTTCCTAAGGATTTTAGGGGAAACATGGCTTAAACATCTCAGGACATACTAAGGTACACTTTGAAACCCATCTTATTGAGTCCGGGGGGGGGGGGAGGGGGGGGCGGGGGGGGGGGGGGGGTGGCGGGGTTGCACGGTAGACCGGGCTAGCTTTTGGACTATTTGGTTGTATTGTTTTGAATTCTAACCCCGCATGTTTGTTGTGAGTTTTTTGTTTGTTTGTTTTGTTTGTTGTTTGTTTGTTTCTTTTTCCTTCTCTTTCTTATGCCCCAAGGTGGCCAGAAATAAACGACTTGACTTGAATTGTTTTGGCCTCCCAGATCGACGGCAATCAGGCCTTGAATTTTGCAGAATATTTTATCTCCCCCCCCCCCATCCCCCCCCCCATCCCCCCCCCCCCACCTCCACCTCCCCCCTCCTCCCCCCCCCCCCCCCCCCACTTCTTCTTCATTAAAATCATACAGCTGAGACTTGAAGCATGAAAAAAAAATGTTTTTTTTTCTATCAAAACATCCTAAAACATAAACCTGTGACTCGATTAGTGCTTCCACAAATTTTCAGATTAAAAAAAGAAAACTTTCATTAGGTATCGGCAACCTGGCGTTCTGGGCGGGTCCAACGCGCTGAGAGTGCGATTTTTACCTGTTTTTCAACTCGCTCTAAATGCAAATAATTTGAATTCTTTCATAGTGGTAAAGTTTGTCTTCTCCTCTTTCCAACGATGTCATTAGTTTTGTTCTTAGTGCACTAAGTGATTAACACTACTGTGTGGAAGACAATGAGTTTCGACGTGTTTTTCATCGCGTGGCACACTTTTTGTGGGGCAGATCGCGTACGCGCAATTTATGTTGAAAACACATACTCGTTTCTACAGCTGAGGGCGTCTCCGCCATTCAACCTACACATTAAATAGTTTTTACACCATTGAAACGCTCATTTGGCTAAAAGAAGCTCGTTGCATTTTTTCACATTTCAGGAATGGCAAAAGTTTCGCTGCAGAACTGATGTGTGTTGTTAGCGAATTTTCGTGACCTTTTTCCGAATATCATAAAATCCGCTGAAAATAACACATATGTTCTGGACTCATTGTAAACATCATTCAATTTCCAGTAGATCTGTGTAAAGTTGCATGGTTGTAGAGCCAGTGGCGGAGACGCCCTCCGCAGAAGAATGAAGTCACTGTGCTGTATGTCGCCTGACTCAATAGCGTGAAAAGACACGTAGGCCTTCTTTTCAGGCGTGTCTAAAATGTAGTAAGAAAATGAGAAAAAGAATAATACAGTTTATTTTATCTCCTTTTCTTTTTTAACTGTTGTTGTTGTTGTTGTTTGTTTGTTTGTTTGTTTGTTTGTTTGGTTGATTGCTTGTTGTATTTTTTTCAGTTGCGGCGAGCTATAACTACTGAGTCATCAAAACGAGTGTGTGGTACGCGATTTTTTCTTCACGTTGCGATTTAGTTTTCCCCGGGCCGATCGCGTACACGATAATAGTATGTTCTTCCCTATATGCCCTAGGGCATCTCCGCCTGTCAGTCTACAAATTTGGTTTCAGGATCATTGGAAAGATCAGATGCTTGGCCATAAGCAGTGTGTTACCATTTTTAAAAAAAAAAAACAACATTGTCATGTATGAGATATTCTGCAAGATTTGCTTTTTATAGATTTGTTTCTGACATGTTACCGATCATAATAAAATCCGGAAATCAACGTGCGTTCCGGGTTCTATCAAATGCCATTCCATTTCCAGTAGGTCTGTCTAAATTGCATGGATCTAGAGAAAATGGCGTAGACGTCCTTTGCAATGAGAAACAGTCACTGTGCTGTACGTCGTTTGACTCAATAATGTGACAAGTCGCGTTAGTCGTCCGGCATGTCTGAAATGTGTTACGAAAATTAAAATAAAACATACATTTAATTCGTTTATGTATCTTCGCCTCTTTTAAGGGTGTTATTGTTTTTGTTGGCTCATGTTAGAAGCAAAAGTGAGTATGTTCTGGGCCAGATCGTCCGTCGTCCGTGGTAAACTTTAACGTTGCCATTTTCTCGGAAACTATTCAAACCACAGTCTTCAAACTTCCCCCCAAGAATACTTTGTGGCAAGACCTTTTTAAACATACCAAATTTCAGTAACCTCTCTCAAAGGCCAAGGTCATAGCGGATAAGGAAATAGGTAAAATAGCCATATTTTGACAAAATCAAGTTGTTTGTTGTTTTTTTCTCCAGCAGAAATGATTTTAAAGGTCTTTTTATCATCATCTTGTACATTTTGCAGTTTGTGAATGTGTAACACCATGCGTAACGCACGTTATGTTTGTTTGTGTATGTTTGTTTGGGGTACCTATTTCTTTCCATTTTTTGTGTCACATATTGTATGTTTTTTCATACATTTTAATGAGATACGCGTACCACAAGAGTCAAATTTGTGTAAACCTAATACTGTAACAGTCACCAACAGTGGAAAATTATTCAATACTTGCTTGCGCTCAGAATGTCATTTTATTTCCAGCAGATTTGTGTAAAGTAGATGACTGTTAAGCGCATAGCGGAGCCGGTACCTTATGCGTTTTAAAACAGCCCCTTGCTCTGTACGTTGCTCATTCAATAGCGTAAGGGGAAACGTGAAAACTCTGTTACCAGTCCACACTGAAAAGTCTGTAACCACACTGTAAATTCTGAGTTAGAAAACTTCCTCAGGCCAGTTCAATAAGAAGGTTGTGAAAACTGAGTCCGTCCATCATGAATACCTATTCCCACAGTGCCAGTCCTCCTCAACACCTCCCCCCCAGCCCTCCCCCCCCCCACCCCTCCTCAAAGCCAATCCCCCCCCCACCCCTCCTCCCAGCCAATCCCACCCCCACCCCCAAGCCCCCAACTGTCAGAGTTTTGGGGTACTGAAATAGTCGTCATCGTTTTTTCTATCGTAAATCTTCAATGCTATTTATTGGGATTCGTGAATCTCAAAATAAATCGTCGTGAATCCGTGACGGTACCAACGAAAATTTTCAGTCGTGATTCTGATCAAGTTCAAGTAATCTTTATCACTGACAATCATTACCTAAAATGTCATCCTAACCAGCCGAATGGTTGTCATCTTGAGTGATTGCCCAAGATCTCAAAATTATCCTCGTCATTACAGTTTACGAAATCAATATTATTTGAATTGGTCCATTGGTTACCAAATGTATCTTGTGTAGATAATATGTGTACAAAGCTGGCTGCCTTGACAGTGACCTTGAGGGATGTGACACTATTCTTGTTCATTACATTAATTTTTCTTCTTGATAATTAATAGTAGAATCTAACATTCGGAGCAAATCGATCATGCGTTTACAGACTTATTGCAACAAATATCGCTGCTGTGTCATGACCTTGCGCTTTTTTTCCCAAATGAACTATCATCATGTCAAACGTGGATCAGATCGGCCCAGTGCTTTTAAAGACATGCTTTGTGCAAAGTGATTTAGAACAACAGCAATCACAAAACATGTAGCCGCGACCTTGACCTTGTAGGTAGGACAAACATTCCTCTTGATCCAGTCTTAATGATGGAACTAACCACCTGAACTCCACATAAAGTCCAATGACAAACGAAACAAAGCAACGTAGTAAATAACTGACTCCACCATCGCTCCCTCCACTTTCAAGGCGGAAGGATGTGATCTTTGGTGAGATAAAACATAATTCTGGACTACACTTATAGAGTTTTCATGAGTGCGTTGATAGTTTTTCTAACGTAGCGATTTTGATCAACGCCTGCACTGAAACACAACCAGCCTCAAACTAGATACTCTAAGATTATAAAATAAGAATAACATTAACTGTGACCTTGACCCATCTCAAGGTCACTGACATGGATGTGTATATAAACTGTTATCTTATATAGTCACCAAAACAGGGAAGTAACAAAGTACACTGGAACACTCGAAAGTCATGTTCATTTTGACAGTGCTAATCTGTGACCTTGGCCTGCACTTGGGGTCAAATCTATCAGTATGCAAAGAAAGCCCCTTTCATACACAAAGAGTATATCATTACCACACAGCCTTTCAGACAAACTATAACTATAACTGTTTTCGCACATTACTTGACCTTTGTGACCTTGAGCTGCCAGATGTCAACCAGACTGGAACATACAGAAATGCTTTTCAAGCTCCAGGCTGAATTAATATTTATATCAGGAGATGCAAATATGTAATCTCAAACTTTCACACATTGACCACATTTCAAGCATTGGATGACCTCCAATGACCTTGATAATTGTAAAATGTTATCAGATGTTGCCTTGGAAGTATAGTGTTGTGTTTCATTATTAAACATTCATGTTAGTCAGTCCAAATAAGTGTTTAAATCTTGAGGAAAACGTATATTTCATATATTTTTGATTTTGTGTGACCTTGACCTTTGGATATGTCATACAAACACTCATGTGCATAGAGCTCGTTATATATACTTTAGTAGGGCCAGATTTGAAGTTCAGTACAGGGTTAATAGTCTTGGAGATACTGACTATGAAGATTGAAACCCAACACTCAAGCTAAAAGGACGTTCGAAGATTTTCAACATTCGGCGTTTTTAACGGTCTGCCACACTGGAAGTGCGTTTGTATTACAAGCCCAGGAGAAAAAAAAACGCACAATCTGAATCTACGCAGTGGTCGGAGTGTGTGTGCCTAGTTTGAAATCTGTGCGGCATATAGGAGTCTAAATTTGCCATTTCCCCCAATTGACGATTTTGGGTCAAAACGTGGACATTTTAAAGGGCACGTTTGACGCTATTTTTCAGTCGAGAACGGTTTCTCCAATCACCATAATTCTTTTTGTATTTTTCGCTTCTCAGTTGTACCATGGATACAAAATTTTGGTTGCCGATACCTACTTTCATACTGATATCGGGGGCTCCGAGAGATACCCGATCGATCCCTCCCTCCCTCCCCCCCCCCCCCCCCCCCCCCCCACCCCTCTCCCGTCGAGGACACTCCGCGGCCGTGACAAACATCTCCGCCGCATGCAAGCGGCATCACATGTCAAGATTTCACTTCGGCTGTGCGGCCCGGCTTGACTTGGCAGCCGCCATCACGGAGTGGTGGCACTAATTCACAGGGCCGGATCACTTATAAGTGTGTGTGGGGGGGGGGGGGTAAAAAATGGGAGAAATTAACCACCTGAAGCAGAGTTTTTGTGTGCGGTTGTGCAGCCGGGCATCACTGAACAAAATGTGCTTGTCAAGGACAATAGCATTTTTTTATGGGGGGAGCGGGGGGTCCATGGACCCCCCCCCCCTTTCCATCCTCCCCCTCACCCCCCTGGATCCGGACCTGATTCAGTCTTCTGTCCTCAGTGGCACGGTTGTTATACAGTTGCAGTCTTCACGGCTCCACTCAGTACACAAATACTAATTCTCTAACGCCGCGTGCCTTCGTGACAAGACGGCTCTCTGCCCTTGTAAGGTGACACATGTCTGTGTACCTCAACGTAGGCCTACGGCTCTGCCAAAATACACACGCCAGCATAAACCAATTTAGTTCTGTGGCCGCCCGTCTGCTGAAAAAAAAAAAAAATCAACACCGCGGGCTCGGCCGCGTTTGTGTTTTTGCAATCGCGCAGCAAGAATAATGTTTCCTTTTAGGTGTCAGCATGTAGAATTAATGATGTGACACGTACATTATTGTAAAATCTACAAGCATCTCAACACCGCGAAAAACGACAAAGTTTTGGAAGATGCGCTTTGAGCGCCTACGTATCTTCGCGCTTTTGGCCAATCAGAATTCGCGACACATCTCTACAGTAAATACTCAATCATGGCAGAAGCTAAGAAACCGGGGATTGTAGCCAAGGCACAAAAACGGCTTTCTCGGACAAAAACAAAGGTGAGTTGTCTTTAAATATTAATTACAATGTTTGTCAGAGATACAGATTGTTTGCGAGAGGTGCAAGTTGTGAGTTTACAGCCCATTTGGCTATTTATACGCGTTGGGATTGCGCAGGTGTAATCGGCGAGACAAAACCGTGCGACAGTTTGAGAAGTTGAGGAAGCGACTTGTTGCGTCCCCTCCCCCTTCTACGCGGAAACGCTAGAGAACAGAATAATGTTTGGGTGGCAACATCTGTGAAAGAACAAAATATTTCTGTGAAATACATTTTGAAGGACCAGCTTATTTTTATGCTGGCCAACTTTTATTTCAGTGACGTCCGTTTCCATGCCACGATAACGTACCACATAGAATGGCTTCATACAAGTTTCTTTCTCCAAATCACCCCAAATACACTACAACAACATACGAATAGACTATGATAGTACAACGGCGGTGACAAAATAGCTTGGCATCTAGGGTGCTCAGCTTTTTGGCACCATCCTTGGCCCCCCACCCTTGAACTGTAGCTGTTTTCTTCTCTTGAAGTAGTTCACACAAGTACTTTATATTATTATTATTATTATTATTATTATTATTATCCAACACGAAATGGACATGGCGTGCCTTCAACAGCAGACAGTCTTTATATTATTATTATTATTACTATCCAACACGAAATGGACATGGCATGCCTTCAACAGCAGACACATAAGTGGCAGAGTCAGCTGGCAAAGACTAACCTCAATCATCATGCAGCATATTTTTTGTGACAATGATGGCATTGATGCACAAGATTACAGTTGACACTAAATCAGTAAATCACTAAATGACTAAGCTTTTTAAATTTATTAGAATTAGGGCTCTGGAGATGATCATTTTATTTGGTTTTACAGAATTCTGACAGAAGGGATCAGTATTGTTGTATCAGTGATTGAGTGAATTTGTTGCACATGTGTTTCTGTTGCGCGATACTGCATGGCCTATCATTGATAATGTATTTAGTTTCTTTCAGGCAATAAATAGCAGAGTGCAGGTCTCATTTTGTTAGTCAAAGAAGAAAGGTGTGATGATTGATTTGTTGTGAAATGATCTTTATACTATGATGGTATAATATGATTCAGTCAGGATGCCCTCTGGGTTTGGTCTATTTGTGCTCAGCAACTCGCCGCATAGGGCAATTATTTTATTCCCTTAAAAACTGACATAACCTCATACAATGCCCATTGTGTTGTTAACAATAGTCTTAGTCCCTGCTGTTAGTGTAGCATGGCCACATCATAAACAGTAAGGGCCAGTTTAGTTTGGTAGCATCCCAGTGTGCAAAAAGTAAACGTGTCGACATTTGCAGCTCACAGTTGTGTGTGGGCCAACTGTGTTCAATGTTGGCCGGATCACCTTTTATACACTAGGATTATTAGGAAATAATGTATGGGTTTAAGAGTGTAATTTGCCAGTGGAGTGTTTGGTTGTCAGACAAATAGTCATTGAGGTCAATGGCTGTATCGACATTGTAGAGATATAAAATTTACAACCTATGCTTGCCGATTATTTACTCTACTGGTCAACCTCTGTATTCATTTGCGCCTGCATGTTTATATATTAAAGGTGATAATCTCTCTTTCTCTCTCTCTCTCTCTCTCTCTCTCTCTCTCTCTCTCTCTCTTCCACATACACAATCTGACACACACATGTATGCATGCACACACCTATGCGTCACACAATCAACAGAAATTTCTCCAGACTAGCCCTTTTGTTCATCATTGTTTATCAGTTATGTCCTTTTTTGCAGGTAAAGATTTAAGTGTGTACCAGGTGATTGTTTATTCAAGAAATGGGTGCTAGTCTGTTAATTTGGAACCTTGAGGCTGTATGCCACAAGGTCCAAAATCAAAGGCAAGTGCGATGAGCCACAAGTTGCAAAGTCACAAACCAGCCTGCAGAAAAAAAACTCACATAATTATATGACATCATGTTGGTATTTAAAATTATGTTATCTGAGCGGACAGTTCTGTTTATTGTTACTAATGTTAGCACTAGCTGTTAATGTAACTATGTGTACAAGTATGATATGGTTATCTCACTGCTTGAGTGTCAAACTGAAAGGAAGTGATTAGATAGTCCCATGCTGAGATAACATGTCATTCTAACATTCCTGCACAGTTGTTGGTTTAACTTGAAATAAGTAACCTCCTCATTTTGAGGCATGGCTTTTGAGTCACTATCAGTAGACAAGAGGCATAGATTCACATGAGCACCTACAGCTGCAGGGGCTCATGGGAATCTATGTCTTGCAGATCTATGAAAGGCGTTGGATCAGAGAGTGTAGCTCTCACACTGATATTTATAATTAGATAATTATGAGAGAAGTAAACATAGTTAATTATATTGAGCAGTGAAGCTTTCAGACAGTGAATCTTTCAGAGGGATTTATAATGTGCATTGTAGTCAGATACATTTAATCTACAATGAACGTTTGCAAGGAAAAAAGAGTCACATGCCTCACGTAGTGGAATTTTAACCCACAAAAGTGTTGACACAGAGTTGGGAAAGACTAGGGACTCAGACTTAATGGTTAACACATTTGAGACACATTGCATCTACGTCGCATCAGTACACATCTTTATGTGGCACTTTCAAATGAGTAAAACCTTTCCTTGCCCAACAATGGCAAGAGGCGAAGAACCTCATAGGCACCAGCAGATAACTTGTTTTGTCTTTTGCTGATCTCATTCATGTCTGTGTTCTTTAATTAGATTACTTACTTGCTGTTTACTTTACCATGGTTTCACAAAAAACAAATAGGGTGTTTGCGCTGGAACTGGAAGTGAAAATGGAACTAAGGAAACAGAATCTTGTTTCTGTTTACAGCTGTGTAATCTGATTCCAAATTCCACAATCTAAAGAACACAGTATCCGGTTCTCTCACTGAACGTTTGAGAGGAGAAAAGAGTCACATTCCTCACGTAGTGGAATTTTAACATTACTTTGTACAACACTACAGGTCAGCACCAATGTAACACCCACCAGCGTCATGCAAAATAAATAATAGGGCTGAGAGGCTTTCGCTGATCATATGAATTTATATTACATTAGAACCTGTTTTGAGAAACCACCTTTTTGTGCCTGAAAATGTGATCTAAAATACTTGCTCACTCAAAAGAAGTCTTGAAAGGTTGAAGTGTCACCTGTCATTAAAGACCATCATTTAGGTGGCGGTAGCCACCTAAGTGATGGTCTTTAGTGACAGGTGATCTCTCATTTGGGTAGTCACCAAAAAAAACCCCCACCAGATTCTGCTGTATCTGCAGTAAATAATAATGTTGAGCTGATGTCTTAGGGCAACATCATCACAAACACCCCTCAGAAACTACAGGCAGTGTTGAATCAGACATGATAGTTCAAGGACTGCAAGAGCAGCTTGGCCCCTGTCAAGGTGCCAGGCTGATCCAACACTACCCTTGAACTGTTATGGCCAATCAAATTCCCACAAGTGATTACTCTGTCTTTTTAGATAGATCTATGGATGCTCTCCAAGCATGCAAAAGTCATAACAAGTATTTGGAGTGAATGAGCTGAACTTGTAATTGGCCAAGCTAATCTGGCACTCCTCTTAGTCTTAAACTGTCTTCATTGATCTGTCTCCTGCATCTGACATGTACACAGGGTTTATAGACGCCCCCAATAGTTGCAAAAGTCATTGTGACTGGCAAGCCTGTCAATGCAACCATCTGTAGATAGTGACCGCCTGCCGAAGCAGACCCCCCAATGTTTGGTCACAACTCCCATTCTCTTCTTTCTGTTACTTGGATGGCTGCCTGTCTAGGGCAACCACTTTTTGATTGTCCCTCAAGTGGTTGTCTTTAACAGGTTTAACTTTAACTGTATCATACTTATGCTGGCCTGTACTTGGTTATCTATGAAGCGTTCACCCTTTGTGTGTCGGTAGCTGTTTTAGTTGTGATGATTCCTGTATGAATCATTGCAACTAAAACCTCTACCAACTCGCCAAGGGTTAAAAAGTAGGATGCAGTTTGATAGTGTCACTTTCCTGTGAATCCTGATCACTGTCTTGTGTCAGGCCCAGGAAGAAATATTATTGTTCCATTAACCTGACCATCCTTAGTTGAAGTGTCTGGCCTTGACTTAAACTCCAGTCCAAAAGACATACTCAGAACATTTATTAATGAGCTATTGCAAACCACCTGGCCGTTATTAGCCCATTGTTGTCAATGTCTGAAGGAGGTTGCATTAACTCATATCCGTATGCAGCATGTCTCCAAAGAGTTAAGTCATAAACTTTGCTTTTTGCTTTACTTTTTGTCAGTCATCAGTAGTTGTTACTTTTTTCCTTGATTTGTTTGTGTGCGGGTCTGTGATCATGGAAGTTGTGGCTAGGATTACATCGGCTTTGTCACACCAGTTGTCTCCCATGATTCGCTACAGCGGTAGCGAATCAAGGGAGACAACCAGTGTGCAACTTTGTGAGATATAAAATTAGGGTGTTAAGGGCATGGCAATAAGGTAAGCACGAAGCACTGGCACTGGAATGCTTTCATGTGGACACCCAGTTATCCGGTGCTGTGCTAGGCTGGCACACTATGCCAGCTGTGCCTTTAAATGTAATGTACACCTCACTAGCCGTTATACACCATCCTTGAGGTAATGAGTGTGTTTGTCAGTGCTTTTGAGTTAGTAGTTGGGTCTAGAGTGTGCTGGTCTGTGATTCTAGACTGTGCGCTGATGCTGTAATATCCAAAATCACAGACCAGGACACATTTGTAAACAGGTATGCTTGACACTGATGTTCAAAATTGGACACTGAGATTTACTGTTTTCAGTCATCTTGATAAAGTATCTGCTGTCGCTGGTGTCAGTGTGTTGAACAGATGAGGTGATGATTCTTTCATAATCACAGGCTGAGACTTTGATAACCAGGGGCGGATCAGTTAACTCGAGAGGGGGAGGGGGTCCCTTCAACTTGAAACAAAAAAGCCTCCCAACATCCTACTTCCAATGGTCGAAATATCAAACAATCAGGGGGAGTGGGGGGTGTTGCCATGTTTGTTACCACTCTCACTGCCAGCGGAAATATCAAACAACAGAGTCAGGTTGGGGCGGGTGGTGGGGAGGGGGGTCCAAACTCCGCAAAGAGGGGGTCTTTGTTATAGCATTTTAACGAATTTCTGGTTTATTGGGGGGGGGGGGGGTCTAAACCTTTCCACCCTTCCCCAGATCCGCCCCAGATAACCTTCCGTCTGAGGAGCGAGTGCGGAAGTAACTTCGGCTGATCGTAATAAGCAGAAAGCATGGGGTTCATGAGAGTCTATGCTTCGTGACGTTATCCAAGACTAAGGAGCTGGGGGAAGGGCTCAATGGGTGTCAGGCAATAACTCCAAAGGCATTAACCCTTTGGCTGTCGGTAGCGCTCTTTGTCGCGATGATTCCAGCCGGAATCATCGCGACAAAGAGCGCTACCTACAGTCAAAGGGCTAGCATTGGGGTTGAGAGCTACCAGCCAGAAACGTTTCTCATGATCCCCTTTCGCTGCACACAACATCCATGTGGATTTGCTGCCCTCTTTACTACCACACTGGTTGTCTCCATCGATTCGCTGTGCTGAGCACAGCGAATCTGAAGAGACAACCAGTGTGCTAATGTACTTGACCGGCCGTCGGGAGTATTTCGTGGTACGGCGGGATAGCTGTACAAGCGACACTTCCCCGAGCGAGTAACAGTCGGTGAGAAATAGTGCCTTACTTTTGTACGTGTATGTACCTCCTGTCCCATTCTTCTCGGTGACAAGGCCAGCATTAGGTGCGTCTTCCCTAGACAGACGTCTGTCACGCTAGAGTGACCACAAAACTATGACCCGTAGTGAAACCAGTCCCCCACCCCCCGCCCCTCCAGGACCCTTTTATCTGCAAGAGACATTCTCATGAGTCATGGCGACCACAACGTCTCGCGGTACTAAGAGTGCTAAGGGACATAGGGTAATGTTTAAAATGTTTAATATAACTTTTACTTATAGCTTTTGGGGAACTAAAGTGGGGAGGGGGGGGGGGGGGGGAGAATGAGTGACCTTTACAGGTCTACATGTATATCATTTGTACAAGTATTGTTCCGATTTTTCCCGTCATCAGTGGAGCTGCCATGCTCTCCCGTACTGATAACAGCATGGATGGCCACATGCGCCAGCACATTCTGTGAGAAGTCGGTTGCCATTTATTTCTCCCATGTTGGAAACCATGGACACACTGCAAGGGCAAGCGGGCGCATCTTTATATTGTGGGGAAGGGTGGGTTATGGTTTGGGTTTCTTGTGGGGTAGGGTCCCAGGTCAGATTTGGGAGGAGGTGTGTCACTGTCAGCGAGGAGAGGTCACGCTCGAGGAGAGGTCACGCTCGGCGTTGTGACAGGCCTGTTTTAACTGGCAATGAACCTCTTGTGTCTTATGAGCCTTTGCAGGCTCGCACTCTGTGGACGCCCATTCATATGTATCATGAGGAGGTTGCAGGGACGCCAGCTGACACCCAATCCACCCATGTCCTCTTTGGGGATGCTTATAACTGACCGTGACGCGACTACACATACTTCCTGTGAAGTACGTTACTGGTGTGTGCGATCGTGTGTATGCGTGTGCACACACACACAAATGAATTTCTTATAGGTAATAAGCATTAACTGAAGTAAAAGCCCTCTTTGAAGTTTGCTTTTGCAGAACGCTAGTAAAGAAAGCCCCATATCGTGAACATGATCGTTATCACTTTGAAATAGTGGAAAATTTGAAGTATATCATTCCTCGGACATAATCACATAGCAGTTGAAAGTCCTCAGCATACGCCAAGAAAACAAATGGGCAAACTTCAAGTGTCTTGAATTTGACTGATAGTTCAAGGGTGGTGCCAGAATAGCTTGGCGCATGAGGCGCCAAGCTATTCTGGCAGCAGCCTTGAACAAAAACAGTTGATCTATCTCCTAATCTGTAATGTAGCCTTCTTGGGACAATAAGCAAATTTTACAAAATCTACCTCAGGATGTCATGGGTCAACACCACCCCGCAATATCACGGAAACACTTCTCAACTATTCATCAACAACACATCGTGGTGGTGTCAAATTCCGAGGGTTCTCTCGGTGCACTGTCTTTCAATGCGGCCTGAAGTTTTCACCAGCCCCGGTAGTTGTATTGCCACAAAAGAGTGAATGGTTTAAACCCTAATTTAATCCTCTTCCCTTTGTGGAATGTAAACAAGGCTATAGGAATAAATCAACTTTAGTCTCTGCTGCTTGTAGGGGCTTATGATGAATTATGTCCCTTGCAGATGTTAGGAGTTGATTTTTCGGCCAGGACGCGACATCGGCTCAGCAGGAGCCTTTCCTCCTTGAAGTTCGCTAACTGGCAATTCCGTTTGCATGAGGCATAGATTATCATGGACCCCTGTATCCGCAGGTTTTCATGAGAATGTATGCCTCGTGCTCTAGTTGCTGCAGTGTCTCTTGAAAACCTGTTTTTTTTTTCAAGAGGCATACATTCTCATATGCCTCGGCCACAGTAGGGGCTCATGAGAATCTATGCCTCTTGTGTTCATTGCTTTAGTGGATTTGGAAAACCTCCACATTTGCTTTTACTCAATTCGTGTTATATCATTGATCCTCAGGAAGAGGAAGTTGTTACTATGCATGCATGTATGACCGCGAGTGTCAAGTGTTCACAAGTTTCCATGTGTAATTTTAATTTTTAGGTCACTCAATAGTTGATGGGCGGTTCTGTAAAGGTATGAGTCACCGCAAATATACTGACACAAGGTGCATGTCTTTAAAATATATATTGTACAGTTCGTAATTAGCTTATGGGTATTTGTGGGAATTCGCCACCCTGTAGGTTTGGTTTTTTTTTTTCATCATGTAGTGGACCAGTCATATGTTTTCATGTTTAGAAAATCTGCCCCCTTCACTGCCTGTGACCGCAGAATTTGTGTCTAAAGTCTTGGCTAATTCAACGCCAAACATTCCCCAGGTCCAAGGAGCATGGATACACACTGTGGTGTCAGCGAGAGGCATAGATCCTCATGATCCACCGCAACCATGGGGGCTCATAAGGTTCAGTGTCTAGAACAGTTGAATTGAGTTCACTTTTTCATGAGGGTAAAAGTAAAACAAATAACCCTCTCGATTTTTTTGTAGTGAGGTTTCGTTTGCAACAAACAACGCACAACAATGAACGACAACAAAGTCATGGCGGATAAACAACTTCTGCCAGTCACAGACAACACTCCAAGCATCTCCAAGAGGCATAGATCCTTATGAGCCTGGAGGTCTCATGAGGATCGATGCCTCTTGAAGATGTTTGGGGTGTTGTCTGTGCTTATGGTTGAGGTTGTTTTTTTTTGCCCTCATTGGCTGTCGGTAGTCATTTGTTGCAAACGAAACCTCACTAGTATTGCTAATGTATGACGAGGCAGCCCATGTCAAAATCTGCATGCCAGAATGTGCATTCAATGTGGTTTACAAATGGCAAATTAATGCAGGGTTAACACACTTGTGGACAGCATTTACTACATGCTTCCTGCGGAGTTGACCTTCCACATCTTGTTGATCTAGAGCCTATAAATGTTATGGCTGCTGTTTAGTTAGAATCCAAGGTCACATCAGTTACCTAGGGGGGAGGGGGGGGGGGGAGTAGTGCAGCTATTTTCATGGAACATTTTCGTAGACAGAAGGTGACATTTTGCTTTCTCTCTCTCAGAAAAAAAATCAAACACTGGGGTATTTTTAAGTGTTTTAGGGCCACTCAGCGGGGTTTGTGGATGCCTGTCGGTACGGTAAATTTCAGATATATATATACAGCAGTGCTAGGGGGCTAAAACGTTTATGTTGTTACATCCGAAGTTTGTTATGAGCAAAATAATCTACTTTGAAAAAGTGTTGTCAGGACTTTTTAAAAAGCTTTGTTATATCCAACGTGTTACATCTGACCTTACAGATAATACAAGTGAAGTCTACTGTTCTTACATTAGTTACTGTTTACTATATATACAGGTCACATGGTTTTCAGCGCCTCAAACTGCAGTCATTGATTGACTGTGACAGCTCAAGTGTAGTGCCTAATTAGCTTGATGCTTGGTGCCTCTGCAGATGCCCAGCTAATTAGGCATTACTTTTGTGTTGTCATGGGTGATCAGTCTTGGCTGTTTGAGCTGTAAGTTAACTCATTCAACCCGGCGCACATATTTCCCAAATTTTGGAGGCATCTAACGACTATGCACCTGTGCAGGAGATGAATCGACCCTGATAATTCATGGGCAATGCCAGATTAGCTTGGTGCCTGTTGGCGCCAAGCTAATCTGGCACTATGCTTGAATTGTCATGGTCGACCCGTCTCCCGCTGTAGTGCGTCAGGGCTGAATGAGTTTACCCATTACACCCAGAGGCTGATTTTTTTTTTTTTTTTTTTTTTTTAAATTTGCTTTTTGTCCAATGAAAGCTACATTACAGACTACAAGATAGATCAACTATGATAGTTCAAGGGTGGTGGCAGAATAGCTTGGTGACTCATGTGCCAAGCTATTCTGGTACCATCCTTGAACTATCATGGTCAAATTTATTTCCCCCCACCCGGGTCTGCCCTGGGGGACTTGGGTGGGGTTAGGTACTTTTTAGTTCCCAGGGTCACCCTGGTCAGCCCCACAGGGTGAGTTTTTCTCTCTATTCTGGGGCATGTGTTTCACCTGTATTTGCCTTTTTAAAACTCTCCCTTCTGTCTGCACTGCCTGTTGGATGTGTGTTGCTAAATGGTCTTAGCTTTATTTAGGCCCCATGTGTTAGGTTTATTTAACGTATTTGACCGGCTGGCGACATACATTCAATGTTCTGTTTAGTTGGGGTTTTTTTTCACAAGCAGTGCAGGCACGTCCTGAGAAAGCCTTGTTGCTGTCGGGACGTTAAGCAATGTACAATCAATCAAATTTATTTCAAACAATAGTGTATTAAGATGAAAAGGGTTAAAAAGGGAAGGGATGGAAAGGTGGCCTTCAAGCCACATGTTGGGCAATTCCGCACAGAGGCACCAGAAAATGATGTTCCCTTTGTAACTTTGCTCATGACTCATTGTCATGCTAATACTTGTCGGGACAGCCAGTGTCCTTATTAGCAGGCAGGAATGCACATTCATTGTGGTCTATAAATGGCAAATTAATGTATGTTAGCGCACTTTGGGACAGCGTTCCAATAGGCGAAAGGTCTTTGGGCGAGTTTTAGCCCTTGTTTGCGTGCACATAGCTGTGCATTGGCCAACGTCGGCCAAGGACATTTTGTTTGCTGGGTTTACTACAGTTTGCTGCAGCTTTCACCTGTCCCAGGCCAAAGCACACAGTAGTTTGTTCTTACTTTAGTCTTAGACGCAGATGCAGCCGATTATTCTGTGCCATCAGGTGGCAAAGATTCTCATGAGCTCTGCATCCAGCAAGGGCTCATTAGAATCTATGCCTCTTGCAGATAGAAGGCAAAGCGACTGTTTACAACTAACAGTACGAACGTGTGCAGTTCATGTTGCCATCATGATCCCGCGCAGCAAGGTGCTGAGATGGACTGTTGTAGCTAAAGGCAGATGTATTGCCTAATTCAGTAATAGCTTGGCGCCTTTGTAGACAGCATGATATTCAGGCACTGCATTTGTGCTCTCTCGATTAACCAGATTTCGCTGCTGTTGTGAATGAAAGAGTAAGCTGGTTGATGCAAAGACGGGCTCTCTCGAAGTAACAAGACAAGTAACAAGTAACAAGGCCTGCAGCCTTGCGTTGAAACCCTTTCATCTCAGTTAGACACACGGCATCCAGCATGCAGACATAAACACTAACATCATACATCAGTACTAACACAGATTTATCTCTGTGCATCTCACACACATCTCACATCAGCGGATCAGCCAACCACTCGGCCAAATGGCTTCGAGTTAGACGGAGTGTGACACAAGACCCAGTTGGCAGATGGTTATCGGGCCGACGCTTTTTCGTCGTGCTGTGTACACATACCACTCGGCCGTCCCCTTTTGAAGGTGTTTGAAGATCTGTTTGGAGCTGTCTTTGGGCAGCTGTGCTGAGGTGCAAAGCTGCCCGCCGGCACGCTGTTTCGAACTCGCCACATCAGTTGTTGACATTAAATTTATAAAAGAGCCAACTGAGAGTAAATCTTGAAGAGAAGAAGCTGAGAGTGGATGTAGAAGAGAGTAAATTGGGAGAAGAGACTTGCGTCCAGTACCAGGTGGAGTTTCAATCACTAGAATTGTACACATTTTTTAACTCATTCAGCCCGGACACACCACACTAAGACCTGGATTTAGCATGATAGTTCAAGGGTGGTGCCAGAATAGCTTGGCACCCATAGGCTTCAAGCTATTCTGACACCACCCTTAAACTATCATGCTCGATCTGTCTCCAGAATTGTAATGCAGTCCTTCAGAGGGCACCTTAAAACGTTTGGGGATTTCAGGCCTCAGGTACAATGTGAATGCACAGGGGACCCATGCGCCCCCCCCCCCCCCCCCCACCCCACCCAACCCAACCCACCCCAAAACATACACACACACACACACACGCACCAATCCAGCCCTGATTAACAATTATAGGGAAGGGCCACGATTGAACTTGTATGTCAAAATCATGCTCACATGTATTTTCAACTTTCAACATGTATTTTTTTAAAATATAATTTACGTAGAATGAGGATGACAGGCAATGTCCACATCATGTAAACAGATTTGTTCAGTGTTGGGATGCTTAACCCATATACATCGGTATACGCCCGCGTGCGTACACACCCATTTCCATCGGAATACTCCGCTGCGCGTAGGCCCCCCTTTCCGACGGTATACTCGCCGACGCGTAGTTTAGGTGGTTCCCCTGTGTCCCTCTGTGTACACGTAAACCCCTACTTCCCATGACATCACAGGTTAGTGCTCTAAACGTCATCGAAATATGTGCACTTTTCCCAGTTCCAACCGAGAATTTGCCGGAAGTTGTAAGCCTTTTTTACGCTAATTTTCGCCGCGTGTTAGAGTGAATACATCGAGCATGATTGCCGAGCCAGGTGAGAGAGAGGACGTGAGCGATACAAGCGGTGATTTTGAATTAGATCCTGACGACAACATATTAGGGGAAGGTGAAGAGTTGGTGGAGATTCGAGATGTACAAGTTTACGATGAGTTGAGTGATTTAGTTCGTCAAATTTTCGGCGATAGTGAGGAAGACAACGATGATTTTCCTGGGTTTCAAGATGGCTGGCAACGTGACAATTTTATTCCTAGCGTCAATAGAAAATGTGTAGTTTTCAAACCATTTGATGGATTTCATTCTTTTTTTTTTATTAGGCAGAAAATAGAAGTGTGTATATTTTACAGGCATATATGCTGCAGTGATTTTGGATCCTTCTATTGAAATAATGTATTTGAACACAAGGTATGTGAACATTTTTGCAATAAACTCACTTTTACACTAAAATATTTTTTTTCTGTTTTCTTTTTCTCAGTTTATTTTTACATGGATAGCTAGTATATTCAATGCTGAATCTGCTGATATGCAACACGTAATGTTTTAGGGTGGGGTTGAGACTGTTTTAAGCCTTTTATACAACTACCACTCGTGCACTAAAATTTCCTAAAAAAACGGTCAGCTCTGAGCAGGCACTCTCTGTAAGGCCTCTTAGCTCACAGAGTGCCTGACTGGAAGTGTCTTCCAGATGGATATGGGTTAAGACACAAATTGTGGCTTTAAGTCATTTGAGACGTGCCGCCTCCGGATACACAGGATAAGCCGCATATCCGGAGGCGGCATGTCTCCAACGAGTTTAAGGATGCTGACTCTTAGTTATACGCTCTTGTACTTAAGACCTTCCATATACAGAGGTTCACTGAACTGTTGTAACATTCCTAAGCCATTTCATGACACACAAGGACCAAGCATAGTAACAAACATCCACCAAGTCACCTCACTTTTGATTGCTGTCTTGACTTTTCCTTAGTATGTGGTACACTTTGTGGTTGAATGTAAAACCAAAGATAATCATATGTACGGGTCTAACTTTAACCCTTTTAGCCCCAAGGTCCCATTTCTCACATTTTGGAGGTGTTGCCTAATGACTATGTCCCAGTTGCAGGAGATTGATTGACCTTGATAATTCAATGGTAGTTCCAGATTAGCTTAGCACCTTCAGGCACCAAGCTAATCTGACACTACCCTTGAATTATCATGGTCAATCAATCTCCTGCTGTAGGGGCTCGGGGCCAAAGGAGGCCTGTCTCTGCTAGAGTGTCCTCCTGTCACATACACTGGTAGTCTCTCACAATCGGCGACCACAGATGGAGTGGAGTGAGACAACCAGTATGCCTTTCACATGGTGATATTTGTGTTTTGCTGGCCTGTGATTTTGGACCTTACAGCTTCCAGACATAAGATTCAAATTCACAGACCAGCACACTTCTTTTCATAGCGTGCAGTTTTTCCCCACTCAAATAAAAATCTTGGTGCCGCCTGTCCTTGTTTTGAAGAATACTTCAGGACACAATCTCTATTTTAACCCCCCTCCCTCCCCCCCCTCCCTCTCCCCCCTCCCTCTCCCTCTCCCCCCTCCCTCTCCCTCTCCCCCCTCCCTCTCCCCCCTCTTGCTCTGCACCTTTTATTTGGGGTGAGGAGGGGTGAGTATAATGGATTTACCGTTCCAGTGTGATCGTCAGTCTGTTTCTTTATGCAATCGTATCTCTGAAACCATTCGGGACGGATTTGGCTCAAAACATGAACTGTGAGTCGTGCATACTGGTATGCGTAATACTGATGCTATCAGCGTGAAAGCATAGCCTTGCCTCCGCAGCAGCTATAGCCGAAACTTACGGGGCCTGACGAGTGGTGCTTTGACTAAATGCAAATCCGCCGCGCCACCACGTGCGCGCGGCCACAGCGTAACTAGCTCAAGTCATAATACAAGGGAGGAAACGAACCACCTGCACAAATTCTAGTTGTGGTGGGAAGTATCCCGGACCTCTTTATCAACATCTAGAGTTGAACGCTAAACCCTTTAGTAGATTGCTGTGAAAGAGGCCACTCTGCACTGCTGTGCATCCATTGTTTTCAGCTGTGTTTATTCTAAAGTTGAAGCGAATTACCAATTACTCCAAAAGATATTGACAACTGAGCAGTGTTTAAACCAGACTCCATTAAAGTAGAGCTTTTCGGGCTGGTGGAAATACGTACTTAAAGCGATTGCTGCATGCAGGTCACAAGTTCATGTCGACAGTAAGATGCACTCTTGTTTTAATTTCATTGGATATGCTAATTTACAATGAAAATGAGAATGAGGCGTATTTCTTGCCACATCTAAAACCCAACAAATGGATTTGAGGCTTTTAGCCTCATTATGATATGGGTTAAAGCCAGTGTGACTGAATAAAGCCAAGCCATAACAGAATTTACTGTTTGGATTCTAGAGTAAACCTGCGATTTCCAGTGTTTGTAATCATGAAAAAGCTTCACAGGTAAACCCTTGTTCCTTCCTGGGAGAATAACCCCCAAGGAAGAAAGAGAAGAAAGAATTATTATGCATACGGCGTTATATTAATATCTGTTTTGTGTTTGCGTGTGTTACAGGTGCTACAGACATTGGGCAAGGCAGATCGGTCAACAGATGAAACGTTTGATGATTTAGTACAGAAAACAGAAAAACAGCATGTGAGTGTCTCTCTTTCTCTCCTCCCCTCCCCCCCCCCCCCCCCCACCCCCAACTTAGTTTGAAATGTTTCTGCCTTACTGCTTGGTTCCAAATTAGATTTTTGTGATGGTCTTTGGTCTTGGACCATAGGTATGGAGCCATATGGTACAGAACCACAGACCACGCATTTACATTGTACTGATCTATATGTTTTTAAAAAGTTACATGATTTGTTGTGCTGGCAGTCAAGCGTTCCCCAAAAACTTAATTATTTTCAGCCCAGTCTTTACAGTGATGTTAGTGCCAGCTGTAGTGAGGCCAGGAGTACACATTTCTCTTATTGGACATGTGGTAGTTGGATTGAGGGGAACTTTAGGCACACGCGTGAGATGGCAAATGAGTTGGGTTCCTAGGTTTTATGGGGACTTAACCCTCTTGAACCCTTAGCCACCTGCACTGTTTATTAACTAGTGTAACCCCAAGGACATATTTCCCAAATTTTGGAGATGTCATCTAACGACTGTGTACCAATTGCAGGAGATGTATTTACCAGGATAATTTAAGGGTAGTACAAGATTAGCTTGGCGCCATTGCTATACATGTACAAGTTGCAGGAGATGGATTGACCATGATAATTCAAGGGTAGTGCCAGGTTAGCTTGGCGCCATCAGGCACCAGGCTAATCTGGCAATACTCTAGAATTATTATGGTTGATTCATCTCCTGTAGTGCGTTGGGGCTAAATGGCTTAACCCCGGGATGGGTACTGTCAATAGTACTGGTGGCAGTATGCACGAGGTGGTTAATTGGTACAACTTTGTCAGTGAATTTTCGTTTGTTTACAGGATGTGGCTCACCATCTACAGAAAGAGATCAAAACCTATGTCCATTGTGTGAGAGGTGGGTACAGTTTGCTGTAACAGGCGATGGCATTATAGAATGACTGTAGATTGCGTATAATTCTGATATTCCCTTTATTAGAACCCTGTGCCTCGTCCACAATCACAGTTTAACTTTTTGGCTGTCTGTAGCCATTTTTGTTGTGATGATTCTTGATGGAATCATCGCAACAATAACCACTAGGGACAGCCAAATGGTTAGGAAATTAGGGGAACTTCAAAGGTGACCCAACATGTCAGTTTCTCATTTCGTTGCATACTAAATCAAACCTCTGTACTCGGGGTATTTTCTAGAAAGGTGCCTGTATAACCCAACACCCTCCAAATCAAATCTTCTTACTGGTACATCTACATATGCTACATTTTTGCAAATGGTGGCATGAAAATGCCACTGCTCTTTGCAGATTGCCCTGTCTATTTAGTCTTTATGTCTTCCATGATAACGCACAACCAACCATCTCAAGTACGCACGTATGCATGCACACAGCACACACACGCACATACACACCACACCACACACATATAACCCAGATGTTGAGCTAGGTTAGAAGTGAGCGGGGGTTTACTATTTGGGAGGGGACTGTTGTATTTATAGTGTTACTTTCAATTTTACCTCCCTGGATCCATGTAAATTTTGACATGGCTGTGTACAACATGACACATTTGAAAATTAGAGCATGCAAGTTAATATGTAATGTCAGTCATCGAGCAGGTCTGCCACAAAAGAGGTTACTTTTTTGTTTGTGCTCAACACATCTTCATATAAATTGCTAATTCAACTTTCCAAGTGACACGCCATTCAATGTTTAATTCAACATAATGTCTTTATATCGTGCTTTCTTTGTCAGAATGAGCCATTCCACATCTTGCGGCCTAATAGAACTCCCCCACCCCATCCCTCCCTTCTCTCTCTCTCTCTCTCTCTCTCTCTCTCTCTCTCTCTCTCTCTCTCTCTCTCTCTCTCTTCCTCTTCCTCTTCCTCTTTATCTTTATCTCTCCGTCTCAGAACGCTTTTTCACACTGTAGTGTGTTATTGCACTTTGGACAGTTGTATTATCTAGCACAGGTAGTACATGTATGACAGTTTTCGTGTCTCGCTTTTAATTAACCTCACCTCTTTACACACACAGGTTAAAGGTAGTTGGCTTTACATTATAAGCTATCATAAAGTTGATTAATGTCCTATGCCCTTCCACCCTGACTGTTGAACAAAACACAAGGGTAAATATGGCTAGCAAGAGGCATAGATCCTCATGAGCCCCCGCGACCAGCGGGGACTCGTGAGGATCTGTGCCTCTTGCAGATGGTTGGATATCACTCAAAGGGGTGGGTTTTATGGGTGCACATGTACAAGTGTGTGTTGAAAAAGAAGAGCGGGGAGCCACAGATAATAGCTGTGAGGTCACATTTTGACCTCGCATTTCATTCAGGTCAGGTGAGAGGTCACAGATCGGTTTTTTTTGTTCTCCAATGCGTGACATCTTTGTAGAATGTAGGATACCGCAGTCCTTCCAGTGTAAAGTGCAAGTCTGTTGTATAAATACAATAATTTTAGGTATCGTTGAAGGAATGAATAAATCACAATGAATACTTGACTGTTTGCTGTGTTTAATTCCCATCCAAAGTTTGATACAGCTAGTCTAAAGTTGATTATGACACTGTTTGAGACTCATAGTCCTAATTATGTCCCTACCATCTTTTTTTCTTGTTGTGAATTACTAGACTGCTGATAACAACCTAATTCACTAGACTGCTGATAACAACCTTAGAGTACAACACCCAAAAATGTGGGTCCTCAGGCATTTTTTTTATAATAAGTTCACTGTATTTGGAAGTCATTCAAGCATCATCAGGTTCCCTTTACTGTGTTAGAATTTACATCTAGAGTTAAGACCGAAAGCATGGGAAAGGTGGGGGGGGGGGGGGGGGGGTGGTCCTGGTCTCGTTAGGAGCTGCATTTTTAGGATCCACACCTGAAGTCAAGTCACAGTTGTTCTGACACCTGAGCCACCTGGAATACATTTCATCCTGTTTGATACGGACAGCCCTGACGCAGAATTTGGATGGACCATGAAAGTTCAAAGGTGGTGTGCCAGAGTAGCTTGGTACCATCCTTGAACTATCATGTCATAATCTGTCTCCCGAACCCTTATGTAGTCCTCAGAGTACATCCGCCAGGAATTTGGTCCTGTGGGCACACTATTCCTGTGACATGCACTTAATTAATGCTCGGCTCTTCCCCAACACTGTACCTGCAATTCCGAAGATTCCCTGTATAAATAGCACAAAGAAATGGGGTCGACAGATGACATCTTTCTAAACTTATCTGCATTACAGGTAGGAGTAAGGATGGCAACAGGGGTCAATTTGGCCATATTTTATTGTAACTCTAACCAGCTTTAATTCTTTCAGTGTGAAACTCATACCTTTGACAAATCTTAACCCCATTGTGCGTGCAGTCACCAGTACTGTAAACAGTACCAGTGGCTGCGTGCACAAAGGGTTAAATGTAAATTCACCAAGCAGAAATGATGAAAAAAAAATTAAAATGAAGATCTAATGTCTGATTTACTGTTGTTTCAACCCATATTGTCTTTCATTTGGACTAAGGAAGGAATGCAGTATATCTGCAGCACTGTTGTCACTGTTGTAATTAAACATCAGTTAGTACGAGAGTGACCTTGTTTGGTGGAAATTGAGAGGCACACGCACAATGACTGCACAATGACTGCATTATCGTTCTTTGTATTCCCCCACCCCACTCCATTCCTCCTCTGTAGGGAGGGTTGGTTATGGAGCATGCTAGATTGACTATGTGTTGGTTTCCCTTTTATGGGTTCTTTTGCCTGTGCAATTTTTCTGGAACTATTGGACCAGGTTGCATCACACTTAACCCATTTAGTCCCAGGACCCTGCAGCAGGAGATGGATTGATCATGATAATTTTCAAGGGTAGTGCCAGATGAGGTTGGCGCCTGAAGGCGCCAAGCTCATCTGGCACTACCCTTGAATTATCATGATCAATCCATTTCCTACAACTGGTACACAGTCGTTAGGCAACACCTCCAAATTTTGAAAAATGGGACCTTGTGCTTAAAGCTGATGATAGTCATGATAAAAGAACTCAAATTCTAATGCCAAGGTCAAGGTGCAAGGAGTCACGTTTGTTTTATCTTTGACTGGTGTGTGTGTGTGGGGGGGGGGGGGGGGGGAGGGGGGGGGGGGATAGTATGCAGAAGCCACAGGGTAGATTCTGTACTCCCTTTACCATTTAAATAGTTACTGTCATTATTATTTGTATTGATACACCAGTATTCAAATTATTACCAGTGTTGAAACGTTTACTATGATACTGACCATTTCAGCCACTTTAACATGGAAAAAGTGGAGTATGTTGTTCTACTACAGCGATGAGGTGTCACTTGTCCTTCATACATTCTTACACAGAAACCCTGACGACTCCCTCCATCTGAAGATGTAAAAGTGCTTTTGTATGCCAGTAAGAGGTGTAGATTTTCATGAGCCCCTGTGGCTGCTGAGGCTGATGAGAGTCAGCGCCTCTGACTAGGTGAAAAGGCTAGATGTCTTGATACTATTTTCTGAGGACTTAAATGCGGTGATGTCTCCAAGCAAGAGGTGCAAATTCTCATGTGCCTCAGGGGCTCATGAGAATCAACGCCTCTAGCAGGTAGGGTAGAAGCTGGCTGAGGGACTTTGAGCAGTTGTTTCTTTTTGTGTGTGGGAGTGCCTCGATCTGTTTCTTAGAGGCTGGGCCCACGCTACCAGAATTTGCCACTAGCAATGTGTGGTAAGCAACAATTTGCCACCTACCACATCGGCTTCGTGGAACATGTTTTAATGTGCGCGCAATGTGTTTGTACTGACTGACCTGCCATTACCATATATGGAACAGCTCTCACGCGCCCGGTTGAAATATTCGGAGCTGCGGGAGTCCCATATGCATGGGAACTCTCGGACAAGGTTGATCAATTAACTTACTGGAGACATGCCGCATACGGATACGCAGCTATTTGCAGCGTTTCCGCATGCGCCGCGTCTCCAATGAGTTGCTATGAACAGTGTCAAAGCCGTCTCCGCCATTTTTTCCGGCTCGGAAGATGAAGGAAACAGGAAGTGGCGCAAGGACACCGCTGATTGGCTGAGAGGCGGCAACATTGCTCGAGCCTTGCCGGCTACCACAAAAAAATAGACTCGGTTTGTATCGGGTCGCAATTTGTGGCACAGAGCATGGAATTTTCCTCTTTTTGGCGGATTTCCGCTTAAATGAAGCTGTCAATCCGCGGAAGAAAAAAATTTCCACCGAAAAAAAAAAAATCAAAAAGTCGCTATTCCAATACCGTATTTTACGATCTTTACGTGGCGGATATCCCCAAACCGCGTATTTTAAATTGAGCGAGGCGTTAGCTTTAGCTCGCACAGGTCTCTTCCGGTCTTTAGTGGTAGTCGTAGTCTGGTCGATATGCCGGAGAGAAAAATGCCTAAACGCGGAGACAGAATAGACGATTCTGGAGCCAAGAATATTTGGAGAAGGACTTGGCTCGAGAAAACCCTAAATGTCGAGCTCCTCGCTCAGTATATTTGCAAGTTAGCAGCCTGTGGGCTAGCGTTTTGCGAACTGTGCAGAGTTGATATTAACTACGCTGCACGCGGACACGGACTTCGGGTTGCAGAAACTTGAGAAAGGCAATGATGTTTCAATGCCAAAAGTGCATTTGGCCCATTCTTCTAAAATATGACGTTTGGAATTGTTTGTTTTGATGTGTTTTATGTGTCCTCTTTTGTGACATGTTTCAAATGTTTGGCACATTTACTATTTTAGTTTGTGGATATTTTTTCTATTTTATTTAATGCTCTTGAAGTTTACCTGTTCAGCAATTTTATTTAATTATGAATAAATTAATTACAATGTATTTCCAGTAAAGTGTGATCAAAGTATGCTGAAAATCTATATAACCTTTCTCCAGTTCAGTGGCCATGGTACATAGTATTAAATAAGAGAGAAAAGGAATCCATGTTTACACCTGATTAATCAGAGATTATTTAAGAAAAAAAAAAATTTATATATTTATAAGTAAACTCAAAAATTAAAAAATGGAAAGACATTCAGATGTATTTTAAATAAACATTTGGATTTATTCTGTTGAATACTTTTAGTATACTTTTAAACCTTTGACACACCAAAAAAAATGCAAAGTGCACTAAAAAATTAAGAAAAAAAGCATGATTTTTTTAGGAGGTTAAACTGCTCAGTTTCTCTCTAAAAGGCACCAGATTGCACAAATTTTAATGTAAATTTTCAGAATTTTCCGGGGGGGGGGGGGGGGGGGGGGGGGGGGGGGGGCCTGCATACCTTTAAACCTTTGACACACCAAAAAAATGCAAAGTGCACCCAAAAAATAAGAAAAAAGGCACAATTTTTAGGAGGTTAAACTGCTCAGTTTCTCTCTAAAAGGCACCAGATTGCACAAATTTTAATGTAAATTTTCAAAATTTTCCGGGGGGAGGGGGGGGGGGGGGCATGCCCCTGGACCCCCCTAGTGAAAACGGGTTTTCCTCTTTTTTCAGTACGGGTAATTCCATGCTCTGGTGGCAGCAATATTGTAGGCGCCCCTAATTGAGGCGGCAACATTTCCGCCACAAAATTGCGCCCGGCAATAGGTGTTTGTGGTAGCGTGTGCCCAGCTTCTTACGGGCTGCTGCGTGTCGGCAGGTTTACAGATAATTGTAGTTAAACATTTCAAGGAGGCAAGGGGATGGTGTGTGTGTGCAAGGGCGGATCAAATTATCTCATGAGTCCTGAAGGGGGGTGGGGGTGGTGTGGAGGGTAGTTTCAGCTTTTTGTTTGGGGCATTTAGTCTGAGACAGCATGTGTGTTGGTAGGTGGGTGGGTGTTCATGCCTGCATAATTTGCAGTCAGGAAGTGGCAAAAGTGCTGCTAGAAATGTCAAGCTCGGTTGAAAGTTGGCGGGGTTGCAGGGGTCGCAATATGATTTTTAAACCCAGGGAAAGTACAATTCTGTAAGTTTGGATGGGGTAGCACGCGGCGGTAATGTGTTTCATGTGTGTGTGACATGCACACTTTATATATATATACACGCATTTTTTCATGGTCATCAAATGAGCGATCACAAACCCCCAGTAATCAAGGGAAATTAAAAAAAAATGCAGAAGGGAAGGGCAGGACAGATTGATCTGACCTGACCTATGTATTATGGCGGCTGGTCTCATGGGCCAGCCTCCTTCCAGCTGCAAGAGGCATAGATTCTCTTGAGCCCCTGCAGCTGCAGGGGCTCAAGAGAATCGTTGCCTCTTGCCGCCTCTTTTTTATTTACACCTCTGTCCCTCAGAGGGATAAAGTCTTCCCACGACACACTGATTATGATGGATAGAGGATGACAAAGTGCTTGCAAGACACATGGTATGAAGGATTCTGAATGATGGATAGCCGTACTATACCATTCAGTGTCCAGCATGCACTTAACCCTTATCATTCAGAATACACTAGTGTGTGAAATAAGTTTTACTAAAATAGTTCCAGGGTAGTGCCACAATAGCTTGGCGCCTCTAGGTCTATATCCATTGGTCTATATCCTTATCTGTAAGTACTGTAATGTAGCTTGCATATGGCAGTGTACAAATTTGAAGCTTTTAGCCTCAGTATGATATGGATTAAAGACCTGAACAATCTATATCATGAATGTGTTTGCAGGGGGTGTGTGCGTCTTTGTGTGTATGTGAGCGCACGTGTGTGTGGAGTGGAGTCACAGTTGACTTTTTCTTTCGGAAATTGCTCATCCTGTAAATTTACATTTCAGTCCTCAGTTTAACCCATTTAACCCCACGCTGCATTTCACAAATGTTGAAGGTCTGATCTAACGATTTACCACTTGCAGGATTGACCATGGTAATTCAAGGGTATTGCCAGATCAGCTTCGCACCATTAGGCACCAAGGTAATCTGGCACTACCCTTGAATTACCATGGTCAATCCATCTCCTGCTGTAGGGCGTTGAGGCCAAATGGGTTTTTAAAAAAATCACTTAGGTATCATTTATTAATTTTATCATTAAAGCCAAGATAAGACATTTTGATTGAAAGTCATAATTTTTAGTTTTAATGGCTTCCACGTCATCACTCCTGCTCATGAAGAAGCTGTTAATTGACCTCCAGACCATAAGAATTACAGCGGAACCTGTTTTGAGTGGCCACCCTTATGAAAATCATCTGTTATTAATGACCATCATTTAGATGGCTGTAACCACATAAATGATGGTCTTTTATGACAGGTGGCTCTGTTTGCCCTTCATGACTTCTCTGAGAGAGCACCTGTCATTAGCTTCAAATGTGTATACTGCCATATAGCTACATTGTAGTACTCACAGATAAGGATAGTTTAATTAGGGTGGTGCCAGAATAGCTTGGCGCCTAGAGGCGCCAAGCTATTGTGGCACTACCCATGAACTATTTTAGTCAAACGTATTTCACACACTGGTGTATTCTGAATGATAAGGCTTAAAACCGCATTTTTCTTGCAAAAAGGTAGTTGCTCAAAACAGGTTCTGCTGTACAATATGCTTTTAAGTGTGTGCATTACAAGGGCAAGGAAATAGCAAATAAAGAACACGTTTCAGTATACAAAGGATAGAACAGTTTTGTCTTTGTTATTCTGAAGTTTGTTTCTTAGTGTAAATCCCCCCCACCCACCCCACCCCCCACCCCCCCACCCCCCACCCCTCGCCCCTTTACAACAAAAATCTTTGTTTTCACGTTCCCAGCTGACCATGTTTTATCACACTGACAGTAAACTTTCTCCACTAAGGAGGGGAAAATATGTGCAGAGGTATTGAGCAGATGATGCATGCCACATCACTTGTGTCAAACTAGCAGACGTGTCAAGGGACATCACTCATGTCATGTTATTTGCCTCTCCAGCAATTCTGTGCGGCTAAAGAAACCCCAAAACTGCCCTGTTTTTGTTAGGATCTGAATCTTATGCATTAGACTTTAGCTTTAATCCATTTAAGCCCATGGCCACATTTCCCAAATTTTGGAGGGGTCTTTTATCAACTATTTACCAGTTGCAGGAGATATATTGACCATAATAATTCAAGGTTAGTGCCAGATTAGCTTGGCACCTAGTGGCGCCAAGCTATTCTGGCACTATGTCCTTGAATGATCATGGTTGATGCATCTGCTGTAGTGCATCGGGAATAGATGGGTTAAACAAGTAATGCTGTGTAATGTAATGTCCTAGTGATTACATGGTCCTTGATCTGTAATGAATGTAATCACATGTATTTGCTTGTCACATGCAGCACTAAGTCATGCCAGTAAAGCCCTTGCCACAGCCCTGAGTCAGACATACGAAGAGGAATGGACAGAAGAGGCGGGTTTCAAGAAAGGCCTAGAGGTGACTGTAGTTTTATTTGTTTCACCATCTCAGATTCAGACAGCTTCATTGCCCAAACAAAAATTGTTTGCAACGGTTTTGTGTGTGTCTGAGAGCCATGAGATACTTTGTGCTGCATGCATGACATTTTAATGTTAACAGTAATTAGTCTTCATGCTTTTGCAATGCACTGGACACGTGTACATGCAGGCAAGCATGGATTGTCACACTGTGAGCAAATATTGTTACATGAAAATGTTTTTGTGTGTACAATACATTCTTTATGAATAATGAACTACTTGTCTGTGCTTGTTTGCTACAGTATGATCTGTTTTGAGCAACCGCTATGTTTTGCAAGAAAAACAAGTGGTTTTAAAAGACAGGTGCTCTCTCTCAAGGGATATTTTGTAGGGCAGAAAATGTCGCCTGTCATTGAGGTCCACGATTTAGGTGGCTACCGCCACCTAAATGATGGTCTTTGATGACAGGTGATTTCTCATAAGGGTGGTCACTCAGAACAGACTCTGCTGTATAAATCACTCATTCATTTTATTGATTTATTGTCTTAGGGGCAAAAAGTGTCACCTGTCATCAAAGACCATCATTTAGATTATGGTCTTTGATGACAGGTGATTTCTCATTACCTTGGTCTCTCAGAACAGGTTTTGCTGTATGAAGTCCTTCATTTATGTAATTTATTTATTGTTGATTTAAATTTTTACTTTTTTGTTTTTGTTTTTGTCAGTCCCTGGATTTATTATGGGAGGACTATCTACAGAGCATGGCCACCCAAGTCATAGAGCCAATGAACACATACATCGCATCCTTTCCAGGATTAAAGGTATCATTCCTTAACTCATTCTACCCCAAGACCGAAATCTCCAAATTTTGAAGTCGTCCTCTTAAGACTGCGTTGCAGTGCAGGACACAGATCGACCGTGATAGTTCAAGGGTGATGCCAGAATAGCTTGGCGCCTAAGGGCGCCAAGCTATTCTGGCATCACCCTTGAACTATCACGGTCGATCTTTATCTTGCTGTGGTGTGTCTGGGGTAGAATGAGTTAAAGCCAGGCATACACTGTTCATACGAGACTTTAGCATTCGAGCAAAGCTCTCAAAGTTGAATGTCGGAATAGCATGTTCTTGCAAGGCGTCTGATCCGTGCGTAGTCTGTCATAGTTTTAGGATCAGTGATGCAGGTCAGTATTCACTGTGGCCTGAACAGAGTACACTGGAGTCCACTTAATACAAATTTCTGGGGACACAGAAAATCACTTCGTGTTAAACGTATTTCGTGTTAACCAATTACTTACTTACGCCTGTCACCCCTACCCGGGTATAGGCCGTCGACGAGAGACCTCCAGCAACTCCTGTCCTGTGCTTCTCCTTCGATTCTACTCCAGGTGGTTCCCAGTCTCTTGATGTCTGCTTGGAGGTCTCGACGCCAGGAGTTTCTCGGCCTACCTCTTTTCCTCTTTCCCTGGGGGTTCCATGACAATGCCTGCCTAGTGATACTGGAAGCTGGCTTTCTCAGACTGTGACCGATCCATCCCCATCTTCTTCGCCCAATTTCATTCTCTGCTGTTATCTGCTCTGTTCTCTCCCAGAGTCTGACGTTGCTGATCTTCTCTGGCCAGTGGATTTTCTAAATTCTTCTAAGGCAACTGTTCATGAAGGTCTGTACTCTGTTGACTGTGGTTTTTGTCAATCTCCAAGTCTCTGCTCCATATAGGAGAACTGCTTTTACATTGGCGTTGAAAATCCGGACTTTGGTGTGTTGTGACAGCTCTCTGGAACTCCACACTTTTTTCAACTGGAGAAAGGCTGCTCTGGCTTTACCGATTCGTGCTCTGACATCTGCATCAGTGCCGCCTTTTTTGTCTATGATGCTCCGAGATAGGTGAAGGACTCCACCTCCTCCAACGGGGTGCCAGCAAGCAAGACTGGTTCTTCCCTGGTTGCGTTCAGCCTCATTGTCTTTGTTTTCTGTTTGTGAATGGTGAGGCCCACTTGGGACGAGATGTCAGCAAGCCTCGTGGTCTTGTCCTGCATTTGTTGATGAGTGTGGGACAGTAATGCCAAGTCGTCTGCAAAATCGAGGTCGTCAAGCTGTGTCCACAGTGTCCACTGTATTCCACTTCGTCTGTGCTCTGTGGTCAGTAGGAAGAGGAACGGAGACAGCAGACACCCCTGCCTGACACCAGTTCTGACCTGGAGCTTCCTGGTGAACTGCCCTTTGTGGATCACGCGACATGTCATGCCATCGTAGCTGCTCTTGATCAGGCAGACGAGCTTTGTGGGTACACCGTAGTGTCGTAGAAGTTTCCACAGAGTCTCTCGGTCCACACTGTCAAATGCTTTCTCATAATCCACAAAGTTGACGTACAGCGGGGAGCTCCACTCCAGAGACTGTTCCACGATGATGCGGAGAGTGGCGATCTGGTCTGTACATGATCGGTTCTTCCTGAATCCTGCTTGCTGGTCTCTCAGCTGGGGATCAACGGAGCTCTTCATTCTCTCCAGGATGATCCTGTTGAAGACCTTTCCTGGTACTGACAGCAAGGTGATTCCTCTGTAGTTGGAACACTTGCTGAGGTCGCCTTTCTTGGGAAGCTTGATTAGGTACCCCTCCTTCCAGTCAGCCGGCATCACCTCCTCTTCCCAGATCTTTCCAAACAGTGGGTACAGCATCTCCACTGTTGTCTCTATGTCTGCTTTCAGAGACTCGGCTGGGATGCCATCTGGGCCTGCTGCTTTGCCGTTCTTCAAAAATGCCACTGCTCTTCTGATCTCTTCCCGGCTGGGTCTGTCACAGCTGATGGGTAGGTCGGTCTCTGCCGGCTGGATGTCTGGGGGGTCGGGTGGGCTAGGTCTGTTCAGTAACTCTTCAAAATACTCGGCCCATCTGTCGAGTTGGTCTGCTCTGTCTGCAATAGGCTTGCCTTCTTTGTCTTTTACTGGTCTTTCTGTATGGCCATACTTGCCTGACAATCTTCTGGTAATGTCGTAGAGCTGTTTCATGTTGCCGCTGCCTGCTGCCTTTTCTGCCTCTGCTGCCAGGCTGTCTGTGTAGGCCCTCTTGTCTGCCCTGATACTCCTCTTCATCTCGCGGTTGGCTTCCCAGTATTCCCCCTGTGCCCTTACTTTGGCTGCTCTCGTGCGACTGTTGTTGACAACTGCCTTCTTCTGCTTCCTCACTTCTATCTTCTTCACGGTCTGTGCCAGTCCTTGTGATGGTGTTTCCTGAACCCTACAGTGTCTTTGCAGGTTGAGTTCAGCGCCTCTCTAACTGCCTTCCACTGCTGCTCTGTGGTGACCGCCTCCTCTTCATTTACTAGCTCGCCTACCCGGCACCGGCCTCCACGTGGCGTAGGTGGGTAGTCCGCTCAGTCCCTGACTGAGTGGGCTAGCGGACGGGTGCCATCTTTGTCCAGGATTAGGACTTGATGTCAGCAGATATGTTGTTCAGCCTTTTCACTGGTCCGGTTTTTAAGGAGCTGTGCTAACCTAGGTCGTACCATGTTGGATTGGTCCTTAAAAATACTCGTGACTTTTTGGTCCTTTGGATCCCAAGTGTTTGCCGTGCTTGGAGACCCGTGTCGGGGGAGAAGAGGATCCTGGTGGCTGAGGTTCCCTTTGGGCTGCGGCTCACTGGTGCCAACACTCCACTTCGGCCTTGACTTCTACCTAAACGGGAGGCTAGTCGTACCGGCCTAGTCAATCGGCTCTTGTCACGTTGAGCCCTATCCCACTGTTGACATGCGGGTTGCTATACGGAGCACCATGCTATAGCTTCTGCTGCTGATTAGGTGCTTTACGCCAGTATTCCCCTGCATTCAACGGTGTGATAGAAGGCGGTGGCTCAAACGGTTCAATCGGGCTTACCCCTTTGAGTATATCTTTCGGGCAGTCTCCATTGTGCGTCGGCTGGAGACCCGCCGACAGTTGCACTTTCCCTTGTTGGGCTCGGTGGCGGGCGGGGACCCCCGGGGGATGAATATCTCTACTAATATAATATGGATAAAACCAAAAAACCAAAACTAGCACAGAAACGGCGCATAGACACCGACATTGCACATGACAGTGATTCAGACTGTGAGGAAGCGACGCCTCAGGCGTCGGCCGTATGGCCTCGCTTCCTCATTGTCCATAGCAAGGTGAAGGAGAAACCAGTTACCAAGCTGCATCCTTTTCTGGTGGGGGAGACCCTCAGGAGCCGTGTTGGCAGGCCTGACGCCCAGCGCCTCAGGTCTGGTGACTTGCTGGTGGAGTGCCGTACTCGGGCACACTCCAGCGGGCTACTGGGGCTCTCTTCCATCGGAGACACTCCTGTGGAAGTCACACCCCACAAAACTATGAATTCGTCAAGAGGCGTAATCAAAGATCAAGCTTTGGCAGAACTGTCAGAAGATGAACTTGTAAGGAACCTTAAGTCTCAGGGGGTGACTTGCGTCAGGCGCTTCGCTTCCAAGCGAGGTGGTGTGGAGATCCGTCTCCCTACCATCATCCTGACGTTTGGCACCCCCACCCCTCCTACTACCATCTGGGGAGGTTACTACTCCCTGAGAGTGAAAAAGTACGTCCCTCTTCCCCTCCGGTGCTTTAAGTGCCAAAAGTATGGCCATGGGCAGAAGACATGCCGTCAGGCAGAGGCTTCATGCGCCCGTTGCACTAGGCCCGGACACTCTGCTGAGTCCTGCACAGCCACCCCCCTGTGTGTGAATTGCCAGGGGGCGCATATGGCTTCGGATAAGAAATGCCCTCGTTGGATATCCGAGTGCAAGATTCAGCAGGTGCGTGTGGAGAAGGGGCTGTCCTTTCTGGATGCCAAAAAACTGGTTGAAGGCCCTGGTGCAGCTGCGGCTGCCCCAACCTCTAACACCTCAGTGTATACTTTTAGTGCAGCGGTGGCAGGCAAGCGCCCCACCAAAGACTTTTCATGTCAGACCCCAACTTCTTGGTTGGGGGCGGAGCCTCGGCTCATCTCGCCCCTGGAGAGTAACCCTCCTCCGGTGGTGACAAGGAGCCAGGGAACGCAGAAGGCGGACACTGCCGGTCCGGTTGTGCCGCCTTCTGTTGCCCCTAAGCCTCAGCCCCCACCCAAACCTGTTAGTCAGTCAACTCCAAAGGCTTCTGGCTCTGGTCAGCCTTCTAAGGCCGCTAACTCTAGCGGCAGGAACGCTGCCCAGGACCAGAAGTCTAAGAAATCTATGGGACCGCTGTGCGCACGGGCCCAGAAGGGGAACACAGATGTGCCCCTTCAAAACAAATATGCTGCACTGGAGGAGCGGATGGAGGGAGTGGAAGTTGTTGTTGCTGATGCTGCGGCAGCTCCACCCCCTTCCTCTCCGAAGAACCAGAGGAGGCCCGGGAGCCGGCCCCCCTCTGTTTCTTCAACTCCTTCCAAGGTAAAGGAAAAAGGGGGGAAAAACTCCTTACCCCCAGATCAGACTTAATCATGGACTCTTTGCTTCAGTGGAATTGTCGTGGTTTTCGAGCTAACTTTGAGGAATTACGTCTTTTAGTCAAGTTCTATAACCCCTCAGTCATATCTCTTCAGGAGACTTACCTGAAGACTTCTGACCCTGTGTCTTTTAATGGTTTTAATGTTATACATAAAGGCTCTGATTCGGAGAGGCGCTCGGGTGGAGCGGCTCTTCTCATTAGTAGCCAAATTTTATGTAGCCCCGTTAGCATCGACACCTGTCTTCAGGCTGTCGCTGCTCGGGTTACCTTAAAAAAGACCATAACCATATGCAGTATTTACCTGCCACCATCACTGCGGGTCTGTAGCAATGATATTTTTCACTTAGTAGATCAACTGCCCCCTCCCTTTATTCTCATGGGGGATTTTAACGGTCATGCTCACCTTTGGGGTAGTGACCACTATGATGGCAGAGGTCAGATGTTAGAAGATGTTTTTTCTCAACTTAACCTATGTGTCTTTAACGATGGCTCACCTACATACTCTAACTCAGGTTCCGGATCTAGTTCTGTTCTAGACTTCACTGTGTGTGATCCTTCTCTCATGCTGGACTTTGACTGGAAGGTTCACGACGACCTGTGTGGTAGTGACCACTTCCCAGTAGTCCTGTCATCGGTCAGCTGTGAGGAGGATTCGCCGGTGGGTCGCTGGAATCTCAAGAAAGCTAACTGGTCTCTGTTTGCCTCTCTCTGTCAGTCTCGTCTTACAGAGGAGGTGATCATGTCAGCTGAAGAACCTGTGTCTTGTTTTACTTCTATTTTGTTGGAGGTTGCAGGTGAAACCATCCCTAGAACTTCCACATCACTCCCTCGGAAGCCGAGAGTACCATGGTTCAATGAAGAGTGCCGCAAGGCCCAAACAATGCGCAAATCTGCTCAGCGACGTGCATTTCGTAATCCATCGCAAGCAAATATTTTAACCTTTAAAAGACAGCGGGCGAAAGCCCGTTATATTTTTAAACGTGAACGCCGTGCTTCCTGGAGACGCTTCGTCTCATCTTTATCTTCTAGGACTCCGTCCCAAAAAGTCTGGAAGGCTGTTCGAAGAATTAGGGGCAGGGGTGGCTCGGCTTCTGTCGGCCATCTTAGAGATGGTGCCAGTTTGGTCACAGATAAAAAGGCTGTGGCCAATTTGCTTGCCTCCACCATTGCCCATAATTCTTCAACAGAGCATTATTCACCTTTCTTCCAGAGAGAGAAGGAGAAGCGAGAATCTTGTGCTTGTGATTTTATATCGGATAACTTGGAAGACTATAATGCCCCTTTTACGTTTTCAGAATTGCAGCAAGCCATGCAGAAATGTACTGACTCTGCTGCTGGATTAGATACCATCCATTATCAGCTCATAACACATCTGCCTGAGGATTCACTCCTTGTACTTCTCAAGGCCTTTAACCATATCTGGATAACCGGTCATTTTCCGCCATCTTGGCGCCAGGCTGTGGTTGTGCCAATTCCCAAGCCGGGTAAGGATCCTTCCGACCCGGGCAACTACCGGCCAATAGCTTTGACATCATGTTTATGTAAAACTATGGAACGCTTGGTCAACGCCCGACTGGTGTGGCATCTTGAGTCACAGGGTCTCATCACAGACCTCCAGTGCGGTTTCCGGCGCTTCCGTAGTACAACTGACCATCTAGTCCGCTTTGAGTCTTTTATCCGAGATGCTTTTGTTAACAAGCAGCATGTCTATGCAATTTTCTTTGATCTTGAAAAGGCATATGACACTACCTGGAAGCATGGTATAATGTCTGATTTGTCGGACATGGGTTTTAAAGGGCATCTGCCCGTTTTTATTCACAATTTTTTGTCCAACAGGTCGTTCCATGTCCGTGTGGGCTCCACCCTCTCCGACTCCTTTGAACAAGAGATGGGTGTCCCGCAGGGCAGTATTCTATCTCCTGTTTTATTTAGCATTAAAATAAATAACATTGTAAAGGCCGTCAAGGATGATTCTGAATGCTCTTTGTTTGTGGACGACTTTGCTTTGTGTGCACGAGGTCGAGGACTTGCGTCCCTTGAGAGGCGCTTGCAGCTGTGCATTGATCGCATCCAGGGGTGGGTGTCTCTCAATGGATTCAGATTCTCGCCCTCCAAGACAGTCTGTGTGCATTTTACTAACCAGACGAAATTTTTTCCAGAACCTAGCCTGAGCATTGCTGGAGTGCCAATTAAGGTGGCTGAAGAGGCTAAGTTTTTGGGGGTCATCTTTGACAAAAGATTGACCTTCTGCAACCATGTTAACTACCTTAGAACCTCTTGTCGGAAGGCCCTCGACATTCTTCGTGTCGTTGGTCGTACTGACTGGGGTGCAGACCGCATCGTCTTACTTCGACTGTACCGGGCCCTTGTTCGGTCTAAACTGGATTACGCCTCTGTGGTATATGGCTCGGCTTCCAAGTCTGTTCTGCAGCGTCTGAACACAATTCACCATCAAGGTCTGCGCATATGTCTGGGAGCCTTCAGGACATCTCCAGTTCCTAGTCTGTATGCGGAGGCAGGGGAGCCTTCTCTCAGGCTCCGCCACATCCGCCTCATGCTCAGCTACGTTCTGAAGCTGAAGGCCCATCCAGAAAATCCTGCCTATGATTGTGTTTTTAACCCGTCGTTTGCAGAGATTTACGATGCCCATCCGGGAGCTGTCCGTCCACTTTCCTTCCGTGTCAGACCTCATCTGCAGGCGGCCGGAGTGGACCTGGACAAAGTTTCGGAATCTCTGCAACACGTCACTCCACCCTGGCTACTACCAGTTCCTGACATCTTGCTGGACTTGACTGCCCACAAGAAGGATTGTACTCCACCAGCCATATACCAACAGAGCCTCAATGAACTCCTTTCAATTTTTCCTGGCTATTGTCGTCTTTATACGGATGGGTCCAAGTCTGAGGATGGAAGAGTGGCTGCGGCTGCAGTGTCCTCTCGCCATCCTAGACGCCCATTTAAGCTCCGTCTCCCTGACCATTCCTCTGTATTTAGTGCAGAACTGCAGGCCATTCTGCTAGCACTCAAGCATGCCTATCAGTCTCGGGAAAGGAACTTCCTGATTCTGTCTGACTCTCTTTCTGCCCTGCAGGCCCTTCAGGGCGCGGGAACAGACCATCCACTGCTGGTGCAGATTAGAGAGCTCTACGCGGACTTGATGAAGGAATATTATGACATCATTTTTATTTGGGTCCCAGGCCATGTGGGCATCGAAGGCAACAGAATCGCAGATTCTGCTGCCAACAGTGCCCGCAGTGACCCTGTCCCTGACACACAGACTGTCTATAGTGATTTTAAACCTGTTATTAGTGCGTACATAGCCCGCGAGTGGCAGTCCGAGTGGGACAAAGAGGAAGGGAACAAGCTTCATGAAGCTCTTCCTAAGTTGTCTGACAGTCTACCTTTCCGCTGCGGCAGCCGCCGTGAGGAGACTGTCCTTGCTCGGCTCCACATCGGGCACACATGTTACGCACTCTTACTTACTTAAACAGGATGAGCGTTCATGGTGTTTTGCCTGTGATGAGCAGTTTTCTGTTCGACACTTTTTGCTGTATTGTGCTGACCTAATTGACACCAGATATAAACACTTCACAGCAGACTCCTTGAAGGTTTTGTTCCGGGATGTTCCCCCGGACAAAATCTTCAATTTTTTGAGAGAATGTAATATTTTTAACAAGATCTGAGCATTCATAGACTATGTGAATTTTTTTATTTGCCCTTTTTGAGAGTCTGTAGACGTTTCTTTTCCAGACATGTGCGACATTTTAGCCTGAGATTTTTAATCTATATTTACATCTTGTCTTAAGACCTTACTTTTAGTCTGGCTGACCAGATTTTTACCCATCCCGCCGTGAGATGGCCTTAGTCGCCTGCTCGGCGTTAAACCCAAATAACTAACTAACTCATTTACTAGCTCCTGTAGCGCTTGAAACCGGTTGGACAGCACCGGTTTGAACTCTTCTCTAACTCCAGTTTTCCTTAGGAGGCCTACATTATAGCGCTGTCTTCTTGTTGTCTCTGTGCGGCTTTTCTTTAGCTTGAGCTTCATTCTTAAGGTAAGCAGATGGTGGTCTGAGGCGACATCTGCTCCCCTCCTCACTCAAACATCTTGGAGGGATCTTCTAAATTTCTTGTTAATGCAGATATGGTCTATTTGGTTCTCTGTTGTATGGTCAGGTGAGACCCAAGTTGCTTTGTGTATTCTTCTGTGTGGGAAGATGCTGCCTCCAATGACAAGTCGGTTTAGAGCACAAAAGTCTACAAACCTCTCCCCGTTCTCACTCATCTCCAAGCCTAGTCCCTGTCTCCCCATCACCTCTTCGTATCCGGTGTTGTCCTCCCCTATTTTGGCATTAAAATCGCCCATGACGATGGTGATGTCTCACTCCGCACATTTGTCCACGGCACTCTGGAGTTGGTCGTAGAACTCTTGTTTCTCTTCCTCGTCACTGTCATTAGTGGGCGCATAACACTGGATGACGTTCAGCTTGAGCTTTTTCTTGGTTCTAAAGGCTGCTGTGATAATTCTTGGCCCAAGAGGTTCCCAGCCCATCAGCTCTCTCTGTGCCACTGGTGACAGCATGAATGCTACACCTTCTGTATGGGGGGCATTCTCCTCTTCATGACCTGAATACAGAATCATCTCCCCACTTAACAGCCTTTTCTGGCCAGACTGCGTCCATCTGGCTTCACTGATACCTAGCAGGGAAAGGTTGTACTTTTGCATTTCCGCTGCTATCTGGGCGGCCTTGCCGCTCTGGTACATGGTCTTGATGTTCCATGTGCCCATGGTTGTATCCCTGGATAGAGAGAGGCGGCTCGGTCCTGTGGCTTCCGAAGACTTCCGGCTTTCACCACAGGACGTCATAAGTCTTCTAGTAGAAGAACCTTCCTCCTCCAGGAAAGGAATTATTGTTAGTCTTTTCGTCGGCGTTTTTGTAGCCATTTCCTTTTTTGCAGGGTGGGGAAGCTACCCCCACGCCCAACCCCCTTACTAGGAGGACCAGGGGTTTTCTGTCGGGGTCACCTTCCCTTAGACCATGTTGGTTCACGGCACCTTATTTCATTCGGTGCACCCCTCTCACGAGGGACCCCCTATCCACCACCCAGGGGACGCGCCTCAACGCCATATGGTCCCAGCTCGAGGGTGTTAAGCAATATGGCCTCAAAATTGATCACGGCCCTCGAGGAGAAAGTGTGTAAGAGATGTGTGCGTGAATGAGTACAAGGTTAAAAGTGCACATTATCGTACTTATATATATATAATATATATATATATATATATATATATATATATATATATATATATATATATATATATATTATATATATATATATATATATATATATATATTATATATATATATATATATATATATTATATATATATATATATATATATATATATATATATATATATATATATATATATATATATTATATATATATATATATATATATATATATATATATATATATATATATATATATATATATATATATATATATATATATATGCATACCTTCAGCTCGCTAGGAAAACACAAGGAAACATGTACAGCTCGCGTATTTAATGTAAAATCCATCAGGTAAAATCCATAGTAAGTTATAATCCATCAGGTAAAAGCAACACAGGCTAAAGTACAATCCCGCGTCGGTAAAAGGGTTGTGTTGGTATACGAATGATGCAACATGAATACAGTTCAGAAACACTAGCCAATGAGAAGACGGATTACAACAGCCGAAGGCTATTCAGCCAATCACAGAGTTCGCTCTGATCTGTCATGTACTACAGCGCGAGAGCGACACGTGAATTGGTTTTCGGTGAATGGAATCTGTGTTCGTGTTAAACAGGTGAATAATAGTGAAATTGCCCTGGTTGGGAACCGAAACCAGCTTCGTGTAAAGTGAATTATTTTCTCAAAATCATTACTGATGACATTACTACTAGGAAGCTTCACTTGGCATACCAATTTTAGCCCCCAAAACTCGGGTCCTTCACGACAGGGAAAGCAATTCAGGGGTTTCGTTACCAGGACACCCTGAGTAGCCTCCCATGCCTCCCTATCCGGTGGCGCACTCACCCTTTCACGCCAGTCTCTTCGCTTAGCTTCACCTAACCGGTCGTGTGCACCTCGTGGGCTCCGGCTGTGTATGGTGAGATTACCTTTGTGAACTCGACTTGCATGGATTTATGTGGCTGTTCCTTGGACATGTGTTACTACCTGTGTGGTTTGAGTGTTGGATTACCTTCATTTCGGTGGATTTACTTGGTGGTTGGGTCTTGTGGATTACTGGTACTCGGGACTTACTTACTTACGCCTGTTACCCTTCCCAGGGTATAGGCCGTCGACGAGAGACCTCCAGCGACTCCTGTCCTGTGCTTCTCCTTCAATTTTACTCCAGGTGGTTCCCAGTGTCTTGATGTCTGCTTGGAGGTCTTGACGCCAGGTGTTTCTCGGCCTGTCTCTTTTCCTCTTTCCCTGGGGGTTCCATGACAATGCCTGCCTAGTGATACTGGAAACTGGCTTTCTCAGACTGTGACCAATCCATCCCCATCTTCTTCATCTGATTTCATTCTCTGCTGTTATCTGCTCTGTTCTCTCCCAGAGTCTGACGTTGCTGATCTTCTCTGGTCAGTGGATACTGGATTGTCAAGATTCTTCTAAGGCAACTGTTTATGAAGATCTGTACTCTGTTGACTGTGGTTTTTGTCAACCTCCAAGTCTCTGCTCCATTTAGGAGAACTGCTTTTATGTTTGAGTTGAAAATCCTGACTTTGGTGTGTTGTGCCAGCTCTCTGGAACACCACACTTTTTTCAGCTGGAGAAAGGCTGCTCTGGCTTTACCGATTCGTGCTCTGACATCTGCATCAGTGCCACCTTTTTAGTCGATGATGCTCCCGAGATAGGTGAAGGACTCCACCTCATCCAACGGAGTGCCAGCAATCAAGACTGGTTCTTCCCTGGTGACGTTCAGCCTCATTGTCTTTGTTTTCTGTTTGTGGATGGTGAGGCCCACTTGGGATGAGATGTCAGCAAGCCTCGTGGTCTTGTCCTGCATTTGTTGATGAGTGTGGGACAGTAAAGCCAAGTCGTCCGCAAAATCGAGGTCGTCAAGCTGTGTCCACTGTATTCCGCTTCTTCTCTCCTCTGTGGTCCTCTTCATGACCCAGTCTATGGCCAGTAGGAAGAGGAACAGAGACAGCAAACACCCCTGCCTGACGCTGGTTCTGACCTGGATCTCCCTGGTAAACTGCCCTTCATGGATCACGCGACATGTCATGCCCTCGTAGCTGCTCTTGATCAGGCAGACGAGTTTTGTGGGTACACTGTAGTGTCGTAGGAGTTTCCACAAAGTCTCTCGGTCCACGCTGTCAAATGCTTTCTCGTAATCCACAAAGTTGACGTACAGCGGGGAGCTCCACTCCAGAGACTGCTCCACGATGATGCGGAGAGTGGCGATCTGGTCTGTACTTGATCGTTTTTTCCTGAATCCTGCTTGCTGGTCTCTCAGCTGGGTTTCGACGGAGCTCTTTATTCTCTCCAGGATGATCCTGTTGAAGACCTTTCCTGGTACTGACAGCAAGGTGATTCCTCTGTAGTTGGAACACTTGCTGAGGTCGCCTTTCTTGGGAAGCTTGATTAGGTACCCCTCCTTCCAGTCAGCCGGCATCACCTCCTCTTCCCAGATCTTTCCAAACAGTGGGTACAGCATCTCTATTGTTGTCTCTATGTCTGCTTTCAGAGACTCTGCTGGGATGCCATCTGGCCCTGCTGCTTTGTCGTTCTTCAAAAATGCCACTGCTCTTCTGATCTCTTCCAGGCTGCGTCTGTCACAGCTAATGGGTAGGTCAGTCTCTGCTGGCTGGATGTCTGGGGGGGTCGGGTGGGGTGGGTCTGTTCAGTAACTCTTCAAAATACTCGGCCCATCTGTCGAGTTGGTCTGCTCTGTCTGCAATAGGCTTGCCTTCTTTGTCTTTTACTGGTCTTTCTGTATGGCCATTCTTGCCAGACAATCTTTTGGTAATGTCATAGAGCTGTTTCATGTTGCCACTGCCTTTTCTGCCTCTGCTGCTAGGCCGTCTGTGTAGGCTCTCTTGTCTGCCCTGATACTCCTCTTCTCCTCGCGGTTGGCTTCCGAGTATTCCTCATGTTCCCTTGCTTTGGCTGCTCTTGTGCGACTGTTGTTAACAACTGCTTTCTTCTGCTTCTTCCTTTCTATCTTCAAGGTCTGTGCCGACAGCCAGTCTTTGTGATGGTGTTTCTTGAACCCCACAGTGTCTTTGCAGGTAGAGTTCAGTGCCTCTCTAACTGCCTTCCACTGCTGCTCTATGGTGACCGCCTCCTCTTCATTTACTAGCTCCTGTAGCGCTTGAACCCGGTTGGACAGCACCAGTTTGAACTCTTCTCTAACTCCAGTCTCTCAGGAGGCCTACATCATAGCGCTGTCTTCTTGTTGTCCCTGTGCTGCTTTTCTTTAACTTGAGCTTTATTCTTAAGATAAGCAGATGATGGTCTGAGGCGACATCTGCTCCCCTCCTCACTCGAACATCTTGAAGGGATCTTCAAAATTTCTTGCTAATGCAGATATGGTCTATTTGGTTCTCTGTAGTATGGTCAGGTGAGACCCACGTTGCTTTGTGTATTCTTCTGTGTGGGAAGATGCTGCCTCCAATGACAAGTCTGTTTAGAGCACAAAAGTCTACAAACCTCTCTCCGTTCTCACTCATCTCCCCTAATCCCTGTCTCCCCATCACCTCGTCGTATCCGGTGTTGCCCTCCCCTATTTTGGCATTAAAATCGCCCATGATGATAGTGATGTCTCGCTTCACACATTTGTCCACAGCACTCTGGAGTCCGTCGTAGAACTCTTGTTTCTCTTCCTCGTCACTGTCATTAGTGGGCGCATAACACTGGATGACGTTCAGCTTGATCTTTTTACTGGTTCTAAAAGCTTCTGTGATAATTCTTGGCCCAAGAGGTTCCCAGGCCATCAGCGCTCTCTGTGCCACTGGTGACAGCATGAATGCTACTCCTTCTGTATGGGGGGCATTCTCCTCTTCATGACCTCAATACAGAATCATCTTCCCACTTGACAGCCTTTTCTGGCCAGACTGCGTCCATCTGGCTTCACTGATACCTAGCAGGGAAAGGTTGTACTTTTGCATTTCCGCTGCTATCTGGGCGGCCTTGCCGCTCTGGTACATGGTCTGGACGTTCCATGTGCCCATGGTTGTGTCCCTGGATAGAGAGAGGCGGCTCGGTCCTGTGGCTTCCGAAGACTTCCGGCTTTCACCACAGGACATCATAAATCTTCTGATAGAAGAACCTTCCTCCTCCAGGAAAGGAATTACTGTTAGTCTTTTCGTCGGCGTTTTTGTAGCTATTTCCTTTTTTGCAGGGTGGGGAAGCTACCCCCACGCCCTACCCCCTTACTAGGAGGACCAGGGGTTTTCTGTCGGGGTCACCTTCCCTTAGACCATGTTGGTTCACGGCACCTTATTTCATTCGGTGCACCCCTCTCTACCACCCAGGGGACGCGCCTCAACGCCATATGGTCCCAGCGCGAGGGGTACTCATGACATGACAAGGTAAAACTTTGGTTACTGCCTCAGCCGGCGGTTACCGGGCGGCGGCATTGACCGGATGCTATGTATGCGACCATCCAGGAGCTCGGACCCTGACAAGGAGGCTCAGCGCACCCGCACCAGCCTTTGTCTGTCTTATGTTACAGTGCTCAGGTGAGGACCTGCACCAAGTGTGGCGATTTCCAGTGGCTAGCGATGCGCACAATGTCTGCCTACCCTGCTCGGGCTGCTCCTCCAGTCGACCTTGCATCCAATGCGCGACGTGGAAGGAAGAACGATGGTCGCAGCTGTGGGCGTTCTACCGGAGAGAAAGACTGGCACGCAGCCTGGTAGCGACCGCAGCCGTGAAAGTAATGCAGACGAAAGCCATTTCAGATATTGTGAGCTTGTTGGCACGAAAAGGGACCTGCTGCCCCCACCAGTGCCACGAATAGAGCTGCTTCATCCTTAGCGGACGACATAGCCTGTAAGCAGCCAACGAGACTTGCCATCCCGTCTAGCACCGAGAGCTCTGACCCGCCTTTACCGGCTAGGGATATGCCTATACGTGAGTCACCACATATGGATAAACAGGCATTGAGAGCTTGGGTCCCCCGCAAGGAAATTGTTGGGTCTCGTGCATGCCACCAGGAAAACAGAACCCAGGCAGCAGACGCGAGGGCCCACCCCTCTGAGACAACAGCGCCCTCTTGCCATAGGCCGGACGAGCGCCTGGACAGGGCAGCACCATCGGTGCACCTCTCAGAGCTGGACTGGAAATTAAGCCGCCGACGTGGCAAACCACGAAATCAGATTTCGGGGTCCCCAGACAGAGAGTGGAGCCTCAGGCGATCCAATGAGACTGACAGCCTCTACGGAGATGAAACAAGTTCAGTCAGTACTAGTAGCCAACGAGATGTGTTTCCTCGTCGAGGGCAGACATCCAAAGCAATACCCTCCCGCCTTACAAGCGCAGTGAGGGATACCCAGTATCCTTGGTCCCCGGGATCGAAACAGCGATCACAGCGCGTGGGGACAAGGCGCTACAGATACCACACACGAGGGGACGTCTCCACTTCCCACTCCTCCTCGCCGGACCGGCGAACAAGTTCAGGCGTGTTGGGGCGACAGACCTCGTCTCGACACTGGACCTTGGAGGCATCCGGCAGGAGCAGTCGATCTTCCGGCCTGTCCGTCAGGGACTGCTCTACCCCGGAGACGCAGCCTAGATGTCAGTGCTGGGACCACTCGGATGACAGCTCTGCAACATCGACTCAGCCCGTGCCGGCGGCCCGCGACGGACCAAGGGTACAGACACTCCCCAGAGACGCCTCTTCGCTCAGCGCATGGACTGGCGGCAGCAGCCACAACTCGGCGCACGGCGGTCGATGAGGAGACGCTCGGTCTACACCTGGAGGACTCGGTGTCAGCGGTGGGCGTGGGTGACGAGCGACCAACATCACCTGGTAGACGTTCATCACTCTCCACCACCTCGGTAGACGCAGCCTGGCATCGCATACTCACCGCTCCCTGGACGAAGCATCCCGACTCATTGTGTCCTTCTTCCGCCGGAGTACTGCTGCCCATCTCCGCCCTTGAGAGGGAGACCACGGCAATGGGCGACACACCGCTGCAGCTCTTGCGCTTCAAGTCACTCCCTCAACCGACAGGCTTTCGGAACCTAGCATAGGACTTTCGGCGCGCCTGCGACATGATGGCTTCGGGGACCAGGGGTTGTTCTCGCACATGTGATGACCAGAGGAGATGGATGTTATCTTCCGCAGCAGTGGTATGCAGGTCACTCCCAGGCGTTTTCCTGTGGCCTCTCGGCGGTGGACTAGGACGCATTGTTGCAGGCAGGGGCTCCCTCAGTCAACGTACACTGTCACAAGGCCTGGACAAGATGGCTACCTTGGTTCGCAAGTCCATGGCATGTGCGGGGTTCCGGGAGATGGCGACGCAGTCCATAGTCAAGCGTCTGGAGAATACCTGGGACCTTTCAGCTTCAGCTACTCGGTGAGAGATCCACGCGGTGCGGGTAGCAGCGAACGGAGCGGCATTCCATTCTTCGGCCAACCCTCTGGCGGCGGCCGCCAACTGCGACCTAATGTGATGGGATGAGCTCCTGGGACGCTAGCCTTCTCTCCCAGGTACGGGGAAGTCACAGCTGCGTCAGGCACCCTTAGGGGGAACTTCTGTTCGGACCGACTTGGCAGACGGTAAGGAGACTTCCAAGGACCTATGGCCCGCCCCGGCATGTACAGTCTCTGCCCGCTTTCAGTCAGCCTGCAGAGCTGTGGGTCATGCCCTGCAGTTCATCAGAACCCCCTCCTCCCGTCCTACCCAAGGCCACGGCGCATTCTTGCCCCTACGTGCCTACCCGCATGCTCGCGCGCTTTCCCCGCACCCTCCACTGCCTGGTCCAGAGGCGCCCGGAAGTGTGGGCGCGGCCAGGCGCTCTGACTTGACACCTGTCCTTCCGCCAATGCCTGTAGGGTCTCCGGTCGGCAGGAGGCTAGGCCTCCACAGCAGCGACTGGTGGAAGCTATTTGCGGACGGCCCAGGGATTCTTTCGACTGTCACGGAACGCCTGCTGATTTCCTGCCAGTCGCCCCCTCCGTTGAGACGCTCACCTCTGTGGACGCGAGTACTGGGAGATCAGGATAAGGTGACAGCATGGCACGGCGAAGTGAGGGCCCTGTTACAGAGGAGGCCACAGAGGTGGTCACGCGTCACGACTCCCCAGCCTTCTACGGTCGACTCTTCCTCGTCCCCAAGCCCGGAGACAAAGGGCGGCCGGTAATCGACCTTCGTCCCTGAACAAGTTCACTCAACCCCGCTCTTCAGGATAAGAACTGCCAGAGCACTGAGGGCAGTGGTGCGGCCCCAGGATTTTGCCTTGAGCCTCGATCTAGCGGACGCAGATTTTCACGTACCCTTCCTCCGGCGTTGCGGCATTAACTGCGCTTCGCCTTCTCGGGGTTAGTTACCAGTTCGGGCCCTCCCTTGGACTAACCTCCGCCCGTGGGTCTTCACCAGGATTATAGATGGACGGGTCGCAAGGTTCCGACAAGCCCGACGTCCAACTACCTGGATGAACTGCTCTTACAGAACCAAATGGCGAAGGTGTTGGAGGACGACAGAGATGCCTGGCTGACTCTTCTCCTCCGCCAAGGATTCCTGGTCAACGGAGGCAAGTCTGACCTGGTACTGTCTTGCCGGTTGTCCTCCTAGGCATAGAGCTCCTGACCGATAACAACCGGGTATGACTCCCAGTAGAGCGGATACAGAAGATAGTGGAGGCAGCACTATGAGCGGCTTGCGCGGAAGCTCTCCCGGCCAGGGCCTAGCTCCAGCTTTGGGTCTACTAAGCGCTGCAGCGGATCTCCTTCCCCTAGGCAGACTCTACACTCTGCCGATGCTGCTTCATCGGCTCTTGAACTGGCGCACCTCCTCGGGCGAACTAGCAACCCTGGTTTCAATGACGGTGTTAGTCAAGTCTCATCTCCAGCGGTGGGCTGATAGTGCCTGGCTAGCGTCGGGGGTACCGCTCTTCTCCCCTCGTCCTCCGCTATCCATCTGCACGGACATGAGCCTCTCGGGCTGGGAAGCACACCTACTGCTGGAGTTTACCTCAGCCTCGGGCAGCTGGACGTGAGAGCGCACAGGCAGACATATCAACTGGCTGGAGATGAAGGCGGTGTGACTGACTCTCAATGTACTCGCGGACTCTCTCTCGTGACGGGTCCAGCTGCTGCACACAATGGGCGCTACGCCTGGGGGCAGCTGGACGTGAGAGCACACAGGCAGACATATCAACTGGCTTGAGATGAAGGCGGTGTGACTGACTCTCAATGTACTCACGGACTCTCTCTCGTGACAGGTCCAGCTGCACACAGAGTGGGCGCTACGCCCAGATATCTTCCGGCTACTCTGCATGCATTGGGAGATGCAGATGATCAACCTCTTTGCCACGAGGTGGAACAACAAGCTGCTGCTTTCGGCTCCCCCGTGCCGGATCCACAAGCCTGGGTCGTAGATGCGCTCTCCATTCCGTGGGACGGACTGGTGGTGTACGCATTCCTCCCACAGGGCGGGTACCAAAGGTCCTTCAGAAACGCAGGGGCAGCTATACGATCCTGATCCTCGTGGCCCCATTCAGCTGAATCAAGAGCTGGACCACATCTCTTGGGCCTCGTGATGGACCCACCTCTGGCGCTCCCCACACTGAGTACAATGCTCAAGCAACCTGGCAACAGCTGTTCCATCCGTGCCCAGAGTACTGCTGTTACACGCTTAGAGATTGTCAGGCAGGCCCTCGCAGCTATAGGCTTCTTGGGGGGGCAGCCGTGAAAGTGATCTCTTTGGCCTGGAGGGTCTCCACCTGTAACGTCCACGAAAGATAGTGGCGAGTACTCCAGTCGGGGTGCGCTGCCAAGCGACTTACCCCCACGGACCTAACCCCCAGTTGGTCGAGTCCTTCCTGTGGCTTTCTTTAGGCAGAACCTAGCCCCCATCACCATCCGAGGTTTCCTGGCGATGGTGGCAGACACCTACCGACACCTGGGACGGCCGGATCCGGGAGTGTGCAAAGACCTGGCAGATCTGATGATGCACTTCGATCTGCAGCGGCCCACTGGGCACCGGCCTTCACGTGGCGTGGGTGGGTAGTCTCCTCAGTCCCTGACTGAGTGGGCTAGCAGAGGGGTGTCATCTTTGTCCAGGATTAGGACTTGATGTCAGCAGATATGTTGTTCAGTCTTTTTCACTGGTCCGGTTTTTAAGGAGCTGTGCTTACCCAGGTCTTACCATGTTGGATTGGTCCTTAAAAATACGCGTGAGCTTTTGGTCCTTTGGATCCCAAGTGTTTGCCGTGCTTGGAGACCCGTGTCGGGGGAGAAGAGGATCCTGGTGGCTGAAACACTCCACTTTGGCCTTGACTTCTGCCTAAACAGGAGGCTAGTCATACCGGCCTAGTCAATCGGCTCTTGTCACGTCGAGCCCTATCCCCCTGTTGACATGTGGGTTGTTATACGGAGCACCATGCTATAGCCTCTGATGCTGATTAGGTGCTTTACGCCAGTATTCCCCTGCATTCAACAGTGTGATAGAAGGCGGTGGCTGAAACGGTTCAATCGGGCTTACCCCCTTGAGTATATCTTTCGGGCAGTCTCCATTGTGCGTTGGCTGGAGACCCGCCGACAATTGCACTTTCCCTTGTTGGGCTCGGTGGCGGGCGGGGACCCCCGGGGGATGAATATCTATCATACTATAATATAGAAAATATCAAAAAAACAAAACTGGCACCAAAGCGGCACATAGCCGCCGACATTGTCATTGAGAACGATAGTGACTCTGACTGTGAGGAAGCGACACCTCAGGCGTCGGCCGCCTGGCCTCGCTTTCTCATTATCCACAGCAAAGTTAAAGAGAAGCCTGTTTCCAAGCTGCACCCTTTCCTGGTAGGGGAGACCCTCGGGAGCCGTGTTGGCAGGCCTGAGGCCCAGCGCCTCAGGTCTGGTGACTTGCTGGTAGAGTGCCGTACCCGGGCACACTCCAATGGGCTACTGAGGCTCTCCTCCATCGGAGACACTCCAGTGGAGGTCACTCCCCACAAAACAATGAATTCCTCTAGAGGAGTGATTAAAGATCAAGCATTGGCCGAACTGACTGAAGATGAACTTGTACGGAACCTTAAGTCAGGCGCTTCATTTCCAAACGAGGTGGTAGGGAGATCCGTCTCCCTACCATCATCCTGACGTGTGGCACCCCCACAGCTCCTACTACCATCTGGGGAGGTTACTACTCCCTAAAAGTGAAAAAAGTACGTCCCTCTCCCCCTCCGGTGCTTTAAGTGCCAAAAGTATGGCCATGGGCAGAAGACATGCCGCCAGGCAGAGGCTCTATGCGCCCGTTGCACTAAGCCTGGACACTCTGCTGAGTCCTGCACAGCCATCCCCCTGTGTGTGAATTGCCAGGGGGCGCATATGGCTTCGGACAAGAAGTGCCCTCGTTGGATCTCCGAGTGCAGGATTCAGCAGGTGCGTGTGGAGAAGGGGCTGTCCTTTGCGGACGCAAAAAAACTGGTTGACGGTCCTGGTGCAGCTGAGGCTGCGCCAAACTCAAATAACAACTTTGTGTATACTTTCAGGGCAAGCGCCCCACCAAAGACTTCTCTTGTCAAACCCCAACTTCTTGGTTGAGGGCGGAGCCTCGGATCCTCTCGCCCCTGGAGAGTAACCCTCCTCCGGTGGTGACGAGGAGCCGGGGAATGCAGAGGGCGGACGCTACCGGTCCGGTGGCACCGCCTTCTGCTGCCCCTAAGCCTCAGCCCCCACCCAGACCTGCTAGTTTGTCAACGCCAAAGGTTTCTGGCTCTGGTCAGCCTTCTAAGGCCACTAACTCTAGTGGCAGGACCGCTGCCCAGGACCAGAAGTCTAAGAAATCTATGGGACCGCCATATGTCCCCATTCAAAACAAATATGCTGCATTGGAGGAGCAGATGGAGGGAGTGGAAGTTGCTGATGCTGCGGCAGCTCCACCCCCTTCATCTCCTAAGAACCAGAGGAGGCCCGGGAGCCTGCCCCCCTCTGTTTCTCCAACTCCTTCCAAGGCAAAGGAAAAGGGGGGAAAAACTCCGCACCCCCAGATAAGACATAATCATGGACTCTCTGCTTCAGTGGAATTGTCGTGGTTTTCAAGCTAACTTTGAGGAATTACGTCTTTTAGTCGAGTGCTATAACCCCTCGGTAATATCTCTTCAGGAGACTTACCTGAAGACTTCTGACCCTGTGTCCTTTAATGGTTTTAACGTTATACATAAAGGCTCTGATTCGGAGAGGCGCTCGGGTGGAGTGGCTCTTCTCATTAGTAGCCAAATTTTATGTAGCCCCGTTAGCATCGACACCTGTCTTCAGGCTATCGCAGCTCGGGTTACCTTGAAGAAGACCATAACCATATGCAGTATTTACCTGCCACCATCCCTGCGGGTCTGTAGTAATGAATTTTTTAATTTAGTTGATCAACTGTCCCCTCCCTTTATTCTCATGGGGAATTTTAACGGTCACGCTCACCTTTGGGGTAGTGACCACTATGATGGCAGAGGTCAGATGTTAGAAGATGTTTTTTCTCAACTTAACCTGTGTGTCTTTTAACGATGGTTCACCTACATACTCTAACCCAGGTTCAGGATCTAGTTCTGTTCTAGACCTCACTGTGTGTGATCCTTCTCTCATGCTGGACTTTGACTGGAAGGTTCACGATGACCTGTGTGGTAGTGACCACTTCCCAGTAGTCCTGTCATCGGTCAGCTGTGGGGAGGATCCGCCGGTGGGGCGCTGGAATCTCAAGAAAGCTAACTGGCCTCTGTTCGCCTCCCTCTGTCAGTCTCGTATTACAGAGGAGGTGGTCATGTCATCTGAAGAACCTATTTCTTCTTTTACTACTATTTTGTTGGACGTAGCGGGTGAAACCATCCCTAAAACTTCCGCATCAGTCCCTCGAAAGCCGAGAGTACCATGGTTCAACGAAGAGTGCCGCAAGGCCCAAATAGCGCAGCAATCTGCTCAGCGACGTGCTTTCCATAATCTGTCGCAAGTGAATATTTTAACCTTTAAAAGACAGAGGGCGAAAGCTCGTTACATTTTTTAACGTGAACGCCGTGCTTCCTGGAGACGCTTCGTCTCATCTTAAACTTCTCGGACTCCGTCCCAGAAAGTATGGAAGGCTGTTCGAAGAATTAGGGGCAGGGGTGGCTCGGCTTCTGTTGGCCATCTTAGAGATGGTGCCAACTTGGTTACAGATAAAAAAGCTGTGGCCAATTTGCTTGCCTCCACCATTGCCCATAATTCTTCAACGGAGCATTATTCACCTTTCTTCCAGAGAGAGAAGGAGAAGCGAGAGTCTCGTATTTGTGATTTTAAGTCTGATAACTCGGAAGACTATAATGTCCCATTTACATTATCAGAATTGCAGCAAGCCTTGCAGAAATGTAATGACTCAGCTGCTGGCCTAGATACCGTCCACTATCAATTCCTAACGCATCTGCCTGAGAAGTCACTCCTTGTACTTCTCAAGGCCTTTAACCATATCTGGAGAACTGGTCATTTTCCGCCGTCTTGGCGCAAGGCTGTGGTTGTACCGATCCCCAAGCCGGGTAAGGATCCTTCCGACCCGGGCAACTACCGGCCTATCGCTTTGACATCATGTTTATGTAAAACTATTGAGCGCCTGGTCAACGCCCGCCTGGTGTGGCATCTTGAGTCACAGGGTCTCCTCACAGACCTCCAGTGCGGTTTCCGGCGCTTCCGTAGTACAACTGACCATTTAGTCCGCTTTGAATCATTTATTCGAGATGCTTTTGTCAACAAGCAGCATGTCTATGCAATTTTCTTTGATCTTGAGAAGGCGTATGACACTACCTGGAAGTATGGCATAATGTCTGACTTGTTGGACATGGGTTTTAAAGGGCACCTGCCTGTTTTTATTCACAATTTTTTGACTAACCGATTGTTCCATGTCCGTGTGGGCTCCAACCTCTCCGACTCCTTTGAACAGGAGATGGGTGTCCCACAGGGCAGCATTCTATCTCCTGTTTTATTTAGTATTAAAATTAACAACATTGTAAAGGCCGTCAAGGATGATTCTGAATGCTCTTTGTTTGTTGACGACTTTGCTTTGTGCGCACGTGGTCGAGGACTTGCGTCCCTTGAGAGGCGCTTGCAGCTGTGCGTTGATCGCATCCAGCGGTGGGTGTCTCTCAATGGATTCAAGTTCTCGCCCTCCAAGACTGTCTGTGTGCATTTTACTAACCAGACGAAATTTTTTCCAGAACCTAGCCTGAGCATTGCTGGAGTGCCAATTAAGGTGGCCGAGGAGGCAAAGTTTCTGGGGGTCATTTTTGACAAAAGACTTACTTTCCGCAACCATATTAATTACCTTAGAACCTCTTGTCAGAAGGCTCTCGACATTCCTCGTGTCGTCGGTCGTACTGACTGGGGTGCGGACCGTACTTTCTTACTTCGTCTGTACCGGGCCCTTGTTCGGTCCAAACTGGATTACGGCTCTGTGGTGTATAGCTCAGCTTCCAAGTCTGTCCTACAGCGTCTGAACACAATTCACCATCAGGGTCTGCGGATATGTCTTGGGGCCTTCAGGACGTCTCCAGTTCCTACTCTGTATGCCCAGGCAGGGGAGCCTTCTCTCAAGCTCCGCCGCATCCGCCTCATGCTCAGCTACGTTCTGAAACTGAAGGCCCATCCAGACAATCCTGCCTATGATTGTGTTTTTAAACCATCGTTTGCAGAGATTTACGATGCCCATCCGGGAGCTGTCCGTCCACTTTCTTTCCGTGTCCGACCTCATCTGCAGGCGGCCGGATTGGACCTGGACAGAGTTTCGGAATCCCTGCAACACATCACTCCACCTTGGCTCTTACCAGTTCCTGACATCTTGCTGGACTTGACTGCCCACAAGAAAGACTCTACTCCACCAGCCATATACCAACAGAGCCTCAATGAACTGCTTTCAATTTTTCCTGGCTATTGTCGCATCTATACTGATGGGTCAAAGTCTGAGGATGGGAGAGTGGCTGCGGCCGCAGTGTCCTCTCGCCATCCTAGACGCCCATTTAAGCACCGCCTCCCAGACCATTCATCTATATTTAGTGCGGAACTGCAGGCGGTTCTGCTGGCACTCAGGCATGCTTATCGATCTAGAGAAAGGAACTTCCTGATTCTGACTGACTCTCTTTCTGCCCTGCAGGCCCTTCAGGGCACGGGATATGACCACCCACTGCTGGTGCAGATCAGAGAGCTCCACGCGGACTTGATGAAGGAATATTATGATATCATTTTTATTTGGGTGCCAGGGCATGTGGGCATCGAAGGCAACAGGATCGCAGATTCTGCTGCCAACGATGCCCGCAATGACCCTGTCCCTGACACACAGACTGTTTATAGTGATTTTAGACATGTGGCTAGTGCGTACATAGCCCGTGAGTGGGACAAAGAGGAAGCTAACAAGCTGCATGAAGCCCTTCCTAAGTTGTCCGACGGTCTACCTTATCGCTGCGGCAGCCGCCGTGAGGAGACTGTCCTGGCTTTACTCCACATCGGCCACACGTATGTTACGCACTCTTATTTACTTAAACAGGAGGAGCGTCCATGGTGTTATGCCTGCGACGAGCAGTACTCTGTTCAACACTTTTTGTTGTCTTGTGCTGATCTAATCGACACAAGGTATAAACATTTCACGGCAGACTCCTTGAAGGTTTTGTTCCGGGATGTGCCCCCGGACAAGATCTTCAGTTTTCTGAGAGAGTGCCATATTTTTAATAATAATAATAATAATGAGTATTTATATAGCGCTTAATCTTACTCAAAAGCTCCAAGCGCTTTACAATCTGTACACAAAAATAAAAATACAATGACATGCACATAACAAACAAAGCACAATGCCCGAACACACCACTTTTACAATAAACTAAACAACAATACATACATAATAATTTATATTCTAATTAACATTCAGTCTAAACAAGGAGGATTGCAAAACTACAACTAAGGCATCAAACACTGGCAGTTATTCAAAGTAAAGCTTGAAGAGGTGAGTTTTCAACGACCTCTTGAAGTCAGAGACAGACTCACTGTTTCTGACCTCAAGAGGAAGTGTATTCCATAACACTGGGGCTTGATAAACAAAAGTGCGCTGACCAAATGTTTTAGTTTGGACAGAAGGTACACACAACTTCCGTTTATCAGAAGAGGAGAAATGTTTATACCTTGTGTCGATTAGATCAGCACGAGACAACAAAAAGTGTTGAACAGAGTACTGCTCGTCGCAGGCATAACACCATGGACGCTCCTACTGTTTAATAAGATTTGAGCGTTTATAGATTATGATGTTTCTATTATTTTGACCTTTTTGAGAGTCTTTCGACGTTTTCTTTAAAGACCTGTGCGACATTTTAGCCTGACATATTTTTAAGGTATATTTACATCATGTCTTAAGACCTTTCTTTTAGTCTGGCTGACCAGATTTTTACCCTTCCCGCCGTGAGATGGCCTTAGTTGCCTGCTCGGCGTTAAACCCAAATAACTAACTAACCGCAGGGCCGTGGGTTGTCCTCTGCGGACCTTCAGACCCACCCCGCGACCTTCCCGGGGAACCTCTAGGCCTGTACGTCCTGTCTTCTCCGGCCCTCCTCGGGATCCCTCCCCCCCCCCCCCCTCTTCGGCCACCTCATTTCCCCGCCCCTTCCGGAGGTTCAGGCGGGCCCAGTGACTATCACCCTCTCCCTTCCCCTGTGGACGACCACAGAGCACCCCGTCGGTGGGAGGCTCGCCCGGCACATCAACGAGTGGCGGTCGCTGCTGCCAGACGATACTTAGGTGCTCTCCACTATCTCAGACGGACTCCATATTTCGTTTTTCCAACCGCCCCCTCTCCGCCGCTCGCCTGTGTGGACTCGTGTCTCGTCCGACCCGATCAAGGCTTTGGCTCTGCGTCAGGAGATTGCGTCTCTACTTCAGAAGTCTGCGACGGAGGTGGTCTCTCGGCTCGACTCGCCGGCATTCTACAGCCGCCTCTTCCTGGTTCCAAAGCCTGGCAGTCAGTGGTGTCCGGTCATCAACCTATCGGCTCTAAACCGGTTCATTTCGGCCCCCTCATTTCGCATGGAGACAGTGCGGGCCGTGCGGTTCGCAGCGTCCTTTCGACTTTGCGGTCAGCCTCGACCTTTCCTATGCTTACAACCTCCATGTTCCATTTCACCAAGTGTCTCGCCGCGACCTTTCCGATGCTTACAACCTCCATGTTGCCATTCACCAAGCGTCTCGCCGCTTCCTACGTTTTTGCCTTCAATGGAGTCGTCTACCAGTTTCGGGCTCTCCCCTTCGGCCTCAACATCAGCCCTTGGGTCTTTACGCGGATTATGGACGCGGTGATCTCTCGGGCCCGACAGTCCTCGTCCAGCCCAACCTCCAATTACCTAGACGACCTCTTGCTCCGCAATCAGGACCCCCAGTCTCTGGAGACGGACCGGTACGCTCTACTGACTCTTTTTCGGAGACTGGGTTTTATGGTCCACCAAGGGAAGTCGGATTTCACACCCTCCCGTACCTTCATCCGTCTCGGAATGGAGTTTCTGACCAACCACTGTGAGACTAATGGCCTCTCGCGTTCAGAAACTGGCTGCAGCCGCTCACCAGATGTTGCGCTCCGAGTCGTGCCCTTCCAGGATCTGGCTTCAATTACTGGGACTCATCAGTGCGGCAGCCAACCTCCTTCCCCTCAGTCGCCTGTACTCTCGGCCTCTTCAGCTCCATCTCCTTTTCCATTGGCGACCTTACTCAAATGACCTTTCGGCCCTAGTACCAGTGTCCCCATTGATCCGTTCACACCTACTTCGGTGGACAGATGTGACTTGGCTCGCGTCGGGAGTGCCCATTTCCTCCCAACCTCCTCGGCTTTCACTCTGCACAGATGCGAGCCTATCCGGCTGGGGTGCCCACCTACTTCCGGATTTTGAAGAGGTCTTAGGCCAGTGGCCACCATCCTTACAGAACAGACACATCAACTGGCTGGAGTTGAAAGCAGTTTGCCTGGCTCTGACTCATTGGGAGACTCATCTCCATCACAACGAGATCTTGATTCTGTCCGACAATTCCACTGTGGTATCGTACATCCAGAGACAAGGCGCGATGCACTCTCCGTCTTTCTGCATGCTTCTCTACCAGCTGTTCCTCTGGTGCTGGGATCGACACATCTTTCTCCAGGCGTGCCACATTCCGGGTCACCTGCTTGCAGACTCTCTCTCTCTCGCCGGGGCCAGCTGCTTCATACCGAATAGACCCTCAAACCAGAGATCTTCCGGTGGATCAGCACCCGCTGGGAGACAGCTATGGTCGACCTTTTCGCGACACAGTGGAACACACAGCTTCCCCTCTTTGTCTCACCCATTCCAGACCCTCTCGCCTGTGCAGTGGACGCCCTGTCGATCTCTTGGGACGGCCTGATAGCCTATGCTTATCTCCCGGTCGTCCTTGTTCCCAAGGTGTTGCTCAAACTCCGAGGCTCGAACACGATCTCCTTCCTCGTAGCCCCCTTCAGCTGGGCACGCAGCTGGACGACCGACCTGGTGAGCCTTGCCACGGAAGCTCCCCTGCTCTTACCCACACCACGCATGATGCTGAAACAACCACGACAAGCTCTCTTCCACCCGTGTCTGGAGCGGCTCCTATTACATGCATTGAGGTTGTGCGGTTGGCCCTCACCGCTAGAGGCTTCTTGCATGCAGCAATGGAGGATATCGCTGCGGCCCGCAGGGCTTCCACCAGGAGGGTATACTAGGGCAAGTGGAGAGTCCTGCAGTCCTGGTGCCTCTCCAGACACCTGTCTACACCCCAGTTAGCGGAGTTCTTCTTCATCTTGTGGCTCTTTGACGAACAAAACTTGGCCCCTATCACCATCCGGGGATATCTCTCTATGGTCACAGATACCTACCGACATTTGGGCCGACCGGATCCGGGCATGTGCAAAGACCTCGCCGACCTCCTTGCCCACTTCGAGTTACAGCGACCTGTTCAGCGTTCGCTACTTCCGCGCTGGGACCTGGCCTGGATCCTCACTTGGCTTAATTCGGACCGCTTCGAACCTTTGCCCTTAGCCACTATGGCTGACGTCACCAGGAAGACCTGTTTCCTACTCGCTCTCGCTTCGGCTGGCAGAGTCAGCAAGCTGCATGCATTATCAGTGGACCAGCATGCCTCCAGTTTCATGCGGTTGGCTCCATCCAGTTAATGACGAACCCTTCCTTTCTCACCAAGAATAGGCTTCCCTACGGCCGGAGCTCAGATCATGACCCTCTGCCCGCTTAAGGGTTTTGACCTTTCCCGGGAATCCTGACAACAAGACTCTGTGCGGGCCTTGCGGATCTACCTGCATCGTTCACGGCCCTTCCGACGGGCCCGGAAATGACTCTTTTTTTTCCCCTGCGACGCTGCAGGGACGATATTTCGGTGCAGACTATATGCTCGTGGATCCGCAGGATCATCCGCTCTGCTTATGAAGAACTCTTACCGGACGTGGCACACAGACTTCGCATTCGAGCGCATGAGGTTTGGGCGGTATCTGTGAGTCTTGCCCTCGACCGCAACTGTGTGGTGGGGGATATTGTGGCGGCCGTTGGGTGGCGAACATGTTCCACCTTCGCCCGCTTCTACCTACGAGACCGCTCGGGCCAGTGGGAGAACCTGGCCCTTGTTGGGGACGTCTCGGCGGCGCAACAATCCCTCCCGGCACCACCGGCCCCATAGGTAACGCTTAGTTGAAATCGTCGGGAGTTTGCGCCCAGGGCACGTTGTTAACTAACATGTTATCAGGACGGGGTATGGTGGGCGGCACCCTCCTCCTTTTCGTTATTTTTCCTATCAGTAATGCCATCGGTAATGTTTTTGAGGAAACAAATTAATTTTTCTCTAAAATATATTTTTTCGAAAAATACTTACCGATGGCATTACTCTAAGGCCCCTCCCACCTGCCCCGCTTGCCGCCAGCTACGTTTGCTTAGCGTATGACTGGTTGCTAGGCCCAAAGGGCCTTAGGAGAAGGGAAGGGAGGTCACTCTGGGAGTTATATAAAACGACGACTCCCCGACGGAGACTTAGGCTGAAATCGGTAGCTGGACGTATCTTCCTATCAGTAATGCCATCGGTAAGTATTTTTCGAAAAAATATATTTTAGAGAAAAATTAATTTGGGGCTAAAATTGGTATGCTAAGCGAAGCTTCCTAGTAGTAATGTCATCGGTAAGTATTTTTCGAAAAAATAGAGAAAAATTCATATTTCGTGTTAAGCATTTCATGTTATCAGTGAAATTTTAATACAGAATAAGAAGGCCGTCGGCCGGGAATGCAAAAACGGTTCATGTTAACCGGAAATTCGTGTAAAGCGAGTTCATGTTAACTGGACTACACTGTATATATGTGACCCTCTCTCACGAAACCAGTCTTAACTCACAGCGAGCTGATCAGCGCTACACGCAGTATCAAAGTATAGTATGGTTAAAATCTTTATCATGATAAATGGCATTAAATAGGCTAAAATAATTTTTAAAGTCTGCGCTTGGCCCTAATTATGCTGCACACAGAAACTTCACAGGCTGTTTCCTCAAATGGCCGCTGGAGGCTTTAACAACTTTAAACACTAATAACTTCTACAATTTTTGCACTACAGCATACGGTCATATATCAAATTAATCAGCAAACACTAGTTTTCAGAAATGTATATATGTGACCCGCCACCACGAAATGAGTCGTAATGTCCCTGACCCGATTTCCCGCTATTCGTGAAAATTGTCGGGTGGCATAGTCCGGTACATGTGCGGGGTCCCCAGTTTCTAAAAACCATAACTCGGTGACCAATCGTCCGATTCACATGTTATTTGCACCATTAAAAAGGGTTTTCTTTCTAGTTTCTGCTGATATCAATATCTCAATATGTCCAAAAAGTGACTTTAGACTCATTTTGAAAATTGTCGGGTGGCGTGGTCGGGTACATGTGTGGGGTCCCCAGTTTCTATAAACCATAACTCGGTGACCAATCGTCTGATTCACATGTTATTGGCACCATTGAAAAGGGTTTTCTTTCTAGTTTCTGCTGATATCAATATCTCAAAATGTCCAAAACGTGACTTAAGACTCATTTTGTGGTGGCGGGTCACATATGTCATACATCCAAAATGCGAGTTAAGACTGATTTAGTGAGAGAGGGTCACATATTTGAACTGTGATCTCCCGAGGGTAGTGACTATACCGTTGGCTTTGAAGCCAACTAATTTTTTTTAATAAATTAGGCCCAAGTTTGGTCATCACTTTTAGTTTTTGGTGTTGCCCTTAACCCATTTAACCTCGGGACCCTGCACCAAGAGATGGATTGATCATGATAATTCAAGGGTAGTGCCAAGCTCATCTGGCACTACCCTTGATTTATCATGATCAGTTCACCTCCAACAACTGGTACATAGCAGACAACGCCTCCACAAGTTTGGAAATGCGGCTGTGGGGTTAAGAGGGTTAAATATGTTTTGTTCATAAGTTATGTGTAAAAAGCAAGAGGTAAGCTTTGCTCAGAGGACTATACTTTTAAGCCTGGGTAACACTATTACTTTCAACTTCGGAAATGAGGTCACTCCTTGGTAGCAGGAGGCATGAATTTTCATGATCCCCTGCAGCTTTAGGGGCTTTAAGAATATTTGTTTTCATCCCTACGTCACACGACCAATCCCTTTAGCGCAAACTGTACCATGTGACTGAGCTACAAAAACCCCTGTAGCAACTAATGGCGGACTTTTTGTAGCCCTCTTTCTGCCACGTCTTTGTTGCCAGTGTTGTCCTATAAAAGATCACCAAAACATTCTAAAGTACAATGTTACTTTGTGTTGTTCAAAACAACAGGCACTCTGCTGGAGACAGCAATGTCATGAAAGATTTTAAATTAAGTCTTAAGTCTATTATGTACAAATTGACATCAGTCATGTCTGGCGTGATTCAGGTCGGAAGATTTTTTCTTGATTTCTTCTATGAAAATAGTGGATGAATGAAAACAAATACGTTATTGGTAGCAGGGGCTTGATAAACGGACCCTTGTAGGCCTTCGGGAGGTCAAAGGAACCATTGTACCCTTCAGGCGTTCGGGGTGCAATGGTTCCTTTGACCTCCCTTAGGCCTACAAAGGTCCATGTAGCAAACCCCTGCTACCAATATCTTAAAATGCCCTGTAAATATAAATATGCGTGTTTAAGTAGATTTTGTTGATGCTGTGTTTCAGACCCGGGTAGCCAAGCGTCGCAGGAAGATGATGGACTATGACAACTCACGGCACAGTTTGGAAACCTTACAGCAGGCCAAGAAAAAAGATGATGCAAAAATAGCCAAGGTGCAGTAATTAATATATTGTTAACCCATTCAGCCCTGACACACTACAGCAGGAGATGAATTATCATGGTCGATCCACCCCCTGCAACAGGTGCGTAGTCGTCAGATGACGCCTCCAAAATGTGGGAAATATGTGCGTCAGGCTGAATGGGTTAACCAAATAACCCCCTTGTTTGTGCAGCCACCAATACTGTTTACAAAACAATTGGCTGCATGCTAAAGGTAATGTGTTTCGAAGGCAGCAGACACAATAGTGCTTTTAATCCCAATTATTTTCCTCAATATCCTAAAAAGCTGAATTTCAGCTCTTTTTTGTTCCCCAGAACAACTCTGCAGCCAGACTGTTCCATCTGCAAGAGGCATACATTTTCATGGGCCCCATATGCCTTGGACTATGGGGCATAGCCTGTGGACCGTTATTTCAGCTTTTCGCACATGATAGTACATGTATTTGATGTTATTCATCAAATTTGTAACTCTTTCGAGACGTGCCGCAACTGGATTTGCGGCTTTATGCCGCATATCCGGTTGCGGCACATCTCGAAAGTGTCAACCTGTTGACTTCCAGAACTAAATTGGAAGTCATTTAGTTTTGGGAGTCAAAGGGTTAATTCATTACCGGTATGTTGCTTTAGGCACAAGAAGATCTAAACGAGTCCAAGAAGATCTACGAGGACCTTCACAACGAATTGTGCACGGAGCTTCCTGACTTTTACAACAGGTGAACACCAGTGTCCTGTCATTGAAGTTGACTTTGTTGATTCCCAGTGAACAAAGTGCCCTCGGCTTAGATCGGCCACAGATGGCTCACGCACGGCTGTTTGTGGGCCAACCACAGCTGATGTCAGCTGTGTGAGGGCCAGTTACGGATGATGTTGGCCTCAGGGCCTTTTGCTTAGTGAGTTGATATGGTTTCATGCAATGTGTTACAGTCAATTCAAATGAAAAGCAGAGTCTGTGGATTTGGAAACCTACCTAAATATTTTTGCGAGTCAGATGTTAATAAAGTCTGCAGTTTGTGCAAGATACATTATAGCTTTGTTTCATTTCTGGATTGTTTTTTCTGGATTCCTGTTTCCTAAGATCACATTACAGTTCAGAAGACTTTCCGCCATGATACATTAGGGGTGGTACCAAAAGAGCTTGGCACATACACCCTACATTGTCCAGTTATGTTGGTACCACCCTTAAACTATCATAGTAAATTCATGTGTTGTTTAGGTGTGTGCCAGGACTGCATAGTTAACCTTTTTAGCCCCAAGGTCCCATTTCTCAAATTTTTTGAGGTGTCACCTAACGACTGTACTAGTTGCAGGAGATGGCTTGACTATGATAATTTAAGGGTAGTGCCTGATTTGCTTGGTGCCTGAAGGTGCCAAGCTAATCTGGCACTACCCTTAAGTTATAATGGTCAAGCCATCTCCTGCTGTTGGGATCTGGGGCTAAAAGGGTTAATCTTTCTTTGAGGTTCAGTGACAGGTGTTGATTATTGTGCAATAGACATTCGTAAATCAGAAGTGGGTCAAAATTGCATGTGTTTGGACAAAAACAGTGGATTAAAAGCCTGGACAAACATACAGTATCAGGTCTTGATCCACAGTTTATGTCAAAAGATGTGCAATCTTTTACTTCTGAAATTGTCTAATTTTTATTTTTCCAGTCGAGTCACGTTCTATGCAGACCTCTTCCAGAAGTTTTTTGGATGTGAACGCACACTTCACTTCGAAACTTCCAGGGTAATAAATCTTCTATGCTTCATGTGCATGTAGAGTTGTTCTGTGTATGTGCAAAAATGCAGTAGATAAAATTAGTTAGTTATTGGGATTTATGCCGAGCAGGCGACCAAGGTCATCTCACGGCGGGCATAGCGAAATGAGTATGCACTGAGCCATCCTTTCTATCGTACATCAGTGGCGAAAAACTTTAACATCGGAATTTTTCCCCAGACTATTCAAGCCACAGACTTCAAGCTTGGCCCAATGATTCTTTCTTGGACAGTATGACACTTCTAAATACTGACCACTTTGACTGACCTCTCACAAATTTTAAGGTTGCAGAGGGTCACTAAATACCATTTGATCCTAAAGGTCCATATTTTGACAAAAATTACCTGATGCATTGCTAATTATGCTCTTACTGATATTTTAACAAATCTGACAGACACTTTTCCTTTCAGATATCCGAGTCGTTGAATCAGATTTGTCAGAACCTGTCCAAAGATTACGTGCAGTTTGTGTACCAGCCAAAACGACCTGTCAGCAAGTCTTTGTCAGACAAGTAAGTATTGGGTTGTTTTACAGCCTTACGATCTCACATAGCTGCCAGAGGCAATGATCTTCATGAGCAGCCACACATAATGCATAGATCTAACCCCTCGATTGCTGCTGTTGTACTAAGGATGGGTATACTCGTTACAGTATGGTCTGTATTGTATTGTATTACAGTATTGTCAGTAACAGACAAGGAGTTGACCCCAATGCCCTACAGCAGGAGATGGATCGACCATGATACAGTGAAGTCCGCTTAACAGGAATTTCTGGGGAACACGGAAAATCACTTCGTGTTAAATGTATTTTGTGTTATCCAATATGGCCTCAAAATTGATCACGGCCCTCAAGGAGAAAGTGTGTAAGAGATGTGTGCGTGAATGAGTACGAGGTTAAGAGTGCACATTATCGTACTTTATATGCATACCTTCAGCTCGCTAGCAAAACACAAGGAAACGTGTACAGCTCGCGTATTTAATGTAATATTAATTTGTTTCTTCAAAAACATTACCGATGACATTACTGTCTGGAAGTGTCAACTACTTACCCAATTTTAGCCTAAGAACTTGTTGTGCTCCTACACAACCCGGGAGGCACTCAGGGAACCCTAACTAGGGCCGAGAGTAGCCTCCCGTCCCAGCCCATTTGAGCAGTCACCACGTGGCCCAATCACAATCAGTCGTTTCTACTTAGCTGTACGTTTCAGACGTGTTTAGCCTATAGGTCCCGGACCGTTTTTTAACGGTTATTCACTGGACTATCATTTTGTGGATTCCTGTGTTACTTCGGACTTGTGTGTTTGGAATTATGTGCCTGTGCTTGGAAAAGGGCCGGTCGCCTTGGACTACTGTGTTTCCTTTGGACTTTGTGTGCGCGATTACGGTTCCCTTTGTATCGTGAGCACATGGACTTGAGAGAGCTTCGCTATATGTCGTGGTTCGGTGGCGGAGTTGTGTAGTGATTTGGCGACATGCTCGCAGAGGAGACGTTTCGGTATTTTTGCAGTTGTGACCGTGTCGCGTGGAGTTCGCATCGCTGCCGTAGAGTTTTGTTGGACCTGTTACTCCAGTGGTGTTGCTCCCGTGGACCGTGTCAGCAGAGTTGCCAACCACTACGGAATTTCCGTCGTTTACTCCGGACGTCGATTTAATACTGCAGAACTATTAACAATACTACGGGAAAGCAAACAAAAGTTTTTAAGGTTCGTTGAGCGCCTGTCGCTACCGTGTCGACTGCCGGGCGAGTCAAGGTCACGGTCACCCAACTACGTGTTGCTGATCACAGCTTCCGGCGCGTGTTAGGCTTTGAACCAATCGTTGTGAAGCCTGAGTCTAAGAGCAGACGACGGAAGTTAGCGGAATGCGGCCAGAAGTTACCGATGTACCCACACCTCACGGCTACCGCCATTTCGATCGCGTGCAGACATCGTTGAGAAGTATTCTTGCAGAGCAAAGGATATAATGTAGACAAAGAGTGTGATAATAAATGACACTGGAACTGTGGCAAGGCATCTTATGTACCGTCGGTGTGTTATCGTACTGCGACTGCGTCTCAACATGTCACACTGGGCTTCGTGCTTGATGGGGGACTTTGTGTGTGTTGGAATTCCGGCGCTCCGCTCTGTGGTGGTTTCCTGCCTGTGTGAGGACTTTTGTCTCGGACCCGGGACTTCTTCCCGCCGACGCGCTTGGTGGTTGGTTTGGAGGTTCTTCCCCCCCCCCCCCCCCCCCCCCCCCCCCCCCCCCCGTCCCCACGATTCACGAGAGGTAAGGTATCGATCCCAACCCTCGGCTGGCCCCCGGACCGGGTGCCAGCGTCGGCTTGAGGCTTTGTTTTCAGCATACAGCGGTTGCACCGATCTTTCTCGTTTTTGTTGGCGGGACCGAGCAGGGCTTGGACCCGGTCGCCTATCATATCTGTTATGTTGCAGTGACCAAGTACTCACCTGCCCGCAGTGCGGCGACTTCCAGTGACCGAACAATACCAACTAGTTTTACCTTCCCAGCGCTGCCTACACTTCCGACCACGCCCGTGATGTCTGCATCGCAGCTATGGGGATTTACTGGCGCGAGCGCCCGACACTGGCGAGTGACCGTTCGTCCTTGGCCTGGAGCTGTGCCCACTCAAGCCCGCTGTCTCTTACGGAGAGACAACATTTGGGCACAGTACCTGCCTTACGGAGGCAGGCCTGCTGTAATGGACGAACCGCCGGACACGGGCGCCCAGCACGTACCACAGGACTGCATCATCTGTGACTCTCGCCCGACAAAGCCCGCTGACTCTTACGGAGAGACAGCATTCGGGCAGAGTGTCTGCCTTACGGAGGCAGGCCTGCAAATACGGACGATCCACCGGACACTTGAGCTCAGCTCTTACCACAGCACTATGTCATCTGTGACTTTCGCACAGACAAAGCCCGCTGACTCTTACGGAGAGACAGCATTCGGGCAGAGTGTCTGCCTTACGGAGGCAGGCCTGCAGATACGGACGATCCGTCGGACTTTTGAGCTCAGCTCTTACCACAAAACTATGTCATCTGTGATTTTCGCACAGACAAAGCCCGCTGACTCTTACGGAGAGACAGCATTCGGACAGAGTGTCTGCCTTACGGAGGCAGGCCTGCAAATACGGACGATCCGCCGGACACTTGAGCTCAGCTCTTACCACAGAACTATGTCATCTGTGTCTTTCGCACAGACAAAGCCCGCTGACTCTTACGGAGAGACAGCATTCGGGCAGAGTGTCTGCCTTACGGAGGCAGACCTGCAGATACAGACGATCCGCCAGACACTTGAGCTCAGCTCTTACCACAGAACTATGTCATCTGTGACTTTCGCACAGACAAAGCCCGCTGTCTCTTACGGATAGATAGCTTTTGGGCGGAGTGCCGGCCTTACGGAAGCAGGCCTGCAGACACGAGCTTCTTGTCGTCCATTGTCCTCTAACACTTAACAGTCCTAAAGGGGTCTCGCCAGGACAAAGCCCGCGTACTCTTACAGAGAGTCGCTAAGTCGGCAGAGTGCCTGCCTTACGGAGACAGGCCAGCAGTGACCCGTCCAAAGCCTACCGACAGTCTTGACACGTCCCGCACTGCCAGAAGCTTCAGACACTCGTGCGTCCAGTGACGAATGGAGGAAGAATCGTGATGCGATTGCGACGGTCCGACTCGGCCTCTGACTCCCATCACGTTCGCTCCTTTCACGTTCTTCGTTCCCGTGCCCTGCAGCATGTCTGCCTTGGTACGTATCTTCTCGCAGTTTACGTCACCCACCACCTTCGCTGCTCAGGCGCTGTTCTAGGAGTTCGTCGTTGCAGTCGCTTCCGTCATCACAGTCGCTCCTCTTCTCAGTCCTTGCCACTGGACTGCGTTATCCGTGACGCCCGCCGGACTAACGACGCTGCCTCTTACAGAGAGTCTGTTTACCAGCAGATAGCCCGCCTTACGGGGGCCGGCATGCAGAGACGCGCCTCGCGCAGTCTTTAGTCCACTGACAGTCAGGCGAGGTCTCGCCAGGAGAAGCCACATACTATTACAAAGTGTCGATAGCCGGCAGAGTGCCTGCCTTACGGAGGCAGGCCAGCGAAGACCCATGTCTACGTGTACACGGACCACTGACAGTTGGGACTCTTCCCGTTTGGCCAGCATCTCGAGTCGCTCGTGTGCGTCCAGCGACAAAAGAAGGAAGTATCCTGCTGCTCTACGCGACGGCCTCCTCAGCCCCCGACACGCCTTCTTTGTTGGGACGTGGTTAGCGCGATCTCCTCCATCCAGACCCTTTGCCGGATTTCACACCCTTCGCGGGATGTGGTTACTCTCCGCTTACTACTGGAGGATTCGGTTCCGGCCCGGCTTGGCGTGGACAGACGCCCCCTCCCCACTCCTCACTCTACTGTTCCGGATGATCCTACGTCACCTAGGACCCCTTCGGCATCGCGCTCAGCTGAGAAGCACCCTCCCTTGCAGCTTATATAGATGGCGTCGCTAGTGCGGACCGCCTTGGCCTGCCCGGGTTTCCTGAAGCTTTCTTCCGTCGTGTCGTGGATGCCTGCAAGCTTCCTTTGCACCTCCTTGGTGATTTTCTCACCCTAGCTGTCGTGACCAACAGGGCAGCGTTTCACTCTTCGATTGGCGGCCACCTTCTTCTGTGACCTGATATGTCGAGATACCGGACTGCAAGCCTGTCCTCTTTGTTGGCTCACTTAGGGGCCTCCCGCGGGGCCCCGCCTTCGGCCTCTCCAATCCCGTTTGGACCCTGGATTCTCTACCTCCATCACCGAGGACTCTCATTTTCCTTGCATTTGCACCGCCACTGAGATGTTTCCCCTTGTGGACCGAGATTCCGTCGGACGAGACCGACACCGTCGCACTGCGCGTAGAGGATGACTCGCTTCTGCAGAAAGTCGCCGTGGAGTTACGGTCTCGACTCCACGACCTTTACAGCCTCCGAATGGTGGTTTCCAGGCTGGGTGGCTAGTGGTACCTTGTCAGTGATCTCGCAGTGATGAACAATTTCTCGTGGCTCCGACTTCTCCTTTGGATTCCACCAGGGTCACTCAGCTGTGCATTCTGTAGACTTCACGGTCAGCTTGGACATCTCCGAGGCGCTTCTCCATGTCCCTCGGCACCCGGCCTCCAGCAGGTATCACAACTGCGCTTCGATGGTGTGTTCTACCAGTTTAGGATCCTCCTGTTTCGCTTGCAACCGCAGCCTTGCAGTTTTCGCTTGCATCATAGATGTCGTCGTCGCCAAGGCCAGACAGTTGGCTTCCAGTCCGATCTCAGATACCTTCGACGACCTCCTCCTGAAGATTCAGTCAGAGACCGCCCTGTGGAAGGACCGAGATGCCCGGCTCCTGTTGCTGTCGCACTTTGGGTTATTGGTCAATGTGGGCAAATCGGACCTCTCTCCCTCATGCTGGTTTACTTCTCAGTGGGGATTTTACGACCATTCTCTCCAGGCTGAGTTTGCCGGAGTCTCGGATTCGGAAACTGTCCTCCTTAGTCGCCCAGGTCGCTTAGGCGGGGTCAGTCCCCACCAGAGTTCAACTGATGGTCTTGATGATCGCAGTGGTGGATCCTTCTCCTCGGTCATCGTTACTCCCGGCTGCTCCAGCTCCACACCTGCTACTGAGGTTCTTCTCTCCACGACCGGCACTTGGACTCCGGACCTAGCTGGCAGACACACCTACTGGCTAAAGCTGCCAGCAGTTGGGCGAGCCCTCATCGAGTAGGAAACGCTCCTTCGCCAACAGGAGCTACTTGTCCTTCGGATACCGCTGCAGTTTTCTGCTTACAGAAGATGCAATATGGTCGCGTTGCTGGTAGACCCGTTCACCTGGAACATGTATTGAAACTCCGACCTCCTCATTCTCGACACGGGCCTCTCCGCTGCGGCCACCTTGAGGACGATGCAAAGATCTCACAGACCTGATGGGGATTTGACCTTCAGCGTCCAGTTCCGCTTGCTGATTCCTTGCTGGGACCTACCCTGGGTCATGACGTGGCTTAATTCGGACAGGTTCCAACCCCTTATCTGGCTTGATTCGCTGATGTGACACGGAAGACATGTTTCCTCTTTGCCCTAGCCATGGCGGCCAGAGTAAACACACTACACGCGCTGTTGGCGAGTTCTATCTGCCTCCAGTTCCGGGCGGATGGCTCTGTGCAATTGCTCACCGACCCTGCCTTCCTAGCCACGACCAGGTCCCCCTTGCCTGCACCACCGGTCATAACTATTCGACCGTTGAAACACGCGAATTTGCCTCAGGAGACTCGGCCACAAGATCCTGTGCGTACCTTACGCGTTTCCCTACGCAGATCCAAGCTCATCCGTCGCGGACGGTCACACCTCTTTCTGCCTTTGGCCCCAGCAGAAATGACATAAGAGGCTCAAGATCCTCGCACTTGAGGTTCAAGCCATGGTCACAAGCGTTTTCGATCGCAACTGTGCTGTTCGAGACATCGTGACCGCAGTGGGCTGGCGGGCAGAATCAACCTTCGCCCGCTTCTACCTCGGGGATCTGTCGGGCCAGCGAGATAATCTCGCCCTGGTGGGGGCACATCGCCGCAGCGCAGCACTCCCTCCTCGGCGCCGAAAGCGCCGTAGATACGCACTTAGCTAAAATTGTCGGGAGTTTGGCGACTGGGTGGATGGCTCTGTCGTATGCCCTTTATGGCGGTAACTTGGGCGCGGCACCCTCCACCTTTTCGCCATTCTTCCAGACAGTAATGTCATCGGTAATGTTTTTGAAGAAACAAATTAATTTTTCTTTAAAATATATTTTTTCGAAAAATACTTACCGATGACATTACTCGGAGGACCCTCCCACCTGCCCTGCTTGCCGCTGGTAAGCTAAGTATCACGACTGATTGTGATTGGGCCACGTGGTGACTGCTCAAATGGGCTGGGACGGGAGGCTACTCTCGGCCCTAGTTAGGGTTCCCCGAGTGCCTCCCGGGTTGTGTAGGAGCACAACAAGTTCTTAGGCTAAAATTGGGTAAGTAGTTGACACTTCCAGACAGTAATGTCATCGGTAAGTATTTTTCGAAAAAATATATTTTAAAGAAAAATTAATTTTTATGTAAAATAGATTTTTTTTGAAAAATACTGACCGATGGCATTACTGATAGGAAGATACGTCTAGTTACCGATTTCAGCCTAAGTCTCCGTTGTGTAAGTAACACAACCGGGGAGGCGACTCGGGGAGTCGTTGTTTTATACAACTCCCAGAGTGACCTCCCCTCCCTCCCAATAAGGCCCTTTGGGCCTAGTGACCAGTCATACGCTAATCGAACGTAGCTGGCGGCAAGCGGGGCAGGTGGGAGGGCCCTTAGAGTAATGCCATCGGTAAGTATTTTTCAAAAAAATATATTTTAGAGAAAAATTAATTTGTTTCCTCAAAAACATTACCGATGGCATTACTGATAGGAAGAATAACGAAAAGGAGGAGGGAGCCGCCCACAATACCCCATCCTGAGAACATGTTAGTTAACGAGGTGCCCTGGGCGCAAACTCCCGACGATTTCAACTAAGCGTTACCTATGGCGCCGGGAGGGAGTGTTGCGCCGCCGAGACGTCCCCAACAAGGGCCAGGTTCTCCCGCTGGCCCGCGAGGTCTCGTAGGTAGAAGCGGGCGAAGGTGGAACTCGTTCGCCACCCAGCGGCCGCCACCACAATATCCCGCACCGCACAGTTGCGGTCGAGGGCAAGACTCACAGATACCGCCCATACCTCGTGCGCTCGAATGCGAAGTCTGTGTGCCACGTGCGGTGAGAGTTCTTCATAAGCAGAACGGATGATCCTGCAGATCCACGAGGATATAGTCTGCGCCGAAATATCGTCCCTGCCGCGTCGCAGGGGAAGAAAGAGTCGTTTCCGGCCCCATCGGAAGGGCCGCGAACGACGCAGGTAGATCCGCAAGGCCCATACAGGGTCTTGTCGGGATTCCCAGGAAAGGTCAAAACCCTTAAGCAGGCGGAGGGTCATGATCTGAGCTCCGGCCGAGGGAAGCCTATTCTTGGTGAGAAAGGAAGGGTTCGTCATTAACTGGATGGAGCCATCTGCATGAAACTGGAGGCATGCTGGGTCCACTGATAATGCATGTAGCTCGCAGACTCTGGCAGCCAAAGCGAGAGCGAGTAGGAAACAGGTCTTCCTGGTGACGTCAGCCATAGTGGCTAAGGGCAAAGGTTCGAAGCGGTCCGAATTAAGCCAAGTGAGGATCCAGGCCAGGTCCCAGCGCGGAAGTAGCGAACGCTGAACAGGTCGCTGTAACTCGAAGTGGGCAAGGAGGTCAGCGAGGTCTTTGCACGCACCCGGATCCGGTCGACCCAAATGTCAGTAGGTATCTGTGACCATAGAGAGATATCCCCGGATGGTGATAGGGGCCAAGTTTTGTTCGTCAAAGAGCCACAAGAAGAACTCCGCTAACTGGGGTGTAGACAAGGCCGTTGGAGACAGGTGTCTGGAGAGGCACCAGGGCTGCAGGACTCTCCACTTGCCCTCGTATACCCTCCTGGTGGAAGCCCTGCGGGCCGCAGCGATAGCCTCCATTGCTGCATGCGAGAAGCCTCTAGCGGTGAGGGCCGACCGCACAAACTTCAGGCGTGTAATAGGCGCCGCTCCGGACACGGGTGGAAGAGAGCTTGTCGTGGTTGTTTCAGCATCGCACGTGGTGTGGGTAAGAGCAGGGGAGCGGCTGTGTCGAGGCTCACCAGGTCGGTCGTCCAGCTGCGTGCCCAGGTAAAGGGGGCTACGAGAAGAGTATCGTGTTCGAGCCTCGGAGTTTAAGTAACACCTTGGGAATAAGGATGACCGGGGGATAAGCATAGGCTGTCAGGCCGTCCCAAGAGATCGACAGGGTGTCCACTGCCCGGGCAAGAGGGTCTGGAATGGGTGTGACAAAGAGGAGAAGCTGTGTGTTCCACCATGTTGCGAAAAGGTCAACCATTGGTGTCTCCCAGCGGGTGCTGATCAGCCGGAAGATCTCTGGTTTGAGGGTCCATTCGGTATGAAGCAGCTGGCCCCGGCGAGAGAGAGAGTCTGCAAGTACGTTGAGGTGACCCGGAAGGTGGCGTGCATGGAGAGAGATGTGTCGATCCCGGCACCAGAGGAACAGCTGGTAGAGAAGCATGCAGAGAGATGGAGAGCGCGTCCCGCCTTGTTTCTGGATGTACGATCCCACAGTGGAATTGTCGGACAGAATCAAAATCTCGTTGTGATGGAGACGAGTCTCCCAATGAGTCAGAGCCAGCCAAACTGCTTTCAACTCCAGCCAGTTGATGTGTCTGTTCTGTAAGGATGGTGGCCACTGGCCCGAGACCTCTTCGAAATTCGGAAGTAGGTGGGCACCCCAGCCGGATAGGCTTGCATCTGTGCAGAGTGAAAGCCGAGGAGGTTGGGAGGAAATGGGCACTCCCAACGCGAGCCATGTCAGATCCATCCACCGAACTGATGAGCCCCAGTAATTGAAGCCAGATCCTGGCAGGGCACAACTCGTTGTGGTGTTGTGGTCGGTCAAAAACTCCATTCCGAGATGGATGAAGGTACGGGAGGGTGTGAAATCCGACTTCCCTTGGTGGACCATAAATCCCAGTCTCCGAAAAAGAGTCAGTAGAGCGTCCCGGTCCGTCTCTAGAGACTGGGGGTCCTGATTGCGGAGCAAGAGGTCGTCTAGGTAATTGGAGGATGGGCTGGACGAGGACTGTCGGGCCCGAGAGATCACCGCGTCCATAATCCGCGTAAAGACCCAAGGGCTGATGTTGAGGCCAAAGGGGAGAACCCGAAACTGGTATACGACTAGGTCGAAGGCGAAACGTAGGAAGTGGCGAGATGCTGGTTGAATGGGAACATGGAGGTAAGCATCGGAAAGGTCGAGGCTGACCGCAAAGTTGAAAGGAGGCACTGCTAACCGCACGGCCCGCGCTGTCTCCATGCGAAATGAGGGGGCCGAAATGAACCGGTTTAGAGCCGATAGGTCGATGACCGGATGCCACTGACCGCCGGGCTTTGGAACCAGGAAGAGGCGTCTGTAGAATGCCAGTGAGTCGAGCTGAGAGACCACCGCCGTCGCAGCCTTCTGAAGTAGAGACGCAATCTCCTGACGCAGAGCCAAAGCCTTGATCGGGTCAGATGAGACATGAGTCCACACAGGCGAGCGGTGGAGAGGGGGCGGTTGGAGAAACAAAATATGGAGTCCGTCTGAGATAGTGGAGAGCATCCAAGTATCGTCCAGCAGCAGCGACCGTCACTCGTCAATGTGCCGGGCGAGCCTCCCGCCGACGGAGTGCTCCGTGGTCGTCCGCGGGGAAGGTAGAGGGTTATAGTCACTGGGCCCGTCCCCGCCCGAACCTCGGGTAGGGGCGGGGAAACGAGGGGGCCGAAGAGTGGGGAGCACGAGAACGGCCGGAGAAGACAGGACGTCCAGGCGGTTCCACGGGCGGGACGCGGGGTGGGTCTGAAGGTCCGCAGAGGATGACCCACGACCCTGCGGGAAGACTGAAAGCGGTTAGAAGCTGCAGGGGGGAGGGGGGGTGCGAGGCCAAAGGTCTTTGGTAGACTCCTTCACCGACTGCCAGGTAGGGCCAAACAGAAGAGCACCGGGGGGCCTGTCGCAGCTGGGACTTCACAGAAGTGGGAATGCCGACATATCGCTGGAGGACGCCGTCCCGCCGCATAAGGTCACAGTTGGAGGCTGCCACTAAAGCGTTTGTCGAAGCGTGGTACACTGCCCGATTAGCCATCACTGCGATGGAGTGTAAATTGCTCAGGGGGTCAGAGGCCTCAGGAGAATCCCAGAATTCAATACGTCATACCACAGCCTGTGTGGCTAACTCCAAAAAATCCAACACGGCTAGAGAATTCCGAATTAGGGTAGCCGTCTTGTCTAGGCCCGCGGGAGTAGACCAACCAACAGCGTCCTTACCACCAATCTGCGCCTCTGCAGCGGGATCCACCGTCGGGAGGGGGCACAGGAAGGACTGGTTGTGTCCTGCGTACCAGTGCTGTCAGAACTTAATCTCCATATCCGCAGGCCAGCGGCGGTCGGAAAAGAAGCCAACGTCCGACAAATTGCCCTGTTGTAAATGAGCGTTAAAAGCATCAGAGAGGTCCCAAAAGCAGGTGGGCTGAGGGAGGGTCTTAAAACGTTTAGACTGATGTGAAGCGTCGACCGAAGCTGAAGCCTTCCGTTTCGGGGGGGGGGGGGGGGGGGGGGGGGGGGGGCGCAAGCTTCCGGAGGAAGAGCAGCCAAAATCAGGTGGGCTGCTTCGTCGAGGGCTCGGCAGTAATCTATGCCCAAGGCAAAGTGGGGGGAAGAGGGCAATGAGCTACAAAGAGGGGAGGGGGAAGCCACCACACGGGTGGGCGAAGGAGCCGCAGGGGAGAGAGGGAGAGCTGAGCGACTCAAAAGCGGAGACTGTGGCTCAAGGAACACGGAAGCAGAATCTGCGAGGTGTAGGCTAAGCACCTCGTCTTGATCCTCCCCCCCCCCCCCCCAAGGATCCGCCAGGCGACGGGGGGGGGGGGGGGGGGGGGAATCGAAACACCTTGGGCAGAGAGGGATCGAACAGGCACGACTTGAAAGCTAGAAGCGGGCGCACGGACCACTCTCAGGGCCAGAAGGCCCGAATGGTGGGGGGCAGAACCAGCGCTCACCTGAGAAGAAGATCGACAGGAAGAGGAATGGAGAGGCAGTCACGATTGGTCTCGAGACTGGCAATTGGAGGAGGAGCCACGTGGGGGAAGAAAGTGGCAATGGTCCGCAGAACGTTATTGTAACGCGCTTGTGCATGCGTCTCTGGAGAGAGGGCTGCGGCTGAAAGAACGACCACGTAACGTCACTGTACGAAGCGGACTACCGGTGAAAAGTTGAGAAGGATGAGTGCGCCGTGTGTGATCATCCGCACATGAGCATCTGAACGAAACAGTAAGGGAGTCGCCTGCCACTGGTGGCTGTAATGCCGGGCGGGAAGTGCTCGTATGAGTCAAGGGCCCCAGAGTTTTACTACTCATGGGGTGAGACTCGGGAGAGGTCACGGATGAGTGAGTCAAGGGCCCCAGAGTCTTACTACTCGTGGGGTGCGACTCGGTAGAGGTCACAGATGATTGAGTCAAGGGCCCCAGAGTCTGACTACTCATGGGGTGTGACTCTTTTGAGGCCGCAGGTGGGACCCCATGCCACGCCTGGGAATGCCTCTGATTTGGTGAAATGGCCCGGGTCCCCAGTGGGATAGAGGCAGTAGGGAGGGGCCGTCCCGATCGCGGTAAATCCTGACTCCCAGTAGAGTGGGAGGGGACTAGCGCTGAGGTCTGAGGTAGGAAATATCCGGTTCGAAGAAAAGCCCACAATATCCGACGATGCTCATTTGTGGGCTCCCGAATGGTCGGAAGTTATAGGAAGGGATGTCGCACTGGCGGCAGAGGGGCGCAAAGCGGCCGGTGAGCGGCTAAGTAAGCGAGGAACCGCAGGCCGGTCGCGATTATAAAAATCCCAGAGTTGTGACCAACGTCGCTCTTTCCACGAAGAGCAGACATAGCATGGTCGGGAAGAAGAACATCCCGAGCATGGTAAACATAAAACATGTGAATCAGTCGGGTACTGAAAACCCAAGCAGCACCGGCATGTACGTAATTGCGAACTGCAACAGAAACGGGAACCGTGAAAAGATAGGCCCCTTCCCCGCGTCTCATGTTTTGCCGTTAGTTGCACTAAAAGCAAAATTGGAAAACGACCGTGAGAGAACCCGAAAACAAAACAACAAAGGGCGGACGAGAAAATCGAAAACAGCCTAACGCCGCCCTATGCGTGAAGATAAAACGGTGCCAAACGTGAACCGCTTTGAGTTAGATCGAAACCGTTAAAAATGGCCGGCTCATGTATAACTATAATCCGAGACCTTACCTCATGTCCGCTATGAAAAGGGAAAAGATCGCCGTTCAACTCCCACCAGATGTCGTAAGGATAAGAATTGACGCAGGATGGATAATCGCACACACGAAGAAATCCAGAAAAACACAAACGAAGTCGAGAAAACACACGGAGAACCCGAGATAAACAGAAGCCGAAACCGGAACAGCCGTTCGCGTCGCAGCTAAGTGTATGACTGGTTGCTAGGCCCAAAGGGCCTTATGGGAAGGGAGGGGAGGTCACTCTGGGAGTTATATAAAACGACGACTCCCCAAGTCGCCTCCCCGGTTACAACGGAGACTTAGGCTGAAATAGGTAGCTAGATGTATCTTCCTATCAGTAATGCCATCAGTAATGTTTTTGAGGAAACAAATCCATATTTAAGTACAATCCATAGTAAAGTACAATCCATTAGGTGAAAGGAACACAGGCTGAAGTACAATCCCTCATCGGTAAAGGGGTTGTGTTGGTAAACGAATGACGCAACATGAATACAGTTCAGAAACGCTAGCCAATGAGAAGACGGATTACAACAGCCAAAGGCTATTCAGCCAATCACTGACTAGAGTTCGCTCTGATCTGTGTCATGTGTACTCCACAGCGTGAGAGCGACACGTGAATTGGTTTTCAGTGTTTGAGAATGAAATCTGTGTTCATGTTAACCAGATGAATAATAGTGAAATTGCCCTGGTTGGGAACCAAAACCAGCTTCGTGTAAAGCGAAATCTCGTGTTAAGCATTTTGTGTTATCAGTGAAATTTTAATACAGAATAAGAAGGCTGTCTGCCGGGAATGCAAAAACGGTTCGTGTTAACCGGAAATTCGTGTAAATCGTGTTTGTGTTAACTGGACTCCACTGTAATTCAAGGGTAGTGCCAGATTAGCTTGGCGCCATCAGGCGCCAAGCTAATCTGGCACTACCCTTGAATTATCATGGTCGACCCATCTCCTGCAGGTGGTACTTAGTCGCTTGGTGACACCTCCACAATTTTGGAAGTGTGGTCGTGGGGTTAAATGGGTTAAAGACACATATGCAAGAGACATAGATCCACATGAGCCACTGTTCCACAGTGGCTCATGTGGATCTGTGCCTCATAAGAAGTGTACAATAGAACCTGATCTGAGCAACCACTTTTTTCCTTCTTTTTTTTGGGCAAGAAAAATATGGTCTAACAGGTGCTCTCTCAAGAGAAATGTCTTTAAGACCATCATTTAGGGGCTGCAGCCACTTAACGATGGTCTTTTAATGACAGGTGGTCTCTCATAACCAGGGATGCAACTAGGCGTCGGATATTGGACATAGTCCGATTGCAGGACTAAAATGTCCCAATTAATGTAGGTGCCAGTGGGTCAGACTTCCTATTAATAATTGCCTCCTCGCTGCCTACGTGCTATCATTTTTCTGCTGTCTTGGACCTCGTATTTTACAAAGCACATTAGCAGTCTTAGTCGGCACTGCAGGCAGTGACCACTTACAAAACACTAATCTTATGTGCTATTGCAATTAGTAGTACTATTGCTAGGTCTTTGTCATCAGTCAGTCTTCCCATCGGTTTGTGCACAATTGTGTTTTGTTTGATTCTGGGGCCATGGTATCTTATGAGCGCACAATGATGTTATGCCATGATGACCAAAGTGTTTCTGATGGCTGGAATGATGTCTCATTTCTATTGCTTGTCAGTATACAATTTCTATATGGTGGACATATGTCCTGTTCATGTTGGTGAAGCCAGGACATTTGACCCATATATGAAAATGTCTAGTTGCATCCCTACATAAATGTGATCGCTCTGTAGTAGACTTCAATGATTGCGTCCTGTTGGTCTAGAAGCCAAAATTACCCGTCTGCAGCTAATTTAACTCATGTATCTTTCCCGGTGGGGCTTGGAACTCTGCCATTACATCTGCCTGTAGCGCATTTTAAAACTTTGTGTGCTGGCATACGAATAAAGATGTCATTACTGCGGGGATGGTGGTTCAGATATGCTTAATGCTTAAAGCGCGCCAAACATACTATGTATTTTTTCCTCTGAATGAACTGAACCCTCTCATTTTCTGAGGTGACGAAACTCGTCGTTGTGAATTTTCAAATTATTTAGATACCTGGGAGGATTTTGATGTGTACAGCAGGTAAGAAGAGTCGAGTTATTGACAGTTCTGTTTTCTCAGGTAATATTCATAGTATATTTGGCACTCTTTAACCCATTACATTCTGAGTCTGATTTTTGTTTAAATTGCTGATTGTCCTATGAAGGCTAGGGGATAAATAGATTAGGGGATAAATCAACCATTTTAGTTCAAGGGTGGTGCCAGAATAGCTTGGCGCTTGAGGCGCCAAGCTATCCTGGCACCACCCTTGAACTATCACAGCCAGATTTATTTCAAGCAGTAGTGTATCAGGATGAAAAGGGTTAATAGTCATAAGTTGATCATGAACAGAATCACGTGTATGCTTATTATGTCCCAAATTTTGGTCAGTTTATGTATGTTCAGTTTTATTTCTAAACTGACACGATCAGTTTCTAGAAATACACAATTTAGTTTTATTTTTAGAAATACATATTTAGTTCTGTTTCTTGAAATTTACAGTGCATTTTATTTATTTCTGAGTGTTGCGAAAGAGACTTTATTTTTTCATTCTTTTGCATATTTATTTTGTTTGAAGTCTTATGACAAATTTAGTATTTTTTTTTACATTTATTTTGCTGTATTTCAGTTGCCTTTCAGTTACAACAAAGAATTCGACATTTTATGTGTGGTGAGCTTAGAGAGTGCTAGTCTTTTTTTTTTCTTCAATTCTCCATTTCTCATAATGGTTTTGAGTGTGAATTTTTCTGGAACTGTTTTTCTTTCAAAACTGCTTGTGAGCGTGACAGTCTTTCTTCTCTATTTGTGTGTTGGTCTGTGATGTTGGACCTTACATTCTAGGGCCATAGGGTCCAACATCACAGACCAGCACATCTTTTTTCACTCACTTTCACGTGCAGGCTTGATGGTACCATAATTTTAACAATTTAAATGATTGCAAATAAGTGTATGCGCTTTTTTAAAAAAACAACAGCTTTAACAACTTTGATGTCTTGCTTTTCAGATTTAAAAAAAATGATAAAGTTAGATGGAGAAGTGGTTTTTTTTGTTGTTGTTTGTTTTGTTTTTTTAATTGGCCAGGTTCTAATTAACCCATTTAACCCCAAGGCTGCATTTTCCTAATTTTGGAGGTGTCGCCTAACACCTGGGTGTCAGTTACAGGAGATGGATCGGCCATGACAATTCAAGGGTACTGCCAGATTAGCTAGGCACCATCAGGCACCATACTAATCTGGCACTACCCTTGAATTGTCATGGTCTTTCCATCTCCTGCTGTATTGCGTTGGGGCTAAATGGGTTAAATGGAGGGTTAAAACTGTGGTTAGGGTTTGCTTCTGTTGGGGAAGGCTTAGATACATGTGTACAGGAATGACATGCTCATATTGACCCATTCAGCCCTGAGTCCATACAGCAGGAGATTGATTGACCATGATAATTCAAGGATAGTGCCAGATTAGCTTGGCGCCTTCAGGTACCAAGCTAATCTGGCACTACCCTTGAATTATCATGGTCAATCCACCTCCTGCAACGGGTACATAATCGTTAAGTAACACTTCCAAAATTTGGGAAATGCACCCGTGGGGCTGAAAGGCTTAAAGGCTGAATGTCTGTTCTGTGGTAATTTTTTTTTTGTTTTTGGGTAGCTGTCAGGTTTGTACAGTATATATTTGTGTGTGTTTGTTTTTTTTTAAGAAAAGCTTCTGTCCAAATACATATATACTGTATTGGTACGTGCTAGTGCAACCGGTAATCATCCCGTTTGGACTGACATGCACGATCGCAAGTTTCACTGTACATACTGATGCTCTGCAATGCACTACCTAACTTTCATAGACTTTGTGATAGCATGCTGTCACATTTCTCTTTCATGGCCGTTCACCCAATGAAGCCCTGAGGTTGCGCGGCTTGATGATGATATTTCAAAGGCGGTGTCAAAATAGCTTGGCTGCATTTCGATGCCGCCTCCCTGGAACTATTATGGTTGACCTTTCTCCAGAACTGTGTTGTAGACCTCAACTTGGATCAATTTCCTTCTCATGGCATATAATGGGTTAACCCATTTAGCCTCACAGCGTTGTTTCACAAATTTTGAAGGTGGCACCCAATGACTTTGTACCATTTGCAGGAGATGGATCGACCATGATAATTCAAGTGTAGTGCCAGATTAGCTTGGCGCCATCAGGCGCCAAGCTAATCTGGCACTACACTTAAATTATCATGGTTGATCCATCTCCTGCTGTAGGGCGTTGGGGCGAAATGGGTTAACCAAAATCGGCAGAGACTATACCGGTAGTCCTCGTTTTTTAGTTTGTCAAGAAATGTCTTTTCAGTCTTTTTTTTTGGTAGACACTCTAATCAAAAGCACATCTGCTCACTTTTTTCAGTCTTTTTGACCCTCCTTGAGCATGCAGCCAATGGTACATGTACTATTGACAGTATTTAAAGCACTGGTGGCTGCAGGCATAGGAGGGTTTTGTCAGCATTCCTTAGCTTTAACTGATCGAGACCTGTACACTTTATAGGATATGACAGGTTTCAGTTTTCGGAACCGTACTGTAGAGCCCGCTTTTTATGTACTCTTGGACGTATGTTTTGATCTGACTGGTTTACATTGAACTTATAATGTACAGTATAACAACAATGCAGTTTGTGCTATGAGCATTTAAGTTCCAGCTTTTTCAGGATTTTATGTCTGAAATTTGATATCAGTTGAAGTTTGTTTGGAAGTCAGAAGTAGGTCAAAGTTGCATGTGTATAGATGAAAACAGTGGCTTAACCCATGTACTGAGGCTGAAAGCTTCAACTTTGTACACTGCCATATGCAAGCTACATTATAGTACTTACAGATAAGGATATAGACCAATGGCTTCAGTTCAAGGGTGGTGCCAGAATAGCTTGGCGCCTGTAGGCGCCAAGCTATTCTGGCACCACCCTTGAACTATTTTAGTCAAACTTATTTCACGCACTGGTGTATTCTGAATGATAAGGGTTAGAAGCCTAGACAGACCTGTGTAATCACATTTTTGTTCAGCTTTTGTCCACCGTTTGCATCACAAGACCTGCAGTTTTTTTACCTACTTCTGATTTGGGGAAATGGCCTATTGCTGTGTTTATCACTGCAAGAATTTCTATTGCCTTGGTTTGGTAGTTTTCGACACTCTTCAATGGGGCTGTTTTTGTAGAAGCACTCGTTGGCCGTCAAGATGAAAGCAATTTATGACTGCAGAACACTGACACGAAAGCATGCATGCACATCATTTGTCACACAAGCATTCACATGCACACATGCACTCACACACTGTACAGTTAATTTGTGAACTGGTTTGTGGTTTTTGGACTTTACAATTCTAGGCCATATATACAGTGAACTTTGAATAAAACAAAAAACCAGGAACTATTTTTTTTAGTTATAGCAAAAGTTCATTTTAACTCTTAAAACTCTCAGAACTAAATGACTTCTATTCGCTAGAAAGGAAGTCATTTAGTTCTGGGAGTTTAAGAGTTAAGTGCAGTAATTTACATCAAGGAAAATGAATGGGACCTCTGAAAAAGTGATGTTATATAGATCTGACTTTTGGAACTTGTGATATGGGAAGTGTGTACATGTTATATTTCATTAGTCTGATTTGTGTCACCAGATCAAGGTCAAAGCTCCTGTCTTGTAGCAGTAATTACTATATGATTATTCTGTGTAACGCACATAGTTCGAGATTTTCAGCTTTAGAGTGTAAAAGAGTGTACGTGTTTATTTGTGTGCTGGTCGGTAATTTTGGACCTTATGGTTCAAAGCCGTTATATCCAAATCACTGGTCAGCCCACCTATTTATAGTTGTGTTTTTTGTGTGTGATGTTTTGTTTAACCCGTTTATCCGGTAACCCTAACGCCCTACAGCAGGAGATTCATCGACCCTGATAATTCAAGGGTAGTGCCAGATTAGCTTGGTGTCATTAGATGCCGAGGTAATATGGCAATACCCTTAAAGTAGCATGGTCAGTCCATCTCCTGCAGATAGTACATATAGTCCAGCAGCTTTTCGCAATTTCTGCAGACTAAGTAGTTCGTCAAAAGAGTAACAATGGTTTGCAGGTATGAAACGAAAGTACTAATGCCATATAGTTTATGCATGGCAACAATATTTGTCCTTAGGATGGAGACATTTTTGTAGAAGTGTTTTTCGAAAGCTATTTTTCGATGTGAGGAAACCAGTCCTCGTACACCGCCCGGATAAGGTGCAAGACATTTTTTGTGCATAACATTGAAAATTTCAAGCATACAAGTTACAAGTTTATTCCAGTGAGTAAATTAAAATCATCAGCAAGTAAACATGCATACATATATACGATAAAATAAGTTTAAAAGTATTATTTTTAATGCGGTAAGCATAGTCGCGTCGCTAGTTTCAAAATGGCGGTCAGCGAGAAGCCTTCTAAAGAAGTCAATCGGACGCGCACGGTTGATGAAGCGTTACTTTGCTCCTGAATTGAAACAGAGATTATTATCGATTTGAACATCTTATCAACGTCAAATACGTTATTTTTCCTGGTCTTGAAAACAGCCTTTTCCATAGAACTCGGTCTTTTGTGGGAGGAAAGCATATCGAAAGTAAACTCCCTTTGTGCATGTTGTGCAATGTGTCTGCCGACCATCTTCAACATTCTTTGGCCGGATACAACATGCATGTTGTTCGTCTGTTTTTCAGCCTAACGGCTCTAAGTGCAGGTCTGCTCTTTTTTTATTTATTTTATTAGTGGAGATGGGATTTTTAACTGGTCAAGCACACTCGTATCCGACTGGTCTTAAGCACAAGCCAGGCAGAGTGAAATCCATCTCCGAACCGTTTCCATCAAAATCACCATGTTCAGCTAAACACCTAAATATAAAATTTTAGTTTTTGCAACCAATTCAACCAATCCGCACTCAAGTACTCACAAGGACTCTTATGATTAAGCTTTATCAGGACTGCATGAGACACAATACAGATAGTAGCCCTCTCTATTATATTACATGTTTTATTTATTTATTTTTATTGATTCATGTATGTATTCACTTACATATTTATTTATTATTTATCCTTTTAATTATGGATGGAAGGAATTCCTTGATGCACATGATCACTATAGTGGTATGGTAGTGGTCACCAAGGAGAGGAAATTTGTTTTCAATATGCATACATCTGTGCATATTCATAATCTATCCTTTACTTAACATGCATATTTATAGGTCCCAGGTATCCCCAACTTATTTTATTTATTATTTTTTTGTTTGTTTGTTTGTTTGTTTGTTTGTGATGTATGTTTGCACATACACATCAGCATAAAATGATTGATTGTACATTGTTTAACGTCCCGACAGCAACAAGACTTTCTCAGGACATGCCTGCACTGCTTGTGAAAAAAACCCAAACTAAACAGAATATTGAATGTATGTCGCCAGCTGGTCTAATACACTAAATAAACCTAACTAGACCCTTTAGCAACACACATCCAATATCAAGAGCTACAAGCAGTGCAGACAGTAGGAAGAGTTTAAAAAAGGTAAATACTGGTGAATGTACCAAGGGTAGACAGAAACACACGCCCATGAATAGAGGGGAAAACCCACCCTGTGGGGCTGACCAGGGTCACCCTGGGAACTAAAAAGTAGTTAACCCCGCCCAAGTCCCCCAGGGTAGACCTGGGTGGGGGACATCAGCATACAAGATGAGATACATATACACATATATGATGTGAACATAACATGTACACATATGGTAATAGGTGCATACCACCCGCTCCCCACCCCACATACAAAACCACAGAACAAACATCTGTGCATGTTCATAATATATCCTTTACTTGGTATTCATATGTCCTAGTTATTTAAATTTATTATTTATTTTTATTTGTTTGAAAAGTAGGTTTTGTTCATATGCTGATGTTCACATACACATATAATATGGTAATACTGCCCACTCCCAACCCCGCTCCACAACCAGAGAACACCCACCAAACGACACTTACATCTGTGCATGTTCATAATCTATCCTTTACTGAGCATTCATATGTCCCAGGTATCTTGACTTACTTTATCTTTTTTATTTAACCGCCATGAGATGGCATTGGTCGCCTGCTCGACATTAAACCCAAATAAGTATATATTTAAATTATTTATTTATTTTGTTTGCTTGTAATGAAGGTTTTGTACATACACATCAGCAAACAATGATTGATTGATTGTACATTACTTAACGTCCCGACAGCAACAAGGCTTTCTCAGGACGTGCCTGCACTGCTTGTGGAAAAAAAAAAATAAACAGAAAATTGAATGTATGTCGTCAGCCGGTCAAATACGTTAAATAAACCTACAACATGGGGCCTAAATAAAGCTAAGACTGTCTAGCAACACACATCCAACATCAAGAGCTACAGGCAGTGCAGACAGTTGGGAGAGTTTTAAAAAGACAAATACAGGTGAATGGACCAAGGGTAGACAGACATGCCCCAGAATAGAAAGGAAACCCACCCTGTGGGGCTGACCAGGGTGACCCTGGGAACTAAAAAGTACCTAACCCCACCCAAGTCCCCCAGGGCAGACCCGGGTGGGGGCATCAGCAAACAAGAAAATATACACATTAAAAAAAAAAAAAAAATAGATGGTAATAGGTGCCATACTGCCTGCTCCCAACCCTTACCTAAATACACACATAACACCGCAGAACACCTACCAAAAGAAGGACATACACATCTGTGTATGTTCATAATTTTTAATCTATCCTTTACCTAGCATGCATATGTCCCAGGTACCTTAGACTTACTTTATCTTATTTATTTAAATTATTTATTTATTTTGTTTGTTTGTTTGTTTTGTTTTGTTTGTTTGTAATGTAGGTTTTGTACATACACATCAGCATACAGCTCAAGAACATACACCATGGTGCCCCTGTGCATGTGGCCACCAGTACTATTCTGTCAGATCTGTCACACCCAGCCAATCATCTCTTCGAGCTTCTGCCCTCTGGCCGGCGGTTTCGTGCTTTTAAAGCCAGAACCTCTCGATTCAGATGCAATTTTTTTTTCCAGAAGCTGTCCTCAATACATCACCATGCACGGAACAACGTGATTCCATGATTTGTGACATATGACTGATTTGTGTTTAATATTGTGTTTATCTATCTTTTAGTGCTGTATATAGGATGATCGCCAACTAAGTGTATGACATGATGAATGCCCTACAAGTGAGGACATATTTTACTGTCGCCATGCCACACAAAAATCCTTGTAACGTTTTACTTGGTGAATAAATGTCTTATGTCTTATACATGTACATGGTAATAGGTGCAGTATCACTCGCTCCCAACCCCAATCCAGTTACACACACAAAACCGCAGAACATCCACCAATGTACATCTGTGCATGATCATAATCTATACTTTACTTAGCATTCTTATGTCCCAGGTATCTTTGACTTATTTATTTAACTGCCATGAGATGGCCGTAGTCTACCGCGCGGCGTTAAACCCAAATAACTATTTATTAAAATTATTAATTTATGTTTGTTTGTAATGAAGGTTTTGTACATACACGGTAATAGGTGCCATACCGCCCCACTTTCAACCCCAGCCCACATACAAAACCACAGAATACCCACAAAAGACATGCACAATTGTATACTGATGGGCTTTAGTGGACTGTAAAATCTATATATAGAGACTTCAGGTTAAGCAAGTGGCTTGTATTGACTGCCTGTATTTTAGCTGCCCACCTACAAATTTCATGTGTGCAGTTAACCACACTGCACATGCAGCCATCAGTTCTGTGAAAAGTACTGTTGGCCTCATGCACAGGGGCACCAAAACTTAGAGATAAGGCCACACCTGATAACAATAACAGTACTAATAATAATATGCCTACTCAGCCACTAGTTCTGTAAACAGCACCTTTGTAAACAGTACCAGTGGCCAAATGCACACATACATCATGGATGTTGCTACCACTGATCACTTCAAACAATAGGCTGCCCAGTTCACATTTTGATACCGTGAACTAGCCTGCACATGCAGTCATCAGTTCTGTAAATAGTACTGGTGGCCACATGCACAGCGGCACCAAACTTAAAGGTGAGGCCAAAACTGCCACCTTAAACAAAACCAAACGCTACCTACACACACATATCAATGATACAGTCAACCTCTGTGTGCGTTAGGGGGAACACGCTTAAAGTATGTGACTGTAAATCTTACAGCGAAATGTAAAAACCAGTAAGAAGATAATGTAACAGCAACAAGTACATGTATTTTGTAAACCACTCAAAACATGACAACTCATCGAGTCTAATGGTGTTCTGAATGGGTGATGGAAACACTGAAAGAAATAGTACGTGTACATTATAAAGTATGTGCCTCCTTCCCCCCCCCCCCCCCCCCCCCCATAACTAGCTGTTTATCATAAAACATAGATATCTCATTCATTTGATCACTTGACTGATTTATTAAATCATCTCTGTGTCACCTTTCTCCGTTTTCTTTGTCGTTTTAATCCCAATATGTCAGTGCTAATGTCAGCTGCTAAGAATCCTTGCAGCAAACTGCAAATGTCTATATGCAGACAAACTGCAAATAACACAGCAGCAAAATAAGTTCCTCTTTTGTGCAGTAGGCTACTGCTAGCAAGATAGGGTTCAATTTTAAACAAAGCATTGCATGAACTTCCAAGCGTGTTCACATTGTACTGTGTATTTTTTTTTTCAGTGTGAAGTGTACTGTACCATCAGTGATCACTGAGACTGCAAAATTGGCACTGGCAGTGATCGCACATCACAACATAGCTTGTCAGTGCAACTGATTAAAATAAATGTTACTGCTGCATAAAATAATTAATCAAGTTCCGAAACTTTGCTCAGCCATGACAGTTAAAACCAAGTGGTGTGGCACTCTTTTTCTTTTACAGAATGCAGCATAGGTTTTGAAGATAGCGTTTGTGTTGTGGGTTACTTTTTGTTTTGGTGCTGTGTTGTCGAAATGAAACGGGCAAAGCGATGGTAAAGTGAATGGAAATAAACGTGACAAACCTTTATCAAGCCGTAAAAATGCACACAGCAACTTGACACGTTTGCTTTTTTTTTTTTAAACAAACAAGCTTATGTACAACAAATAAAAAAGAACCCGTCGGCACACAGAAATTCACGTCCGCAGAGGTCGTGGCGTCACGTGATGTTTTGATCACGTGATTTTGGGATACCTTATTGTTGCGAAACGATATTAATTTTGCGTTCAAGGCAAGCGTTTTCGTAATTGTTTCTTCTCTTAATATATCTAAGTGTGAAAATATTACTTTAAAAAATGAAATCCTTTTAAGTGACATATAGTGCATACTACCACTGAATACAGGAACAATGAGACCCGTATAAACTACTGATCCCCTGTAAACATGGCCGCGAAGGTCCTGGTTTCGTCTGCAGCCATACTGGAAACAAAATGTGCTACAGAAAAATGTCTCCATCCTCCGGCGGTTTAAAACGAGTGCGCACTGCTTTTATTCATACTAGACTTCATTTTGATATACCCAAACCTTTGTTACTCTCTAGAAAATCACTATCTCGTAAACGGCTGATCGTCTATGAAGGGCAGCTGCTAGACTAATAGTCATTAGATGATACCTGCAAAATTTATTTGGGAAATGCGGCCGTGGGGTTAAATGGGTTAATCCTTGGCTGTGAGTAGCGTTTTTTGTCACTATTCCTGCAATTGGTTAGACAAATCTCCCTTGTGCTGTGGTTATTTACTTTCTCACAGCCACAGTGTCTCAATAACTCATTCGAGACATGCTGCAGCCAAATAAGTGGCATAAATTTGCATGTCTAAATACAGCAGGTCTTGAACCCTTTGGGTGTCGGTGGCGGTTTTAGTCGCAATGATTCCTGCAGCAATCATCATGACTATAAACCGCTACTGATACCCACTACTGTTTATTAAAATATATCAGTAGACGCTGTTCTTTTGTTCAAGGTGCTGTGAACTGAACCCAACGTGCGAGCTCACATAAAATACACACATTCACTCACACATTGAACACATATATGTGGATAGTCCATTCCTGCACCTCAGAGGATCTGCTCAATTTTTGAAGTGTCTGACATTTTGATAGCTTGTATTTGAAATTTGTTCAGTGGCCAGAAACCGGAACCAGTATATTCCAGTATTATCTGTGTGAAACCGAGCACCACCAATGAGTATTCATTTTTGATTTTTTTAATTTTTTATTTCAGCAGTGATGAGCCAAAGGTCACAAACGGAGACTCCAGCCCACATCAGCCATCCTCGGCCAGTGCCAGCCCTGCGACCACCCCCACCAGAGCCATGGCTGTCAACCGGGCGCCGCAGGGAGCTGCAGCTGCTGCTGATGATGATGATGGTAGGGATGACAAATAGGTTGATAGGTGCAAGGGAGGGGTGTGTGTACGATTTGTTTGTACACACATCAGGAGCCATGACCTATTCTGCACTTTGAAGGCAAAAGATGGCAAGTCCAATTCTACAAAAACTGACTGGCTGTCTTTTGTCTTCACAGGACACCTCACTAGGTAGCATCGTGTTGCAACATTAACCCATTTAACCCCATGGCTGCATTTGCCAAATTTTGGTTGCAGGAGATGTATGGACCATGATAATTCAAGGGTAGTGCCTGACGGCACCAAGCTAATCTGGCACTACCCTTGAATCATGGTTGATCCATCTCCTGCTGTAGTGCATCAGGGCTAAAGGGTTAACTTCAAAGGAGCCTTCATAACACAGCACTGTGCTGCAGCAGTAAATAACATGTTCAAAGCTTTTGAACACATACTTTTAAAATGAGAATTTCTTCCTGTTGACTATTTTATGAGATGGGTTTGTGAGTTTGTTTTTGTTTGTTGTTGGTTTTTGTGTACATGTGGGCTTTTTCTGTTTGTTGTTTCTTTGCATGCTGGTGTGGGTTTTTTTTAAGTTTTTTTTTTTTATTTTTTTTTTTTTATGTAATGGGATCCTGTTGATGAAAAACAATGATGATGTAACAATAACATATGACTGCAGTTTGAACCCAGGTATGATTTTCTTACTCTGGCTGTCTCAGACGAGGACCACTTTTATGGCAACCAAGATGTGGTGAATGCAGCTGCCAAGGTCAATGGGGATGCAGAGAAGGTCAAGGAGGTAAATCACAATTTATGTACTACCACTAGACACAACCGTGAAGTCTGGACCATTTTCAAGGCACACAATTAACTCATTCAGCCCGACACACGTATTTCCCAAATTTTGGAGGCGTCATCTAACAACTATGCACCTGTTGCAGGAGATGGATCGACCATGATAATTCAAGGGTAGTGCCAGATTAGCTTGGCGCCTATCGCGAGAGAGAGGGGTGGGGGGCGTCTTAGGGGGCACATGCCCCGCCATCAGCCCTGACCCAAAAAAATGTTTTTGTGTGGGTTGTTGCGGAAACTGGTTGTGGTCATTCATTTGTACTAATCAATTATTCTTTTTTTTTTGTAAAGTGTATTTACGAGATTATGGGTGGGCCCAGTATTACCAGGGGACTATTCAAATGCCCCATTCGGCACAGCAGATCTGGTTGTGCCCCTTCCCCACCCCACCACCATCCAGACACCCTCTGAATCCGCCTCTTGAAAAAAAAAATTTCTAACCCTTTGCGCGTCCGTAGAGGTTTTTGTCGTGATGACACCTGTAGTAATCATCATGACAAAAACCACTACGGACATGCAAAGGGTTAAAGTATTTTGGATGTCTGCTGCTGTGTAATTTGATTTGTAATGGTATAGTGTAATGGTATAGTGTAATGGTATTGTGCAAGGCAAAAGAAGAGAAAAGAACAGGAAGCAATTCTTCTGTCTTTGCAGAAGCAGTTGTGTGCTTGTCTGTGATGTTGGTCCTTACATCAAGTGAAAAATCACAGACCAGCACAAATGTTAGTCTCAAGAACTTGCTGATTATGTGTTTTTCATTTGACTGTTTACAAACAGATTTTGACAAAACTGCAAGAGCTGGAAAATTCCTTGACCTTTGACATGAAGAGTATTGGGGGTTCAGGTTACTGTGCTACAGCCACTGTCCCACAGGGGAGTAGCATCAAGAGCCCCACTGTAGTGATAGCCAGCCCCTCTCCCACTAGCATTCAGGGGAAGCCTATCCCAAGCATTCAGTCGCAGCCCTTGCCTCCTATCCCTCACGTTTCTCCCAAAGACTCTGCGGGTTCAGCTGAACATACCAGCTTGATAGCGAGGGAAAGCAAGATGCAGGATGGAAGCAAACACGTTTCACCCCAAATTGGAGCTCACAAGATAACTGGTCATAAACCCTGCAGGATACCCATATCCGAGAGAAATTCACCTCCAGAAGGTCGTAAGCGATATGCAAACACACCAACTGTGTTCATGGCCAAGACGTATCAGGAGGAGATCGAACAGGCTTTGTATGAGGAATCACAAGTTACTGCAGCTGGTGCTAGGGAAGCAGATGAGCACATTGATTGCCTCCCTGGATCTGCTATGCATGATGTGCGGAACCGATCAAGGGAGGCAACTAGTGTTGCCAGGGGGCTGATGCTGCCACAGTGTTCTCCCCCTCCCACTTACGAATCTACCATCAATGATGATGTGGATGAACTGTTTCAAGGAGCTGTATTGGTTGGAGATGGTGACGTTACAACCAGAGCGAAACTTTCACAGTCCACAGTTTTTGTCAGCAATACAGATGGCGAGGTTCATGTAGCTACTGTGCCAGGGGAACAGGCAAATAATAAACAGCCTGAAATGTTTGGACAAAGTGTAGGTAATTTAATATGTGGTATGTATAAAAAAAATGCAACTGATTTGGTTGTGGAAAATAGGGACAAGCAGACACTGCATAACACTAGACCAAGCAAGCAAGTGTCACCACCTGACAAAGAGGCGTCACCTTCAGACAATAATGTGTCCATCACCCAAGGAAAAGCAGAGTCAGAAGATGTTGAAAACAGTGGAGACTACATAGCTCTTGACTCGGACGCTCAAAGGCGGCTTGTGGCAGTGCAATCAGACAGTGATGGTTTCCAAGTGGATGGAGCTTACCTTATGCCTGGGGCAGAGGACATCGCTGGCATTGCTAGTTCCTTCTCTGATATGTCATTGCAGACTAACAGCGTTCTCAGCATTGTGGGTGAAGTGTATGAAGTGTATGAAGCACTGTCCTTCACCAGCCAGGATGACCTTCAAAAACTAGCAGATGATGACCCCTGCATACCGAGCCACACTTCCAGTCAGGAAACAGCAAACTTTGAAATCCATGGAAGCTTGGACATAAAAAGTCTCTCTGACATTATGGAGTTGGACCTAGAACATTCTGTGGATGATGGTGTGGTAGAGATGTCCTTTTCCACAGAAATAAATCTGAGAAAAGTATCAAAGGATGATGCTGAGTGGGGAAAACAGGAAGGCACATTAGACAATGAAGCTGAGCGGCCAGTGTCTCCAGAAATGAACAAAACTTTGTCAAAAGAGAGCCTTAATAAATCAACATCATCTGTTCTGAATCGTACTGAGGAAGAAGACTATCCTTATGAAAAAGAATTCTTGTTAGAGACAAGTAAAATCAGCTCGGAGGATTCTGAGACAAAAGATGAAGCAAGTAGAGGCAGGTTAGAGCATTCAGAGATGAAAGATGAGGCAAATAGAACCAGCCCAGAGTGTTGTGGGACAAAAGACAAGGGAAGCAGAAGCAGCTCGCAGCATTCTGAGACAAAATATAATCCACATGAAAAAGAATTCCCTACAGAAACATGTTGGAAGATATCTCCACCCTGTGAAACTGCTGTATTATCTGAAAGAGCCACACAAAGATCACCTATAACCTGTCTGGAGTTACTGAAAGCTTATGAAGAATCATCTGCATCTTCTCAGGAATCACTAAAGGTCTGTCAGAAATCTCCTACAGCCTATGTGGAATGTCCAAAAGTCTGTAAAGAACCACAGAAAGCCAATCAGGAATCACCAAAATTATCGCCCAAAAGAGCAGCAGAGCAGGATTACTATGAATCGGTGGAACCTATCTATGAACCGTACCAGTCAGTGGATGATGAGAAACCCATATTGCAGGATGAGTTTTTCATCCCTCCAACCGTGTCATCTGATCCGTCTGACTCGGACAATCCTCCAGATGATGTCCCTGATGTCTTAGCTGTGGAGATTACTGTAGTCAGAAAACCCACTCCTAGGGGTGACTTGAACCCCCATGTGCATGCAGCCATTGCTGCTGTAAATAATACTGCAAACAGTCCTGATGAGTGCAAGCACAAGGGCCTAATTCTTCAGACAGATGAACCATACCCGGATGAGGATGAACAAAAGACGGGCAGAGCCAGCAACCAGACAAACAAGAAGGCTAAAGAAGGTGGGCTAGGGAGCAGGATGTTCAGACGCAAGTCCAGCACCAGCAGCATCAAGAAGGGCAAGGGGGATGTAGTCAGTGATACTGCCAAAGTCACGTCAAAGGCCAGTGACTTTCCCAAGCCAGTTTGTGAGCCCTCAGGTGAACTGAAATCTTCAGAGGACAAGGTAACTGATGACACGACTTATGAGGTCACCGACATCAAAGTAAAATCGTCAACCAGCAAAGGAGGATCCAAGAAGAGAAAAAGCAGGTCACCAGAGAGAACGCCTTCTGAAGCCAAGACTTCCAAAAAGAGGTCAAGTTCAAGAACTTCCCAGAAAAGTCGCCGTTACACTGTGTCCACTCAGACAAGCACGGGGAAAGGTGGTGACGAATATGGCTTGCTGACCAAATTTGAAGCAACAAAGCGAGGCTCCAAACGGGGCTTATCAAAATCATCAGGCAGCAGATCTGGATCCAAACAAAAGAAGTCTCCACAAACATTGGATGAGCCGCTGACCTATTCTGAAGCAGGTAGCCAGACAGACCACAATCTGAGCACCACCTACAACTCTTCTGTCAACTTCACCAGAACTGCCGAATCAACCTCAGACCAGGGTATTCCATCATCGCAGTATTTTAATTCCTCTGGGCGAGAAGATGTTAACCGCAACTTTGGTGGAAGTCAGGAGCAGATCTTTCTGAACCTGCCATTCTCTCTAGTGTCCCACCAGAGTGACCTGGACAATGCCTGTGGAGATCAAGTACAAAATTTCCTCAGCTTGCCGTTCACTATGGTCAGCAGGCCAGAGCAGCCAGACCTTAATAGCCTGGCACATGCAGCCACCAGCACCGTTAACAGTACCAGTGGCTGCATGCACGAGGAGGTAAGCACCTCCCAACCATTGCCTGGTGAGTCACGCCTGAGTACTTTGGAAGAGAAGGCTTTGTATCTGACGTCCTCATTCAGAGAAGTGATGGAGGGAGGGAGGTCGGATCCAACTCTGGCCCAGACTGTGCTGGAGGTGTACTTGACAGCGCCATTTTCACAGCAGCAGACAGAGCATTGTGAAGAGCAGCAAGAGAGCTTTGACCAGGATAACTTCTTAGAAGTGTCTCAGCCTAGTAACCAGACTGGTGACTTCACAGCTGCGAAAGACGCACCAGACACGGACACTGCCTGTACTATTGACCCCCTCATGCATGCCTCCACCAGAGCTGTAAACAGCACCAATGTCTGCATGCACGAGGGGGATAGTGGCTTCAGCATTGCAGATAGCCAGACTGCAGTTGATGAGGACTGTGTGTATGAGGAGACGACATGTGGGTCAGAAAGTCCAATATCAAGAAAAGCTCCGGAAAGCCAGCAAGCTGGAGATGGTTACATCATGCCCCACCAAAACGATGATTTTTCCTCTTCAGCACAACCTGAGATATCTGAACTTACTGTGGAATCTCAGACAATCCATAGGGAAGTGGTGGTGGACACTTCGGATCCAGTGCAAAAGGAAGACTATGAAAAATCCCTCGCCTCCTGCACAGCTCTTATAAGTCCGTCTGAAGACCGTACCCAGCAAGGATCTTCCAAATCTTCATCTTCTTTACATGATGCTGATCACCAGGCTTGGCGCAGTGCATGGAGAAAATGCAACTCGCCTAGTAACAGTCCTAGTGCCAAAAAACAAAACGGATCCTACTCGCCTGTTTTCTGTTTGAGTACCAGTGAAGCCATTCCTATGCACATTGAAGGCTTTGACAAATCACTGGATATGCACATTGAAGTCGGTTTAGATTTTGAAGTTGACAATCCTGAGACTTCCACATCAGTGACTGATCAGCCAGGTAGGACCGAGGGTCATTATGTGAATATGGAGTTCAAACCTGCTCCAGAAGATAGACTTTATCCAGGAGATTCCAAGTCACCAGTTCAGCATGCTAGTTACGTTGACATGAGGGACCTTAGGAAGCTTCTGAAAAGTCAGGAAGATGACTGTCTTCATGTGTTAAAGGACAACCATGAAACTGTGCTTGAATCTGATTCTGATCACGTCTCCAGCTCAGAGACTTTCTCTGCTGATGTTATGGAAAAGATTGTCTTGTCCGAGACTAACAACTTAGTAGACATTGAAAAGGTTGACGAAAACATGGAGGGAAATGCAGTGATAGATGAGATTAGTCCCATTGTGCATGCTGTCACTGTTACTGAAGACAGTACTGCGGACTGCATGTGCACGGTGCTTCATGTGGAGGCAGATCAAGAGATACAGGGAAAAAAGGTAGAGGTGTATGAACAGGAAGAAAATACTGCTGCTGAAAAGACCATTGAAGAGGAGGGGAAATTGTATGGAATCGGAGAGCAGGCAAATGAACAAAGCAAGAAGACAAGTGTACAGGCTAACCAACACAACGAAAATGTAAAATCGGGGAAAGATGGACATGAGGTAACTGTTGGAACCAGTGAACATGATGGAGAGAAATGTTTGGATGAAAATAAACAAGCAACAGAAGAAAGCCTGGAGGCAATTAAAGGGGGTGGAGACAGTACAAATCAACTTACAGGCAATGAAACTATTGAGACAGTCAAGCAAGAAACTGAAGGAAAAGTGGAGGGAAATGAAGGAAAAGGGGAAAGCAGCGAAGCAGATGGCCAAAAGGAGGAATTCTTCATTGGAGAAAACAAAAATAAAGATGAAACAAGTGTTGAGGCAAACCAACAAGAAGAGGTAGATGAAATGGAAACAAAGAAGCAAGAGTGCACAAACACGGACACCAGGACACATAGTGAGGAGAAAGATGTACACTTCAACGAGCAAGAAGACGAGAGAATTGTACAGGCGAAGAATTTGAAAAAACGGAAAAGTACAGAGGCACAGAAGCAGACTTCCCCACATGTTTTGCGAAATACATCCAGTACTAACTCACGAACACAAGTATCGGACACAACAGGGTTTGGTGACTCACCTCCTAGACAGGGGATTTCACCTTCCAGTGATCGGGAATTCATCACTATTGAAATCATTTCCATGCCTGTGCCTCCCCTAAAGCCAGGGAAGGAAAACATCCCCTTTACGTCCCTCTCTCCTGGGGGTAGCAGAAATGCAGATGGGGTGGATTTGGGTGCTGGAGGGGAGAGTGTCATACCCAATGGGAAGATTATGTTGGAAATGAGAGAAAATGTCAGCCAAGAGAACACAGGGTCTACCTTGGGAATAACAGAAGATGCAGCAGTTGAGCAAGTCTCAGACTACTCAGACGAAGTGTGTGTAAAGGAAAATCAGACTGCAATTTGCATGAATGTGAAAGCATCATGTTCTGATGAAGAAACTTATGGACAGGATGTTGGGGAATTTCCATCTCAGGCAGATACCGTGTGTGTTTCTGAGCGGCAGCCCACCTCTGACTTAATAGGAAGTGATTCATCTAAAACGCCTGAGTCCAGAAGCGCAGTGGAATCGTCGTCCACATTTGAACGATATGGTGAAAATGCCAGCCATTCTCCATCTAGCCTTAGCGCAAGCTCCTCAAGTGCCATTGGCGATGTGCACAGTGAGTCCAGTCATGTCATGGTTATCACCAGTGACAGTGCTATCGGCAGTTCTCAAGGAGATTCAACTCTTAGTGCAAATCAGGGCACAGGTGACAGTGAAGCAGAACGAAGTAGGGATGAACTGTTGTCTTGTGACAGTGCTATCAGTAGTCAAGGAGAAGCAGATGTTAGCAGCAGTACTGATGTTGCATACAGACACTTACATAATGAGTCTGTTGACCTCAGACACTATGATCAAGGAGCCGACAGCAATGAAGTCGGTGATCAAGGAACTCAGGAGATGTCATCTTCTCATGAGCTTGATAGACCTGCCCCAGTAAGCAAAGAACCCTTGGGCCAACAATGGCCACAGTGGGATAGCCCACAATCACACAGGGTGCTTGAAAGTCAAACTGACACTGTTGCTAGGGCTTCAAACAGTGACGATACGTGTTGTAATAAAAAGCAAAAGTCCTCAAAGGAAATTGTCACTTCAAAGAGCTCAGTCAATGTCGGAGGTTTTGTCTTTTCGTCTGTGTCTGAGTATGTGTCCAAGACCGTTGCAAGCATCGGCATTATGTTTACATCTCCTTCAGACAGCTACATACAATTTGACTCCCTTGCCGCCGGTGGAACTAAGAAGTTGTCAGAGTTTCTGAGTGAGAATGAAACCAGTTCTGATCATTCTGCCTTGGAGACTGAAATCACTTCTGAAGTTTGTGAGCTGCATTCACCAACAGACAAGCAGTCAAGGGAGCCTCAGAGTCAAACGAGTGATGTCTTTGTAGATCCATCGCATGAAATGGCAGGGAAACAAGAACATGCACAACATGGTTTAACAGAAATTGCATGGGAGCAAGAAGTACTGATGGTTTGTTCTGTTGCTGAACTAGCAGAGGAGCAGCAAGTAGTGAGGAGTTCTATGCTAGAAACAGCAGATAAACAAGAGACGGAAGACGAACTTCAACAAGCTCAAGAGTGTTTGGGATGGCCCCGCCCAGATACTCTGCAAGAAAATGTGGAACAGTCCTCGATAGAACACACAGAGGAACAAGAAACCAGAGAGGAAGTTGGCCTGTCAGAGGGACCAGAAAACACAGAACAACTTCAGCTATCAGAAGGACAAAAACAGATGGATTCTGTTCTTGAGCTGTCAGAGGAAGCGCACATGGCAGTAGAATCTGTGATGGAACCAAAAGAAGAGCAAGAAACTTCGGAGGTGTGGAAACCTCTTTCAGCGGATGATGTTCATGTCGGGAGCTATTACACATCTGAGTCATACACATGTACTGCTGTTGAAAATTATGAAGCACAACGGTTGGAATATCATGAGATATCGTACGATACTCAAACTGAGGATGGGTCAACGTCGGATTATATGTTTGAGACAGAGTACCAGAACACAGCTGCTGCCTTTTCTGATTCGTATTCCAGTGATCAGGATCCATATTCAGATGATCATTACCCCACACTCATGTCAGATACTGTCCCGTTCTCTGTACATTACGTGCCAGACAGTGCCACTTTCATTGCAGATACTGCACCCTTTGCAGTGGAACATATGACCAGTGCTGCACACTACTCTCCTGCGTATACTCCCAGTAACCCATACTCTGTTCAGCGTTTTTCTAATCATGCTTCTTTCCGAAGTACGACCCGCTTCCAAAGTCAGCACGCTGTGAGTACTGCTGCCTTCCCTTCAATGCAGCCAATCCCAGAAGATTCCCCATACCCTTTTCCGTATGACTTAGCTTCTGCCCCCCTTCAAGCACAACATAGTGCCTCACACAGACTAGATAAACATCAGGCTTCGGAAATTTCAAACCCTTGCTTTTGCAACCCTCCTGTTGAGCAAATTTTGGGTGAGAGTGGATCATCGGAAAAAGAAACAGAAATGGCAGAAACAGAACAAATGCTAGCAGGATGCCAGAGCTCTGAAGACACGTTGCCAGCGTCAGATAGCAGCAAGTTAGAATATGATCCAAATGACCTGCTCACACCAAGTGCCAGCGAAGAGGGTGAGGCATTTGAGGCAGGATACACTGAGGGAGAGTCATTTGAGGCGGGGTACTTGAAGGATGAAGCGTTCGAGGACAATTATGTGGAAGAACTGTATGAGGTACCAGTTCGCATTCCAGTTGGAATATTGACTGTTGGATTCCAGTTGGAATACTTCATTTTTTGGTCTCCAGTTTGAAATAACTGTGTGTAACCCTTTGACTCCCAGTACTAAATGACGTCGATTCTGTTAAATGGAAGTCATTTAGTTCTGGGAGTCAAAGAGATAATGGGAGTTTACAGTAATTGAACAACCATGTACATAAGAAAACTGTCAACTGCATGTGCATGCGTGCCTGCTGGGGTGCGTTTGCTGATGCTTTTATCTTCAGATGTTCACTTACTCTGGAGTTTTGTTTTGTTTGCTTTTGATTGTGTTCAGGATTTTGTATTGCTTTGTGTTCAGTTGTGTTCTTGTTCCAGCATTTTGGGGGAACATATTTCTTTGAGTTGATGTTTCAGCAGAATTGTCTGTGTTGTAAAATTTTTCTGTTTGCTTCTTTAACTCATTCGAGACATGCTACCTATGGATATGTGGCTTATGCCGCATATCCAGAGGCGGCATGTCTTGAATGAGTTAATTCTGATCAGAATATGTCTGTGTAGCTAGAACAGATTTTCAGCCACTATTCATGTGTAATATACAGATGAGTAATGAGATTGTGTCACGAGTTAACCATCATTTGGAAATCTCCAGTGTGTGAAATAAGTTTGACTAAAATAGTTCAAGGGTAGTGCCTCTAGGCGCCAAGCTATTCTGGCACCACCCTTGAACTAAAGCCATTGGTGTATATCCTTATCTGTAAGTACTATAATGTAGCTTGCATACGGCAGTGTACAAATTTGAAGCTTTTAGCCTCAGTATGATATGGGTTAAAAGCAAGGCTTACTTGTTAGTCGGCAGGCCTTCCCTCATGTAAAATAAAGTTTTTGTGTCTAGTGTATAGCAATTTGCATATAAGTAAGGGGGTTAGGAGGTCATAAATTGAGAGTGAGGCAGTATAGTTGGCTCCTTTGCGCTTGTGGCCTCTATGGGTGGCTGCAAGCACCTGGAGGTTGACCCATTGAACCCACAGCTGCATTTCCCAGAGTTTGGAGGTGTCACCTAAGGACTGTACCAGTTGTGGAGATGGATCAGTCATGGTAACTCAAGGGTAGTGCCAGATTAGCTTGGTGCCAGCAGGCGCCAAGCTAATCTGGCACTACCCTTGAATTATCATGGTTGATCCATCTCTTGCCTTAATGTGTCGGGACAAAATGGGAGGCGTCACCTAAGGACTGTGCCAGTTGTGGAGATGGATCAGTCATGGTGATCCAAGGGTAGTGCCAGATTAACTTGGTGCCAGCAGGTGCCAAGCTAATCTGGCACTACCCTTAAATTATCATGGTTGGTCCATCTCTTGCCATAGTGTGTCAGGGCAAAATGGGAGGTGTCACCTAAGGACTGTGCCAGTTGTGGAGATGGATCAGTCATGGTAATCCAAGGGTAGTGCCAGATTAACTTGGCGCCAGCAGGCGCCAAGCTAATCTGGGACTACCCTTGAATTATCATGGTTGATCCCTCTCTTGCCATATTGTGTCAGGGCAAAATGGGTTAAGAATGAATGTAGTCTAGACCACTGTACAGGGAATTTAAGGCTAGGGATATCTACACAGATTATGGGTTTGTAATTCAGTTCAATGTAATGCAGCGTCCTCTTCCGTTCCAGGAGGGAGGCGATGATGAGGACACGGGACCTCTGACCAACAACTACTACGAAGAACCCCCGCACGTCAATGACGACGACGACGACGAAGAGGATGCAGACTTTAATGCATACCAGTTTCCACCCTCCAACCAGCCTGTGGTTGCCCCTCCCACAAACACACTCTATCAGGTGAGTACCCCCCCCCCCCCCCCCCCCGGACACCTGTGTGTAAACCTCCCCTAGACACACCTGTGTGCACACCTCCCCTAGACATACCTGTGTGCACACCTCCCCTAGACACACTGTTGGGCAGGTGACTATACGGTGAACAGACTGACCTATTTAGTCTTGATAAAAATACAATGTAGTGCTCAGACAATAGGGTTCAAGTGGATTACTGAAAAATTGTTCACCAAGGGTGTTGGGTCGAGCCCAGAATGCAAGGTTCACCGAGCATTCCGGCTCCACCAGATAACATGCAAGGTGAACAACCCATGAAAGCCCTAGTACCTAAGCAGTTAACCCTTTTAGCCCCAAGGTCCCATTTCTCAAATTTGGGAGATGTTGCCTAAGGACTATGTACCAGTTGTAAGAGATGGATTGATCATGATAGTTCAAGGGTAGTGCCAGATGAGCTTGGCACCTTCAGGCGCCAAGCTCATCTGGCACAACCCTTGAATTATCATGAGCAATCCATCTCCTGCTGCAGGGTCTCGGGGCTAAAAGAGTTAATACCACATGCCTCCTCCTGCTTACTATTTTTGTGTTCTGGAATGTGACTGAAACAGCCTTCAAGGTGGACTCCGTGGCATGTTTGTGTCTGACGCCTCTGAAATTACAAGTGTGCTTCAGATGCCAGCAAACCCAATTATCATCTCTCATACCAATCCGACAATTCACGACAAAGACACTTGCACAAATATCCTGTGCTTTCGCAAGATGCTGCCACTGCTTTCTATTATTCGTGACAAAAAGAAGCCTATGCCTGACGTCAGACTGTAATTTTAAAGTTGGTATGGCGCACTTCCCTGCACCATGCAGGCGTCATTTCAATATGCATAAGTCCTGTTATGTCACTGTTATGTGGTAGTGGTCATAGTAGCATGCAGTCATATCAGACACACTCAGGTAGGGTTCTTTTAGAAAAACCTCACTAAGTTGCAACTCATCACACGTGGCACAAGGTTGAAGACCACACTGGAGTAACAGTTCCAACAGTACTTTATTCTCACGATGCACACTTAGCACAATGCATCCACACTTTGATGCACTATCTCTTAGAAAATGCATCCTCATTTTGACACACTCTCTTGCACATACTTTCTTTCTAACACTCTCTTTTATACTATCATGAATTTCCAGATCAATCCCGCAGATTACACAACTCAACCAATCAGAAAAGAAAACATAACCAAAGTCATTAATATTCATTAAAAGCACACTCTAGATTTTTCTGCAATCTTCCACTAAATTCTAAGTGCATTACGTAAGCGTCATGAAATGTAACCAACATGTGTACTACAAAACTTTGAGGTCATGTTTGAGGTCACTAGAACAGACGATCCTTTTCCAGAACCTTCCAGCTTAATCTAGGTTGGACTTTGCTACAAGTTAGCGAAATGTGGAACATTCTAGTCACACACAAAATGATCGCAATTCTCCATGCAAGAGGAAACGAATCATACTAAAAAGGTACATAATTCTAATCTAAAATAACTCAAAGAAGTACCCAACGGAGAAAGAAACACGCTTAGAAAAGACGGGTACACACAATTTATTAATATTTCGGGTAAATACCCTTTGTCAAAATAGACAAACAAACAGAGAGATTAGCCACTACTTATCTTCATTGGCAGAAGGAATGTGGAATGAGTTGCCACATTCCTTCTGCCAATGAAGATAAGTAGCGGCTAATCTCTCTGTTTGTTTGTTTGTCTATTTTGACAAAGGGTATTTACCCGAAATATTGTGTTGTACCCGTCTTTTCTAAGCGTGTTTCTTTCTCCGTTGGGTACTTCTTTGCATATTACACGCTTGACAGTCACCTTTTTGGTCTGGATTGTTTAAAATAACTCAACTGAACATCGGATCTTTCCTATGATCAACACACACATGCCCGAAAAAGAACAACACAACCACAAACGTAATGGTCACACTTTCAGCTTGTGTTCATGTCTGGTCGTCGGTCCATTTTTGTTGCTAGGTAAATTGAAGGTTCCTAGGTAAATTGAACATCAGTCATCCACCCCAGAAAACGCCATGTGAGTGGTATAATATAAGTTATTGGTAGCAGGGGTTTGCTGACATGGACCCTTGTAGTCCTGAGGGAGGTCAAAGGAACCATTGTACACCGAAGGCCTTCGGGGTACAATGGTTCCTTTGACCTCCCTCAGGCCTACAAGGGTCTGTGCAGCAAGCCCTTGCTACCAATAACGTATTTGTTTTCATTCCTCCACAATTTTCGTAAAAGAAATCTAGAAATCTTCCAGCCTGGATCACGCCCTGGCGCCAAGCTATTCTGGCACCACCCTTGAACTAAAACAGTTGATCTATCTCCTAATCTGTAATGTAGTATTCATAGGACAATAAGCACATTTTACAAAATCACCCTCAGGATGTAATGGGTTAATTGTCAACCAGGTGGAAGCAACCCATGCTTACATTGGTGAGGATGTGGACGAGTTGAGTTTTGACCCAGGAGACATCATCTACGTGGTCAAGTTTGACAACGATGAGGAACAGGTAGAATTCTCACTCTCAAATAAAAAAAACAATGTTTTATGCATGAAGATGTTTTTGTTTTTTAATTTAAAAATCAATATTGGCATTTTTCTAATGAAAGGCCATTTAATTTCCACAGGAAAGTACCCAAACGCTTTGAGTGCTGTCAGTCTGCAACAGCCGCCTGAATGTTGCTCTCTAAGCATTTTACTGCTGAGAAAACTTGAACCCAATCCAACTGCAAGAGGCTTAGATCCTCATGAGCCTCCGCAGTTGCGGGGGCTCATGATGATCTATGCCTCTTGTCGAAACCACTCTTGTGTCCATGTTCCTGTGATGGATGGGGGGCGTCTTTGTTCAATTTACATGTATTTCAAAAACGCTGTCTGTGTCTGTTGGCAGGGAAGGGGTTAACTCATTCTCGACATGCTGCCTTTGGATACGCGGCTTAAGCCGCGTATCCGGAGCCGGCACGTCTCGAATGAGTTAAAGACAGGTGATCTCTCAGAAGGGCGTTCACTCAAAACAGGTTCAGCTGTACTGTATCTATGGACAATGTCCCTCACATAATATGTGGTCTGAATTGGCTTGTCCATTTTTTTTTTCTTCAGGATGACGGCTGGCAGATGGGAGTGAAACAGAAAGATGGACTGAAGGGCGTCTTCCCAGAAAACTTCACACGCAAGCTATGAGCCGTCAATCAACGGTTGTTTCCTTTCCTCAAAACTTTGCAAAGTGCAAACAGTTGCTGAATAATTACTTTCGTACAGCCAGGATTTTAAGTCGCTGAAAGCATCATCCATCAACAGTTGTTTTCTTTCCTCAGAAACTTTTGCAAAATGCAGTTGATGAATAATTATTTTCGTACAGTCAGGATTTTAAATCGCTGGAAACACCACCAATTTGAATGGGCATTCAAGAGTTATTTTCTATGGTGATTAAAACAAGATAGCATGACAGAAACCTTGCGTGTAAGATGCTAGCAGTAGCTGTTGCCTGACCCCCACCACAATCGTGTGCTGGTTTGTGATTGGGACCTTACGGCTTAGAGCCATAAGAGCCAAAGTCACAGACCAGTTTACCTGGTGTATATTTTCAGTGGGATCCCAAAGATATGAGCATTAGATCTTGCTGCAAACCACCACAGTTACTTCAGTTCTGTGCCTTTGTCGGCCTTCAGCCGTTCTCAGCACTCCTTTACTTTTGTGCAGGTCTGTGATTTTGGACCTTATAGCTGACGCCGTAAGGTCCAATGTCGCAGACGAGCTGATACTGTTAAAAATGTTCTTGCCAATCTAGTGAGCATCAAGATTTTGTTATTTTTATTATTGTTATGAAAATGTCATAGTCTGAATTGTATATTTCTGCAAAGCGTCATAAAAAGAGACATATTTTGTATCGCTTTACAAAGTATGAATTTATTATTTTTTGTGTGTGTGTAAGATATAACTATTGCTGTTACCTTTCTCTGTATAGAAGCTACTGCTATATGATTATCACTTTGTGTATTTTTCTTTCCAACAAGCGCAGATGTTTTGTTTATACATAAAAGAATATATAAAGCCAGACGTGAAATATTTCAGTTTGGAACACTGCTGAAGTAGTTCAAGAGCGCTCGTTTTCGCTCTTGTGATTTGATTTGATTATTTTCGTTCCATATATTTCTCAGGTGCTACATGTACTCAGGTTATGGCACTTGCTGAAGTTGGGGAAAAGGACTAAATAAAATTTGGGGGAAAAAAGCTGAAAATGTGTACAGCCTGCTGAAATATGTACATAGTTGATGGGCATTTCTCTCGTTATTGTTAAAGACTTTGCTGCATTGTCTACTGGGGGGGAAACCGCAGGTGCAAGAAGTTAACCCTTTCAGCCCCATAGGTGCTTTTCCCAAATTTTGGAAGTGTTGCTGAACGACTATGTAGCAGTTGCAGGAGATGGATTGATCATGATAATTCAAGGGTAGTGCCAGGTGAGCTTGGCGCCTAAAGGCACCAAGCTCACCTGGCACTACCCTTGAATTATCATGATCAGTCCATCTCCTGCTGCTGCATCCCGGGGCTAAATGGGTTAACCTAAATCAAAATCTGGTCAAAAGAAGGTCATGTTGCGTAGTTTGCTCCTTAGGCTTAATTCATCTGTGAGAGGCACAGATTCTCATGAACCCCTGCTGGAGCAGGGGCTCATGAGAATCTATGCCTCTTGAAGGCAAGGGTTTGTTCAATTGGTATGTTTGATTGAAGAAGTCCTCGACATTGAAGCAAGTGAAGTGCGCAGAGTGAGCAAACAGTACACAGTGTCCACGCATTCAGCGTTCCCCATAGAAATGTTATGTGAGAGTTGCTGTGCCTGACTAACCCTTTGCTTGTCGGTGTTTTTGGTTCTGGTGATTCCTGCAGAAATTCCCTATTTAGGAAGCTACTGACACCCAAAGGGTTGATTATCTGTTCATCAGCTGATGCACACATTCCAGAACTGTGTCAGAATTGAAATCTGTGCGTAATAAACCCTCAGTTGGGCGTTAAGGGGAACACTGGCATTGACTAATTTTGATGGCATGCAGTGACCTTCTGTTGGCCTCCCCTAATGCTGTTCTAGGGAAAATCTCGTTTTTACTTGGGACTTTTTTTTTCCTCAAGAGCGTAGTGATGTCTTGATTATTTTCTATGTTCCTGAAGTGTTTGTCTTTCAAAACTGTTGTTGCACTATTTGTTAGTTTTCCTTTCCTGCATGATGTTAAATGATTCTTGCATAAATACTAAGTAAGTCGTCCCATGTAGCAAGTGGTTATAGGGTGTGGATATTTCTCTCTCTAGAATATATTTCAGATCGAATATTTTGAAGAATTGTTGTTGCACAAATTATTACTATTAAAATAATTAAATTTCTGTGCCTTTGAGGCATCAACATTATTACTAAAATCTGTTCACTTTAAATTTGCCATTTGGACTTGCTGTGTTTTATTCGCATAGTGTTGCGTTGACGGATTTTTATCTTTTTTTATGAATGAATGAACAATGAAATTTTTGTGCCTTCATCCTTTATTCATCTTCTTACACTTGAAATGTCTTGTATATTGTGGTAAAGATCACAACTTACCCACTGATAAGGCCTGCGAAGGGGAAAAAAAAAAAAGACTACGTCCATTTTTGTGAAAATTAAGATTTTCATTGTAATACAATGAAAATCGTGCTTTTCACAAAAAAGGATGGACTGCCTTTTTCACTTCGCAAGGCAGAACCGGTCCAAATGTTATATGTGTGTGCTAGGCTGTGATTTTGACTCTTCAGACTCTTTTGCAGACCAGCACGCTGTTGATTTTCAAATACTGCTGTAGATTCACCTTTCATCCAGATTGGAATACAGCACAACCAGTTGTAGTTCTGCAATCCTCCTTGTTTAGACTGAATGTTAATTAGAATATAAATTATTATGTATGTATTGTTGTTTAGTTTATTGTAAAAGTGGTGTGTTCGGGCATTGTGCTTTGTTTGTTATGTGCATATGTCATTGTATTTTATTTTTGTGTACAGATTGTAAAGCGCTTAGAGCTTTTGAGTAAGATTAAGCGCTATATAAGTACCCATTATTATTATTATTATTATTATTAAGCAACCACTCATTTTTCAAGACAGGTGTTTTCTTAGTAGAAGTCTTGAAAGGATAAAAGTGTCACATGTCATTAAAGACAATCATTTAGGCGACTACAGCCACCGAAATGATGGTCTTTAATAACAGGTGATCTCTCTTAAGGGTGGTCACTCAAAACTGGTTCTGTTGTACTACCATCTGTCAACCACTCCTTGTGTCTTCCATTTTTCTTTTTTTTCTGTCCCCCACATAGCTTTGGTGCTAATACTACTGCAGATCTACTGTTCAAGAGAGGTGGAGGGGAGGGGGGGTGGAGTTTGAATTACATGCTCCTATCCTGGCTGAGAAATGTGTGTTGATATGTGATTTCGGACCTTGCAGCTGACCAACACATGTGTAAACCACTAAAGCATAGGCTTGAAAACATGCTAGAATTGAAATATATCCTTTAAATAGATTTTTTTTAAATTGGAAAATATTTTTTATTGGAAATGCACTGCATGGAACTTGTTCATTGATTTGCTTTGTTTTTTCTTTGTTTCTCCTTCATGCTGTATTTCATAGGGATGTCTTGTTTTGTTCCTGTTTGGTTCTGCTTCAGTATTCATTCCAATTTTGTTTTATATTTTGTGCTCCAACCTTCCTGACCCCACCCGGGTCTGCCCTGGGGGACTTGGGTGGGGTTAGGTACTTTTTAGTTCCCAGGGTCACCCTGGTCAGCCCCACAGGGTGGGTTTTCCTTTCTATTCTGGGGCATGTGTTTCTGTCTACCCGAGGTTCATTCATCTGTATTTGCCTTTTTAAAACTCTTCCTACTGTCTGCACTGCCTGTAGCTCTTGATATTGGATGTGTGTTGCCAAATGGTTTTAGCATTATTTAGGCCCCATGTTGTAGGTTTATTTAACGTAGTGTACCGGCTGGCGACATACATTCAATATTCTGTTTTGTTTTTTTCAAAAGCAGTGCAGGCACGTCCTGAGAAAGCCTTGTTGCTGTCGGGACGTTAAGCAATGTACAATCAATTGCTTTACATGCTCAGAATGAATGTGAAATAAACAATTGCCTGTAGCACGTGTGCAAGTCAAAATCATAGATATGAAACTTAACCCATATCATGCTGAGGCTAAAAGCGTCACATTTGTACACTGCCATATGCAAGCTGCATTATAGTACTTACGTTACAGATAAGGATAGACCAATGGCTTTAGTTCAAGGGTGATGCCAGAATAGCTTGGTGCCTAAAGGCACCAAGCTATTCTGGCACTACCCTTGAACTATTTTATTCAAACTTTAAGGGTTAACTTACAAGTGTGTGCTGGTCTGAGGAGAGTGTGTGCTGGTCTGAGGAGATTATAGTGTAGGGCTGCAGCATCTCAAATCACAGACCAGCATCAGATCTGCCATACTATGCCCAAACCTAGTATGCCCATTTTTGTGAAAAATGAGATTTTCAATGTCTTAGGTTGAAAATTTTGCTTTTCACAAGGATGGGCATTACTGGTGTTTGCCACAGATGGGCAGGTATATTGACTTCCATTAAAAACGCAAAAAGTGTCTGTAAGTGTACCCGCAAACAAAGAGCCATCCTTACAGCAAAACAAGAACATTTTATTTGTTGCTTCAGATGTTCAGCCTACTGTCTGAGCTACCTTCACATAAAAATTGGATGAGTTATGGCCCATGGCTATCTTGGAGGACACAGGGTTTCATTAGTGGTGGAAATAAGCAAAACTGGACACACTTTGTGAAGCAAATTTCCTGATGAGTTTTTAACACACAAGTTGTGTGGATTGCTTATGATGATATTAACTGCTTCAAATGAAATTTGACTCGAAACATTTATTAGAGAACCAGAACTTCCAGTGCACATCATTTTCTTAATAAATCTTATTTGATTTAATGTGAATTACTTTCAAGCCATTTATTATGCTCCAGTGACTGACACAGAGATAAAGAACACACCCATACCCATTTGATCAGGTAAATATGGCCGCTAACCTAAAAATAAAGAATTTTTCATTTTCATGTTTGTATGTCGTGTTGATTATTTAGGTGCCTTTGACAGACGAAAAGTAGGTCAAGACCAAACAGGCTGGATTTTCATGCACACCGACCCTAGTGACACTGCACATTCGTTGGCTTTCAGCTGTGTCCTCTACATTGCACATTGGTTGGCTTTCAGCCGTGTCCTCTGCAGATGCTCCCCATTTCACTTTTAATACCCTGTGATGGTAGTGTCACTGATGACGTCATAAGACATCGATGTTGTAGTTTAAAGACTAAACATTCTATTTGCAGACGACATAGCACACTCCTCATAACATTTTCTAATAAATAACGTCAAAATAACCCAGATTAAAGCATATTTATGAAGAAAAGCGCTGTGGTTAAAAATTCGCTTTTTTAATGGAAGTCGGTATATATGTTCATGTATGTAAGCTACTCTTGTATGTTTTGTGTACAGAGATACCTGATGCTAAGACCTTTCTATGCATGCTAATTTGGATGACCCCTCGGAAAGGTCATGGGTCACAAGGGGTCACGCAGTAGGTTTTTTTTTTTAAATTGCATGTACACTTGTTTTGAGCAACCATCTTTTTGTCTGTCTGACACCCCCCCCCCCCCCCTCCCCCCCAAAGAGACAAAAAGTTATCTTAAGGAGTGTCTCCTGTCACGAAAGACCATCATGATAGTCTTTCATGACAGGTGATCACTCAAAACAGGCTCTGCTGTACCAAGACTTGTTCAAAATATTCAAATTGTTGGTTCTGCTACAAGTATGGCTTTTCCTACACCTGTTACTGTTTTTCTGTTCCTGTTCACGTGAAGATGTTCTTATCACGTACATGAGGTTCACCCATTCTGACCATCAGTAAGAATGTGAACAAGTCCTGTTTTCTTTGGAGGAAAAAAATGACGTGGACACCCTCCTTTGAAAACGTTAGACCCATGTGTGTATACTGGTATTACTTTAGTTTAAAAGAGGGTGTTGGCGTCCTGTTTTCAGCGATCGATGGGCTTAAAAAATAGCTGATGTTTATGTTGATTGGGGTGGTGGGGGAGGGGGGAGGAAGGGGGGGGGGGGGGGAGGAAGGAAACGCTAAAACAATCTGAACGACGGTTCTAGTTTGACCATTATACAGATTTCCTTGTACATGTTTGCTATCAGAGTTGAGAGCATGTATGTACCGTTAATTCAATGTGTTTAAAGTTTTCAACAAAAAAAAAAGGTGCTACACATTGCTTAATACATGCATGTCCTAGTAGTGTGTTTAGTGCAGGTCACATTTTCTGGTCACAATATTTCATGTAGTCTCATCAAAAGTTCTGTGTTTGTGGCTACGTTCCACATTGCTTGTGTCTCTAGTTTCTCGACAATCATTTTCATCCAACATCATTAGCAGTCATTTGAGCCAGTCTCGCTATGTGACTGATTTTGTAAAGCCCTTTCCGTCTGCACTGGACTGATTTTGTTAAGCCTTTTCATCAACATCATGATTGCATGCTGGGCTGTGATTTTGGACCTTACGACCCATGGCCATAAGGTCCAAAATCACAGACCAGCGCACTTTTGTGGGAGGGGGAAAAAAAACCAGCTGATCAAGATTCTGATAGCTGCGCGGTAGGAAATATGTAAGCTTATATGTTTTGGTATGTTCATGTTTTATGTCATGTTTGAATTATTCTGTGCAGTTTTTTCAGTTCATAATTTGCTTCCTTCTCCACCATGTGCTCTTTTTTTTTTCCTCCCTCGTTGCACCCATTGTAAAAAAGACATTTTGCATGTACATATGTTTGACCTTGCTGTTGTTTTAACTTTGATTGTTTGAACATTCCATTCCAGTTCTTGTTTCAGTGATCACCGTTCAACTGCACATGCAGGGGCGTATTTTTATCTATGCCTTGTACTGTCAACATTTATATCTGTGCCTGAAGTGGGGTAGTTCATCTGGAGGTGTTTCTATGACTTTTCATAATCACCAGCTTTATAATCATTCACATTTCTTAGTTTTTATGTGTGGAACAACCTATCTGATATCTTCTTCGTAGAAAGGACCATACGGTCTAAATGCATCCACAATGTGACATTTTGTTTTTCTGTCGAGCGCATTGTACCGTTATGTGCCTTTTCCCATGCTCAGTTGTACAGTGTCAATCAAGGGTGCCACTCCATGGTCTTTAGAGATCCACGGATGCCTGTACAGTGAACATTTATTGCATTATTTTTGTATGTCATCCTAGTATGTACATGTACCTATGCAATTCAGCTCATACAGCTTTAATATGAAATTTATCCTGCAAGTTAACAGAAATACTCAAGGTGTGAAAAAATACTTTTTTTTTGAAAGGCCACATTGTGCAACAATTCAAGAATGATAATAACCCTGTTACCCTCTGAATAATCAGACATACCTGAATGTGCTTGTGATGAATACTTCTGCCATTGTGTGGGAAAAGAAAAAATGAAAAAAAAACCAAGTGCATTCTTCAGTCATATATTTATACCTATACTACACGTGTGTGAATGTTTCTGACAAGACTGTAGACCTAAGTCTGCTCATCTTGTCCCAAATTCCCTGAAAAATATCTGTTTAACCTTTTGCTTTGGTAGCGGTTTTAGTTGCGATGATTTCCGACAGGAATCATTGTGACTAAAACCCGCTCCCAACATGCAAAGGGTAAAATTTGACAGTTGTTATTATTTCAAATCAGAACCACTCTTCATGATGGTCCTTAACTTATTGTGAGTAGTATAGAAGATGGCCTCAGTCTGAGGATTAAAGGGCCAATCTGAGCCAGTAAGAGGCATAGATTCTCATGAACCCATGCGGCCACAGGGGTTCATGAGAATCTATGCCTCTTGCAGATGCAAGGGTTAGATCCCCAGTCCAATGATATAAATGTCCAATCTCAGTCGACGAGAGGCGTAGAATCTCATGAGCACCTGTGACTTCCGGGGCTTATGAGAGTCTGTACCTGTTTCTGACAGAATGGTCTGGATGAAGACTTGTTCTTTGCAACTTTGTGATGTTTTCTGCGTGATGGCAGATTGATTATTTACTGCAGACTGAATGTTTATTTACGCAAGCTGTTTACTTGCTTGATGCATAATCGCACTGCTAATGTTATTGGCACTGTTTGAAATATGCACCTGTGCTAAAGCAAAATTAAGGGGTTGGTGTTTTTCAGAAGTTTGAAGGGCAGGAGGGAAGTTGGTGGGAGGGGGCGGGATTAGGGTGATGGTGTATTGCATAGTCATCTTATTACAATATACAAATCTGCAATGAACAGCACTTGCATGTGGAAAAAGGTGACTCCTTTTCCTTTTCTTAAACTTGGTCATCTTATTTTCCTGCCATATTTTACTGTTTTCAATTCTGCTACAATTTTGCAAGTTGCAGATGCATCCTCCCTTAACTTTGTAACAGTTGCAGGAAATGGATTGGGCGTGAATGTTAAACAGCACTGGTAGCGCTTGATCAACTGGACCCCTTGTATTTGTGCCCCAGCTAGTGAGACACTATCATTGAATATCATACTCAGTCCAAATTTGCGATGTTTTGTCACAGCAGATTTGCTTGGCGCATGTTTATGTGTGCTAAGCAGACACTAACCTCAAATTTCCGCGACCGATTCTATTTCCAGCATAGTTTGTCATTGCTGAACTGTTCAAGATGTGGGCATGTGCATCACATGCCCTTTTTGTCATTTGCGCTTCCCACATTTGAGACTTGCTGACATTGGATACGCAGCTGAACACAAAGCTCCGACAGGATGTGAATCGACCATGATAGTTCAAGGGTGGTGTCAAAATAGCTTGCCGCCTTGTGGCGCCAAGCTATTCTGACACACCCTTTAACTATCTTGGTCAATCTGTCTGAAAAACTGTGATGTAGACCGCAATGGGGGTCTAACAAAGTTGAAAACTTTGTCCTCAGGATTTAACAGTGCAGCACATCTCAGTTTAGTGAACACTCTTAACCCTTTTCATCCTGATGCACTACTGCATGAAATTAATTTGACTATGATAGTTCAAGGGTGGTGCCAGAATAGCTTGGCGCCTCGGGCGCCAAGTTATTCAGGCACCACCCATGAACTAAAATGTTGATCCATTTCCTAATCTGTTATGTGGCCTTAATAGGACAATAAACAAACAAAATCAGCCTCGGGACACAATGGTTTAAGCATGCAGCCACAAATACTGTTCACGGTACGCATGGCTGCATGCTTAAAGGAGTTCATATTTTTGGGGTAGACTTCCCTCGCTTTTTCATCTTTCATGATTCCATAATCATTGATACATTCCTTGCTCATTTTTTCCCCCATACACTACATGCTTTAATTCAGAATTTGTTCTTGTACAGTGTGAATTCGGTTTATTGTTTAAATAGATGTACATGTTTGTGTGCTAGTTTGTGATTTTGGACCTTCCGGCTTGTGGCTCCAAGGTCAGAAATCCCAAACCAGTATTCATTGGTTTATTTCTGGAAGATTACTCAGTTTAGCTGTAATACATGGGCCGTAAACTAGCTGTCCTAGCCGTGTTTGAATATACGTTTGGGCTTATGACGCAAAACAGAACAGAAAATAGAAATGATTAACCCAATACAGATACTGCTAAAAAAAGAAGGAAAACAATCCAGCTGCAAGAGGCATAAATCCTTATGAACCCCTGCAGCTGGGGGGGCTCATGAGGTATCCATGTTCCTTAGTTTGGGATACAGCGGCATTGAATTCAGATAGACAATCCGCAACCACTGGCAGTGAAGGGGTTAAGCAATTTCCGCAAAGCACCCGCATCAGACTGAGGCTATAAGCTTCAAATTTGTACACTGCCATATGCAAGCTACATTTTAGTACTTACAGATAAGGATATACATGGCTTTAGTTCAACGGTGGTGCCAGAATAGCTTGGTGCCTAGAGGCCAAGCTATTCTGGCACTACCCTTGAACTATTTTTATTCAGAATGATAAGGGTTTAGAATGAGTTACAAAAGTAGATGTCCGCAACAGTGGATTCGCTTATAACAATGTTGGATGTGCTGTTAAAAAATGCCAGATGTGTAGCCAAAGGTGAATTTAACAGGACTTTTTCACAGGTCCCAACCAAAAGGTTTTCTCTGTAAATAACTTTTGACAAATTTTGGATTTAACCCTTATCATTCATATATACCAGTGTGTAAAATAAGTTTTACTAAAATAGTTCAATGGTAGTGCCAGAATAGCTTGGCACCTCTAGGCGCCAACCTATTCTAGAATCGCCCTTGAACTAAAGCTATATCCTTATCTGTGGGTACTATACTGTAGCTTGCATATGGCAGTGTACAAATTTGATGCTTTTAGCCTCAGTATGATATGGGTTAAAGTAACAAAAAGAATTGGGTTCCTGGCTAAACAATTGTATGTATCATAAGCTGATTGGTTGAGCCTGTTCGGACTTTGTGGGCCATTTTGAGCCTACTCAGACTTGGAGGGCTGTTCACGATGAATGCAAAATGTGACAGCCAAATCAAACTCATAAATTCCTTTTTCACATTGTTAAAATTGTTCACATGTAAATATATGAACATTTATGACAAAGTTTTCTCTCGGCGTTTTAGCACAGGCTATGCAGTTGTGGCTGTTCTGTAATTGTTCATATCTATTCCAGCCGCTACTATGCATGTAATCAATCCATTTACAGCTTTTATCTGTATTAATCCGAAATGTTTCAGGATATTAGCAAGTACCTCACCCAAGTTACAGTATTTTTGTATTTTCCTTAACTTACACCACCCCAAAACCTATTCTTGCAACTATATGATGAGCAAAAGATATGTGACATTTACATCGTTGGAAACACGTTTCCGATTGATTTAAATATCGATTTCTTTAGCTCGTCGGTATAAATTAAACCTGCTTGTTCACGCCCCGGTACTGTAAACAGTATTGGTGGCTGCATGCACAAAGGGGTAAATATCCCGAATTTTGTTTCATTGCAAATTATCAAGGATGGTTTAGAATAACCATGATACATTCATGATGCATAGCGTACATTTCCATGCACGATAAAATGTGCTTTGCTTCACCTGTGACTAATGAGTATGCATGTATATTTTAGTGTATTTATGTATTTCTTTGGAAATTTTGGCTTAATATAGCAGAAATGTGAAAACAAAAAAGAAACAGCACCTTCATATCTACCACCAAGGGCTCTTCTGTAAAACGGTCATGCATATCTTGTGACGGGTTAAAACGTTGTTGCTAAATGGTTCTGTGTACCAGAGAAATTCAACTGCTAAACAATGTTTCTGTTTTGTGCTTTATTTTTGTTCCTGTTGCCAGTCGAGTTCTAAGCACAGGCATATTTCAGTATATGCTCCTTTGGTTGAAAAAGGTATGTAGTCTAGCGTGCCTTTAGATTGTTGTGAACAGTTTCAAATCTTTTAACCCCATTCACTGCTGGAACCAGGCAACCACCAGCCAGCTGCAAGAGGCATAGATCCTCATGAGCCCCCCCCCCCCCTGTTTGCATCATTTCTATACATATACTTATGCGAGTTACATAATGGTCAGTATGCAATGGCTTGGTTCAAGTCCACTAGCAGTGAAGGGGTTCGCGAGCGTTGAAAACAAAACAGTGCAATACACAATCAGCATTTTACATGGACCATTTCACATCCGCAATCGGCTAATTTTTGTTACCCATTCCCTTAGTCTGCCCCATTTTACTGGTGTTGGATCTGTTTGTTGCAATGCATTCAATCATTTAATAAAATTATATTTCATGGTTACAGATGTGTGTGTGTGCCTTCCTTGTTCGAGACGGTCGTATAATAAACCTAACACATGGGGCCCAAGACCATTTAGCAACACGCATCCAATATCAAGAGCTACAGGCAGTGCAGACAGTAGGTAGAGTTTTAAAAAGGCAAATACAGGTGCATGGACAAAGGGCAGACGGAAACACATGCCCCAGAATAGAGAGGGAAAACCCACCCTGTGGGGCTGACCAGGGTGACCCTGGGAACTAAAAAGTAGTTAACCCCACCCAAGTCCCCCAGGGCAGACCCGGGTGGGGGGCGCTTAGGAGATGGACGCCACAGTCGCATGGTGCCTGAACAGTGCCTCTCCACACCCAAAGTTAATCGGGCACAACCCGAGACCCCCACCGGGTCTGCACTGGGGGACTTGGGTGGGATTAACTACTTTTTAGTTCCCAGGGTCACCATGGCACTCAAACACATGAGAAAGTCTTGCAACGTACAACCAACAACCTGATTGTGTCCATCCATCTCACAGTCGTTCCTAAACCTCCTACACACGCCATTTCTTTAACTGATAAATAAAACGTCCTTAATTAATCTGCAGTTTGAATAAAAACTTTTTAATGCACAAATCATATAAATGATGCAATGCAAATGGATTTGAAAAAGGTAGGCATACTCGCACACCAACATTCAAACCAAGTACAAATTTGGTTTTCTTAACACAAATGTCTATTGAACATCACAGATTTTTCAGTTTGATATTTTTCAGTTTGATAAGAAGACTGTTTCACAAGAGAAAAATGTTTCAATAAATTACAGCCCATTCTTTGAACGGCACAATTTTTTTACCATCCACACTGAACACTTTCACTGAGAAGTTTCTTTACTAAATTCAACAAACAAAAATGTCAATGCCCACTTACAAAGTAATTTAGAGAAATGCAGTGTGTACTCCCACTTCATAAACAGGGACATCGAATCAGATCAACGGTAAACATTCATTCCAATCCCACAAAGCAAGCATCCAAACAACTGGGCAATGCAGACAAAATTTGTTCAAAAGTTCCATGACCAGTCACTCTTCCAGAAGGGACATAGATTTTCATGATCCCCTGCAATTGCAGGACTCATGAAAATCTATGTCCTTTGCAGACAAGACCATGACTGGTTCCTAAAATGTCCTCAAACTGAGGACGATCGTCCAGATAAAGTTTCACTTCGTTCATCTTCATTTCACTCTCTCACAAATGACGATGAGAAAGCTCACACAAAGCACTCACCATATACCCCCTTGTGTATACAGCAGCAGTCAGTACTGTAGACAGTAACAGTGGCTGCATGCACAAGGAGATCAACACAAAAGAAAAAGTCTACATTTCCGAAGGTGCTCGTATGTCGTCGATCTTGAGAATCATACGGACTAGCTGTGTGGCCAGAAGGATCTGCTGTTTCTTCGCCATCAGAGTCTCAATTACATTCTGCTCTCGCATGTCTGCAACATCAAGACATAGGAAACCTTTACTTAAACGCAAAGTATAAAAGGGACACATTCTCAGGATTAGGAATGTTATCCACGTCAAGTCAACAACAGAAGAGGACAACCAATATTCTGGCAACATTCTTGGAATCATGTCTGATCTGTTTCCTGAACAGATAGGTAGTCTTTCAAGGACAGATCCCTGTAGGAAAATGTCTTCGGGCCCACAACCCCAGCAGAGGGCATGCAGCCATCATGGGCCTGACGACGTTTGCTTTCTGGCAGGGTTCCCAGCACAAAATCACCACAAAATCCACAAACTTTCAAGTACCCTTTGCTATAAATTCAAAGACCAATATAACCCAAAGTAGTGGGGGTGAGGTTGGGGGTTATTTTAATTGTGGAATGAAAAAAAAATTACTTACGCTCCGGACTATAAGTCGTGAACACTGAATGCTCGAACACACCAATACACAAACTTGAAAATTAAAGAGTTCAAGACCTGCGCTAAAAGTTTTAATCCAATGTCGATTGATTTTTGGCATGCTGCACAAATAGCTGAGCGTTTGTTGGCTGAATCTTTCCTCAGCCACTGTTTATACTTAGAAGCTTCAAGCCACAAATCGTTAAAAACACAAGCGCCGGGCATGGTCAATGAGTGAGCGATGTGACCGGAAATAATATTAAAGGGAAATAATCATTCGCAAGTACATCCGGTCGAAATCGAAAGTACGTTTTTGCGTAGCTTTCTGGCAGCCGGATTTTATTTGTTTTGTTTGTGTGCGTGTATTTTGTTTGTTTTGTACATTATTTTTTTAAATTCGAAAAAAAGCCAAGTAAGCAGAATTGTAAAATTCACAAACTTTCACAAACCCTCCCCAAAAATGTCATTTTTCAAAGACTTTCCAGGGCCTGGAAAAAGGATTTTATTTTCCCCAAACTTTCACAAACTTTCCCAATCGCTACGAACCCTGTCTGGGGACCCATCTTTGGAAATGACAGCATTGTTCTGCTCTATCTATCATCACGGAGCTTACATTATAATTGCAGCTGCTACAAACTTCATGGAAACAAAGCTGGCTACCTTAATTTTTAAGATTTTGTCACCACTGCAATTATACATAGTTAAACATACCACTGGTTCCCTTGTTGAGACAGTCGATGCCCAGGCGTGGGTTGTCCTCCTTGACTTGTCGTGCCTTGACGTCGGCTAGAGTGTGGATGGGCGGCAAGCCACTGTTTTCAGCCAGAGCCAGGGGAATGGCCTCCAAGGCTTCAGAGAAAGCACGCACTGCATATTGCTCAATGGTGGAGATCTGCAAGTCATAGAAATATTACAGTTTGAGTTACAGTAATCACACAAGTTGATGACCTGGTCAGGCGTTAAAAGTGAAAACTACCGAAGAGTAAAACCTCCAAAATTTATTCAGGGTCCAGGCACCAAATTAGTAACTCATGGCCACTAAAATCCAAGCCAATGAACAAAATTGGAACCATATGAGAACTACCCTGTTTCCGTGTTTGGTGAACAAAATGCACCATTAACTTAAGGAAATACTATTACTATTACACCCAAACTAATACCTATCTAGTGAGCAAAATTCTATTCAGCTGTCCAACTCAAGCTGATGTCAGGAGGACATTGTCGCTCACCAGAAGTTAGAAACAGGTTATTGTCAGTGTGCAGAACAACGCAAGTTGACTTCAGCCCAAGAACCTTTTACTTATTTGCAGCACAAGTTATAACTGTGTACCAGTCTGTTCAGAGTGACAGCTCTATGAGCCAGGACTGACAGGTTGAGACTGGGTCAATGTTGCATGCAATTCAACCATGGCAGCAATTAGTATGCTGACTGGAAGTAAACATGCGTCAAAGGGGAAGTAACTTGTAATCTAGTGTAACTTTACAATTCACCCTTCTACTATGGTGCTTTCTGTGTTGGTCCAAGACTTTGTACCACATGGCCTGCAGTTGCAAGGTCTAAAATCACAGACAAGTACACATGTAATGCCACTTTGAGTTCTTTGTCCCCCTTTTATGCTTTTGTGCATGATGTGATGTCATCACACCTTGCCAAACAAGAAAGGCAAAGCCATTATCGCTCACATGAATGACCGATTTATATGTGACCTTTGCGACAATAAGTAAAGGGCTGGCTTCTGCGCCAGCAAAATACAGGTATTCTCACAGGCATTTTTCACACAACCCCCGTGACCCTTGACCTTTGCAATGATTCACCTAAATTAGTATGCATAAGGTGGTCTTATCATCAGGTACCTTTGTACCAAGTTTGGGTCTTAAGTTGTGAATAGTATTTGAGAAAAAACATCTTTTTGTCAAAATATAGCTATTTTTGACCTAATTCCTGATCTCTTGTGACCACTGACCTTTCCAAGGGGTCATCCAAATTAGTATGCGTAGAAAGGTCTTTCCTCCAGGTATTTTTGTACAAAGTTTGGGTCTAAAATTGTGAATAGTATTTGAGAAAAAATAAATTTTGTCAAAATATAGCTATTTTTGTACCCATTTCCTGATCCCCTCTGATCTTGACCTTTGCCAGGGGTCACTCAAATTGTTATGTTTAGGAAGGTCCGGCCACAAAGTATCTTTGGGCCAAGTTTGAAGACTGTGGCTTGAATAGTCTACCATAAAATGCCAACATTAATGTTTACCACAGACGACGACGGACAGACAACCACTGGCCCAGAACATACTCACTTCTGCTTCACATGTGAGCCAAAAAGCATAAAAGGAGGAATAAAGAACTTGAAATTACATGAAAACAACAGAAAATAAGATGAAAATTAAATCTGTGATCCTTTTCAAGCTTTGCAGACATGAGCAAAGATAACAAGTATATAAATGGGACCAATTTCAACCAGCAAGAAGCATAGATTCCCATGAGCCCCTCCTCCTAAGCCTCTTGCACATGAGCCTGGAACTATGCTAACCTTATCGGCAGCCTCAGCAACAGCTAGGGAGGCAGCGATCTCCGGAGCACCACCACCGTAGACCACGCGATTGTCACGAACAAGGTTCCTAATGACACAAAGGGCGTCGTGAAGACTGCGCTTAGCCTCTGCTACAATCTGTACACACAGAATAAAATGACAGATAAATGTGCATGGGTGCTTCTGTTGAATTTTAAAAACCTGAAAGGTCCAGAGGTCCAAAGACCACTAGCCTCCAGAGTTATGTAATTTCTAATGGCAGGTAATTTTCAAAAACCGAAATTCTGGCACATAACCGGCACAGAAGCACCCATGGATGTGTGCTGGTCTGTGACCTTATGGCTCTGCAGATGAGTTTAACCTCTCTTTTTGTTAAAGGTAAGAATTCTTTCAACCCATGACATTTTTTCTACAGACAAATACAATCAAAACAGCAATATATGAGCACAATCAAGCCATACCATCTGCGTTTAAGAATGGAATAAACTAGATGGTATCAAGAATGCAACCAGTTATTGAAGACCAGTCATTAACATGGGTGACAGTGCAAAAACTTGCAATGACTGAAAACGGTCCATGGACCAATTATGACCCATGATTTTGGTCGGCAAGAGACATAAATTCTCATGAGACCCTGCGGACACAGGGGCTCATGAGAATTTATGCCTCGTCAGATGGAATGTGCTGGCTGAAGGACTATTCTGTCTGAACCAAATAGCTGAAAATCAGCTTTCTGGGATTTTGAACAAGCAGATCTGTCATTTTGACCTGGAGCTTGAAGCTCCCAAATCAGACCAGCGAATATTTCGCCACGGCCACAATCTGTCACTGAATACCACGTATCCCTACCATTTTGTTTCCACCTCTGATAAAGATGGTCACAGCCCTGGAGTTCTGGCATTCCTCAATAACCAGCATGCGGTCTTTGGTGGTGCCGAAGGTCAGCTCTCTCACAATGCCAGCCTTGCCCAGCTTCTCGGTTGTGAGCTCCTCAAACCGAGGCACAATGCGACCACCAGTGGCAATGGCTATCAACTGGAAACAGGAAAAAACAAAACAAATCAAACTGATAGTCCTATGTTTTGCAATTCAAACTAAAAGCATCAATCAAATGGAGAGATAAAGCACATTGATTTTTATCTTGTTCACTTTATAATGAAAGTATCCAACATATCTTCAGAGCAAACGCTGAGAAACAAAACAAAGAAAAACAAAAATGTGATTTTTAAATTTTTAAGGCAGCTGAAACACTATTATTCTTTTCTTCTTCTGCTTCCTTTTTTGGGTGGGTGGGTTTGGAAGTGGGGTGGAGGGGTGGGTTGATTGATTGATTGATTGTACATTGCTTAACGTCCCGACAGCAACAAGGCTTTCTCAGGACGTGCCTGCACTGCTTGTGAAAAAAAAATAAACAGAACATTGAATGTATGTCGCCAGCCGGTCAAATACGTTAAATAAACCTAACACATGGGGCCTAAATAAAGCTAAGACCATTTAGCAACACACATCCAATATCAAGAGCTACAGGCAGTGCAGACAGTAGGGAGAGTTTTAAAAAGGCAAATACAGGTGAATGGACAAAGGGTAGACAGAAACACATGCCCCAGAATAGAGAGAAAAACCCACCCTGTGGGGCTGACCAGGGTGACCCTGGGAACTAAAAAATACCTAACCCCACCCAAGTCCCCCAGGGCAGACCCGGGTGGGGTGTGGAGGGGTGGGGGGTGGTGGGGTGGGGTGGGGGTGTTGGTGTGGAGAGGAAGAGGGCAAAGGTGCTACAAAAATGAACTACTTCCTTCCAAATAAATAGTAGTAAAAGTATCAACTTGGATTTTTTTCTGTAGAGAAAATAACAATGCTTTTCAGTTTTTAAAGTTATATTCCCCAGGATCAAGCATCTCAACACAGTCAGAAAACTATCTGCAACAGATACTGACAGTATGTGTATGGGTCCTCTGTATACTATCTTAGAGCTTTATGATGCAAGTACAATGCCAAATGTCGAAATTCATTGTTTGGAGGGTGTATTGTTTTTGTATCCGAGTCGCGGATTTATCGTCTGCATCGGCCTTGTTTTGAATTAATATGCATATCTTTGAGGTGATGTCACAAGGCAAAAACCCGGCCAACTATCTGTGTATCGCAATACTGCAGGTCACGAGGTCATTAGTGTGGTGTCAACACGTGTCAGTGTACACGTGTATTAATGTTCTCCAGCATGCCTTCGACGTAATTTTTCACGAGAAAGTAAAATAAACCTTCCATACTCGCTATGGTGTCGAAATAAATTTTTCTCTAAAATGTATTTTTGGGAAAAATACTTACAGACGGCATTACTACTAGGAATACTTCGCTTAGCTTAACAATTTTAGCCCAAAAACTTGTGTACATTACCAGAGGGGAGGCAATCACTAGGGGTGTCGTTACTAGGACACCCGGGGTGGCCTCCCCTCCTCCCTATCCGGTGGCGCGTTCACCGTTTCCCGGCAGTCTCCGAGTCTTAGCTTGACTGCAGCAAGCGGGGAAGGCGGGAGGGACCTCTGAGTAATGCCGTCGGTAAGTATTTTTCGAAAAAATACATTTTAGAGAAAAATTTATTTATTTTCTCAAAATCACTACCGAAGGCTTTACTACTAGGAAGAATGGCAAATAAGACTGAGGAGGGTGCCGCAGATCCTGGGCCACCTGTCCCACGCCCAAGCGCCTCTGCACATAAATTGAGGGTCCCACCCTACGCGCCTACTCCTGACAATTCTAGCTAGGCGTTACCTACGGCGCCTCTGGAGGGAGTGCTGCGCTGCTGCTATGTCCCCCCAGTAAGGCCAGGTTGTCGCACTGGCCAGATAGATCTCATACGTAGAAGCAGGCAAAGGTAGATTCGGCCCGCCAACCCACGGCTGCCACAATGTCGCTGACCGCGCAGTTGCGGTCAAAGGCGATGCTCGTTGCCACTGCTCTGACTTCATGTGCCCTGATACGCAAGATCTTGGTTTGTGCACGGGCGAGCTCTTTGTATGCCTCCCGTATCGCCCAGCAGAGCCAGGATCAGATCGTCTGCGCATATATGTCTCGTCTGCCCGCAGCCAAGGGCAGGAATAGGCGCAAGCGCCCTTGTAATAATGGCTTAGTTCTGCGCAGGTAACTTTACGCGCTCTGACGGGGTCCTTTAGGCGGGATTCCCCATCCTGTTCCGTTGTCCTGAGAGGACGGATGGACAATACTTGGAGCGCCGATGCTGGGAGGCTTTCTTTGCCAGAAACGTAAGGTCTGTGAAGAACTGTATCGAGCCATCTTCCTGTTAGGTCTCCCAGCATTGTCAGCGGAAGCCGGCTGTCTTGCCAATGACGGTGCTCGATCCGATCCGAGAGGTCTTGTACCGGCGCTGGTCCGTGCTAGGTGTCAATAAGTGCCTGCCACCCAGTAAATTCGAATGATGCTGAGGGGTCCGATCTGCTTGGTAACCCCTAGATGAACTCAGCCAAAATGGGGGTAGTCCGGTCTGTGGAGAGAGTTGCTCCACTGCACATCAGGCCTGCCGTACTCTCCACTCTCCATCATATCCGTACTGTCTGAGACTCCTTGAGTCGCTGCTATCACATCCACTGTCGCACCCAAGAAGCCTCTTGGTGTGAGTGCTGACTGTCCATCTCCCAGCGTGCCGCGCCAACTGCTCTGTGTCTGTACAAACAGTTACTGCCAGGCTTGCGATCATCTCGGACGCGGAGCTGAGGCAGGGGTTTCGCCGCGCGTCTGCAAAGGACTGTGATCCAGCTGAACAGTCATCAAAGTCCTAATTCCCATGCCATCCCTGGGCTTGTGGAGCCCCTAGGTACCCGTCCTGAGGGAGGGAATGCGCTGCCGCATCTTAACCCATATCAGCCTGAGGCTAACAGCTTCAATTTGTGCCCTGCCATACACAGGTTATATTATAGCAAATAAGAAAATAGCCCAAAGGCTTTACTTGAAGGCTAGCCCGGATAAGCGTGAAACCTAGCGGCGCCAAGCCACTCCGGCGCTGCCCTTTAACTATTCCTATTCGAACGTATGTCACCCTCTGGTGAACAAGATAAGGGTTAAGATGACTTCCACCATACCTGTTGTTCCCATGAGGTTATCCAACCAAGGATTAACCGCCCCCAACGGCTTAACTTCAGTGAACAGACCAACCGGAGAATCCGTATGCAAAGGTGGTTGGCTACCTTCATGAACAGTTGCCTTAGAAGAATTTTGAAAATCCACTGGCCAGAGAAGATCAGCAACGTCAAGACTCTGGGAGAGAACAGAGCAGATAACAGCAGAGAATGAAATTGGGCGAAGAAGATGGGGATGGATCGGTCACAGTCTGAGAAAGCCAGCTTCCAGTATCACTAGGCAGGCATTGTCATGGAACCCCCAGGGAAAGAGGAAAAGAGGTAGGCCGAGAAACTCCTGGCGTCGAGACCTCCAAGCAGACATCAAGAGACTGGGAACCACCTGGAGTAGAATCGAAGGAGAAGCACAGGACAGAAGTTGCTGGAGGTCTCTCGTCGACGGCCTATACCCGGGTAGGGGTGACAGGCGTAAGTAAGTAAGTAAGTACGCAAGGGGAGTCCGTTCCTCGAAGGAGCCCATCGAAGGTTTGTGGATCCGGTCTGGAGGCGACAGAGGAAGCAGCTTCTGTTCCACTACAGTAGGACCGGCCTATCATCGGAGACTCCTCACAGGCGTAGAGTAGTTGGAAGGCAGCCGGGTGTAGTAACACTCATTACGCTGCCGCTGACCCTGCCACAAGGGGAATCTGCGCATACGTTTAGCTGACCTTCGACGTGTCCGACGAGCGCTGGCCCGATCTCTGCACCACCGGCAGAAGTGCTACACGAAGAAACCTGACCTCTAGTAGCCGGAGCGCACCCGTACCTTCCGTAGTGTCAACCATTGTCAAGTAGCTGGAGTGCACCTGTACCTTCCATAGCATAAGCCATTGTCGAGTAGCCGACGCGCACCCGTACCTTCCGTAGCGTAAGCCATAGTTTCCATCTGACGAGCACCAGCTCTCTCTTGGCTTGACTTCGCGAACGAAGATTTTATAGGAGTTGCCCACGACGTCTGCAGGCACCAGCTACACCACCATCAACTCCAGCCAGCGGATGTATCTGCTCCCCCGTTGCTATCCCGCTGTTATCGGTCAGGCACTCCCTGCCTAGGCGGCAAAACTGGGTGCTGGTCCTACGTCAGACTTGCTTTCGATGCCCCGGAATCCGCGTCGGCGGCGTTGCGTCAGCCAGAGTCCGGGTCCTCCCACCCTTCGCCATCTGGTCCAGAGGGCCAACCGTCCAAATAGTTGCAAATGCAGGGCCGAAGTACTAGTAAGCGCCAAAGCCGACACTAGACGTCACCTAGTCTCCAGGTCCGGGATCCGTCAGTGCCTACTGTAACCTGTCAGGCGTCAGGGTCTCAGCCCACCTCTGTGGTCTCCTTCTAGGCAGAGCATCACCAAGTCGCGCTGTAGCCAAAGCTTCCATCTCACCACCACTGACTGGAGCGAGTGGAGACAATCCTGCCGAGGTGACAAGGGATCCTGTGCTGTCGCCTTATCGTCTGCCAAGTCGGTCCCACAGAAGAATGTCCTCGCGCAGAGCCTTCCACCGCTGTGTTATCCCAAATGACGGGCGAGCATGGAACCTGTCACAACAGCAAGTCCCTTCATGTTCCGTCGCCGCCGGCGATCTCCGCCAAGGAGTAGGCTGCGGGGTGGTACGCCATCCTAAAAGCTGTCACTAGCTCTGTGCGTGTCCCGCTCCGACGGACTGAGGCTGCAAAGTCCCAGGTGTTTTCCAGACACTTGCTAACGGAAGGCTTCACCCTCTCGATGAAACCCCGCGTCCACTAGGGGGAAGCGAACCCCGGGCGCAGTTCTGTCCAAGCCTCGCTTCCTTGTCCTCGCGCCCGAGTCTGTGGGCAGCCGCCGACAGCATCCACACCTCCTTATACACCACTAGCACAGTACCACCAGAAGAGACTCCACATCACTGCTAGCGGAAGTAGAAGTTCATCCTCTCTGGCCATCGGGAGTCTTCAGAAGAACCTGTGTTGTCCGCCGCCGTCTTGCCGAGTGGTCGCCCAATGCCTCCGCTAGATCTCGAAGTCTGCGAGGGAGCGACATGATGCACTGGGCCACTCGATGCGTCAGTCAGTCAGTCAGTCAGTCAGTCATCTTCGCAGCCTTTCACTCAGGGCGATGATGGACGGTGGAATGACGCGACAAACAAAGACGCTTCGTCCAAAGAGCAGCGAATCTGCGATGTGTTGGAGCGCCCCGACCGTCTGCTATGCGTGTCCGTTGTCTACCCCCACTCCGAACTTCGTCCTCCGGGTGTAGACTTAGCGCCTCCTCGACCTTCGGTTCTAGATGTAGGCCACCACTGTCGAGCTGTCGGAGATTACGCGTACTCCTGCCCCATGATATGCTGCTCCCACCCAGAGAGAGCATGAGTCACATTGCTTTCCCTCCAGCCTGTTGAAGTGTTAGACGGCTTGATCGCTCGTCCACGTACGAGTATATCCTAACTTGTGAGCCGCTGCTTCCACTCGGAGAGAAATGCGGGGCACACTGCTTTCACTCCAGCCTGTAGAAGTGTTAGACGGCTTGATCCCTCGTCCATGTACGAGGATGTCCTGACTTGTGAGCCACTGTTTCCACTCAGGAGAGAAGGAGGGGCACACTGCTTCCATCTCCAGCCTGTTGATGTGTTCGTCCGCTTGATCCTTCGTCCATTACGAGGATCCTGACTCGTGAGACGCTGCTTCCCACGGAGAGAGCGCGAGCCGCCCTGCTTCATCTGAAACCTTTTGAGGTGTTTGACAGCTTGATCTCTCGTCCAACCGCGAGGATATCTTGACCTGTGCGCTGCTGCTTCCCGGCAAGAACACAAAGCACACTGCTTCCATTTCCAGCCTGTCTATGTGTTTTTCCGCTTGATCCCTCATCCCATTTGAGGATCCTGACCCGTGAGACGCTGCTCCCACTCAGAAGAGAGCGGGACACACTGTGCTGATGGGTTCACGCTCGTTCCATAATCCAACAGGCAGAGGTCGAGTGTCGAAAGTGAGGGCGATTCCGTCCTGCCGCTGCCATCTCTGTGATCCCAGCGCCGGTGTCGAGGTTGTCGTTTCCCTGAGGAAATTGGCCCTTAAAGCTCTGGTCTGAAGAACGGCTGCTCTTGCCGGGCGCCTCTGATGCTCGGTGTCACCGAGAGATCCCACGCTGCGCCATACCCGAGCTTGTCCGCTGGTCGGAGAGGCGAAGAAGGCGTTCCCAGGCAATAGGTATCTGTAGCGCCCTTCCTCCCGCTGCTGCGGTCGCCCGACCGAACATGAAGGCTTCCTCCCCGCGTAATGCAGGTCCATGGCCACTGTGAGTTCCCCTCTATCTCCAAGGGTGGAATGTGGGTGTGTGGTTGGCACCACCTCTCGTCCACTGCTGACCGACTTAGTTCTTCCCCAATAGGGCTTCGGACATGGGGGATCCGCCCTGTGCATTAGATCTTGTCTGTGGCTCCACTCTTCGACTCGGGACCCTGTAGCCTGTGTCATTTTCCATGTTCCTATGGCGTGGAGGAGGTGTCCTGGTGGTTCACTCGCGACGGGGATGCACTTCCCGTCGGCTGGCTCTAATGACCGAATGTCCGTCCTCCTATGGACAGCTACGGTCCAACCATATTCTGTCTTTGCCTCCTTCCTCGTCTTCCCATTCCTGCCGTGGGAACAAATCTCGCCGCGATCGCTCTACCATATCCTGGCCCTCAAGTGGAGGTGTAGAGTTCACTCTGTGACTCTTATTCCCGTCCCTGACTGAGAGGTGCGTTGAAGACGCGGCCCGGTGACGGCGCTGGTCCGGCCTAGGCTGACGGGCACTCTCCTCTGAGAGGGGGGAGGTCCCTCGCTTGGGCGCTCTCTCTCCTTCCCCTGGGGCGTGATAATCTCGCCCAATCTTCCTACTGCAGGGGGACGGAGCTCCCAATGCCGACCCGTGCCTAGGGGCATATCCCAACGTTGGCGGTCTAGCATACCGGGGCCTCTACGAGGCAGGGGTGGAGCTCTTGGTGCCCAGGCTTGGACGAGGGGCAAGCCCCGATCCGAAATGTTAGGCCCAATCATCCGCTGAAAGCGGGAAAGTTTCCCCGAGGCACCGGCGGGGATACAAGACCCCTTTTATTCTCAATTCCGTATGATTCTGCCTTTTCTGCCCTGCTGTAGCGCCTTCCTCGACTTCAGCTGTGAGATCAGCGCCGGTCTCTCCCTCCGGTAAAATGCCCACAGCTGTGACCTCCCAAGTCCTGCATTCTCGACACGTCCGGCCGGAGGAGCAGCCCGAGCAGGGTAGGCAGACATCATGGCCCTCGCTCGGCTACTGGAAGGCGCCACACTTGGTGCATGTCCGTACCTGAGTACTGTAACAAAGGACAGAAGAAAAAAACAACAGCAAAACAACCAAGTGAAAGCGGGGAACCTCCAAAGAAGAACCGCACTCCCGGTTGGCTTGCCAAACATCACGGCCCAGTCACCGCCGCTGCCTGGTCGAAACTGGTTAGAGTCAGTCACCGCTACTTTACCTCGCCATTGCCAAACCGGTGATACCACAGAAAACCAACACCACGTAATCCATAGACTACATAGGTAATCCAAACACAACACAATGCACATAATCCACCATCCACGAAAGTCCGAACACATAAATCCAAAAGTCCACAATGGTAATCCACCTAACTCCAGCCGGAGCACAAAGTGCACACGGCCTGTCCTGAGCAGCTAAGTGAAGAGACTGCCGGGAAACGGTGAGCGCGCCACCGGATAGGGAGGAAGGGAGGCCACCCAGGTGTCCTGGTAACGACACCCCTAGTGATTGCCTCCCCTGTGGTAATGTACACAACGAGTATTTTGGGCTAAAATTGTTAAAATTGGGGCGGTCCGTGGTGCAGTGGTTAAGGCGCCTGCCACCAATGCTAAAGGTGCGTGGTTCGACTACGGGTTCCGGCGTCGGATTTTTCTCCTCTAGTAAGTGTCACCGTTAATTCAGGCGGACCGTCGGGGGTTCTTTCTCCGGGTACTCCGGCTCTTCCTCCCCCTCCACTTTGGTATCAGTTTCAGCCCACTTAATCAAATTTCAAATACAAACGATTTTGAATTTCCAAAAACTACAGTAGCTCGCTTGAGCTTGCCCTTAGCACCACGTGAATGTTCTGTGTTTATGTACAGTGTGTGAGTGAATGCGCGTGATTCACGTGAGCGTGCTTGTTGGGTTCAGTTCGCGGCGGCGCTTTGAGCCGATTTTCAATTGGGATAAAGCGCCTATTTAATGCGCTTATTATTATTATTAAGCTAAGCGAAGTATTCCTAGTAGTAATGCCGTCGGTAATGATTTTGAGAAAATAAATCACAATGCGGGTTCCACTCGACCTGCTAATAGTATTGTAATAGTAACAATCGTGCGTACAGTAGTGCACTAAGGGCTTGCGTGTTTGAGCTCGCAAACTGCGAGCGTGCGCCATCCACGGTGCCTAGTTTGACCTTTGATCCTTTACCCCTCGGGAACACGCACAGTCTTCCATAATTGACACAGAACATTGGTATTTATACCCACTTTCTGCACTGCAGTCAATTTCACATCTCGCACATCGAAGTCTATGTAACTCAAACCATCATTGGAAACGACAAATGCACCATCGCAGCAGAAACACTACCTCTCTGAATCGAGTGAATGAGAGCCCACACAGACAAAAACATGTTATGACCAGCGATGTGCAACTTTGACACACCGTAGTTTTCAGTGGATCTTTGCAGTATAAAATGTAATAACTCACTATATGATAAAACAGGTTTAAAATCTTGCGAAATCAGAAAGAGATAAATTCTACTGGCGATCATGAATTCTGAAACTCACTAGCGCTTGCGGAACTATATGAAGATCGACAATGACCGTAGATTACTTACTGATTCAGCAGCCAGAAAGCAACAAATTTCAGGTGGGCGGTCAAGCCAAGCTCTTGCTTTACACGTTGCCACATGTCCATATTCCCTTATCCGATGTGATTTCTACTTAGGGGTATCTTGTCTCTTCCTCTTTCTTCTCTTCAATTCCGAGTCTGTCATTGCCGGTGCAAGTCGATGATACTTTCTTTTTTTCTTCGCTGGTTCATCTGCCATCTTGTCTCCGATTGGTTATAATTATGCAAATGACCTAAGGTCGTATAGAATAGTTATGTTAGCTCCCATCGCCTATCAGAAACAATTTTGTTAAATGTCCCGTCAGAAAATTCCGGTGGGCCTCTTTTCGCTTTGAACGGACGAAAGAAAGCATTTGGTGGGACAATAGGGTGGTCACTGTCCAAGTGGGTATGTATACTAAAGACCAGTTTCAGGGTATTCAGGCTATTCAGTTGCAGTAAACTTTACCTCCCCATTTCCTGCTCACTGCATTGATTTTTATATTTCTGTCTGTTGTGCATGCTGAAGAATTCTATTTTGAATACAAATACAGTGGAGTCCAGTTAACACGAACTCTCTTTACACGAAATTCCGGTTAACATGAATCGTTTTTGCATTCCCGGCCGACGGCCTTCTTATTCTGTATTAAAATTTCACTGATAACACGAAATGCTTAACACGAAATTTCGCTTTACACGAAGCTGGTTTCGGTTCCCAACCAGGGCAATTTCACTATTATTCACCTGTTTAACACGAACACAGATTCCATTCACCGAAAACCAATTCACGTGTCGCTCTCGCGCTGTGGAAGTACACATGACAGATCAGAGTGAACTCTAGTCTGTGATTGGCTAAATAGCCTTCGGCTGTTGTAATCTGTCTTCTCATTGGCTAGCATTTCTGTACTGTATTCATGTTGTATCATTCGTGTACCAACACAACCCTTTTACCGATGCGGGATTGTACTTCAGCCTGTGTTGCTTTTACCTGAGGATTGTAACTTAGTATGGATTTTGCCTGATGGATTTACATTAAATACTCGAGCTGTACATGTTTCCTTGTGTTTTCCTAGCGAGCTGAAGGTATGCATAGAAAGTACGATAATGTGCACTTTTAACCTGGTACTCATTCACGCACACGTCTTACACACTTTCTCCTTGAGGGCCGTGATCAATTTTGAGGCCATATTGGTTAACACGAAATACGGTTAACACGAAGTGATTTTCCGTGTCCCCAGAAATTCGTGTTAAGCGGACTCCACTGTAAATAAAAAAAGGATAAATTTTTGTGTTTATGTGTTTGAGTGTGTTTTTGGAAACGAACATACGAATTATGACAGACACCATTTCCCCTTTGCATGACGTCACCCGAACTGCAAGTGAATGCAAACAGTAAAATAACTCAAATAATTATTAGTTGGTAGCTGTTTTTACCAGAACAATACACAAGGGACGATTCTGAATAAATAAATAATGAATAAATGTCAAATTTGAGCATTAAAACCTTCGTAGGAAATTTCCGCTCAGAGCCGGCAACGTTTCTGTCAGTAAAAACCAGAGACCCGCCTGTCAATAGAAGGCCTAATTTTACACAGAAAGTTTCTTGTTTATGTTTCATTTTTGCTTGTAAAAAACAATTTGTACCTAATTTTTAATGGAAAGCAGTTAAATTAACCAAGTTATTAAAAAAATCAGCCAGTTTCTTACTTTTTTAACTGGTTGGAGCATTATCTGTCAGCCCAATCAAGCATTCCTTGCTTTTCGTCTTTGACGGAAATTTCCTAACATGTAGACGGATATGACGTTTTTGTCACGTAACGGATGTGACATGTTTCATTTTTTCGCCAAGTCGTTTTTTTTTTGTTAATAAATGTAGGTCGCCGACTTCTGTAAATAGCCTTAGTTTAGGGAAGTTAATAAATGTAGTGTGAGCGTAATCGTAAAGCCCGTGCAGCAAGCTTAGCAGTGAGCGAGTACAGCGGTTGCACGCTTTCGCCGAGCAGCTTTAACCAAGCAGTGTTCAGAGTGAAGTTAAACTGCAAGGTAGCAGAGGGATATTACAGTCAGTCAGCGGAGTTAGCTAGCGAAGTGAGAGTCTGGGTCAGGGTGCGGCCTCGTTTGGAGCCCTTGACAAGCTGTGTGAGGGTTGCGTTACCCTCCCTGCAAGACCACGGCCAGTGTTCCTGGGTGTGGGTGTCCAAGAGACTATAGCGACCACGGCTGCTACTCAACAGAAGACCCCTCCGGTTCGTCTTCGTCTTGTTTGTCTCGTCCTGCCGGAGGACTCACCAGTGACAGGTATTTATTCATGCCATTTTCCTCAGTTAGCTGCTGTGCTCTCGGGTGTTTGAATGTGTACGTAGGTTCGGAAGTGTATGTTCGTCTAGTTTTTTAGTGATGTTTTAATCGAGTCTTTAACCATGTTTTTTAGGTTGGGTTGTAACGTGGTGGGTGTCGGATTTAGTTTATGTTCGGCTGTCGCCGAGTATCAGTATTTAAAGGGCCATGTTGTAAAATGAATTAAAGTGGGTATCCTTTCAAATATATTTGTATTAAGTCCTAGATGTAATGTAAAGTCAGTGCACCAGTTTACTTACCTTGGCTGCATTATCACGTCGGACGCCAAGCTGGACAAGGAGCTTGACAGCAGGCTGGCAAAAGCGAACAGCGCTTTCGGGCGACTTTTCAAGTGGGTGTGGCACAATCAACAGCTGAAAACAGGCACCAAGATCAGCGTGTACAGAGCTGTGGTCCTCACCACCCTGCTGTATGGTTCCGAGTCCTGGGCCCTCTACCGCAGCCAACTACGACTCCTCGAACGCTTCCACCAGCGCTGCCTGCGTACCATCCTGGGCATTCACTGGAGTGACTATGTCACCAACGTCGAGGTCCTTGAACAGGCTGAAACTGTGAGCATCGAGGCTTTGCTGCTGCGGACACAGCTCCGCTGGGCGGGGCATGTCTCCAGGATGGAGGATCATCGCCTACCAAAGATCACCCTGTTCGGCGAGCTTGCTACTGGACACCGTGACAGAGGGGCACCAAAGAAGAGATACAAAGACTGTCTCAAGAAGTCACTTAGTGCCTGCCAAATCGACCACCACCAGTGGTCTTCGCTTGCTGCGCACCGTGACACCTGGCGCTCCACCATTTACAAGGCAGCTGTCTCCTTTGAGGACTCTCACAGAGCTAGCCTTAAGGACAAGCGGCTCAGGAGAAAAAACAGAGATGCCGCAGCTCAGAACCCTGGCCATACCTTCCCCTGCAGCCACTGCGGTCGAACCTGCCTGTCTCGGATTGGCCTCCGCAGCCACGAACAAGCCTGCAGACGTCGTGGGCAACTCCTATAAAATCTTCGTTCGCGAAGTCAAGCCAAGAGAGAGAGAGAGAGAATGTAATAAGATTGTCACGTGGGGTGGTTGCTGGTGATTATCTGATATCTTTGTATGTACATGTGGATATTTTGATAATGTTGGTTTTAGCAGTGGCAATGTTATTATATAAAAGTGGTTGTGCTAGCTTAATGTTAGTGTAATGGAGTAGTGCAGACCTGGTGAATGTTGAATGTACATAGGAAGCTTTCATATCCATGATTGTATATTTAATATGGCCAAGGCGGGTATTAGGGTGAGACGAGACACAACTCACGTGGTTTGTGAGTAGGTGCGTGTCAAATAGGCCAGAATTAACTGTGTTGGCACTTTGACTGACAATGCGCCCTTTTCCAGTGCACTGGCTTCGAAGATTTCGTCCTTCGATCTCTTCATCTTCCATGACCAACGGTGACGCATCATCGGGAGTCGGAACGCCTTCGCTAGCCGGTCCTGTTGGACAAGTACGTTGGGCTACAGCAGGCTGATTCTACGTTCTGAGCGTCGGTCACAGGCGTGCGTGGGCAAGCGCGGCTACGGTGCTCTGTGGTGTAGGGGTAGTACTCTTACGTTACGAGCCACCCTGTCTAGTGTGGGACAGAGGACACTGTACAGAGACAAAGTTACCCGCCTTGTATAGCCGTTGGCCATATTAGTCATTATCACCTATTAGTCATTGTTAACTGTTAATCTTTTTTAATGTGTTAATACGTTATGAGTGCATGCGTGGGTATGTGGGAGTGTGTGGGGCGTTAGTGGGTTGGGGTGGGGGTTAGAGTAAGAGTAGGTAATAAAAGATATGTTGTTGTTTATCACTGGCGTTGTGTGATTTATTTAGAGTGGGTGGGTTTTCTCGAGTGTCAGCACTCATATTGTCCACGGCGCCCTGACTCCGTCAGGCGTGTCGTGACAGTTTTAACCAAGGGAGAGAATTAGAAGTGAGACAATTGAATTAGACATGCTCCAAAAAATAAATAATTACATCGATTTGGTGCTTTTTTTAGTGAGTTTTCTTGTAGCTGTCAACTACATTCGTTGACCAAACGTTCATAGGAGCGTCACTTGTCAAACTTTCATCAAATTTACTCGGTAAGTGTGTATTTCTTGTGTTTGTTTGCAGAAATTTGATCACTAGTATGCGTCTCCTTTGTTTCCATTTCTTGAATAAAGCATTTTATTAGCATTTCTTTGTGCACCTTGACAATTTCTTGTTGTCAGTAGAATTTTTAGTCGAATGTTGGCGTTGATGACAGAAGGAAGTCACAAACGTAGCTTTCACCGACAGAACAATTGGGCGAGTGCTGGCAAATGTAGTTTTTTTTAATTTACAGACACTAATGTTAAATGTAGTTTTGTTGTCAGACAACAGAGACAGCGATCACAGACCAGTGCTATTGGTATTCAGTGTCCATGCAGTTTCTGTTTTGGATTGATGCAAACAATAATACTCTTATATGAAGTTGTAAAGTTGTGTGCTGAAATGCCTTTTTATTTGAATATGAATTATGTACTTGGGCTTAAATTAGGCAATTATCAGCAAGATGTTGAGAAAGGTTATTGAGAAAATGGGGTGGTATGGTAGGGCTATGATGGATTATATTATTGTATTAAAGTAGTGATGTGCTCTTTTTGTAATAATTCTGTTTATTTTGGGGTATTTTTCAGCCATCATGCCGTCAACTGCATCAATTGATTGATTGATTGTACATTGCTTAACGTCCCGACAGCAACAAGGCTTTCTCAGGACGTCGCCAGCCAGTCAAATACGTTAAATAAACCTAACACATGGGGCCTAAATAAAGCTAAGACCATTTAGCAACACACATCCAATATCAAGAGCTACAGGCAGTGCAAACAGTAGGGAGAGTTTTAAAAAGGCAAATACAGGTGAATGGACAAAGGGTAGACAGAAACACATGCCCCAGAATAGAGAGAAAAACCCACCCTGTGGGGCTGACCAGGGTGACCCTGGGAACTAAAAAATACCTAACCCCACCCAAGTCCCCCAGGGCAGACCCGGGTGGGCTATCAACTGCTTCAAGTATGAAGTGTTATCGCAAGAGACCTAAGGAGAATGAGCCTGAAAAGTACCAAGAGATGCTGCGAAAAGCACTAGAGAGAAGCAAACAGAATCGAGATGCGAGGATGTTGAAGTGGGCATCTGAACCACAGACCCGCGGCCTCCTCCAGGAGATCCAAAACTTCAAGGAAAAAGAAAGGTACGTTAATATTTTTTTTTAATATTTACAAGTGTGTGTGTGTTTATTTTCCCCCGTATAGATAATTGTATGTGACATCAATGCATTGTGTGCATCTACATGTTTTAATTTCTTTTTTCTTTTTTTGTTTTGTTTTTGTCCACAGACAGCGATGGCGTAAATACTACGCAAAAAAGGCTGAAAAGTCACCAGCTCTCAGGACAACAAGGGCAAGCTGTCGTGCGAATACCAGTTTCACTGTGCCTCCGCCTCCATCAAAGCGGCCTTGGGACATGAATCCCGATGAAAAGAGGGAACACATGTGCAATTTACAACGGCTTTGCCGACAACGGGAAACACCTAAAAAAACTTGGTGGTGGAGAAAAAAAGACAGAGAACGTAAGAAAGAGAAGCGAGCAAACAAGAAGAACGGCGCCAACTGCAGCAGACTTTTACCTGAGGTGTGCAGCCCAGTGAAAAAATCAGGAGTATAAACTTTTAACATCAATCAGGAAAAGGCTGGCCCCCAAAAAACCTGCCAAGTTTGCTCGACTCCTGAAGAACTTAGCAAGCAACAAACTGACCTCAGAACAGGCGCAGGCTATCAGCCAAAAAGGCATCCTTAACAAACATCACAGTTACAAGGTGCTTAAAGAAACAATTGCTGCAGCAAGAAAACGATTCAAAGCGCACGCAAAGCAAACAAGAAAAGTGAGAAAGGATGCCATATCTGAAGAGACAAGAGCACTGGTCAGGAATTTCTTCCTAAGGGAGGATATTTCGAGGACACTGCCATCAAAACGATACGCAACGAAACACGGAGCAGGTTATGTCATGCAACAAACCCTGAGGCAGGCGTACGGACTGTTTGTTGCTGAATACCCTTCTGTGAAAATAGGTTATGTGACATTTTCAAAGTTGCGGCCAGGTAACGTCCGGAAAATAGCGGCCACGTTCCTGGACACATGCCAATGTGTATGCTGCATGAGTGTCAGGCTGAAAGTGCTTGCACTGAATCGGACAATCAGCAAACTTGGCATGGACACAAGCCTCAAGCTTGAGAATGAACGGAGCCTGGTCAACATGATGTTGTGCACTAAACTTGGGTTTTTTCACAAACCAGCATGTGTGAGAGGAGAGTGTCAACAGTGCTGCAACCAGGGACAGGCATTAAGGAAGCATTACCAGCCATTGCTCAATGTAAATCCCACAGTTACGTGGTCAAAATGGAAACGAAGTGCTGGAGGCTGAGAGCCTATTGTAGAAACATGACATTCCGGTCGATGCCACATGGTCTGCAAACCATGTGGTCCCTGTGGTGAAGTCAAGAAACTACGTTCCACACCCTGACATCATCCATGTTGGCGACTATGTCACTGCCGAGTTTGTCAGCTTGGATGGTAAAATAGGAAAATACAGAGCGGTGGTCATTCCACAACCTGGACATTTTCCTGATCTACCGGATGAAGTGTGTGTTAAGTGCTTGAGGCCAAAAGACAATGGCAGATACTGTCTTTCCAACTGTTGATGACATTTCTTTTGTGCCATTAGGTCAAGTAAAAAAACCACCACAACCCACTATCAACAACAGGGGTCACTATTTTTTTTAAAAGCATTTTTCCATTCATCATCAATGACAATGCAATGCTGAAGGTGGTGGGGGGAAGGGGGGGGGGGGAGGGGTAGATTGATTGATTGTACATTGCTTAACGTCCCGACAGCAACAAGGCTTTCTCAGGACGTGCCTGCACTGCTTGTGAAAAAAAAACTAAACAGAACATTGAATGTATGTCGCCAGCCGGTCAAATACATTAAATAAACCTAACACATGGGGCCTAAATAAAACTAAGACCATTTAGCAACACACATCCAATATCAAGAGCTACAGGCAGTGCAGACAGTAGGGAGAGTTTTAAAAAGGCAAATACAGGAGAATGGACCTCGGGTAGACAGAAACACATGCCCCAGAATAGAGAGAAAAACTCACCCTGTGGGGCTGACCAGGGTGACCCTGGGAACTAAAAAGTACCTAACCCCACCCAAGTCCCCCAGGGCAGACCCGGGTGGGGGAGGGGAGGGGTAGAGGTATTGTAATATTGAGTATTAACAGCCCTGAAAATGGCAAGTAATTTACTCGCCATGGCGAGTGAATTTTTTATTTGGCGAGTAAAAAAAAAAAAAAAAAAAAAAAATACCCACTCGCCAAATGCGAGTGCGCTCGTGCGTTTTCCAATCCAACGGCTAACCGCCAGCCGAACATCAGGTACGCCGGCGCGTGACCTGACCGCACCGCGAGTCGCCTCTAACATCACTTTGCGGCAGTAGCCGAACACGTCACTCGAACTGTGCGTACCATAACAGTGGTTGGTGACAGTCATTCTATTTTTAGTGACGAATTGGTACGTTTAGCGGCTCGCTCAGTCGCGGCTGCGTTCAGAATCGACCCGACGCCGGGGTCCGTGCGAGTGTAACAGGGCGGGCAAACTGTTAGTTTATGTGTGGTGTCAGCATGTTATTACAAAGTGCGCGCTACATGTTGAACGCGTTACTTGCTGTGACGTCACCGTACATACTATTATGGGATACGGCATCGTGCGTTTCGCTTTTGATCTAGAACGAAGTTGTACGTAGCGGAGAAAAGCAAAGGAAGAGCTGGAATGCTTCGGATTCATCAATCCGGCACCGTCTGATCATGATAATCGCTAAGAAGAAAGTTGCACTTCGACATCGCCATCTCCATCGACAATACCAGAAATGCTACCCCTGGGCCGTGTGTGGCACCGCCGCTACGACACTGTTTTCAGAGTCCATGGCTGTGCTGTGTGTATTTCCATGGCTAAAGCACGACGGCACTCGAATGGCATGCGCAATGAGCACTGAGACAAACTCAAAAAGCAAGTCCAGAAATTTGAACAGAAATAAGTTTGTCAGTTTTTTTTTATCGTGGTCGATCCATCTTCTGGTACACAGCTATTAGGCAAAAATTGGAGAAACACGTCTCAGTTGTGAGTGGTTAAACGGGTTGAAACAAACTTTGAAGTACATCAGTTTACACACACACACACAAACACAGAGTTTAGACAAGTCACACTTTGGTTGTCAATCTGCCGCATTCAGCAGAAAACGCTATATTCTCTGTTACAATACATTATCAAACGATCATACAAATAAATAAATAGATATATGTTTTTCTGTGTGTGAGAGAGCTAGGGAGACAGGCTTTTGCGCGATAGCTCACCAGATAAAGAATCAGATCACGGAAAGGACACACACACACACTGTCACAACACATTTAAAGAGGAGAGAGCGAAATGATATAATTTATTTTAATGATTGATTGATTGTACATTATCGTCCCGACAGCAACAAGGCTTTCTCAGGACGTGCCTGCACTGCTTGTGGAAAAAAAAAAAGAAACAGAATATTCAGGCATGGGAATTAGAAAAGTGAAAAAAGTCTGAAATTTCCAGCGTGGTCCTTCATTCCAGCGACCAAAAAATCAAATGACAGGGGGGGGGGGGGGGGGGGGGGGGGGGGGGTGGTGTAGCGTGGTCCTTCCTTTCAGCGGCCAAAAAAATCAAATGCCGGGGGGGGGGGGGGGGGGGGCAGGAGGGGGGGGTGCTTACCGGATCATGGTCAGGTGCACACTAAACAGCAATCTGTCTTGAACGATATCCTTTCTCACCGCCATTTTCAATAACTCGTGATGCCGCCATTTTCCCCACACGTACAGTGCGCGAGACGGTAAGCCGAGCATGAAAACGGTGCGTTTAGTGTTGTATTGCCCGCTTGCACGGTAAAGTAACGACTGCGTTGAAGCCACAATAGGTGACGCGTAACTCTAGCGGGCGGCATATCACTTGAACCAATGCGGCCTCGCAGTGTATAATGACCGGTGCTCAGTTACTTTTTGCACCCCAATTTTTTTTTTTTTCGGCGGACAACTTTTTTTTTCGGCGGCTGAGCAAATCATTTCGGCGGAAATTTGCCTTTAGGCGGACAATTCCCATGCCTGAATATTGAATGTATGTCGTCACCCGGTCCAATACGTTAAATAAACCTACGCCATGGGGCCTAAATAAAGCTAAGACCATTTAGCAACTTACTTACTTACTTACGCCTGTCACCCCTACCCGGGTATAGGCCGTCGACAAGAGACCTCCAGCAACTCCTGTCCTGTGCTTCTCCTTCGATTCTACTCCAGGTGGTTCCCAGTCTCTTGAGGTCTGCTTGGAGGTCTCGACGCCAGGAGTTTCTCGGCCTACCTCTTTTCCTCTTTCCCTGGGGGTTCCATGACAATGCCTGCCTATTTAATGCGCTTATTATTATTATTATTAGTGATACTGGAAGCTGGCTTTCTCAGACTGTGACCGATCCATCCCCATCTTCTTCGCCCAATTTCATTCTCTGCTGTTATCTGCTCTGTTCTCTCCCAGAGTCTGACGTTGCTGATCTTCTCCGGCCAGTGGATTTTCAGTGGTTTTTGTCAATCTCCAAGTCTCTGCTCCATATAGGAGAACTGCTTTTACATTGGAGTTGAAAATCCGGACTTTGGTGTGTTGTGACAGCTCTCTGGAACTCCACACTTTTTTCAACTGGAGAAAGGCTGCTCTGGCTTTACCGATTCGTGCTCTGACATCTGCATCAGTGCCGCCTTTTTTGTCTATGATGCTCCCGAGATAGGTGAAGGACTCCACCTCCTCCATCGGGGTGCCAGCAAGCAAGACTGGTTCTTCCCTGGTTGCGTTCAGCCTCATTGTCTTTGTTTTCTGTTTGTGAATGGTGAGGCCCACTTGGGTTGAGATGTCGTCAGCAAGCCTCGTGGTCTTGTCCTGCATTTGTTGATGAGTGTGGGACAGTAATGCCAAGTCGTCTGCAAAATCGAGGTCGTCAAGCTGTGTCCACAGTGTCCACTGTATTCCACTTCGTCTGTGCTCTGTGGTCATCTTCATGACCCAGTCTATGGCCAGTAGGAAGAGGAACGGAGACAGCAGACACCCCTGCCTGACACCAGTTCTGACCTGGAGCTCCCTGGTGAACTGCCCTTCGTGGATCACGCGACATGTCATGCCATCGTAGCTGCTCTTGATCAGGCTGACGAGCTTTGCGGGTACACCATAGTGTCGTAGGAGTTTCCACAGAGTCTCTCGGTCCACACTGTCAAATGCTTTCTCATAATCCACAAAGTTGACGTACAGCGGGGAGCTCCACTCCAGAGACTGTTCCACGATGATGCGGAGAGTGGCGATCTGGTCTGTACATGATCGGTTCTTCCTGAATCCTGCTTGCTGGTCTCTCAGCTGGGGGTCAACGGAGCTCTTCATTCTCTCCAGGATGATCCTGTTGAAGACCTTTCCTGGTACTGACAGCAAGGTGATTCCTCTGTAGTTGGAACACTTGCTGAGGTCGCCTTTCTTGGGAAGCTTGATTAGGTACCCCTCCTTCCAGTCAGCCGGCATCACCTCCTCTTCCCAGATCTTTCCAAACAGTGGGTACAGCATCTCCACTGTTGTCTCTAGGTCTGCTTTCAGAGACTCTGCTGGGATGCCATCTGGCCCTGCTGCTTTGCCGTTCTTCAAAAATGCCACTGCTCTTCTGATCTCTTCCCGGCTGGGTCTGTCACAGCTGATGGGTAGGTCGGTCTCTGCCGGCTGGATGTCTGGGGGGTCGGGTGGGCTAGGTCTGTTCAGTAACTCTTCAAAATACTCGGCCCATCTGTCGAGTTGGTCTGCTCTGTCTGCAATAGGCTTGCCTTCTTTGTCTTTTACTGGTCTTTCTGTATGGCCATACTTGCCTGACAATCTTCTGGTAATGTCGTAGAGCTGTTTCATGTTGCCGCTGCCTGCTGCCTTTTCTGCCTCTGCTGCCAGGCTGTCTGTGTAGGCCCTCTTGTCTGCCCTGATACTCCTCTTCACCTCGCGATTGGCTTCCCAGTATTCCCCCTGTGCCCTTACTTTGGCTGCTCTCGTGCGACTGTTGTTGACAACTGCTTTCGTCTGCTTCCTCACTTCTATCTTCTTCAAGGTCTGTGCCGACAGCCAGTCCTTGTGATGGTGTTTCCTGAACCCTACAGTGTCTTTGCAGGTTGAGTTCAGCGCCTCTCTAACTGCCTTCCACTGCTGCTCTGTGGTGACCGCCTCCTCTTCATTTACTAGCTCCTGTAGCGCTTGAAACCAGTTGGACAGCACCAGTTTGAACTCTTCTCTAACTCCAGTTTCTCTCAGGAGGCCTACATTATAGCGCTGTCTTCTTGTTGTCTCTGTGCGGCTTTTCTTTAGCTTCAGCTTCATTCTTAAGGTAAGCAGATGGTGGTCGGAGGCGACATCTGCTCCCCTCCTCACTCGAACATCTTGAAGGGATCTTCTAAATTTCTTGCTAATGCAGATATGGTCTATTTGGTTCTCTGTTGTATGGTCAGGTGAGACCCAAGTTGCTTTGTGTATCCTTCTGTGTGGGAAGATGCTGCCTCCAATGACAAGTCGGTTTAGAGCACAAAAGTCTACAAACCTCTCCCCGTTCTCACTCAACTCCGAGCCTATCCCTGTCTCCCCATCACCTCTTCGTATCCGGTGTTGTCCTCCCCTATTTTGGCATTAAAATCACCCATGACGATGGTGATGTCTCGCTCCGCACATTTGTCCACAGCACTCTGGAGTCGGTCGTAGAACTCTTGTTTCTCTTCCTCGTCCCTGTCATTAGTGGGCGCATAACACTGGATGACGTTCAGCTTGAGCTTTTTCTTGGTTCTAAAGGCTGCTGTGATAATTCTTGGCCCAAGAGGTTCCCAGCCCATCAGCGCTCTCTGTGCCGCTGGTGACAGCATGAATGCTACACCTTCTGTATGGGGGGCATTCTCCTCTTCATGACCTGAATACAGAATCATCTCCCCACTTAACAGCCTTTTCTGGCCAGACTGCGTCCATCTGGCTTCACTGATACCTAGCAGGGAAAGGTTGTACTTTTGCATTTCCGCTGCTATCTGGGCGGCCTTGCCGCTCTGGTACATGGTCTTGACGTTACATGTGCCCATGGTTGGGTCCCTGGATAGAGAGTGGCGGCTCGGTCCTGTGGCTTCCGAAGACTTCCGGCTTTCACCACAGGACGTCATAAGTCTTCTGGTAGAAGAACCTTCCTCCTCCAGGAAAGGAATTACTGTTAGTCTTTTCATCGGCGTTTTTGTAGCTATTTCCTTTTTTGCAGGGTGGGTAAGCTACCCCCACGCCCAACCCCCTTACTAGGAGGACCAGGGGTTTTCTGTCGGGGTCACCTTCCCTTAGACCATGTTGGTTCACGGCACCTTATTTCATTCGGTGCACCCCTCTCACGAGGGACCCCAGACCCAGCTCTATACACCACCCAGGGGACGCGCCTCAATGCCATATGGTCCCAGCGCAAGGACCATTTAGCAACACACATCCAATATCAAGAGCTACAGGCAGTGCAGACAGTTGGGAGAGTTTTAAAAAGACAAATACAGGTGAATGGACCAAGGGTAGACAGAAACACATGCCCCAGAAAAAAAACACACCATGTGGGGCTGACCAGGGTGACCCTGGGAACTAAAATGTAGTTAACCCCACCCAAGTCCCCCAGGGCAGACCCGGGTGTGGATAATTTATTTTAAGGAACATACAGATGATGCAGTTTTTCTTAAATAAATCTGCGGACCCTCTATAATGCTAGGATGGGGGTCTGTATACCCTCTAAAATTTATACCTGGGGGTCTACTGACCCTTTAACCTGTTGTGCAAACAGAAACCCAGCTCTACTTACCAAAAATAAATAAATCAAAAATCCCACCACAGTTCACATGGGGACTTTGTCAGTTATTTCTCCACTTGATACTATCAAAAGCCTGAAGTCAGGACATAAACATTAACTTGGTTATGATTGTCTGTTCAAATATTTGTTTTCAATGCCTCTGGGCAGAAAACACTCTCTAACATTGGGCGTCAAACACTTGTAGTACATTATATTGTTGAGTTGGGGGGCTATTTTCAGTAGTAAAATGTTCAGTTTTGGCTAGTAACATTTTCAGTTTGGCTAGTAAAACTTGGAAGTCACTAGCCAAAGGCTGGTGGGCAAAATTTTAGACTTTCAGGGCTGATTAACTATTATGTCTTCATATGTATGTGCATGTTCATTTGTGTGCATGATTTTAAACGTTGATTTCTATGCTACATTAAAAAAAATACAAGTTGACATTTTCTGGATGTTTTTGAAGAAGGGGGTGTGGGTGGGTGTATGAACAAAAATATTTTTCAAGTTAAATATGCTTCCTTCTTGCCATTGTGGACATAAGTTTAAGTCTGCCATTTGAGAGCTGTATAATTTTCATTTAACTTTGACTGGTGAGGTTTATGTACATATTAAAGTCCATATCTCTTAATGTTTTGTACGTTACGTTCTAAAATTTAGGGGGTAGGGTTGTATGGCATCTGCTAGATTTTAATATTTCAACCTAAATCAGATGCCATCAATATAGTTATGCTACCAATTGTCCAAGCTTCAAATTCATGTGCTTGTTTTTAGTTTTTCTGGCACCTGTAGATTGCCAAAATATGTTTAATATTGAACTTTTGTCAAATTGTGTCCGTGTTCCAGGCGCAAGACCACGCACTGTCATCAAATGCAAGACAGATATTAATTTATAGTCATTTTCTAAGTATTATCATAGACAATTTAGAATTATGTTAATTTGTTTAATTTAAGAGTGTTTTAGGCAATAAAATCATCAGTTACTTTGAACCATTACGTTTTTCAGTTTTAAAGGGTACACATCTTTGAGCTAGATTTCTGTTGATTCTATCATGCTTCATATAATTATTTTTTTTGATTTTATGGACTAATATACCCACTCTCTTGGTTACAACTGTCTTTAGTCTTGTATTCATCAATTTATTTTTTAGCATACATGTGGGTGAAAGACCCGGGTAATGGCTGAACTGGCATTTTACACATTTGCCAGCCTCCTGTGACCCTTGACCTTTCCAAGGGATCAACCAAATTAGTATGCATAGAAGGTTTTTACCATCTGGTATCTGTGTACCATGTTTGGGTTTGAAGTTGTAAATAGTATTTGAGAAAAAAATAAATTATGTCAAAACATAGCTATTTTTGATATATTTCAAGAGATCACTCAAATTGGAATATTTAGAAAGGTCTTGCCACAAAGTATCCTTGCGCCAAGTTTCAAGACTGTGGCTTGAATAGTCTCCAAGAAAATGTCAACGTTAAAGTTTACAATAGACAACAGACGGATGACAACTGGCCCAGAACATGCTCACTTTTCCTTCGTACGAGAGCCAAAAATGTCTTTACCTCAATCTCAGGGCCTCCCACCCATCTGACGGCTGGCAGCTCTTTCTGCAGAAGCAAGTGGTTGGCTTCATCATCAAAGCCCCACTGGCAGATCACTAGGTTAGCCCCCTTATCCTTCACCTGCAAAACAGACAAAGTCAATGAATGTTTTTATTCCAAATTTTCATTCTCAGCCCTGAGTTTATTCCCCCATTTAACCCCAAGGCTGCATTACCCAATGATTATGCACCAGTTGCAGGAGATGAATTGACCAGGATAATTTAAGGGTAGCATCAGATTAGCTTGGCACCTGATGGCGCCAAGCTAATCCGGCACTACCCTTAAACCCATTCAGCCCTGACGCACCAAGGCAGGAGATGGGTCGACCACAATTCAAGGGTAGTGCAAGATTAGCCTGGCACCGACAGGCGCCAAGCTAATCTGGCACTACCCTTGAATTATCATGGTCGACCCATCTCCTGCAACAGGCGCATAGTCGTTAGATGACGCCTCCAAAATTTGGGAAATACGTGTGCCAGGCTGAATGAGTTAAATTATCACAGTTGATCCGTCTCCTGCCATTGGGGATGGAGGCTAAACAGATTAAATTGTGAAATGGAACACCCACATTTGCAACAAAGACTTATCGACACAACAGATTCTACAGTATAAAGCCGACGTGTTTCCACAAGTTTCAAAATGTCTTGAAATGTGTGCTGGTCTGTACACATACAGGTAAAATTATATTAGATACTGCTAGAAGCTTAATCATCAATGAAAGAAGTGTCCCAGCCTCATTCAGGTCAGCCCTCAATTGGAGTGAGGGGACCGAGGGTTGAGGCCGAGCTCACTGTAGCATGGTGTCTGATCGTCACAGTCTATCAGAGACTGGCTGAATTCCTCCATGCAAGAATGGTCCCGAATATGCAAATCTTAACAAGAGTCTTAACTGTGAAGAGTACCGGTGCCTGCATGCACAAGATTAGATGTCTTCCTGAGTACGACATGTGCCAGCCACAGCACCCTTGCAATTTTTCAAGTGTATCATTCAAAATGTTTTGTCACTTTTAATGTAACCCCCACATTTCTTAACTTCACACTTTCACTTACCGACTGGACCATGTCTTCAAACGTCTTTAGTTCATACTCTCGCAGCTTGCGGTAATCCTCCACAGAGGTGACGTCCAACTTATGCTTGGTCTTGGGTTTGGGCGGCTCGAAGGGGCAGGTGAGAATGGCGATTTTCGCATCCTTCACAACCTGTCACAATGACAATGTCAAGGTAAGACAAGATACAGAATGATTGCTTTACTCACCCATAACTGTATGATCCAAAGGCAGTGGAAAGACAACATGTACAACAAGTCACACAAGAAAATTGTGTGTACCAGTCTGTTCAGGGTGACAGCCCTATCAGGCAGGACTAACAGAGGTTGAGACTGGGTCAATGTTGCATGTATTTTTAACCAGACAACTACAGAAAATGTTGACTGGTAGTTCAACATGCAAATATCATCTGTTTGCACCGATGACTAAGATAATTCTATTCATGGTCAATCCATCCATCTAAGGCAAATTTCTGTCGTGCCTGGACTCGAACAGACAATAAAGTTGTATTGTATTCTATTGTATCTGTTAACTCTGTCACTGTCAGCAGCGGTTTTTGTTGCGATGCCCCCTACAGGAATCACCCTGACAAAAAATTATACCGACAGCGAAAGAGTTCAAACGGACATTGGAAATAAAACTAAAAGAGTTAGTTGTTTGGGTTTAACGCCGAGCAGGCAACTAAGGCCATCTCACGGCGGGATGGGTAAAAATCTGGTCAGCCAGACTAAAAGCAAGGTCTTAAGACAAGATGTAAATATAGATTAAAAATCTCAGGCTAAAATGTCTCACGTCTTTAAAAGAAATGTCTACAGACTCTCAAAAAGGGCAAATAAAAAAGATTCACATAGTCTATGAATGCTCAGATCTTGTTAAAAATATTGCATGCTCGCAAGAAATTGAAAATTTTGTCCGGGGGAACATCCCGGAACAAAACCTTCAAGGAGTCTGCTGTGAAGTGTTTATATCTGGTGTCAATTAGGTCAGCACAATACAGCAAAACGTGTCGAACAGAAAACTGCTCATCACAGGCAAAACACCATGGACGCTCATCCTGTTTAAGTAAGTAAGAGTGCGTAACATACGTGTGCCCGATGTGGAGCCGAGCAAGGACAGTCTCCTCACGGCAGCTGCCGCAGCGGAAAGGTAGACTGTCAGACAATGTAGGAAGAGCTTCATGAAGCTTGTTCCCTTCCTCTTTGTCCCACTCGGACTGACACTCGCGGCCTATGTACGCACTAATCACAGGTTTAAAATCACTAAAAACAGTCTGTGCGTCAGGGACAGGGTCACTGCGGGCACTGTTGGCAGCAGAATCTGCGATTCTGTTGCCTTCGATGCCCACATGGCCTGGGACCCAAATAAAAATGATGTCATAATATTCCTTCATCAAGTCTGCGTAGAGCTCTCTAATCTGCACCAGCAGTGGGTGGTCTGTTCCCGCGCCCTGAAGGGCCTGCAGGGCAGAAAGAGTCAGACAGAATCAGGAAGTTCCGTTCCCAAGACTGATAGGCATGCTTGAGTGCCAGCAGAATTGCCTGCAGTTCTGCACTAAATACAGAAGAATGGTCAGGTAGGCGGAGCTTAAATGGGCGTTTAGGATGGCGAGAGGACACTGCAGCCGCAGCCACTCTCCCATCCTCAGACTTGGACCCATCCGTATAAAGACGACAATAGCCAGGAAAACTTGAAAGGAGTTCATTGAGGCTCTGTTGGTATATGGCTGGTGGAGTACAATCCTTCTTGTGGGCGGTCAAGTCCAGCAAGATGTCAGGAACTGGTAGTAGCCAGGGTGGAGTGACGTGTTGCAGAGATTCCGAAACTTTGTCCAGGTCCACTCCGGCCGCCTGCAGATGAGGTCGGACACGGAAGGAAAGTGGACAGACAGCTCCCGGATGGGCATCGTAAATCTCTGCAAATGATGGGTTAAAAACACAATCATAGGCAGGATTGTCTGGATGGGCCTTCAGCTTCAGAACGTAGCCGAGCATGAGGCGGGTGCGGCGGAGCCTGAGAGAAGGCTCCCCTGCCTCAGCATACAGACTAGGAACTGGAGATGTCCTGAAGGCCCCCAGACATATGTGCAGACCTTGATGGTGAATTGTGTTCAGACGCTGTAGAACAGACTTGGAAGCCGAGCCATAGACCACAGAGCCGTAATCCAGTTTGGACCGAACAAGGGCCCGGTACAGTCGAAGTAAGACAATGCGGTCTGCACCCCAGTCAGTACGACCAACGACACGAAGAATGTCGAGGGCCTTCTGACAAGAGGTTCTAAGGTAGTTAACATGGTTGCAGAAGGTCAATCTTTTGTCAAAGATGACCCCCAGAAACTTTGCCTCTTCGGCCACCTGAATTGGCACTCCAGCAATGCTCAGGGTAAGTTTTGGAAAAAATTTCGTCTGGTTAGTAAAATGCACACAGACTGTCTTGGAGGGCGAGAACCTGAATCCGTTGAGAGACACCCACCCCTGGATGCGATCAACGCACAGCTGCAAGCACCTCTCAAGGGACGCAAGTCCTCGACCTCGTGCACACAAAGCAAAGTCGTCCACAAACAAAGAGCATTCAGAATCATCCTTGACAGCCTTTACAATGTTATTTATTTTAATGCTAAATAAAACAGGAGATAGAATGCTGCCCTGCGGGACACCCATCTCCTGTTCAAAGGAGTCGGAGAGGGTGGAGCCCACACGAACATGGAACGACCTGTTAGACAAAAAATTGTGAATAAAAACAGGCAGGTGCCCTTTAAAACCCATGTCCGACAAATCAGACATTATACCATACTTCCAGGTAGCGTCATATGCCTTTTCAAGATCAAAGAAAATTGCATAGACATGCTGCTTGTTGATAAAAGCATCTCGGATAAAAGACTCAAAGCGGACTAGATGGTCAGTTGTACTATGGAAGCGCCGGAAACCGCACTGGAGGTCTGTGATGAGACCACGTGACTCAAGATGCCACACCAGTCAGGCGTTGACCAACTGTTCCATAGTCTTACATAAACATGATGTCAAAGCTATTGGCCGGTAGTTGCCCGGGTCGGAAGGATCCTTACCCGGCTTGGGGATTGGCACAACCACAGCCTGGCGCCAAGATGGCGGAAAACGACAGGTTATCCAGATATGGTTAAAGGCCTAGAGAAGTACAAGGAGTGAATCCTCAGGCAGATGAGTTAGGAGCTGATAATGGATGGTATCTAATCCAGCAGCAGAGTCAGTACATTTCTGCATGGCTTGCTGCAATTCTGAAAACGTAAAGGGGGCATTATAGTCTTCCGAGTTATCTGATATAAAATCACAAGCACAAGATTCTCGCTTCTCCTTCTCTCTCTGGAAGAAAGGTGAATAATGCTCTGTTGAAGAATTATGGGCAATGGTGGAGGCAAGCAAATTGGCCACAGCCTTTTTATCTGTGACCAAACTGGCACCATCTCTAAGATGGCCGACAGAAGCCGAGCCACCCCTGCCCCCAATTCTTCGAACAGCCTTCCAAACTTTTTGGGACGGAGTCCTAGACGATATAGATAAGACGAAGCGTTTCCAGGAAGCACGGCATTCGCGTTTAAAAATGTAACGGGCTTTCGCCCGCTGTCTTTTAAATGTTAAAATATTTGCTTGCGACAGGTTACGAAAAGCACGTCGCTGAGCAGATTTGCATATTTTTTGGGCCTTGCGGCACTCTTCATTGAACCATGGTACTCTCGGCTTCCGAGGGACTGATGTGGAAGTTCTAGGGATGGTTTCACCTGCTACGTCCAACAAAATAAAAGTAAAACAAGAAACAGGTTCTTCAGCTGACATGACCACCTCTTCTGTAAGACGAGACTGACAGAGGGAGGCGAACAGAGGCCAGTTAGCTTTCTTGAGATTCCAGCGCCCCACCGGCGAATCCTCCTCACAGCTGACCGATGACAGAACTACTGGGAAGTGGTCACTACCACACAGGTCGTCGTGAACCTTCCAGTCAAAGTCCAGCATGAGAGAAGGATCACACACAGTGAGGTCTAGAACAGAACTAGATCCTGAACCCAAGTTAGAGTATGTAGGTGAGCCATCGTTAAAGACACATAGGTTAAGTTGAGAAAAAACATCTTCTAACATCTGACCTCTGCCATCATAGTGATCACTGCCCCAAAGGTGAGCGCGACCGTTAAAATCCCCCATAAGAATAAAGGGAGGGGGCAGTTGATCTACCAAGTTAAAAATATCCTTGCTACTGACCCGCAGTGATGGTGGCAGGTTAACACTGCATATGGTTATGGTCTTCTTCAAGGTAACCCGAGCTGCGACAGCCTGAAGACAGGTGTCGATGCTGACGGGGCTATATAAAATTTGGCTACTAATGAGAAGAGCCGCTCCACCCGAGCGCCTCTCCGAATCAGAGCCTTTATGTATAACGTTAAAACCATTAAAGGATACATGGTCAGAAGTCTTCAGGTAAGTCTCCTGAAGAGATATGACTGAGGGGTTATAGAACTTGACTAAAAGACGTAATTCCTCAAAGTTAGCTTGAAAACCACGACAATTCCACTGAAGCATAGAGTACATGATTATGTCTTATCTGGGGGTGAAGAGTTTTTCCCCCCTTTTTCCTTTGCCTTGGAAGGAGTTGAAGAAACAGAGGGGGGCCGGCTCCCGGGCCTCCTCTGGTTCTTCGGAGATGAAGGGGGTGGAGCTGCCGCAAAATCAGCAACGACAACTTCCACTCCCTCCATCCGCTCCTCCAGTGCAGCATATTTGTTTTGAAGGGGGACATCAGTGTTCCCCTTCTGGGCCTGTGCGCACAGCGGTCCCATAGATTTCTTAGATCCCTGGTCCTGGGCAGCGTTCCTGCCGCTAGAGTTAGCGGCCTTGGAAGGCTGACCAGAGCCAAAAGCCTTTGGAGTTGACTGACTAACAGGTTTGGGTGGGGGCGGAGGCTTAGGGGCAACAGAAGGCGGCACAACCGGACCGGCAGTGTCCGCCTTCTGCGCTCCCTGGCTCTTCTTCACCACCGGAGTAGGGTTACTCTCCAGGGGGGAGACGAGCCGAGGCTCCGCCCCCAACCAAGAAGTTGGGGTCTGACATGAAAAGTCTTTGGTGGGGCGCTTGGCTGCCACCGCTGCACTGAATGTATATACTGAGGTGTTAGAGGGTGGGGCAGCCGCACCAGAGCCTTCAACCAGTTTTTTGGCATCCAAAAAGGACAGCCCCTTCTCCACACGCACCTGCTGAATCTTGCACTCGGATATCCAACGAGGGCATTTCTTATCCGAAGCCATATGCGACCCCTGGCAATTCACACACAGGGGGGTGGCTGTGCAGGACTCAGCAGAGTGTCCAGGCCTAGTGCAACGGGCACATGAAGCCTCTGCCTGACAGCAGGTCTTCTGCCCATGGCCATACATTTGGCACTTAAAGCACCGGAGGGGGAGAGGGACGTACTTTTTCACTCTCAAGGAGTAGTAACCTCCCCAGATGGTAGTAGGAGGGGTGGGGGTGCCAAACGTCAGGATGATGGTAGGGAGACGGATCTCCCCAACACCTCGCTTGGAAGCGAAGCACCTGACGTAAGTCACCCCCTGAGACTTAAGGTTCCGTACAAGTTCATCTTCTGAAAGTTCTGCCAAAGCCTGATCTTTGATTACGACTCTTGACGAATTCATAGTCTTGTGGGGTGTGACCTCCACCGGAGTGTCTCCGATGGAAGAGAGCCTCAATAGCCCACTGGAGTGTGCCCGGGTACGGCACTCCACCAGCAAGTCACCAGGCCTGCCAACACGGCTCCTGAGGGTCTCCCCCACCAGAAAAGGATGCATCTTGGTAACAGGTTTCTCCGTCACCTTGCTATAGACAATGAGGAAGCGAGGCCATACGGCTGATGCCTGAGGCGTCGCTTCCCCACAGTCCGAGTCACTGTCATGTTCAATGTTGGTGGCTATGTGCCGCTTCTGTGCAAGTTTGCGTTTTTTTGTTTTATCCATATTATAATAGTAGCCCGCCACCGAGCCCAACAAGGGAAAGTGCAAATGCCGGCGGGTCTCCAGCCGACGCACAATGGAGACTGCCCGAAAGATATACTCAAGGGGTAAAGCCTGATTGAACCGTTTGAGCCACCGCCTTCTATCACACTGTTGAATGCAGGGGAATACTGGCGTAAAGCACCTAATCAGCAGCAGAAGCTATAGCATGGTGCTTCGTATATCAACCCGCATGTCAACAGTGGGATAGGGCTCAACGTGACAAAAGCCGATTGACTAGGCCGGTACGACTAGCCTCCCGTTTAGGTAGAAGTCAAGGCCAAAGTGGAGTGTTGGCACCAGTGAGCCGCAACCCAAAGGGAACCTCAGCCACCAGGATCCTCTTCTCCCCCGACACGGGTCTCCAAGCACGGAAAACACTTGGGATCCAAAGGACCAAAAAGTCACGAGTATTTTTAAGGACCAATCCAACATGGTACGACCTAGGTTAGCACAGCTCCTTAAAAACCGGACCAGTGAAAAGGCTGAACAACATATCTGCTGACATCAAGTCCTAATCCTGGACAAAGATGGCACCCGTCTGCTAGCCCACTCAGCCAGGGACTGAGTGGACTACCCACCCACGCAACGTGGAGGCCGGTGCCGGGTAGGCATAAAACTAAAAGAGTTTTGATTCATGAGTTAAGGCCTAAAATGAATTTTTGGGTGTCAGAAATTGTTGGCTGTTTGTTGTCATTTTATGATGTAAAATAACTTCTGGATTATATATACTGTCAAATGTCAAAAAGAAATATTTTTGTGACTTTAATGCATCAAAAACTGGAAAAAGCGTTGCAAAATTGGCTAAATTTCAAAATGTTCCTGTGTTTTAACTAATGCATATATTATCTCACTTCTTTTTTTTTAAAAAAGCTATTTATGTCCTAAATAGACCTGTGCATGGAAATTGCATTCAGTGCATCAGTATATTTATAAATTGCAGTCATCAAGAGACCACAAAACAAACATTCACACGCAAAGAAGTACCCAACGGAGAAAGAAACACTCTTAGAAAAGATGGGTTCAACACAATTTATTAATATTTCTGGTAAATACCCTTTGTCAAAATAGACAAACAAAATAGACAGTGCAACAAGCCACACAAGAAAATTGTGTGTACCAGTCTGTTCAGGGTGACAGCCCTATCAGGCAGGACTGACAGAGGTTGAGACTGGGTCAATGTTGCATGTATTTTTAACCAGACAACTACAGAAAATGTTGACTGGTAGTTCAACATGCAATATCATCTGTTTGCACCGATGACTAAGATAATTCTATTCATGGTCAATCCATCTGTTAACTCTTTCACTGTCAGCAGCGGGTTTTTTTGCGATGCGCCCTACAGGAATCACCATGACAAAAAATTATACTGATATATATAATCCAGAAGTTATTTTACATCATAAAATGACAACAAACAGCCAACAATTTCTGACACCCAAAAATTCATTTAAGGCCTTAACCCATGAATCAAAACTCTTTTAGTTTTATTTCCAATGTCTGTCTGTCTATTTTGACAAAGGGTATTTACCCGAAATATTAATAAATTGTGTTGTACCCGTCTTTTCTAAGCGTGTTTCTTTCTCCGTTGGGTACTTCTTTGCATATTACACACTTGGCAGTCACCTTTTTGGTCTGGATTAAACATTCACATGGTCACCAAACACAAACTAATGCACTAAACTCATATTCCATGCACAGAAATATTGCAACACGTGTTACAAATATCATATCCAAATATCAAATGAATCGGTCAAGCCATTCAAAAGATACAATCTTTTATTTGTATGCTTCTGGTTGAAAATCACATTTTGAGAAAACGGTCTCAAAACATTAGACAAGCAACACAAAATAGTACTGTGCCATAACAAACACCTGTGGGATTTAAAAAAAAAAGACATTGAATAGCCACATATAGAAACATTTTGCATGAGAAAATGAAAAGCAAAAGGTTTCTCAGGTTTCTTGGATATATGCAACACTGATGAAGTTTCTGCGGATAAAATGTCAAGGAAACTGTCAATGTCATGTGCACAAAATGTCTGCTGTACTGTGTCACTTCAGATACACCTGAGCGATGTGTAAAACCAAATTTGTTTATCATTTACTGTCCAACGCCGACGTCACGAGCATCTTTCACCAATTCAAGTTTCTTGCATGTTGTGGATTTCACCACTGTCTCATCGGAATTTACAGTAGGAGGCTTAGAAATGTTTTCTTTCTCTCTCTCTTCGCTCGGGTTTGTCTGCTCGAACACATCTCTCTTTGTTTGTTCAACCTCGCAGCCGCTAGCTGAGCACCACGCAACTTCTTCAAAGCCGTTTGAGACATTTCCAATGATTACAACTGATGGGCTATGAGAAGTAGCTGCTGAAGTGATGTAAAACGTCAAAAATGCGTGATCTAAATGAGCGATTCTCATATTTTGATCCAGTTGTACGCCATGCGTAATGTGCATTGTGGGACGGTCGGAAAAACCCGAAGCAGCCCGGAGGCTGCCCAGAAAAACCCAAAGCCGCCCGGAACACTCCGCGCGCTCTGCTCATTGGTCAGTTTCCGAAAATAGTATTATCTCGTTAGCATAACGTCCGTAGTAGGAAATCTCCGGTCATTTGTGACATCAGTTTCACGCCAATAGCTATTTATAGAGCCTTTGTGACCTTCAACTAGTTTGTGAATGGGAAAGTAGAGACGGAACCGGTTTGAATGGACCCAAACATGGCGGCGTTCGTCGCTCGCAATGCGGTGTTGTCAGGCTCCAAACATTGGATGTTTTCGAACAAAAAGACGTCGCGAACGCTTGAAACATTGAGCAGGTGCTTCACTTTATTTATTTTTTTACGGCAAATAAAAGGTATTTTATGATATTTTATGGTTGTGGTCAGGGTCTAGGGGGTTCAAACAACCCAAAAATCCAGTCAACCCAAAAACACTTCGGACACCAAAAATGACGTTTTGGGGGTACCATGTCTGGCCTTAAAGTTGGTAATTGTAAACACAGAAAGAGACTGGGATCCAAGGCCACGTAAGTACTGGCTGCAACTGTATATAACTGTCAAAAACAACAATTTGTCCCTGAACTCTGACCTTTGGCATCTGAGGGTGACTCATGTCCTTGTCCACGACAACGCCTTTGACCAACATGGTGTCCTCCAGCTTTCCGCCAACCTTGCCCTCCACCTTGATCAGCTCAAAGTCTACGTCCCTACGCTTCAGGTCAGCCACAGCTAGAATGGCGTTGACGGCAATTTCAGCCATCTGTTGGTGGCACCGGTTGACACTGAAACGTTCAGAAATGAAAAGAGGTAAAGAACAATAATTCAAAAAAAGATATCTTGCAGCATCTCTGCCTTTAGAGGGCAAAAGACAGCAAGTCCATTATTAAGAAAAACAAGATTTACAATGAAAAGTTTAATGTATTTTGCAATGAAAATTTTGCTTTTACAAAAATGAGCATACTGTCTTTGACTCCACAGGACAGATATGAGCCTGTGACAGAAGGTGGAAACAGACGGGTAGCCATTTTTCCAGTGCAAAGTAAAATATAAATGAAAATCAAACATGTTGTGTTTCATATCCTATTTCAAGAAAACTGCATGTAAATATACATACGTTAGTTGCACGCTTTTAAGTTGGTAAAAAGTAAATAAAAACAAAAAAAGAATTCACATATTTGTCGCAGGCAGGCAAAGCCCTTAGTGAGATGCAACAAGCTTGATAAATATTTTTGAACATTTCATGAAAAGTCCCTTCCTATTCTTATGCAACACATCTATGGAGTGCTTAGCGTCTATTTTACATGAATTTTGTGCGAAAACACACATTTTGGAGTTTTTATTTCATTAAAAAAAAAAACAGTCGAGCGTGACAGGCCATGTCCCGAACACCCTGTGTACTCTGACTTGCGCACACACCCAAGCATGGCCTAGCTGTTCCAACTTTTTAATGAACCTCATCTGCATACATATTTCCGCATAAAACACCTATTGTACTAGCCCTCGGGGTACGATTATTTTTTACTTTTTGTGGTAAGCTTTCGTTTTCATGTCCGTTTATCACGTTCGACTATTGGCCGATTTCTATTTATGCGGAGTTCTTTTCGTACCTGCAACTTTGTTCGCAGGTCATATTTGGTCATGTGATTAGCCGCAGTGCTTTCATTCATTGGAAATAGATGGTCTTTTTTAAAAAAATTTTTGCTAAGGAGTCTCAGATCGGATAAACTACCTGTTAATTTTCAAATGTGGGTTTCATATACCTCTTTGTTTATAATCCGAGGTGATAATGGCGGATCAATCGTCTGCTTTTCAGTCGACTGTGATAGACAGCGTGCGGATATAAAGTGGCTTCATGTCCATTACGCTCGATGACGCTTTGTTTATGCCAAAACACAGCATTAGTTCATGTGCGATTTATAATATCTTGTTTTAGTTACTGAGTTTAATCATGAAATTTTTTTTAAATTGCCAAAAGTGGTGTTTTAACCACCAAAAAATCCTTTTCAGGTCTTCGTCAACTTGATTCTCCAGAGGAAGAAATCAAGGCCACTAAAGTTAAAACGAACGCTGAAAGATGCCAGGAAAATCGCATGTCAATTAAGCGTGACCCCTTCTGTGATGAAGCTGAGAGGCAGAAGAATAAAGAACGAAGTTCTCGAAACAGACAACACCCTCCGACAGAGGAAGAAATATGGCGCAAACGTGAACAGGACAGGCTACGTGCACCGAGATAAGGTCTGTGTTTGTTCTGATTAACATGCTTGTAACACATTCCCATATAATTTATTTTTTATACTATTGTGACTTTGTTTAGGGGACATACTCTGGTTGTGATTCGTAAAAATGTACATTTCTACCATATTTATTGATCATCCATCTGAACTCATCTGTGCGTGATGGGGGTTCCCAGCATTTAATCTCTTCAGTTCAATTCCAAACATTATTTTTATTCAGAGAGAAAAAGAAGATGATAACCCTGCCCCTGGCTAGATCCAGGGGTGTCTCGATGGGGAAGCTCGACAGCTCCCCCCCCACCCCCTCCCCGGTTTTCCAAACTGTGTCACACACAAAAATCCAGACCAAAACAGTGACTATCAGGCAAGCATAAATGCATTATAGCAAAGAAAGAAACGCGCTTAAAATAACAATTACAAGTAAGTTGTGTTGAAATTATTCTTTCATGGTACTTTTCTTTTTGGGTTTTCTTTAAAATTGTACTATAGTGTTGTAAACCATTCTCTCTACCCGTCAGGGCCTCAGATCCACGTCGGACATCGGACAATTGTCCGATAAAAAATCCAAATGTCCTATTAAATTTGCCTTCAATCTGTCAAATGTCTTATTGCTTTTTAATGAAGGCGGTCATTGTCCAATCGAAGCTGCGTAAAGGCCGGACATCGTTCGTTCATTTTAATAACTGCGTTACCCGTTACTGGCCGTTAGGCCTACATCACGACATTCAACTTGAAAAAGGACTAGCCTAGTGCACTCGCCCTTTCCTCTTTGCGAAACCGATCGATAAAGGATAGGCTTAGTTAGTGCGTCTGCACCAGCAGTCGTAACCATGCACTGGTTGGTTGTCATGCGCACAGTGGTTTCCCTTACACAGCTTTCGTTTTCGATACTCGTGAATCCGACTGGCGATGCCTCCGAAAAAGAAAATAAAAGCTGATTCAAAGCAGCAACAGCTGAAAAACTTTGGTTTGGGTAAAACCGTTAAAGATGTGAGAGAAGAAACTAATGCATCCGACCAAACAAGCGCTTCTCAAGAGACAGAAGAAGAAAGAAGAGAGGTGAGAGATGTGATAGATCTAGATATGACCGGCGACGCTCCCGATCCACAGCCATCTACATTGTGTGATAATGCACAAACAAAACAGGCAGAACCAGCCGAAAAAGAAGAATCCACTACTACTAGAAAGTTTGTGCAAGCGTGGACACTTTCTTTTAAATGGTTACGTTATGAGAACGAAAAGATGTTTTGCACTGCATGTAACAATGGAAACATGAAAAATGCCTTCACAAGCGGATGCATCAATTTTCGCAAGTCGGCGCTTTCAGACCATGAAGTAACAAAAGAACACAGGGACAGCTTGAAAGTTCCTGCCCTTCAGAAAAACACTGAAGAGATAGCGATCCGCCTTCTATATCAATAATGATTTGATCCTCCCCATGGAACATCATTAACATTTTGAATTGGACAGTATTATCAGTATTATTTTTTGCTCCAATGTTATTTTTCAAAGGGAATTTGGGAAGAATTGATATTCAAGTTTGTATTTGTTAAATTTTTTTTTTTTCATGTGTGTGTGTGTGTGTGTGTCTGTGAAATAACCAATGCTTTTAAATTATTTATTTTTTCTCATATATTCAATAAACAAAAAATTGTGTGCACCAAAATGTCTTATTGATTTAATGGTTTGAGGACAAAAATGTCCTATTGGTTTTTCTCAGGCAGGACAAATGACCTATTGAACCAATGTTGTTCAGGACAAATGTCCTATTGAAGCCCTCGTGGATCTGAGGCCCTGGTCCCGTGTTTCTTTTTTTTGTTTTTTTTGGTTGGGGTTTTCCCGAGACATATTTAGAGTTTGCAGAGTTTACGATTTTTATTTGTTAATACTTTTCTTCTTTCATCTCGGGACACATCACCGCTTTTGGCACGTTTTAAAAAGTTTAAAAGGATGGGCTGATCATATCTACATGCACTTGACCTCCTCCCCGCCTCCACCCCACCTCCCTAACAAAACAAGTTTAATTTGGCACTTCTGATTCTAATATGGTGTTAATTTTCTTATTGAAAAGAATGTTCTACTTGGAGTTTCTGCAGGAGAAATCACCTTGTGTTTGACAACAACACTACACTACCAAGTACTCCTCCGCATGAGGAAAAACACAGCCATTTGTGAAAATTGTGATACTGCTCTATACACCCACAAACCTCCTCCATATGAGGAACACATGATCACATGGCAGAAATAGTCATTATCACTCATTATCACTAAGCTCTTACACTAACGATTACTTAAGGGTTAGTTCAAGGTTGATCAAAATCAAGACATTTCACACCTCTCCTCTAGTGACATGCACCAATGACCACATTGCCACTCTGATGGGCACTTGTGCATGTCCAAGGAAGACAAAGCTATGCAATCTGTGTGAGGCTGGAGACCCACTGTGCTCAGAGAGTGTTGTGTGATAGGATTAGGGGATTAGCATTTACCTGACACCCTGGTCAATCGGCTGCTCACCCCGGGGGGGGGGGGGGGGGGGGGGGGGGGAGAGACACAGCGCAGTTGATTTCTTGCTTTCTGATCACAGTTGGCGTGTACACAGGGGTAGACTTAAACCTAGATGACTGCCACGTATGAGGATGCAATACCATTCGTATGGCACAGAAAGAGGTAAAGCTTTTCGTGAGCCCCTGTGACTGAAGATGCACAATGAAACTCTATGCCTGGCTGAGGGAGCGAGTTGGGCCCCAGTTCAGCAACGATCAGACACTTTTTCCACCAATGGGGTTGACCAGCAGTCAGCTGTTTATCGCACAGCAAGAGGCACTGATTTACATAAGCCCCTGTGAGTGCGTGGCACATGGCACTCTATGTCTGCGTGAAGTACTGTGACAGGTGCAGATAAGGAGTGCCAAGCGAGGATATTTGACTATAGGCTCATGAACACACTATGCTCACCAACCGATCCCGTGAGATAATTGAAAAATACAAGAAAAGAAGAACCATTGAATAGTAAAACACAACTTCCACAAATAACCATTAAAAAAATTTGGGGGGTCAGGCCTGGCGGCAGGGGGGGGGGGGGGAGGGGCCAGGGCCCCCCGCCCCCCCCCCCCCTAGATCCGCCACTGAGATCTACACCAAAGTCCAAGACCAGGCATGCGGTGGAGCAGCAGCGTAAAAACTGGCGCAGAGCGAAACTGGAGCAATGCAGTGAATGGTTGACCCAAAAGTGGCGGCGTCACCGAGAGAAATGTTCAAAAGTATTACTTTGAAAAAAAAGGTAAATGTGCATTTCTCAGTCAATTTTCTAATATTTTGAATTGAATCTAATCTCAGAATTTGTTTCCTTTGCAGAACTGTTCATGTGAGAGGCAGATTCTTTATTCAGATTAAGGTTTTTCAAATAAGATGGCACTTTGCAAGTGAAACTTCCCATTTCCATCTTTATGCCAACAATCCAGCACACTTATAGCATACCTATTGTCTCTGTTACTTTGACTGTTTTGGTGGTCACTATCGTGACTATGGTATACTTTTATCGGACACTGTCTTATTAACTGTACCCCAGGTACATTTTCCATTTTAAACTGTGCAAGACTTCAAATCTCGCTTCTTATGAGTATGTCGCCATACAGCTGGCGGTTTCCAGTTATCCGCGCTTGATTCTCATGGGAAGCAAGACTTGAACACTTTAACATGGACAATGTACCTACATTGTCTGAAAAAAACATACTTTAGTGACCATTTAGTAATGTTCGTGATTGTATTAATAAACTATTATCATATTTTATTCTTTTCCTAGAATGCACTCAGACTCATCCCCGGCCAGAAACAAGCCCCTGGCAATCTGAGACGACCCCTCCACATGTTATCCTCCTCACTTTTGTGAACATTTTTTTTTGTCATACAGAGACTCGCTTTTGTTGTCAAAAGCTGAAAACCCTCATCGTAGGTGCATGTATAAATCAAGCAATGCGCTATTATTTTTCAGGTACCACTTATGTGGCAACATTTCTTCAGTTATAGGATTGTAATTGGTATGCTTACAAAGAGTGGTTAGAAATGAGTTTTTGTGATTGTACATTTATGTGAATAGACTAAATGTGTTGAATAATACTCTAAATGTATGCCAAGATTTCATCATGTATTATGCACAAATTATGTATCAAACCATGTTCTTGTCTTCATTTATTAGATTTTATGTTGAGAAACGGTAGTTGAAAATGAAAATATAGTTTCAAGTGGTTGCGAGTAGAAAAATGCTTTGGTGGTCTTTTCATGTCCTCGCAGATTTCATCACATACGACATATGCTTTTTGCTTAAGACCAGTATATATGCCAATAATACCTTAAATATGGACTGTAATGCTAAGAAATAGGCCTTTGAACTTGACTTTTTTTTAATAAAACAAGTGCTTATGAGGTAAGAAAGCGTTTAAATGTTATTGTTTCTCATGTCCTCATATTTAGTCATGTTCAATATACTCATTAACTCCTGGCGTCGAGACCTCCAAGCAGACATCAAGAGACTGGGAACCACCTGGAGTAGAATCGAAGGAGAAGCACAGGACAGGAGTTGCTGGAGGTCTCTCGTCGACGGCCTATACCCGGGTAGGGGCGACAGGCGTAAGTAAGTAAGTAATATACTCATTCTGTAAAAAAAAAACACTGTCACGACTGATACCAGCAAAATTTCATGTACAGTTTGGCTGGTAAACATTGTTTTGAAATAAAAGTTGTGTTTCTTCATTAACTGTATATTTGTTCTTTCTCTATTGTATTTGTTTGTATCCAGTATATGTCGTATGTGACACAGGACATGAAACTACTCTAAATTTTCTGTGCTTAATTTATAAGTTATAACATTCTTGAACTTGAAGACTTACACTTTTCTGGTGTATTTTAGCATGTTTATATAATTATAAAACAACATTTAAAAGTTGCTAATGATTATGTAAATTGAGAAGGATTTTAAAGGAAGTCATGTCATGTGTCACGTTCAACTACTTCCACCTGACCACCATTTTTTACATGCCTACGGAACACCTGCAACTCATCTTTTATGTATGGTTTTAGATAGTGCAAACACTATAGTTTTAAGGGAGCATAACCAAATATACCAAACCAAAAATAAATCTTAATTCTGCACAATGCATGCCCTCTGTGAGGCCCACCTTCTGTCACTTGCTCGTATGCTGAAGAGCTGTTGCGAGGCTTCGACCTCATCCCCCACCCACACATCATGGTCATCCAGGAAAACTTGGTCAATGTTTCAAACTGAAACCAAAAGTGAACTCACATTTTGGAGCCTAGGGTTGTCATAGCCAGCTTAATAAGAGGCGTCGGGTTGGCAAGGTCCACTTGAAATGTGTCACTAATGCGATGAAGTGTGTCCACAGCAATCTTGGCAGCCATTTCATAACCATCAGCAATGCGGATGGGGTGGATGCCTCGGTCAAGCAGCTTCTCCGCTTGCTCCAATAAGGCACCAGCTAGCACTGCAAAATAAAGGAAAATTCTCATGATGAAGTGCGCACCATCATTTGTTTGTTCTCATGACACATTACGTCAAGTGGAAAATTATAATTCCTTCTACAAAGTTGGAAATAACTCTGGATCAAGATGTTCATTTATTGTGCCTCTCAATGCAATTTCGCTCATTCTTATCCTCATGTCGGTAATACTGGTAGTGCAAAGTAACAAGTCCTCGCGCTGGGACCATATGGCGTTGAGGCGCGTCCCCTGGGTGGTGGATAGGGGGTCCCTCGCGAGAGGGGTGCACCGAATGAAATAAGGTGCCGTGAACCAACATGGTCTAAGGGAAGGAGACCCCGACAGAAAACCCCTGGTCCTCTTAGTAACGACGAATAGACAAATAGCAATTCCTTTCCTGGAGGAGGAAGGTTCTTCTACCAGAAGATTTATGTCATCGTGTGGTGAAAGCCGAAAGTCTTCGGAAGCCACAGGACCGAGCCGCCTCTCTCTATCCAGGGACACAATCATGGGCACATGGAATGTCAAGACCATGTTCCAGAGCGGGAAGTCCGCCCAGATAGCAGCGGAAATGCAAAAGTACAACCTTGCCCTGCTAGGTATCAGTGAAGCCAGACGGACGCAGTCTGGGCAGAAAAGGCTGTTAACCCTTATCATTCGGAATACACCAGTGTGTGAAATAAGTTTGACTAAAATAGTTCACGGGTAGTGCCAGAATAGCTTGGTGCCTTTAGGCGCCAAGCTATTCTGGCACCACCCTTGAAATAAAGCCATTGGTCCATATCCTTCCTTATCTGTAAGTGCTATAATGTAGCTTGCATATGAGACTGTCTCAAAAGGTGGTTGGTCACTACCCCCATCCTCTTTATTTGCTAAAAACATTTATCAGAAATAAAGTTATCAATTTATGGTTGTACCAGTGTCAAGAGAAATGATTGAAGAGATACATAAGATAAAATCAAATCTACACTGGTGACCGTTTACAAGGTATGAAATAAAAATATAGTTTTGAGGGCTTTTTATCATGTTTGAAAAAGGGACACTGGTGTGTGCCGTACGGACCAGTACTTCTGTGATCTTTAATAATGCAACAAGTCTGTGGTTTGTGATGTTAATTTGTTGTTGTATACCTAAATTACTTGTGTCTCAAGTAAAATTGCGTACATTTCACAAATTCAAAGAAAAATCGTCTTCTCCAAATTACGTGGTCGATCTGGACACGCTTTGTCGGAGAGCAGCCTGAATAAGACGAGCATGTGAAAAAAAAAGCCAAAGAAATGATTATTAACAAACATCACCAGGCAATCGCACACCATCGCTGTATTCAGAAATTCGGGCTGTGCGAGGTTAGACTTTAATCCTGTATCAGTTACAGCGCTTTGAAATGAACCACGCCGATTTTTGTCGATTTGTCACGATCGATCATTTGAGGCTACCTCCCGCGAGGCAGCAGACTCAAGCTTCCGAGTTGACTAATATGCAAGATCTCGCGAGAACGTGACGTGATTGTTTCTGAGCAAGATGGCGACACCCAGGAGAGAAGGTTGGTTTTCGAATTTTGTCTGTACTGTTTATGATGTCACGGTCGACTCAAGAGTCACAATCGACATTGAATTTTGTCAGTTTCACAGCATAGTTATGAAATGCTAATAAATGTACTAGTATTATCGCCATTCACTTGAAAAATATGATTCTTTTACATATTACAAAGCGACCACTTTATTCTTGTTCGCACATGGTTGCCCATTTCCTCATACGAGGACCAAAACAAGTTTTGAGTCTTTGTCACGGACACATGAATTATATTTGTGGTCCAGATAAAACATGGTACTTAATACTTTGCGCTTAGGCGTACTTTTTTTGATTGCTTTTGCAAATTGCGTTTGTAAGAATGGCTTAAAATGTTGTGGTTGCTTTCACACTCACTTGCTGTCGACCGTGACATTTGGCTCGAAAGATCAAGTGATCATAGTTTTTCCGTCCTTTGTCTTTGTCACAGACGACTCATGTGTTCCCATTTCTCCTTTTGATAGTGCTGACTGTGACTACTATTACACATTTTATTTTGGTTTGAATACCTCATCCCAGAAACATGAGCAATATTTTATTTGTTATTTTTGCCCAAGTTCTAAGTGATACCTAGTCGATTGTGACATATTCCATAAGGACTAAGTGAGGCTGATAAACATCATAAACAAACTCCTAGTTTATAAAATGAAAGTAGCATTGTACTAAAACCTGAGCATGAATTTGATATGTTCTTACTCTGTTACTGTGTTAGTAAGCTTTTTTTCCACAACTGACAGAAATACTAGATTGCTATGATATAAGTTTGAGGCATTCTTTTTAGACTTTTGTAATATTTTATTTTTCATTTTGTACTTGTACTAAGTTGTAGGTCTGTGGGTCCTCCTGAGGCCTCCTCTTGCAACAAAGTCCCTGAATAAAAGCAATGCTGAAAGATGCAGAGCTTACAGAGACTCGCTGAAATCTGATCCTGCGAGGTATGCTGAACAGTGCCTGAAGGATTTGGACAGAAATCACAGAAACCGTCAACGACCCAAAACTGACTAGGAGTTGCAGCGACGTCGAGAACAAGACAGACTGCGTCAAAAACAGCGCAGGTTTGTTTTGTTTTACTTGCGATGTAAAAAACTACACTGCGTTTTGTTTAAAAAAAAGCAACAACCATTAGTATCCTGTTTACATTTTTGTATTGAAGTAAGCTGATTCAATCTTTTGGACCAGTTCCAACGCACACTGCAAAATGTATTTTCATTCCCATTTTACAGAGAAAGGATTATGGCTGGGCAGAGGGCTGAGTGTATTGCAGCTGTGGACCAGCAGTCACCCAACAGTCGGCCACCAGCAGAGAAAAGGACCACCCGCACAAAACAACACTTTGAGGATGCTGCAGTGGCTGCACAACAAATGCTGTGGGCAGCGCAGAAGAGAAAAGAACGGGAGCAATGGAATTCCCAGCAAAAACGACGGCACCGTGGGAAGGCCCTTGCATGGTGCCACAAAAACAAGAGCAGATCAACTGTTGAGGAACTTGGTAAGATCTCGTGTTAATTCTTTTCTGAGCTCCAGCACACACGGTGTGGGGATCTTTCCCTTCCTTTTTATTAAAATGTTATTGAAGTCTACTACCTTACCAATATCGTGCTGTGATTTTAAATCACAAGTTGCCATCCTGACCAAAGTCGGCAAGTATGAGTGTTGTAACTGTGTGTGTATTGTTTGTACTGTTTGACTTGGCATTGGATCTCATTTGTTTCAGCTCAACCACTAACTCCACCATCTGCAGACGAGCCAGCACCCACTAGTGACCTTCAACAGACTCCGACTTCGTGTGGTGAAGCTGGGGACAAGAAAGCCATAAACAGGGCCAAGAAGGCTGTCTGCAAGAGTTTGGGCGCATTTTTTCTGTCATCACATGCTTTGCCAAGAAATCGCCCCGCAAGTGTAAAGCCATTAGTGACGTTCTAGAGTCAAATTCTGCCAAACTGGTTAAAGAAAGGTTTTTGTCAGGAACTGGACAAACGCAAGCATAAACCTAGCAAGAAGTGCCTGGATGCCAGGAAACTGCTGCTTGATACGGTACATGTACAAGAAACAGGATGGTCACCGGGAAAATACGCAAAAAATATGTCTGCAGCAGCAGCTGCTGTTCATAGTTACCTCAAAGATGTGGCTGTAGATCTGCCTGGAAAAAGGTCAGTGGACAAAAGAACCATGAAACGGAAACAAATTCTTCCCAAACCAGTGAAAAGGCTTCACAAAGACTTGTCAAACACATCCCGAGCTGAAGGTTTCACGCGCGACCTTTTACAGGCAGACACCGCCCCATATCCTCACCGCTGGCAATCGATCTCACCGACAGTGTCTATGTGAAATCTGCACAAGTGTCGACAAGAAGCTGGGCGTTCTAAATAAACACCTGGAAGCCCAGATTGATCGACGCGACAACCTTTCAGAAGCCAGCCTGTGTTCACCCCCAACGCTGGACTGCATAAATCGATTGTGTGACGCATGTGGTCTGCAAAGCCATTTGTATGCCAACCTGACAGTAGGACCAGAGACAGTGAAATGGACAGCATGGGAGATGGTACGAAAGGGAAAATCTACTTGACTTTGTCAACAGAGGGCACTGTAGATCAGCTGATCAGTCTTCTGATGAAAGAACTGGAGTTGTTTTCCAAGCATTTGTTTGTTTTCCGGTGGCAGCACAACCAATTCAAAACTTGCAAGGCAGCTATCAGCAACTGTCCCCAGCTTGCACTGGTGGTGTTAGACTTTGCGGAGAATTTTCTTTGCAAATACCATGTTCTTCATTTCATACCAATAAAACTGCACTTTGTCTCTATCGCATTTATTTATCCAAAAACATGAAATCCAGTTGAGTTTTAAACAATTTTTTAGACCATTTTCTCCCTTCTGTATTTGTTGCCAGTAATTTTAACCACATCTTAATCCACATCCTGAGAAAGTCTTGTTGCTGTCGGGATGTTAAGCAATGTACAACCATCCAACTTAATCCCAAATACATCTTTTTGACACGGATTATCAGCTACATACATCCTGTTTTTGTCCATACTGAACGTGTCACAATCAACACGCATTTTCCATTTATGGGTTATTTTTACCAATGCACCAATTCATTTCTGAGTGTAACATTGACCTAGTCTAGTATCTCAACGTTTGTGATGCTTGTCTTCAAAATGTGTCCTGATGATAAAGTGATTTTCTTCATTTCAGTTTCGAGACTTTGTCCATCATGGGGTTTGTCACGATCAACACACTGTTTTTGTTCGGAGCAAATGCTTGTTTGGTGTTGATCAATGTTGCAGTCAATTCTTATGGAGGGAGTTCCACTGAATAAAATCTAGATTGTTTTGGACATCTGTGTTGGTTCTGTTATCTCATTACTTAATTTATTAATTATGTTTTGTGTCGGACGTGACAACGGACAAAGTGATAATTGCTTTTTACACTGATAGACACTTTAAAATGAGTTCGAATTGATTCATTTCACCATATTAATGTGTTCTTCTGTCAAATACCAACTTTCCAAGTCCAGTTCAACCTTTTATATGAGTGTTTCTACCTCAAGACTTTGTCTGCTGTCACGCGTGACACATTCCACTTGGCGAGCATAATCATCAAATATCTTTAAAACTATACACTGCACTGTCTTTTCACCTGCTTTTCCATATAATAGATACATTCAAGTATTCAAACACACAGATTACATAAGTGCACTTCAATTTTGACTTTAGCACCTTCAAGTTCATGTCCCATTTCTGTTATCACCTTTTGAGACTGTCTCATATGGCAGTGTACAAGTGTGAAGCTTTTAGCCTCAGTATGATATGGGTTAAGTGGGGAGATGATTCTGTATTCAGGTCATGAAGAGGAGAATGCCCCCCATACAGAAGGTGTAGCATTCATGTTGTCACCAGTGGCACAGAGAGCGCTGATGGGCTAGGAACCTCTTGGGCCAAGAATTATCACAGCAGCCTTTAGAACCAGGAAAAAGATCAAGCTGAAGGTCATGCAGTGTTATGCGCCCACTAATGACAGCGACGAGGAAGAGAAACAAGAGTTCTACGACCAATGTGCGGAGCGAGACATCACCATCATCATGGGTGATTTTAATGCCAAAATAGGGGAGGACAACACCGGATACGAAGAGGTGATGGGGAGACAGGGACTAGGGGAGATGAGTGAGAACGGGGAGAGGTTCGTAGACTTTTGTGCTCTAAACAGACTTGTCATTGGAGGCAGCATCTTCCCACACAGAAGAATACACAAAGCAACGTGGGTCTCACCTGACCATACTACAGAGAACCAAATAAACCATATCTGCATTAGCAAGAAATTTAGAAGATCCCTTCAAGATGTTCAAGTGAGGAGGGGAGCACATGTCGCCTCAGACCATCATCTGCTTATCTTAAAAATAAAGCTCAAGTTAAAGAAAAGCAGCACAGGAACAACAAGAAGACAGCACTATAATGTACTATGTAGGCCTCCTGAGGGAGACTGGAGTGAGAGAAGAGTTCAAACTGGTGCTGTCCAACCGGTTTCAAGCCCTACAGGAGCTAGTAAATGAAGAGGAGGTGGTCACCAGAGAGCAGCAGTGGAAGGCAGTTAGAGAGGCACTGAACTCAACCTGCAAAGACACTGTGGGGTTCAAGAAACACCATCACAAGGACTGGCTGTCGGCACAAACCTTGAAGAAGATAGAAGTTGATTGATTGATTGATTGTACATTGCTTAACGTCCTGACAGCAACAAGGCTTTCTCAGGACGTGCCTGCACTGCTTGTGAAAAAAAAAAACTAAACAGAACATTGAATGTATGTCGCCAGCCGGTCAAATACATTAAATAAACCTAACACATGGGGCCCAAATAAAGCTAAGACCATTTAGCAACACACATCCAATATCAAGAGCTACAGGCAGTGCAGACAGTAGGGAGAGTTTTAAAAAGGCAAATACAGGTGAATGGACAAAGGGTAGACAGAAACACATGCCCCAGAATAGAGAGAAAAACCCACCCTGTGGGGCTGACCAGGGTGACCCTGGGAACTAAAAAATACCTAACCCCACCCAAGTCCCCCAGGGCAGACCCGGGTGGGGTCCTCAAAGATAGAAGTGAGGAAGCAGAAAAAAGCAGTTGTCAACAATAGTTGCACAAGAGCAGCCAAAGCAAGGGCACATGATGTATACTTGGAAGCCAACCGCGAGGTGAAGAGGAGTATCAGGGCAGACAAGAGAGCCTACGCAGACGGCCTAGCAGCAAACTGCAAAGGCAGAAAAGGCAGCAGGCAGCGGCAACATGAAACAGCGCTACGACATTACCAGAAGATTGTCTGGCAAGTATGGCCATACAGAAAGACCAGTAAAAGACAAAGAGGGCAAGCCTATTGCAGACAGAGCAGACCAACTCGACAGATGGGCCGAGTATTTTGAAGAGTTACTGAACACAGGCATGGGAATTAGAAAAGTGAAAAAAGTCTGAAACTAGGGGGGTGTCTGGGGGATTGCCCCCCCCCCCCCCCCCCCCCCCCCCGGAAAATTTTTAAATCTATATTAAAATCTGTGCAATACCGCCATTTTCCCCACACGTACAGTGCGTAAGACGGGAAGCGAGCATGAAAAGAGTGTGTTCAGTGTTGTATTGCCCGCTTGCACGGTAAAGTAACGACTGCGTTACAGCCACAATAGGTGATGCGTAACTCTAGAGGGCAGCATATCACTTGAACGAATGCCTCGCAGTGTATAATGACCGGTGCTCAGTTACTTTTTGCACCCCAATTTTTTCGGTGGACGATTTTTTTTTTTTGGCGGCTGAGCAATATCATTTCGGCAAAAATTTGCCTTTAGGCGGACAATTCCCATGCCTGTGAACAGACCCACCCCACCCCCCAGACATCCAGCCAGCAGAGACTGACCTACCCATCAGCTGTGACAGACCCAGCCGGGAAGAGATCAGAAGAGCAGTGGCATTTTTGAAGAACGGCAAAGCAGCAGGGCCAGATGGCATCCCAGCGGAGGCTCTGAAAGCAGACCTAAAAACAACAGTAGAGATGCTGTACCCACTGTTTGGAAAGATCTGGGAAGAGGAGGCTATGCCGGCTGACTGGAAGGAGGGGTACCTAATCAAGCTTCCCAAGAAAGGTGACCTCAGCAAGTGTTCCAACTACAGAGGAATCACCTTGCTGTCAGTACCAGGAAAGGTCTTCAACAGGATCATCCTGAGAGAATGAAGAGCTCCGTTGACCCCCAGCTGAGAGACCAGCAAGCAGGATTCAGGAAAAACCGATCATGTACAGACCAGAATGCCACTCTCCGCATCATCGTGGAGCAGTCTCTGGAGTGGAGCTCCCCGCTGTACGTCAACTTTGTGGATTACGAGAAAGCATTTGACAGCGTGGACCGAGAGACTTTGTGGAAACTCCTACGACACTACGGTGTACCCACAAAACTCGTCTGCCTGATCAAGAGCAGCTATGATGGCATGATATGTCGTGTGATCCATGAAGGGCAGTTCACCAGGGAGCTCCAGGTCAGAACCGGTGTCAGGCAGGGGTGTTTGCTGTCTCCATTCCTCTTCCTACTGGCCATAGACTGGGTCATGAAGAGGACCACAGAGCAGAGAAGAAGCGGAATAGTCCCAATACAGTGGACACAGCTTGACGACCTCGATTTTGCGAACGACTTGGCTTTACTGTCCCACACTCATCAACAAATGCAGGACAAGACCACGAGGCTTGCTGACATCTCATCCCAAGTGGGCCTCACCATCCACAAACAGAAAACAAAGACAATGAGGCTGAACGTCACCAGGGAAGAACCAGTCTTGATTGCTGGCACTCCATTGGAGGAGGTGGAGTCCTTCACCTATCTCGGTAGCATCATTGACAAAAAAGGTGGCACTGATGCAGATGTCAGAGCACGAATCGGTAAAGCCAGAGCAGCCTTTCTCCAGCTGAAAAAAGTGTGGAGTTCCAGAGAGCTGGCACAACACACCAAAGTCCGGATTTTCAACTCAAACGTAAAAGCAGTTCTCCTATATGGAGCAGAGACTTGGAGTTTGACAAAAACCACAGTCAACAGAGTACAGATCTTCATAAACAGTTGCCTTAGAAGAATCTTGACAATCCACTGGCCAGAGAAGATCAGCAACGTCAGACTCTGGGAGAGAACAGAGCAGATAACAGCAGAGAATGAAATCGGACGAAGAAGATGGGGATGGATTGTCACAGTCTGAGAAAGCCAGTTTCCAGTATCACTAGGCAGGCATTGTCATGGATCCCCTAGGGAAAGAGGAAAAGAGACAGGCCGAGAAACACCTGGCGTCAAGACCTCCAAGCAGACATCAAGAGACTGGGAACCACCTGGAGTAAAATCGAAGGAGAAGCACAGGACAGGAGTCGCTGGAGGTCTCTCGTTGACGGCCTATACCCTGGGAGGGGTGACAGGCGTAAATAAGTAAAGTTTAACAAGTACCATTACAAGGTTTATTTTTCAGTCAAAATTCAACCGGCCAATTCAATGAGCTGTGGGTCAATCATTCATCGCCACGGCGATCTAACAGGGTGACAATCCTTCTTTCAAAGTGAAAAGTTTCCTGAGAATTAGGTTGGCTTATAGTTATAGAACAATGGTTCTTATTGGTCGAACAGTTAATGAGGGAACCAATTGCAGGTTAGGATCTATATTGAGTAGCATGATGACCCCTGACACATTCCTACAGTGATCACAGCGAACAGCACCGATCGAATTGTCAGGGTACTTTTTTCAGTTCCAGTCTAATCCAGTTGTGGTTAGCTGGTTTGTTACAAGCATCAGTTATAGAGCTGTGCAAGAAATAAACACACGGCTGGCACACGTGCACGTAAAAACAATGCGCCTGATGTCACGCAGCCCAGAAAAGCAATGGGCCAACATAAGAATGCGTTAGTTGGGGCAGGGCACGTTTCAAAAATGAACCCTGCCATTACGCGTAAATCTGAAGACAAATTTCAGCACCATTTGAATTTGTTATGCCTTGTCAATACACCTTCTACAGCAGTTTGGACACACAGCAAACACACATGCATGATCACATTTGTTTATTTTGTGGCAGCCATTTAGTGTCCATCTATTTTTAGCTTAACGTTACTCATAGTCATACAGATAGCACTGAGCAGTCATTACTCATTAGACATTTCTTGATATTAAGAAGATATGTCCTCTTCAAACTGGATTCTCCTATGTCTAAATGAATAGTTACACTTGTACAGCTTTTTATAACCATCTCTTACAAAAGTGTTTCTTTCAATTTGAGTTCAAGAGGCAGACAACAAAATGATCAACAGGAAACTTGGTCAAGGTAACACACTGTTTCATTTTCAAGATGATTACTTACTTACTTACGCCTGTCACCCCTGCCCGGGTATAGGCCGTCGACGAGAGACCTCCAGCAACTCCTGTCCTGTGCTTCTCCTTCGATTCTACTCCAGGTGGTTCCCAGTCTCTTGATGTCTGCTTGGAGGTCTCGACGCCAGGAGTTCCTCAGCCTACCTCTTTTCCTCTTTCCCTGGGGGTTCCATGACAATGCCTGCCTAGTGATACTGGAAGCTGGCTTTCTCAGACTGTGACCGATCCATCCCCATCTTCTTCACCCAATTTCATTCTCTGCTGTTATCTGCTCTGTTCTCTCCCAGAGTCTGACGTTGCTGATCTTCTCTGGCCAGTGGATTTTCAAAATTCTTCTAAGGCAACTGTTTATGAAGGTCTGTACTCTGTTGACTGTGTTTTTTGTCAATCTCCAAGTCTCTGCTCCATATAAGAGAACTGCTTTTACATTGGAGCTGAAAATCCGGACTTTGGTGTGTTGTGACAGCTCTCTGGAGCTCCACACTTTTTTTAACTGGAGAAAGGCTGCTCTGGCTTTACCGATTCGTGCTCTGACATCTGCATCAGTGCCACCTTTTTTGTCTATGATGCTCCCGAGATAGGTGAAGGACTCCACCTCCTCCAACGGGGTGCCAGCAAGCAAGACTGGTTCTTCCCTGGTTGCGTTCAGCCTCATTGTCTTTGTTTTCTGTTTGTGAATGGTGAGGCCCACTTGGGACGAGATGTCAGCAAGCCTTGTGGTCTTGTCCTGCATTTGTTGATGAGTGTGGGACAGTAATGCCAAGTCGTCTGCAAAATCGAGGTCATCAAGCTGTGTCCAGTGTCCACTGTATTCCAATTCGTCTATCCTCTGTGGTCATCTTCATGACCCAGTCTATGGCCAGTAGGAAAAGGAACGGAGACAGCAGACACCCCTGCCTGACACCGGTTCTGACTTGGAGCTCCCTGGTGAACTGCCCTTCGTGGATCACGCGACATGTCATGCCATCGTAGCTGCTCTTGATCAGATGGACGAGCTTTGTGGGTACACCGTAGTGTCGTAGGAGTTTCCACAGAGTCTCTCGGTCCACACTGTCAAATGCTTTCTCATAATCCACAAAGTTGACGTACAGCGGGGAGCTCCACTCCAGAGACTGTTCCACGATGATGCGGAGAGTGGCGATCTGGTCTGTACATGATCGGTTCTTCCTGAATCCTGCTTGCTGGTCTCTCAGCTGGGGGTCAACAGAGCTCTTCATTCTCTCCAGGATGATCCTGTTGAAGACCTTTCCTGGTACTGACAGCAAGGTGATTCCTCTGTAGTTGGAACACTTGCTGAGGTCGCCTTTCTTGGGAAGCTTGATTAGGTACCCCTCCTTCCAGTCAGCCGGCATCACCTCCTCTTCCCAGATCTTTCCAAACAGTGGGTACAGCATCTCCACTGTTGTTTCTAGGTCTGCTTTCAGAGACTCCGCTGGGATGCCATCTGGGCCTGCTGCTTTGCCGTTCTTCAAGAATGCCACTGCTCTTCTGATCTCTTCCCGGCTGGGTCTGTCACAGCTGATGGGTAGGTCGGTCTCTGCTGGCTGGATGTCTGGGGGGTCGGGTGGGCTAGGTCTGTTCAGTAACTCTTCAAAATACTCGGCCCATCTGTTGAGTTGGTCTGCTCTGTCTGCAATAGGCTTGCCTTCTTTGTCTTTTACTGGTCTTTCTGTATGGCCATACCTGCCTGACAATCTTCTGGTAATGTCGTAGAGCTGTTTCATGTTGCCGCTGCCTGCTGCCTTTTCTGCCTCTGCTGCCAGGCTGTCTGTGTAGGCCCTCTTGTCTGCCCTGATACTACTCTTCACCTCGCGGTTGGCTTCCGAGTATTCCCCCTGTGCCCTTACTTTGGCTGCTCTCGTGCGACTGTTGTTGACAGCTGCTTTCTTCTGCTTCCTCACTTCTATCTTCTTCAAGGTCTGTGCCGACAGCCAGTCCTTGTGATGGTGTTTCCTGAACCCTACAGTGTCTTTGCAGGTTGAGTTCAGCGCCTCTCTAACTGCCTTCCACTGCTGCTCTGTGGTGACTGCCTCCTCTTCATTTACTAGCTCCTGTAGCGCTTGAAACCGGTTGGACAGCACCAGTTTGAACTCTTCTCTAACTCCAGTTTCTCTCAGGAGGCCTACATTATAGCGCTGTCTTCTTGTTGTCTCTGTGCGGCTTTTCTTTAGCTTCAGCTTCATTCTTAGGGTAAGCAGATGGTGGTCGGAGGCGACATCTGCTCCCCTCCTTACTCGAACATCTTCAAGGGATCTTCTAAATTTCTTGCTAATGCAGATATGGTCTATTTGGTTCTCTGTTGTATGGTCAGGTGAGACCCAAGTTGCTTTGTGTATTCTTCTGTGTGGGAAGATGCTGCCTCCAATGACAAGTCGGTTTAGAGCACAAAAGTCTACAAACCTCTCCGTGTTCTCACTCATCTCCGAGCCTAGTCCCTGTCTCCCCATCACCTCTTCGTATCCGGTGTTGTCCTCCCCTATTTCCCTGTCTCCCCATCACCTCTTCGTATCCGGTGTTGTCCTCCCCTATTTTGGCATTAAAATCACCCATGACAATGGTGATGTCTCGCTCCGCACATTTGTCCAAGGCACTCTAAGTCGGTCGTAGAACTCTTGTTTCTCTTCCTCGTCACTGTCATTAGTGGGCGCATAACACTGGATGACGTTCAGCTTGAGCTTTTTCTTGGTTCTAAAGGCTGCTGTGATAATTCTTGGCCCAAGAGGTTCCCAGCCCATCAGCGCTCTCTGTGCCACTGGTGACAGCATGAATGCTACACCTTCTGTATGGGGGGCATTCTCCTCTTCATGACCTGAATACAGAATCATCTCCCCACTTAACAGCCTTTTCTGGCCAGACTGCGTCCATCTGGCTTCACTGATACCTAGCAGGGAAAGGTTGTACTTTTGCATTTCCGCTATCTGGGCGGCCTTGCCGCTCTGGTACATGGTCTTGACGTTCCATGTGCCCATGGTTGTATCCCTGGATAGAGAGAGGCGGCTCGGTCCTGTGGCTTCCGAAGACTTCCGGCTTTCACCACAGGACGTCATAAGTCTTCTGGTAGAAGAACCTTCCTCCTCCAGGAAAGGAATTACTGTTAGTCTTTTCGTCAGCGTTTTTGTAGCTATTTCCTTTTTTGCAGGGTGGAGAAGCTACCCCCACGCCCAACCCCCTTACTAGGAGGACCAGGGGTTTTCTGTCGGGGTCACCTTCCCTTAGACCATGTTGGTTCACGGCACCTTATTTCATTTGGTGCACCCCTCTCACGAGGGACCCCCTATCCACCACCCAGGGGACGCGCCTCAACGCCATATGGTCCCAGCGCGAGGTTTTTTTCAAGATGATAATGGTCACCAATGTTCACCTGACACAATGAGCCTTAAAGTCAAACATCTGACATCTGGGACAATGGGAGTTGCCCCTTGAAGACCTAAAATCTGTGCAGGTGATAGATCAACCATGATTGGATTCATTTTTTGGAGCACGCCCTGCGCCACTGGCGCATAATTTCCCCAAATGACCCATAACATTTTGAGCTGAGGGGTCAATGACCCATATGTTTCTGTAGGCAATGGGCCCTTCTTTTCAAGTGTTCCTAAAGTCCCACCCATCTGCTTTTCTCCCCTTCCAACCAGCTCACGCTTTTCGATATTTCTGTGGCTGGCGAGAAGGTGCCTGCATACACCCCCCGCCCCCCCCCCCACCTTTTTTTTTTCCAGTTGGTGGGAAGGTGCACACATGTTTGGCCCATCCTGTTTAAGCAATGACCCATTGGATTTGTACTCTGTGGGCCAATGACCCATGTGCGTAAATTTTCAGAATGAACCTTGCACCTATAAATACAAGTTATATCTCAGACCTAATTGTACCAAGGTCATAATGTCAGAATAGTCTGGCACCAAGCTATTCTGGCACCACCCTTGAACTATCATGGTTGAATCTTTTATCAGCTACCAAGGATAATGAACACTGCCGCTTACCCACTACCCCAGTGGTGCCATCACCAATCTCATCATCCTGTGACTTTGACAGCTGCACCATCAATTTGGCAATCTGGTGATCCATGTCCATCATATCCAAAATGGTCGCGCCATCATTGGTGATTGTCACATCACCATCTGGACTGACCAACATTTTATCCAGGCCCTTGGGGCCCAGAGATGTCTTCAGGATGCTGGCAACGGACTTGGCTGCCAAGATGTGAGACTGCACAAAAAGATATAGGCATCATAAGACACATGACACTTAAACTGGATGCAAGAATACCAACCTGCCATGGTACAGGACAAAATAATGTATGTAAACCAATGTATTCCATAAACAATGGGGTTTAGTCCGTGCTTGTTTCATCTGATTTGTACCAAACAATGAAGGGTGAACACACATAACAGTTATGACAAGGCCACGCTTTTTGTACCCCATGTGAATTATTTTGAGTCTGGCACAATAACATGCTACATTGCTAGAACGAGTTGCTGAGCGATTAGTGTTTTGAACTTTAATTTCAACACATGTTTTCGATCAGGAGATCATGATTAGGCAGTAAAACATAGTTTGTATACTTCATTTGTATGTTTGCAGCGTTGTATTTTGTTTCTGCTTAATTTATTTAGGCAATCAATCAATGAAACGATGTTATCGGGCCTTTGCTGCCAACACAAACCTTGTGAGCTTCGATTCCGGTGAGACGAGTCTTTCTGTCTTGGTCCCTCAGGATGATGAAGGGTCGACCGTACTCGTCGAAAGCGATCTGTCCCATGGCAGACATGGTAACTTAGATTATGCGGATGGCTAGAAAAAGGCTATGATTTTTCAAGATTCTATACTCTGCATCGTGCGCAGACGAGAATGTTCTACAATGGCGGACGAACTCTCGTTCGCGACGACGCTCTCCGCGAAGACGAGATTTGAAGGTAAACAACCGTGGTTGCCGCATAGCAACGAAGTCGAGAGCAGGGGCCGTCCCCTTTTCAATCATTCTTCGTTTACATTTATGGACACGGGGATTGAGACTTAGATAAAAAGCAGACTCATTTCGAGTTCCCGAAGCTAGTCTGTGTATCAGAAGTCAAACACGAAAAGCTGATATAGCTATATCCACCAAAGGACATTCAGTTCTGGAAGTCGACATATCGGTTTCAAGTACCGCTACAGCCATGGCTTTCTTTGGAATAACGCAGTTGGGATTTCAGCACTATGTCCGTGAGCACTCGACATTATCGAAGACGTCGGAACCCCCGCGATCAACGAAGCAGTTGGGCTTTATAGCTTTGCCACCGTTGAAAGATACAAATGCTGTACCACGGAGCATAGTGCCAATAAATCAAGTCTCAGGCTACGGACCTGGCGCCGCTGGTTCTCACGTTGAGTTCAGTAGGCTGAGGTCAAAACACTGCCGTAATCACACAGGTAAGTGATGGTCGAACACGAGCTTTGTATGCTGGAATGTAATTTTGGACCTTACTAGTACGTGGTTGTAGAGCCCTACGTAAAGTTCAAAAGACGGTATTGCCGGTGTGGCGGTCTGAGATAGAGTCGGTCTGAGGGTGATCGGAGTTGTGCGCATGCGCGGTAGCAGACGACTTGTAACGCCCTGTTTCAGGCTGCACCTGTTGGCGGTCTGAGATCGGGCCAGTCTGAAATAGGGTGATCGGTGTTGTGCGCTCAGACAATGACTTTTATTCATGACATTAGTTTTAAGTATTGTAACTGTGTGTGTATTGTTTGTATGCCATGAGAATTTATAATCTTATTTATAGTTTGAATAAAATTAATTTAATAATATGATCTGAATAGGCTAGATTTTAAAATTAATGCATGCAATTTTATACTTGACACTTTTTGATATTACTTTATAATATTATTAGTTCAAAGTAAAAAGAAAGAAATTGGGTACACATTAATTTAATAAATAGGCCGTGAAGCCTTTTGATAAGTTCCATATTTTGTGTCTCTTATGCAAGCTGTTTAATATATGCCTAAACATATCACCCTGTCTCAGACTGACCCTATCTCAAGTCAGTGTTATTACGGAGTTGGATGGGAAGGGGGGGGGGGCGGGGGGCTGTAAGGGGGGGGGGAGGGGCGGATAATGTGTAAACACTTTGGATATGATGATAGGGAGGAGATAGCGGGAGGGGACCGGTGGTGTCGTTTTTGTATCAGGCTGTGCTTTATGCGTTAGTATAGAGATATGTGTTACTAAATGCGTTTGTAGATCTGTTGTTACATACACTGACGCGAGAAGTCATGTAGTTTCAGCAATGCCTTTCAGATGAACCGATCTACGTGTTTTAGGAAACTATTACACAACACTAACAGAACTGAAACCCATTTAGTGAATTCAGTTCAGTTTTCAAGAATGAAAAAGTGTTTTCAACATCGTCCCTTTCTCTTCGGTCTTCTATAACTAAAATGCTATAACAAAGTCCCTTTTTTGGGTGTTACGAATACGAATACCTTTATTGTCCCAAGATGGGAAATTTGTTAGTAACCCCCCCCCCCCCCCAATCCATATTTGATTTTTTGGCGAGTTTCGACACATACACACGTTACCTCTCCCCCCCCCCTCCCGCCCCGCCGCCCCCCCCTCCCCCCGCCTCGCCTCCCACTCCTCCCCCCGTTGTTTAATTTTTTCGGCCACTGGAAGAAGGTCTAGCGTGGAGGAGGCCTTTTGTTTTGTGTTAGGGTTGCAGGTCCCAATCAAACAGTTGGAACCCCACCCCACCACCCACCCACCCACCCAACTCCCGTTCGAGGTAACTGATCCGCCCCTGCTTCAACCCTGTTCTTTTGTTTCATTCTGTGTGTGTGTATGTAGGTGTGTGTGTGTGGGGGGGGGGGGGGCTGAGGGAAGAGGCGCAGCTCCAGAATCCTAGATCACACCCAAACCCAACACCCCCATACCCAATGCGCAAAAGGCCATCGGGCCGTCGGCCCGATGGCCTTTGCGCACTGGGCACCCACACCCTACCCCCACCCCAGATCCGCAGCTGATCAGCACGGACGGATGATCAAATTTTTGGGGCAGCGAGCATGACCATTTACAGGGGGGGGAAAAAACATTTTAAAAAATATTTATTTATTTATCATTTATTTGTTTATCATTTATTTATTTATTTACTTATTATTATTATTTATTTATTCATTTTTATTTATTTATTTTATTATTTATTTTTTTATTTATTTTTGTTTATTTATTTATTTATTTTTTGGGGGGAGGGGTCCTGGACTGAGTTCAGTAAGCTCCAGGAACGCACGTTGCATACAGCGGGAAACCAGCAAGGTACCGTTTCAGCCTGCTCAAAATGGAAATCTCGGCTGCCAACTCAAGCTCACAAAGCTTTGTAATTGCTACCCTGCAGTGGTTAGTATTTTCCGCGTAAATGCGCAAATATCTGACCATGAATAAACGGATATAACGGTTAGCTCTAAACGTACTGGTTAGTGCTAAACGACAGTTTTTATCTTTAACCCCATAACTGCCGGTGTCCGCGGCAAGTCTTTTCACGGCCGATATCAAACTAAATTCAACGCCGGCCGACCGAGGAACTCCATACCGGCGTTCAAGGAACACGGACACAAAATGTGACCAGCAAGAGGCATAGATCCTAATGAGCCCCGCACCTGCGGGGGCTCAAGAGGATCTGTGTTTCTTGCAGTCGGGTGGCGTTCACATTGTCTTGGCATTGAGTTGGCTAACAACCCTTCCCAGTGCGCAAAAGGCCATCGGGCCGACGTCGACCGCCGTTGGCCCGCGCACGGCCTTGCGCGGGCCAAAGGCGGCCGATGTCGGCCCTATGGCCTTTTGCGCATTGGGGTATTTCCTTTAAAGATTAGACCACGGGAAGATCATAAATAATATGTAGCTAGCCCACAGATGCGTATTGGCGATAGTCTGATAGAAAAGGTCGCACGGTAAGGGGTTATGACACTTGTTCTTCATTGCCCTGTCTTGTTTCACTTCCTTCAGTTTGACTTTAACTCATTCTTCATGTGCCGCGTCCGGGGATAGACAGCACTGACGAAGCCGCGTGTGCGAATGCAGCACGCCTCGAATATGTCTACTTAATTCACTTTATCCAGGTCCCGTCCGTCTGCAGCAGGCATAGATTCTTATGGGCCCTGCAACTGCAGGGGCACACGAGAATCGGAGCACTTTGCTGGCAGAGATCAGCTCAGTCATTTTTCATCTCAGACTCAGGCACTGCTAATAATAACTGAGTTCATTCACGGTGGATAGCCGCAGTGCCTATCTACCGGACACAGTGAGAGGTGTACAAAGTGTCATGAATCTATCCAGTTGCGTTTTCGCTTCGTGTCTTGGCATGACTTAATTGCCAGAGAAGCATATGCCGTGCAGGCGACCAAGGCCACCTCACGGCGGAATGCTGTCAAGAAGAAATATAGATCTGCATGAGCTCCCTCATAGGCGGGGGCTAATAAAGATCTGTGTTTCTGTTGCGCATTGTGCTTCCGGAAGAAAGTGGATCAACTTAAAAAATAAATTTTACGCTTCCGAATGAATATAAACAACCTTATTCGTTGCGTCTTACATTTTTTAGGTCGTCGTAGGTTAGTCTGTTCATGCACCCAATCTTTTAGTCTGTCGTGTGTGACGATCTGTACTTTTGGACTTAGGGTCTAAACCTAAAGTTGTTTGGCCCCAAATCATCGACCAGCACACACGTTTATCTGGCTTGACTGGAAAAATAACCACAGACCTGCACACAATTTTATCGGAGTGACATGGTTCCGTGCCTCATATAAAGTGGAAGCTAATCATAGTCTACGCGGAGTTTATCCGGGCTTGATTCCAGATTTAATCCCCATGCACAATCCTGCCATCGATAATCGATATAAGCTGTTCGAAAATACCGTGCAGGTTTTATATTGCCTCTTTTGTATGCGTGTACGGGGTGGGGGTGGGGATGGGGGCGAGAGGGCGGGGCGGGGCGGGGGGGGGGGGGGAGGTACCACGCTAGTTAAGAGTGGCTGCATGACCACTTGAGTGACTGCATTCCTCCGACTGAGAGATCAAGCCGCGTGGTTAACTATGCTCGTGGATACGAATATTCATTCCACTGATATATCTTGGGCTTGCCGGACGTTCAGTTCTGCCGTATTCATGTGCAGGTTTGTGTTTCTGAAGTGCCTTACTGCTGAAAGCCTTAAGGTCCAGAAACACAGACCAGCACACATCTTCCGGCTTCAAGTTGTTACACGGCAGCGGCCGAGCAAGACCAAGGCTTATTTCTATTGCGGGTTTGAAGGCCCACTACCCCCGTGAAACTGTTGATACACTGAGATGGTTACGAAACGCTACACACAGTCTAGTTATGGTTCATTCAGACATAGGAGAATCTAGTTCAGCACACGTCGTCTTCCTGTCAAGTAACCTGACAATGACTCCACTCCGTTCTAGAAATACAACACTATAAGTGCGACGGAGAAACAGCTAAAAATAGCTTGACGCGCAAATGGCTGCGCAGAAAAAATAAGTGCGATTATTCGTCTGCTTTAGCTGCGTCACCAAACAGCTGTTAAAATTTTATTAGCCGTGTCGACTAGGTATAAGAAACACAACTAGTACCGACATGTGTTTTCAGATTTATGTTACTTTGTAAACATAACTGAATAAGACAGTCGTGCTCGGCTGTTCGTGATGGTTGGCAATCGGTGCCGTCTCGTCCTCGACTATTTTCCTTTGCTGAAACTCAAATTGTGGTTTTGCAGAGCCCCAGAAGCTGTATTACAGGCCGCCCACAACAGCGAGTGAGCCCGGGTGGTGGTATAAGGATACTCCTCTGTACCAGACCCGGCCCTGGACGTATGTTGAGCGCAAACCACGCATCAACAGTGAAATGACCAAGTACGTCGTCCTCATATTTCTTAATGCTTTGTAATCATATAGTCGTAGAGTTAACCCTGTGAGGGGGGCTGTGTTCTGACTGTCTTTGCCTCCGCAGAGAGACAACTTCCCGTAGCTCAGTTTTTGTCGGTTTGCGTTTTAGTTTCTGTCATTTGCAAATTAATTTTCCTAGTCAGCCTTATTTCATTACCAGACTGGCGCATCATGTTCACTTCTAGAATGCCGGTTACTTTTCGTGATTTGTGACTTTATGTGTGCTAGCTCAATGTCGTAAAGTCCAAAATCACAGATCTGATAAATGGGTTGACATGAGATTAACCAATATAGTACGGAAGAAACATGCCTTGGAAAACAACGTTAAACCGCTGAGTGCATTTAATGGTTAAAACAAATTAAAATGGTAAACGATTATCTTGTCATGGTCACGGTCTAATTGTTAACGTGTTTTTCTGTTTATTCTTTTTTTCCCCCAGATTTGTCGACAACATGGCTGTGACCAACAGACAGTTCACGTTATTTTAGGCTCCTCGAGATTCCTTCAGCTTGTTTGCATGTACATGTACAGTATACAGACAGTTGTCCCATGATCACACGAACTCTGCTCGTATCATCCGTTCCCCTTGAGCTAAAGCAGCTCGGCCCGACGTCGGCCTTGGTTGGTCCGCGCATGGTTGTGCGCGGGCCAACTAAAGCCGACGTGAGCCTGAGGTACTACTGCTAACTGGATTATGCTTGTTTGGTTGGTTTTTTTTTTTTTTTTTTTTTCGTACACTGACCAGTTATCTTGAAAACATGCGACCTGCCGTACTACCATCAATACTCTAAGGGTGTCCGCCCTGAGGAGCTTTTACCAAGTGTAGAAATGGAGAAGCCGTATTGTTATATTACATCAGCTTGACGGGCGCCTTTGCATTAACCCCACTGCTGGCTTGTAGGTTCTTAAGGTGATGATGCAACCGGCATGTGTCATCCAAGAATTTCGAACTGTTTCGAGATAAGGGGTTTACTTGGATAAACTGACCGACTTTTTGCAGAAAACGGTTTTGGTTTGGAATGTTTTTCTCCTGCTTCCACTGCTGCTTGTATTTCAGTCGGTTGTAATTTTTTTTAACACTTGGTGGCATGTGTGTTGGACTGTTATTTCAGACTTTACGTGCCCAGACAGTGGGTCATTCCAAAATCACTGTCCAGCACGCGGCATGTGGAGCTTGTAATAATGATGCACTCACAGTCATCTTAGGAATAAATTTTTTTTTCAACATTTTTGCCGATGGACCTACGCTTGTTTGCATGTCACAATTGCGCGCTGGTATTGTTCACCATGCCCCACCCCCCTCCACCCCCATCCCCCTCCTTACCCCCCCCCCCCCCCCTCCCTTTCCTGCACCCCATGTGTACAGGCCTTTCTGTTTCATAATAGCATTTTAATTGGCTTCTTATGTATTTTGTCGTATGCACATCATGGGTTTTATTACGTTGAAGTATTTGCCCAATGTGCAAAGGCCATCGGGGCCGACCTCGGCCCGATGGCCTTTGCGCACTGGGTCACAGTGTTGTAATGAGCAGCATATCCAAAGATTCTTTCATTCCACTGTACATGCAGCTGCACACACTGGATGCCTTCCTCGATTCGCTACCGCTGTAACGAACCGAGGGAGACAACCAGTGTGTCAGCTGCACGCACAACTGATGGAGGGAAAAAGCGTCCACTATCGAAATGTTAAATTTCACATTCGTGAACTAATTACAGTCTACTTTATTTATAACAAGGTCGGATATAACATACAAAAAGTGGGATATAACCCCGACGGCTATGTAAACTACGTAATTGCTTATAACACACTTGGGATGATATAACAACAAGAAAAAATTGATCCCCCTGGCGATTTGTTATGTCCAAAGCTTACTGTACTATGTGTGCAAATACAATATCTGCGCTAATTACTGAAAATAAAATGATTGGGGTCCACCCAGGCGTAACTTATATACACGCACAAATGATTCGTATGTTTTCATGTCATTTCCCCGTTGCGTACATGTTGTTGCGCTTTTCAATCGGAACTTTTCTGCCTCTAGTCCGTTGTCTTTTTGTTATATCATAACATGTATTTTCGTTTCTGTACATCGTAATACACAGAGCGTGACTTGCATGTCTATTACTTTTGTTCTCTGCTTTCCAGCTTGCGTTGTAGAATTCAGCGTGCATGTTAGAATTTACTGTTTGTAGAATATGGATGTACGTAGTTTTTACAAGACCACTCAGCATTATGGTGTGCGCTAGTCTGTGATCTTGGACCTTACGGCCTATTGGCCGTAAGGTCCAAAATCACAGACCAGATCAAGTGTGTACAAGGGTTTTGCCAAATACGGATTGTCGTTAAAAAAATAATAACCAGCCGTTTTGTGTATCGCAGTGTAAACTGGCGAATGCGTAAATCTTTACAAGTTACATATTACGTAAAGAGAAACGTGACTACAAACGAATTTCAGTACCTTACATTCAGTATTCTAAATTGCGGTTGGCCAAAACGTGTGGTTTTCTGTGCTGGCCTGTACCGATTTTTTTTTTTTAAACCGGACGGTATAAGGATGGACTACGTATTTGAGGCTTTGAGCTTTCATGATTGATGTTTCCATATTCGGGAGCGCCTGTCATGGTATTTAAAGGGAAACTTGCATTGAGTGTGTTTAGAAAATCCGAACAAGGAGAGGAACACGCTTAGAAAGGTTAATCAAAACATTATTTGTGGCGTAATTGTCCTGACTAAGCGTGTTTCTTTCTTTGTTCTGGTTTTCTTGGCCTTGTATACGATTGGCATTAACGCGTTTGGATTGGACTTTGAAAATAATCACTCATTGTTTGCAGCCATTTTCTACAGATTTTGCCAACCGTAATTTGTTTTCGTGTTCTTTAATGAATGTTCTGTGAAAAAATTGGTTGAATGAGATATAAGTACACGTTTGTTTTGTATCTAATTCACTATATAATTTTCTCTGCCTTAGCTGTACACATTTCATACCAACTTGAAGAAAACAGTTCCGATGTTGCCTCCTTCAACCACATTGGTTGTCTGCCTCGAATCGAACCAGTGTGGTTGCAGAAATGAAACGCAGCAGAACTTGCGTGGCTTTCTTTGTAGATCATTTGGACTGCTGTTATGGTAGGGGGAAATCATCAGGAATAATCAAACAGCAACAACAAGCAGATTCATCCCGATATTATTGCTAGATCGATTTTACAGTTTTGTTTGTTATGTGTTGAATGGTTGAAAATTGTATTAGTCTGTGCTGTCAGGTTTTTCGGTGATTAGTTAAAGTTACATCTTGTACTACTATGCATAATAAATGATTTCCTTCTTAAGTGTTTAGCCTGTGTAGTGTACTATGAAAAATGTCTTGTTCACTACCCAAACTGCTAAGTTTTTGTTTTGATCTCACCAAGCATACATGCATGTACATGTATACGTACAGCCCTTCCTGCTGGTTCATCACACCACTATGTCAAAATAAATGGATTTTTCAAGTTATGTTCGTTCATTTGTTTGTTAATCATGTTTCTATGTTTTGTTTTTGTATGTTACATCTGTCAGAATGTGTGATGTCTCTTTGTTCTCTATAGTTAGGAGAATGGGTTTGATACAAGGCAAAACTGGTGGTCACCTTTACTCTTTAGGTGCTGATTTTTTCATCCAAAATGCGCTTGAGTTGGAATCTCTCTCTCTCTCTCTCTCTCTCTCTCTCTCTCTCTCTCTCTCTCTCTCTCTCTCTCTCTCTCTCTCTCTCTCTCTCTCTCTCTCTCTCTCTCTCTGGAAGTAAAAAGGGTATGTGTGTACAAACCAGTGGGTCGTGTGTGCGTGTGTGTGTGTGTGTGTGTGTGTGTGTGTGTGTGTGATGGTATGAGTTTGCGTGAAGGTGTCATCAACCTCGCTTGTTAAATTGGCATAAACTCGGCGACGACTTGATCAGGTTAGCTGCTGATGGTTGTCACAGTTACTATGGATTAACCGATTTTTTGGTGACAGAGACACATGAACGATGACCACATCTGATGACAGAGACACATGAACGATGACCACATCTGATCATTAGTGCGATACTGCTCTGTGAAACAGTGTTTCTAGTACAGTGAACAAACTGTAAACTATCCGTGTAATTTGCTTTTAATGACCGGAATCCGCTTTGTCGGAACACCCGACTCACAGTGCACGATCATTGCGTGAATTCTTTTGACACACACGAATTCAGACATAAACGCTTTTTTTATAGCGGGTTTTTCTCAGATCGTATTCTTGTTGTTTCTTACTCTTTACTGCAAGCTTTTGTTTTTGTGTTCTTTGCGTGTGCTGTAATACACGGTTTCTGGCGTGAACCGCCGTTCAGCTGACGTACTGAGACTAAAGTCGAATAAGTCTTTATTTGTTTCATCTGATATTTTACTTGTACATGTAATCTCTTTCCTGGTTTAACTGCGTAACCATCTATTTGTATCCTGTACCTTAGTTTTGTCCCCTAGTTCTTTACCTAATTAGTTTTTATTTGTTTCATTTGATATTTTACTTGTACATGTAATTTCTTTCCTGGTTTAACTGCGTAACCTTCTACTATTTGTATCCTGTACCTTAGTTTTGTTCCCTGGTTTTTTACCTTATTATCTGAACATGATTTATACAACTATGAACAGACCCTCGAAAAAAGGCCAACAATTTCGTATCGGTCACCTAAATATCTACCACCTGGCAAACAAAGTTCAGGATGTCTGTGTTTATGTTAATACCCCCAACTATTTCCATCTATTCGGTTTAACTGAGACTCGTTTGGCCGCCCACATCAGTGATGAAGCCATCGCCATCCCGAATTATTCTATTATCAGGAGAGACCCGTCAGTACAGGGTGAGACAGGTGTAGCGGTATATATCCATCAATCCATTCTACACATAACCCGCAGGCGACAAGACCTAGAAACTGGTGATGTAGAATGTATTTGGGTAGAAATCAAAAACTCTAAATCCCCGCCCTTACTTGTTGGGTTTCTGTATCGAAACCCCGCAGCCACCTTTGAGTGGTACGATAGCTTTTTACACATGATTGATAAAACAGACATTCACAACAAAGATGTTCTCCTTCTTGGAGATTTTAATATTGACTTTCTTAAACCCCATCCATCATGGGAATGTACTACTACCCTTGTCGGTCTTCACCAATTGGTAACATCACCCACCAGAATTACGCCATCATCAGCCACTATTATAGACCATATTTATACCAACAAACCTCAAGCAGTTAGCAACACTCAAGTAAATAGTCTTAGTGTAAGTGACCACTATCCGGTTAGCTGCACATGGCTGTCAAAACTTCCAAAGCTAAAAAAGCAAGTCCACACTTGCATAACTTACAGATCGTTTAAAAACTTTAATGAAAGTGTTTTCTTGGCTGATTTAGCCACAGCACGATTCATCGACGTGTATAACGATAGTGACCCAAATAAAGCATTAGATACCTGGTACCGAAATTTTCTTGGTGTGCTGAACAAATACGCGCCTCTGAGACACAAAAGAGTGAAATACGCTACCGTTCCACCATGGCTGACTGCGGATCTGATTGAGGCAATGGAAATTAGAGACCAGCTGAGAAGCGAGAAGCGGTTTACTGAATACAAAACACAGCGTAATCGTGTTAAATATATGGTTTTAAATGCAAAGAGATCTCTTTTCGATAAAGTAGTTAAACAAAGCAAAGACTCATCTACTGTATGGCGTGCCATTAATTTAGTAACTAGAGGTACAAATAAAAATAGTGCGCCTTTATCATCCCACCTCACTGCAAATAGGTTTAATGACCACTTTACCTCTATAGCCGAATCGTTAATCCCAACAGGAACTAACTCATGTGAGTATGTTTGTCCAAACGCGCTAGTACACCACTGTAACCGGGAAAATACGGACAAAGAACCATTCACGATACCGCCTATAGCAGTCCACGAAGTGGGTAAATTAATTTCCTCGATGGAAAATAAAAAGTCATCCCGGCCTGATGAGATCAGCTCAAAAATACTCAAGATATCTCTTCCATATATCGTCGAAAGTATTACATATATTTACAATCTCTGTATAAACCAAAACTCTTTTCCAGACGCATTTAAAGACGCAAAAGTGATCCCCCTACCAAAATCAAAAGATCTGAGTGAAATCAACAACTTTCGCCCCATATCTCTATTACCTGTTTTGTCGAAGCCTTTAGAGCGGCACATCCATAAGCATCTATCTGAATACTTAGAAAACCAAAATCTCATCTATTCACTGCAGTCAGGCTTCAGACCAAACCATTCCTGTCACACTGCCTTGATAAGAATGGCAGATACCTGGTTATCATCTATTAATGATTCCAAACTAACAGGTGTAGTTTTCTTAGACTTCCGGAAAGCCTTTGACATGGTGAACCATGACATACTTATAAAGAAAATATCCTTATATACTAAAAGCGCAGCCGTGTTTTTCAAATCCTACCTAGAAAACAGAAGACAAAAAGTTCTCCTTAATGGTACATATTCTAGTCACTGCAAAGTAAAGCATGGCGTGCCCCAGGGCTCTATTTTAGGCCCTCTTTTATTCTGTTTGTTCATTAACGACCTTCCACTCACAATTAGTGATGATAGTGTTGCATGCGATATGTTCGCTGATGATGCTGCGATACACACTCCCGATAAGGATTTGTCAGTAATTGACACGCGCCTACAAAACACATTACAGGACATTAACAGCTGGTGCAGTAACAATTCCATGATCTTAAACCCTGCAAAGACTGAATGTATGGTTGTAAGAACCCGCCAAAAGCACCAGCTCGGCACTCTCTCACTCAGCTTGTCCCTTCAAGACAAATCTATCAGCCAGGTAACGGAACATCGCCTTCTCGGCGTTACTGTAGATAACCAGTTTAAATGGCAATGCCATCTTAGTAATATATGTAAGACAATATCAAAGAAACTGTTTATTTTATCCAAGTTAAAACATATAGCTAATGTAGAAACACGAAAACAGTTCTTCAACGCCCACATCAGGTCACATATAGATTATGCTTCTACGGTGTGGGATGGCGCAAGCGAGGTCCAGTTAAAGAGACTGAACTCTCTTCATCGTAGAGCCGCGAAGCTTATCCTTTCAGACCCTAACTCAACAACGGATAATAAACTGAAAACCTTAGAAATTCTCCCCTTGAAAAAACATTTATTATACAATAAGGGAATAACGATGTTCAAAGTATTGAATAACAGACTCCCCGAGTATATAAAAAAAAATGTTTTCCCTCCCGGCATCAACATACTCCAGATCAAGGCAGTCCATTACTGTGCCACGACCTAGGATCGATCTCTATAAGACAAGTTTAGCGTTCTCAGGTGCTAGCATGTACATGTTACAACATCAACAACGCTTTCGTCTTTTAAAACCGCTCTCTTCAAGTACCTCACCTCAGCATCGTAAGATTTTCACAGCAACCTGCGCTTGCAGTGTACGATTTTCCCCTTTCTAACTCTTCAATTCAGTTATATCTTCAGTTAATACAAGATGCTAATGCTGCATGTATTGTGTGTGTGTGTGTGTGTGTGTGTGTGTGTGTGTGTGTGTGTGTGTGTGTGTGTGTGTGTGTGTGTGTGTGTGTGTGTGTGTGTGTGTGTGTGTGTGTGTGTGTGTGTGTGTGTGTGTGTGTGTGTGTGTGTGTGTGTGTTTTGTGCTTGTGCTTGTGTTTATGAATGTAAGTATGAAGATTTATACCTTTACAATTGTGTGTATGTGTGAGATTTTTTATGTTTATTTCCGCTTTTTCAATGATTTCTTTTTTTAAAAAACTTTATATTTCAATTTTTTATTAGTTATATATTTAGTTTTTCCCAATTTAATAATAGTATTTTTGTGATTTGTGCATTATATGTAAAGTAGATTAGCAACGGCAAGTTCGAAAAATGGTTTCACCAAAACTTTCACCGTTGTAAAATAAAGAATCATTGTCATTGTCATTGTCATTGTCTCTCTCTCTCTCTCTCTCACACACACACACACACACACACACACACACACACACACACACACACACACACACACACACACACACACGCGCGCCCGCGCGCGCACGCACTGGTGCTCGTACCGGCATTAAATTTTGGCATTTTTTTAATAGTTTCGGCATGTCCTCGTCCTCGTGAGCATACCGGGGTAATTCAAGTAAGCGTATAAACACTCGTACAGACGTGTTAAAGCTTTTAACGCAACCAGAGAACTACCAACAACACCGAAAGGTAAGACATCGGTTTTCATCCACACTGGTTGTCTCCCTCGATTTACTCGAAGAATCGTGATGAGACCCGCACTGGCTGTCTCTCTCAATTCGCTGCGCTGATCAGCGCAGCGGATCGAGGGAGACAGCCAGTGCAGTCCTCATCATGAGCCTTCGCGTATCCTGCGGGCCTCGTGGATACATATCAGGCGGGCGACACTGAACCATAGGGGCCTGACGAGTGGTGCTTTGACTAAATGCAAATCCGCTGCGCCACCGCGTAAAGCCGCGTATCCGGCGGGCGCATGCAGGCATGTCTCGAATGTGTTGCCGCGTGTTCAAGCAGGGATGTACACCGCATACACTGTTTGACCTACTTACGCACAACGCAACCCTAGTAGATTGATTCGTCAAACAATACTCTCGTCACGAGTTCTCTTTTTCCACCTTGGTCTGTCTAGTCCGCTGCTTGTGTTCACCTCCTTGACTTGCATTGGCAGCTCTGTGTGATCATACACGTTATCGATGCAACGGACGCGCTGGGCAACGGGTTGAGTGACGTCGTACGCACCTACATCACCAGTTTGTGTGTGCGTCGTGTCATCAGATTCATCCTTTTTCGGTCTTCGCACGATGACGTGAGCGTAGGCCGCCGTTCGCTTGAGGCCCACCCAGGCTTTCTGAATGGCGCGACGGTAGCTCAGGACACTGTAAGTTGTATCCTCGGATCCTGCGATGGAAATTTTCTCTTTGGACTCGGCAGCTCTGAGGACAGCAGGCCGAATGCTGTGTACATTTCCACGAGTCTGATGATTGTCCCGTGTTTTCTTAGCCCCCTTGTTCATGCAGCCATCGGTGCTGTAAACAGTACCGGTGGCTGCATGCGCAAGTGGGTTAACATCTGGACTGCTCTCCGCCGCGACGCAGACTTCGGTGTAGTCAGTCGACTTTGACGTCTGCGATATCGTGCTGGTGTCGTCACTTCCTACGGGTGGCAGACGCGTTTGTCTGCCCTTGGCCACAACAGCATAACCCAGAGAATCAGGGCTATAGGTGTTCGAAGTCTGAATATCCGTTCTTGCACGAGGCCTTGACACAAGAGGCCAAACTGGCTCTTTGTCAACGATGCTGACTTCTATTGGTGGGTATGCCTCAGCCTGCTTGATGGCACAGTTTCTGTGACTCATTGGTCTGTCTTTTAATGGATTTGTCTTTCTGCTTGGGGGAAGAAACCTGTTCCTGGAAACAGAAAAAAAAAAAAAATACATCGCAGATAACTAGCTAAAATTCTGATGCATAGAAAGGCCGTTATATTAACCCATTCAACCCCAAAGCCCTACAGCAGGAGATGGATTGGCCATGATAATTCAAGGGTAGTGCCAGATGAGATTGGCGTCTTCAGCTTATCTTTCACTGCCCTTGAATTATCATGGTCGATCCATCTCCTGCAACTAATGCATAGTCGTTAAATGGCACCTCAAAATTTTGGGAAATGCGGCTGTTAACCCTTTGACTGCTACTGACGATACTGCTCGGCGGAAAAGACAAGTAATCACGCGTCTTTTCCGTCGAACGGCATCATCGGTAACAGTTAAACGGTGAAAAATATATGTCTGCTATCTTTGAATTTGGAACTAACGACTTTCCAAAGTTCCAAAATCACAGACCAGCACACAATTTGACAGCCATTTTAAAATTCCATTGGACTCTTAGTAATCATATATCAGCGTGGTGACTGAACAATACAATGAGCTCAAGTTCTAAACTCACGGACCATCATACATCATTATTTGGAAACGTGCGCAAGATTCGGCATTGAAAATTGAGCAGACCTGTTACACAGACAGACGATGAGCACCAAAGAGAGGACAGACAATGTGACCAGAACTGCCACCAGCGCCGACACAGTCCTTGTATCTGCAGACGCACACACAACTAATGTATACAGTCTACTCCGCTTATAACGAGGTCGGATATAACAAAAGTCGGATATAGCAACACTTTATCAAAGGTCCCACAACAGTTTTTCAAAGCAAGTTGCTTCGCTTATAAGAAACATCGGATATAACAACAAGACAAATTGGGTCCCCTGGCAATTTGTTATATCCAGAGTTTACACACAAAAAACTTACAACAACAAAAGCTACTGAGCAAGCAAAACTGTGAAGAACTCGAACGGACCTAGACCGCGAACGGACCCGGAAAGCATGGATGGACGGACGGACGGACAGACGCACAGACGGACGGACGGACGGATGGATGGAACTCGAAGGAATACTGAGATAGATGTTGCATACCCACATTAGTGGGGGCAAAGCTGTGCAAATGCCCGGCACATTACTCAGATGGATACTCAGACTCGTGCCATTAAACGAAAAAGTGCACATCAGTGCACCGTCCCAGCCGCCTGAAAGTCAATGTCAAATACAGGTTACTACATGTTGTACGGTGCGCACACTACAAGAAGAAGAAAAAACCGCGCATAATACTCCAAAAGAGAAGAAATATCAGGAATGTGTTGGTGGAGATGCTGAAACTCACATGCGTCGCTGGCGCCATCTGTCCTTCCTGTGGTCACGTGGTTTCCAGACTCGTCATGTGTGAAGGTCTCCGTGTGAATTTTGGTGTCTTTAATAGACAAAGAAATTGCATGCGTTGCGTCCAAATTTGAATTGATAACCCAATCGAGACGTGCCGCATCCGGATATGCGGCAGAAGGCCGCGTATCCGGATGAGGCACGTCTCGAATGTGTTAACTTCTCACTGACGGAGCGGAGCACAGCTAATGTCCAAGTCAGTGCGAAACGGAGATAATCACATAGAATATGTGCCTCTTGCTGGCCTCATTTCATATTCATATGCCTCAGGCAAAAAGGGTTAATGGCAACGAAGAAATCTGCAATAATTCCAGAGACGTCGTTGTTTAAGGCTAGCAGGGAAAGGGTCAAAAGGTAAGTGCGTGGCGTGACACTGTGCGCGAAGCACTTTTTTGCGAAGCACTTTTCCAGGATGTAACAGCTAACATTAAAAAATAAAATATGATATGAAATCGGGCGAAACCTTTCTCGCAGAGGACCTGCAGTTGTATGCCCGTGCAGCTCTCAAAGGTGAAGGTGGGCTCACCGTCCTTGAGAGACATAGCGAGACATCCGGCCTGCCCATGTTGGTGATATGTCGCACTTTCTCTCATTGGTGTACCTGGACGGAATCGCGAGGAAAATTGAATAAAGTCGATGGGCCCTATAACAAGGTGGGATGTATCAAAAGAGCAAATATGATGATATCCCCCTGCAGGACAATATGTACATGAAAGCGTGCACCCCCTTTGTTTGTACGTGAAGTCTAATCCAGTCTCGAAGTGAACTTCACATACAGACAAAAGCCACAGCTCGTTGGACTCATAGGCATCTCATTGTTCATTTCTTTCGGTAGTAGTAAGAGTTCCTGCCAATTTCCACAAGGGAAAAAAGGGCCGCTATGTGTTCTTGAAAAATGACACAGGAGGAAAAAAACAACCCTTGATGCTGTTAAAAAAAATGGTTACCAGCACGCATGTCTGTGTACCTTTAATACTGATTATGCATGACTGAAACCGCATAGTCTAATGCATGGTAGAAACATGAAAAATAAAGGAGTCGTCCTCGCCAACCTGTGACAGAATTAACTGTTTCAGTTTGTCTCATTCTATCAGTCAGCCTACAGTTTGTCTAAGAAAAAATGCATGCATTGGCTCTAGGTCGTATCTGATATACGATATATAAACATTTCCATACCATCTAGCCACAAGGAAACGTTTAGTCTTGACAGCGCCACCCAGTAGCCTTGCCCAACCTCCAACTCCTTCTCCAATTCCGGCACGCATGCGTCATCGTCATGTGACAACGTCAAGAGTTGTCTCCCATCTGTCATACATACGTTGCGCGCGTTGCTCCAGGTTTCACGCTTGTCTGGTGAGTGCTCTGCCCAGATGTGTTTTCCGTGAGAAACATGCGGGGTCTCAAGAGATGACCCTGCAATCAACCAGAGGAAATCACATCACTCATTCAGTGCATTACAAGAAGACACAATCGACCATGACAGTTCAAGAATGGTTTCAGAATAATTTGGCGCCTATTAGGCGCTAAGCTATTCTGGAACCACCCTTGAACTATCGTAACCGATCTGCCTCCTCGAGATTAATTTACTTCAATCTCCCAAAATGTGAATGCCCACTGGTGTCAGGGCTCAATGTGCTAATAATTATTTCAGATAAGCAGTGTGATGACAAAGATAATTAAACAATGCGTTCTTAATTCTTAAACTCCCAGAACTAAATGACTCCCATTCTATAGAATGGAAGTCATTTAGTTCTAGGAGTTTAAGAGTAAAAAAACAACAACACCGGCATTCACATCGACATGCACCAGGGAATGATCAATTTCTTTCCAAAGAAAAACAAACAAACAAAAACAGAAGACTTACCATTACAAATGTATCCCATCTTGGCCGTCCAGTTTGCTTCAGCCATGAGGTGTAGCGGCTTGTCAAGGCTGACGTGCTGTTTGTACAGAAACGCATTTCGCCCATAGTATCGTTGCTGCTCTACCAGGTTGGCCCAACGAACGGAATCAGGCAGCACTGTCATTAACAAATATTACTAATTGATTTCGGTGCAGTTCGTTCGAGGTGGAAAGGCCCACAAGCGCTCCAATCAATCTATCAAAAATGTCAGTGAATAATTAAGCGCATGAGAACGTGAGTGCAGTGGATGTGACGCACAGCTTGTTGGGTCAAATTATGACGCCAGCATAGCCGGCATAAATGCCTGGACACCGTTGTCTGCTCCTAAGTCTACCGTGTAAACCATCACGGTCTGCAGCAAGGATAAAAGCAGTCACAGATTACTTTGACTATGCGATACTTACTATTTCTGTACACGGAAAAGGTAGAGACAGTGCCGCAGATTTGGTCATACGTGCCGGGACAGCGAAGTCTTGAAGTCTTGCTCGACGTGGGCACTTGGCCAGAGGTTGGTAGGAGATCTGGGGAGGTCTTCGCACACCCACAGCTATTACCCTGCGAAACCAGTTCAAATCAAATATCGCCCTCTCAAGTTGTTCCTTCTAAGGACTTAAATGTCTGATACGGAAAGAAAACAATAACTAGCCAGCCGACCTCTTAATATGGGCGTTGAATAATTATTGAGAAGAGTTTATTGTGACAGGTTTCGTTTACAATGAACAGCTCCCAACAACAAACGACAGCGAAGACATAGAGGATAACCAGCTTCACCCAAAGCATGGACAACACTCCAAACATCTCCAAGAGGCACAGATCTTCATGAGCGGGCCTCCGGACTCAAGAAGATCTATGCCTCTTGGAGATGTTTGGAATGTTGGTTTGCTTATGGCGCAAACTGGTTATCCGCCGTGACTTCGCTCTCGTTCGTTGTTAGGAGTCGGTCGGCCTACACTGACGTAACCTCTCTAAATGCTGTTCAAGACCGACGAGCATGTATTGGTGAGAAAGGTTTTTATTCTTCATATCTGTTCTCACTGATCGGTCGTGTCCGCTTGAAAAACAAAACAAAACACAAAAAAACAAAAGAACAAACACATGTTTGTTTATTTTCAAGAGTTTTCTTTCTGAAAGAAAAACATACCTGTAGCAGAACGTAAGGAACATTGTCACACTGAAGAGCGCAAAGGAAGACGTTGTTTCCTGGGATACGAAAAGTTTGGTAGTCTGGAACGCTTGAAGTGAAGCCCATCAGCTGATACAGGTAATCACCATCTGTAAAATCATGCAATGTACGGTTATCCATGTGAGAGTCATGTCAGTGTTAGTTGTTCTCCAATTTTTTTACCTTTGGACTTTTGGACGGTTTTAGCGGCACAGTCCAAAATCACACACCAACACATAATTGATTTCAAAGAACTGATTTGAGAATTCTGGTCCCATTACTGCGCGATGGCAGTGTACATGTATTTTGACTCCTGATGCGAGGTAATATCGGCCACACTGGGTGTGTGCCATTCCATTACCGATCAATTCACTTGCCATGAGGTCACAGACAACGGCAGTTCATCGGTAAGGCCTACGGTTGAGCAATTTACTTTCCGGCAGGGTTATATGTTCTTCAGTCTTCAGTTGTTGTTTGGTTTCAAAAATGGCGGCCAAGTCTGAGGGAACCGAATAATAATAAGTCTACAAACTTTTTTTACGAACCAAGACAATTACATACTTGCCCACACCCAATGCGTAGTCGTTGCGATTGCGCCAACCCACAGTTCTTCCGTAGTAAACCCTCGCAGGGCCTCACGCAGAGATTGCACGTGCGATTCGCCGCGATATTTATATGGTCGCCCGTTCTTGCCACAACCGTCGATTAAGGCTTTTTCGCCTACCATAGGCACGATCTCCTTTGTGACGTACAGGGTGAAATGATCGTTATCTTTCGGGTAGTCGTCTTTCTCCCTCCAAGGGGCTGCTACTGGTGAAAAAAGCAAAGGTTTGGTTCGACGAAACTCAAGTCTGCTTGGCCCTTTCAGCCCCGACACACACTTACAAAGAACCGGGAGAGGTAAGGGTTGGTGGCTACAAGATGATATGGACGGAGTATGACAGTTCAAAGGTGGTGCCAGAATAGCTTGGCGCTGAACTGTCCTTAACTCGTCCAGAGCCAGTTGAGTCAGACTGTGTCAAGTTTCTGCAATCTTCGTTACTTCAACCCCAGCCCAGCTGCCCCAGGAACATGGATTCAAAGTGGTGTCTCTTGCAGTTGGGTTGTGTTCTCATCATGTGTTTTCTCGGGATTGAACGGATCAAATCGACTCCTGAATCTTAATGCAAGCTTTAGTCTGAAGACAATTTTCAGTGTTGGGAATTGCAGCCCTAGTGCTCAATATGTCACTCATCACCATCACAACAGTCACGCCAAGCCATTGATTATCAGCGTCATCTTCACAATTTAACAGCAGCAGCAGTGTCATAAGGATATTCTAATTAAAGAATTCAAGAGTCTTTTTGGAACACAGGAGCTTGTGATTACTGACATGTGTTTGACCTCATAGTCATGTTAGCCAACTAACACATCTACATGTTGCAAAGTACTTTGCCAAACATTGCTGTTTTTTTTAGAAGAACCCAAAATCAAAGGTATATAGTTGAAAGGTACAGCACCGCTACGGCGCAGGGCAGATAGTAACATTTAAAAACGACTGGCTGCTGTATCCGCACCCTTAAACCGTACTATTGTAACGGGGATGCAATATTCTACGACAATATTCACTTTATTCTTGATTAATCAGCGGTTGAACTATTAGTGGTTTGTGGTGGTTCTTGTATACTGTTATTGTAGTAGTAATTGTTTGTATGTGTGTGTGTGTGTGGGGTGGGGGGTGGGGTGGGGGGGGGGGGAAGGGGGTTTTGTACTCAATAACTGAATATGCATAAGGCAGCAGAGGCATAAATAGACTTTTGGGTTGAATGCTGTAATATTATAATAATATGCATCGATACCTCTTTGCTACAGCATTTATATCATTTTTCTATGCCTCTGTGTACCACAGTGTACAGTGATTTTTCATTACTTTACTTGTTTTCATACGTTATTTGTAATGTACACATGTGTTTGTGTATTAGATTATATATATATTCTTTACTTTAAACAAAGGCGTCGACCAAAGCCAAAAATGTACTCAATCAGATTAGCTCCAAGGGACGTAATTTTAAATTTCAATTCTGAGAATGCTCTGCTGTACTAATGCCATGGAATTCCAGGCTGGTAAGCTTGCATTGTCATCAGGACATCAGCTGCCCTTTTTCTGATTGCATCGCTCACTAGATCTAGAAAGAGAGGGTAGTGGGAGAGAAAGAATGACAGACCTATCATTTTGAACCTTCCACTGAACACCATATGGCTACTGCATAAAGCAATAGGGACTATCCCCAGGCGCCCCGCAATCCGCTGGAGAATATCCAGTCCTCCCCCTGAGAGCTGAGGGGAGGCTAGTGCATGAATATTCCCAAACAGATATTGGACCTGGGGCGAAACCGGTCTTAGCCGGCAAAAGCCTAAATCTACTTAGCAGGAATTCCATAGCAGTACAGCAGAGCATCTCAGAATTTAAATGAAAATTTCTCTCTCTCTCTCTCTCTCTCTCTCTCTCTCTCTCTCTCTCTCTCTCTCTCTCTCTCTCTCTCTCTCTCTCTCTCTCTCTCTCTCTCTCTCTCTCTAAATTGTATCCTCCAGCAAAGTCTCGATGAAGTGTCTCATTGGTGTACGCAAAATCGCATGCTAATCAGTACTTCTAAAACCAAAAGCATGTTGATAACAACCCGCCAAAAGCGTCAGCTACATCCTGCCCCTCTGAAACTGTCACTTGGCAATAAACCTATCCAACAAGTATCCAGGCACCGCCTACTGGGAGTTGTGATTGACGACCAGCTGAACTGGTCGCCACATATCGACAGTTTGTGCAAAACCTTGTCCAGGAATGTATTTCTGCTATCTAAACTTAGACATATTCTTAGTACAAAGTGCTGTACATTGTTCTTTCACGCACACATTAAAAGCCACTGTGACTATGCGTCTTCTTTGTCAGTGGGACGAATGCAGTGAACTTCATTAAAAAAAACTAAACTCGCTGTATCGTCGTTCAGTTAAGTTAATTATTCCTAACCCTATTTCCACGGCCGAGAAAATGAAATCCCTTGGCCTGCTTACACTGAAAGAACAACTCAAATTTAACAAATGCGTCCTCATGCACAAAATATTTCATTATCAAGCCCCGGAATATCTGCGCATGATATTTAACTTCAGCCCTCGGCATCAACAACATACGAGGAATGACTTGCTTCACTTACCCCGCCCACGGATAGATCTCTACAAGTCAAGCCTTCTATTTTCTGGTAGTTCTGTCTGGAACTCATTGCCATTAAACATTAAATCATTTTGCGATAAAACCCATTTCAAACGTGCATTGCACACTCACTTCCAATCAGCGTGACTTCACAGTTTGCCATATAAAAATAATTCTGCTGATAACACGTAAACGTCAAATATTTTTCTCTTTCTCCTTACATTTGCTACCTGATTATCTATTGTCTTGTCGGTGTCACTATACGCTATTGATGCTGCTGATTCTATGACACTGTCTTAGATGAGTATAATATTATTGCTGTGCACGCGTTTCGTTCTCTTGCTTTTTGCATCGGAGGCAGTTACAAATTCTCCATTGTGTTTTTTCCCCGTAGTTTTTCTTCCTCTTCTTCTTCTTCTTCTTATTATTATTATTGTTAGTATTTGCATGCTCTGTTTATTTTCCTGTTATGTTGTTTGTTTACAGGACAGCTTGTAAGACAGGCATTGAGTTGCCTAATAGCTTTATCCTGAATAAATAAAGATTCATCATCATCATCTCTCTCTCTCTCTCTCTCTCTCTCTCTCTCTCTCTCTCTCTCTCTCTCTCTCTCTCTCTCTCTCTATATATATATATATATATATATATATATATATATATATATATATATATATATATATATATATATATATCCCAAAAAATAAATCAGTAATTTACAAAAATATTCAAAAGCGCAATAGGCAATGATAATATTACATGTGATACGTGAAATAGTAATGTGATGTGATTTAATTGTTTGTATAAAATTGTGTATGTAGATACTGTGACATGCTATTTATATGTTTTAACCCATTTAGTCCCGACGCACTGCAGCAGGTGATGGATCAACCATGATAATTCAAGGGTAGTGCCAGACTAGCTTGGCGCCGTCAGGCGCCAAGCTAATCTGGCACTACCTTTGAGTGTTCATGGTCGATCCATCTCCTGCAACTGGTACAAAGTCGTGAGGTGAAATGTGGAAATGCCGCCTTGGGGTTGAGGTGGATTAATGTATGTCTTACTGATAAAAGATAGTAAATTTCTCATATATAGGGTCATTAAAACGTTTTTATTCATGACTATATATAATCCCATTAGTGATGAGTAAATATAAAATAAATACAGCATACCTTGAGAGGCAAGAGTAGACTGAATGATGGACGAAAAAAGCCACGTCAGTAACCATGAAGTCCATTTCGGCTGCATCTTACTTACCGCAACACACCAAATTCAAAGATTTTCGAACATATTTATGATACTGTCTTGTACCCCAGCCAGTAAGCACTGATATAGGAAATTCTTCACGTGCCACAGTAATGACTGACTGGCAGTGTCACACTCCTGTTTGTGTCAATGTGATGTCAGGCCGCACTTCACCGACCGGGGTCAAGTGCTATGAGTTCCTAAACATGATCTTACTTGTAAGAGGCATAGATCCTCATCGTCCCCTATGGACGCATTCAATGATTAAGACGGAAATTTATTTCGGCAGGCCCGTATCCTGCAGGCCCGTATCCTGCCCTAAGTAAAGGGGAGACCCCCCTCCCCCCCTCCCCACACACACACCTCCCCCCCCCCCCCACACCCTTTTAAAACTATGTTTGAAAAAAATCAACTGAGTCAAACAACTGACCCCTTCTCTCTAAAATAAAACCCAGTATATGTCGCAATGGCTGAAAGTTTGCCGTCTTTTACCCCCCCTCCCCCCTCTCCCCCCCCCCTCCAATGAGAAAGAGGGAGGGGGGGGGGGGACCAGAGTATCCTCTGCCCTCCCTCAAATATGTTTGGAGGGAAAAAAAATGGATTTGGATGAAAACATTTTTGGAGGAGAAAATATTAGAATTATATATTTTTATTTCGTATTTGAAGAACAGAATATTTCTGGAGCCGGGAGAAAATATCACAAGATTATGATTGTTATGTTACGGACTCGGATTTTCCGAGGTGGGACTGCTCTGACCCACCCACCCACCACCACCCTACCCACCAGCACCCCACCCACCACCACCCCACCCCACCCCACCGCACCCCATCCCCACTCCTCCCGTTGTTTAATTTTCTGGAATCAGGAGAACACTGCCCCCCCCCCCCCCCTCATTAAAAACAGTTTCCTACGTCCTTGCCGCAGCTTTTTGGTCCCTTCCACTCCTACTTACCCAATGCGCAAAAGGTCATCGGGCCGGCCGACGTTGGCCCGCGCCTAAGTCGGCCCGATGGTCTTTTGTGCATTGGGCAGTCTGTTTTTGGCGGGGGCGTGGGAACTTGTGTTGCCCCTCCCTCGACTACGTGCGTGAAACTGAAGGACAAAGTTTTAAGTGGATTGCAATCATGGGCTAGTATGACCTGACTCAAATAGCGATGAAGGGGCCGGAACAGTAACTTAATTATTTCTTGTTTTCCTTTCCACGGAAACACACGCGCGTTCGCGTATCATCTCGTGTATGAAACCACTGAGTTTGCACGTGGAACAAAACAAATAAAACAAAAGGTAAAATTTGAACTAAAATGCCCAGACTGAATTCGCGGTTGAATTGAACACCGGCCACCCACATTAAACTCAGTGCAAGAGGCACACATCCTCATGAGCCCCCGCAAGGATCTATGCCTTTTGCTGAAACCAACTTATATTCATGTCCCTTTTGATTTCTGGGGCAATTGAAGTTGAATTTACCGAGTAATTTCAAAAACACAACCTACGTCCACTGGCAACGGCGGGCTCAGTACGCAAAGGCCATCAGGCAGACTGTGCGCGGGCCTACTGCATCCGACTTCGCTCCGATGAGCGCGGCTGTTGCGTACTGTAGAGGGGTTGAATTCAGTCCATAATGCACAGCGTTGTCAGTGTTCAGGAGCGAAGTCCAATAACAGCTTTTTACACCGCCATCCTGTTGCAACAAATTTCACTGTCAATGCACTGAAGAGACAGCGATTATCATCACCGGATTGGTTTTTGTGCACAGGCTGGGGCGTGGAACAGCCTGGGTATAGCGACTGACGAGTCCCCGCAAGCTGCGGTGGCTCTAGATGGTATATGTCTGTTGTGGGTCAAGTGTACACCGGTCTCGGTTATAACACCAGACCGACGACGTAAAACGTGTGTTAGTCTTTATTCACTGATTGAGAGTGTCAAGTTGTCACCACGTTGAGCAAATCCGCATTGGCTGTCATCAGCATGAAGCGGTATGGAGAACTAGTGGTATGTGCTTACACAACTGATCAAAAATGGCCGCTGCCAAATTAACTATAATACACGTGTTAAGTGAGTGTGTGTGTGTGTGTGTGTGTGTGTGTGTGTGTGTGTGTGTGTGTGTGTGTGTGTGTGTGTGTGTGTGCGTGTGTGTGTCAGTGTGCCGGCTGTGTGTGTGTGTGTGTGTGTGTGTGTGTGTGTGTGTGTGTGTGTGTGTGTGTGTGTGTGTGTGTGTGTGTGTGCGTGCGTGCGTGCACAAAACCCCTAAATGGGTGACTTTCTTTAAGATCCTTATGGAAAATGGGTGTGTGTAAAATACTGGGTGACCAAGTCAGGCACCCATTTTTTTCTGAGGGTTGTTTCTGCATTATCTTTCTTTCAAAAGTCAGAAAAAAATATCAAAATAGGATGTCCCATTTTTGCAGATTTACCTCATGTTGTGTGTTTGAAATGCACTGGGCCTGTGTGTTTACCACGGAAGCGAGCATCTCTATGGATCAACTTGATACCTGATTGGTCAGCTGCTCAGTAACATGAACTGAGTTGTTTCCCCTCTATTGTCTCTCGACCCGCCAACCGTTGTTCCATCTGCAGGTATGATTGATTTTATGCAATATTTCTTAGTTAAGAGCATGCCCAAGTGTACTTCTTCAGCGCAGTTATTTAACTGAGATGCTCCTAATCTGATACAAGACCGGCGTCTGCTGCTCAGTCAGTCTTGTAGTAACAGATAATAGAACCCCACGATTTTAACAAAAGCTTTCTTCTTCAATAAAAGGAATTCGTTCAATAACACCATTACAAGGTCAATCTGTCACGCGATTGTGCGATTGTGTTGCTTTTTTTCCTGACATGTGTGATTGTGATCGAAAAGTAACTTGACACATGCATGTGCACACTATAAACAAAATGGCGCCAGATTTCAGTGTGTATTTCAATCCTCGTACGCAAAACTACCTCGCAATTCGAAGAACAGACTTCCACGAACAGGTTTTTCGGATTGTGCAACTGAAGTGTCGCATTTTACTGTATTACCAGTTATTGTTCGTAGGGGGCAGGGGGTACTGCAGTAATTATGTAGGTATCTGATAAAAAATGTCAGTGCTGGCACATCCTGAAAAAGTCGGGACGTTCAGCAATGTACAACCAATCGGGACGAAAGACAATAATAAGATAAGAAAACCATTGTCAACATGATAAAGATTTATTACAAGAGTGCTATTATTTCAGTGTGTATAGCTTGTTTTTATCTGAAATACGCCTGGATCATTTTGGAAATGTCTGTAACTTTTTTTTTTGTTACTATAAAGTACACTTAGCATACTGTGCATTGTTTCAAAAGTCACAGGAAGCATAAACCTTAGCTGAGTTGGTATACCTTGCCCTCTACCTAGGTTAAACGCACCAGCAGTGCCATTGTTGCCATTTTCGCACCAGAGCGGTCACTCGGACCTGTCATGTGCACCAGAACTGCGCGCGCAGGTTGGCTTCTGCACTTGTAGTGTGGTCTCGTACGTTCACGCGGAAGATTGTGATCGCAGTCACACAAAAAAAGGTTCGTTTGTGGTTTTAACTTGTAGCTGCGCCTTTTACCTCCCCGAACACACCAGTTTTGTGTTGAGATGACGGAGGCTTGTGTCATGCCCCACACCACTGAATCAAGTCTATTGTACATGTAGTGCGATCATTTCTCGAACTTCAACTTTGACGGTGCTTTCTGCCGCAAATGACGCAGATGTTGCGAAAATCACCTCCATTGAGGATTTGAAAAAGCTATTTTTCAAATCTGCCAAATCGCATAGTTTCATGGTGCTAGCATAAGGATGGATGCATTATTGCCGGATTGCATATATGGGAAAGGTTTTATTCTTTATTCATGTTATTTTGCAGCAATAAAACGAAGCTCACGTGATTATTTCTCCAAGGTTGCCCATTACAGGTGCAGAAAGCACACACTCTAAACCGATCGGGTGCACCAGACCGGTCCGAGCGACCGGTCTGATGCCACAATAGCAACATTGGCACCGCTGGTGCATTTAACCTAGTCACTGGACGAGGTATACCAACTCGGCTAAACTTTATTGTCGCACTTGCTAGAACTCAGTATTATATTTCTCTCTCCATTTTATGAATAGAGGCACATAAGTCGCGGAAACCCTTTACGTGCCGAACTTCGGCAAGAATTAGTTTTCCTCATCACAAAGTTGCCAGAAAAAGGTTTGACTGCTCTTGATTGTTTGATTTGAAGTGTTTACAAACAATTACTGTGTTTTTATATGCATGCACCTTTGATGTGATTAATAAAGGCTGAAGTTTCAAGTGATTTCCTATGTTGTCAGTTAATTAATTAATGTCAGTGTTCTGTTTTGTCATTTTAACTCATTCTACCCTAAGACCGGAATCCCCAAATGTTGAAGTTGTCTTCTGAAGACTGCGTTGCAGGGCAGGACACAGATCGACCACGATATTTCAAGGGTGATGCCAGAATAGCTTGGCGCCCATAGGCACCAAGCTATTCTGGCATCAGCCTTGAACTATCATGGTCGATCTTTATTTTGCTGTGGTGTGTCTGGGGTAGAATAAGTTAAGTGTTAGTTTCTTCGTCTGGGTCTTTTTCTATCTTTCATATTTTTCCACACTTTTTAACCCGCATCATACTGAGGCTAAAAGCTTCAAATTTGTACACTGCCATATATGCAAGCTATATTACAGAACTTACAGATGAAGACATAGACCAATGGCATTAGTTCAAGGGTGGTGTCACAATAGCCTGGCGCCTAGAGGCGCCAAGCTATTCTGGCACTACCCTTTGGACTATTTTAGTCACACTTGTTGCACACACCGAATGATAAGGGTTAATATTCAAAATGCTCTGTTGCTGTTTGTCTCAAACTCCAGAGTACATAAAGAAAGTCCTTTAATTTTCCAGAATTCTCACATAAATGCTATGATAAACTGTTTTGCTTCAGAAGGACAAAACGTAGCAACGTTTAAAAGATTTCCTCTGTAAAAATCATAATCAAAAGGTTACGGGCCAGTGTTCATTCAATTTTGCACCATACAATGTTAAAAATGTTAATGCATACATACACATTAAGTTGAAAAAACAAAACAAAAAAATGAATGTGAAAAAGAAGTATTTCGGCCATGAACTTGACCTTATTACAGACGCCTAATGTTGTGAAGACACCCATTTTCACTGTAATGACAGTTTTTGTGTGAGAGGCACCCATTTTATTGGTAGAAACCCATTTTTTCTGCATCTAGTGGCTCTGTTCCTAGAAAATGTCTATTTTATTTTAAGTTATAGAGCTTAGTTATAAGGTGAGTTCTAAACATTCGTATCAAATCCAGAGCCCTAAAATCAATAGAAATATGGGAACCCATTTTCACATAAAATGGTAGGTAACCCACTCTGAGGCTTTTGTCTCCATGTGTGTGTGTGTGTGTAACTTGATGTCAGTTTTGTGTAGTACGCACTCATACGACACATGCCGCCACTGAGTGAGAACGCCGCAATACCGCGAGAATCTTTGCGGTCATGATACTGATGCTGCGGAGTACACATACCAACTATGGAGTAGAAACGCTGACCCAGTGCTGGACCGTCAGACAAACGGTTAGGTCCCCCTGCCACTTCCTATCAGGCACCCAATTGCCAGCCCACAGAAAATACGCAGATAAATAACAAGATGATCATATTGGGAGGCAACCCCCCCCCCCCCCACTCCCCCTCCCCCCCCCCCCCCCGCCTTATGTATATGACCCGTCCTGTTATATCAACCTTCTCAGTTGTCACGTTATTAATCTAAAACCCTAACCGGCGTGGGGGAGGGGGGGGAGGAAGAAAAGGGGGGGGGGCGGTTTCTACTCAGTTTTCTACCTAGATTTTATAGTTTGGCAAAAGACTTTCACGTTTTACGAAATCACCAGGACGTTTTCAAGGCGGATCACGACATTCTTTTCCATCATAGTTTTGCCGGTTTTCAAGTCACTTTTCGCTGACGACTCGACTGACGACGCGTCTTCTTTTTCTTTTTTCACCCTCATCCGGTTTCCAACTGGACACAACGTCATTGTCTTACGCAAGAAGATGCAATCCACAGCCTGAGAGGGGTGGGGAGGGAAGGGGTGAGGGGTAGCATGGACGCGAAAATAAAATTTTCAATGACTCACAAGAACTGGAAAAAAAAAAAAAAAAAAAAAAACCCACCTCCAATCACTGTGCTACTGACTTTCCCATGATCAGTGCTGGCCTGATTGTTGTCTGCCATATTGAAAATACGGACGACTTTGAACATACTGAGGGGCCTGACGATGGTGCTTTGACTAAATGAAAATCCGCTGCGCCACCGCGTGCGCGCCACGCTAGCTCAAGTCAGAATAAGATAAGATAGTTTATTGCCATATGTTTCCATGAGATTAAGGCACGTGCTGGCTCCAAGCGCCACACCCTGGCAAACCACCTCAGCTGGTGGGCTAAACCACGTGAGGGGGTGGTGTTCACATTGCACCACTAGGCGGATGAGCTGTTTCTGACAGCCAACGGCTAGAGGACGGAGGAGATCAGGTTGGATCCAACGGCCAAATGTGGAGGAGTAAACCCTTCAAATCAGGAGTGGAGCCCCGAAGGCAGACAGCTGCCTGTATTCACGCACTGTTCTGGCAGCTCCTGCAGCCAAACTGATGCCAAACGTTCTGCTTCGCATTCCTTTGGATACATCAGCGAGGCCGAGAGGGGGATCTTGACGACTGGGCATCCCAGGATCTCCATACACTTCGCCCAGGCTTGCGCACTGGAGAGGTCACTCCAGTGACTGACCCAGCAAGCGCATACTCCATTGTCTTCCGAGACAGGATGCCGAACATATGTTTCCATGTAAAAAAAAAAACAAAAAAAACATTGGAATTTGTCTTGATGTCAGTTACTAAGACTAAAACACACACACACACACACACACACACACACACACACACACACACACACACACACACACACACAGAGAGAGAGAGAGAGAGAGAGAGAGAGAGAGAGAGAGAGAGAGAGAGAGAGAGAGAGAGAGAGAGAGAGAGAGAGAGAGAGAGAGAGTAAACTCTAAAATACCGAAGCTGCCACCAAACTTGCTGTCTCTCTCTTCCTATCTCGCATCGACTACTGCAACTCTCTCATTTCCGGCCTCCCTCGCTCCACCACTTTCACTCTCCAGCGCGTCCAGAACAATGCTGCCCGTCTCGTCCTCAGAGAAGAAAAAATCCGACCACATCACTCCCCTGCTCAAACTCCTTCACTGGCTTCCCATCCCCCAACGCATCCAATACAAGATTCTGTCTCTCTGCTACAAATCCCTGAACAACTGCGCTCCCGCCTATCTCTCAAACTTACTTCACCCCTACACTCCTCCCCGCTCCCTCCGCTCCGCCTCCGACCCTCTCCGCCTCCACATCCCCCGCACCAAACTCAGCACTTTCGGCCCCCGCTCCTTCTCAGTATACGGTCCATCCACCTGGAACACTCTCCCACTCTCTCTCCGTCAGAAACACCCTTTCTCCCCTTTCCAGTCCGCCCTCAAAACTCACCTCTTTCAACAGTTCTAGCACTATACCACCACACTCCCCACCCTAAGCAGACTGTCGTAATGTATTTCATCATCATCATCATCATCATCAGTCCCTTGCCCGAACTGGGCGTTGGGGGGACTGAAAGGCAGCAGCAGCAGACAGTGCTCTCCACTGAGTTCTATTTTGGGCGGTGGCAAGCAAGTCTGGCATCTCGAGTTCGGTCCATTCTTTTATGTTTGCGACCCAACTCTTTCTCTGACGACCTCGCCGACGACTTCCTTCGAGAGTGCCTTGGAGGATAGTCTTGGACAAGGTGTTGTGTCGGGTCACGTGGCCAAACCAAGCAAGCTTGCGCCGTTTCACGGTTGCCAGAAGGGGTTCATGTGGGCCCACCAGGGAAGTGACGATGCTCCGTACATATTCGTTGGTCTTGTGCTCGCGGTACGAGATGCGGAGCAACTTCCTCAGGCACTTGTTCTCAAAGGCCTGGATTTTCTTTTCTGAGTCTGCAAGCAGTGTCCAAGTCTCACAGCCGTAGAGTAGAATAGACACTACGAGGGACTTGTAAAGCCTGTACTTGATGGTGAAGCTGATGGAGTTACTTCGCCATATTCTGTCCAGCCTGGCCATTGCGGATGTTGCTGTACCTATCCTGATACGGATCTCTGCTATGCAACTACCGTCTTTGGACAGGTGGCTCCCAAGTACTTGAAGCTATTGACCTCTTCTAGCTTCTGGCCGTTCATGTGAATGTTGCTGCTGCTGTCGCTTGTGGTGTTGATCATCACTTTGCTTTTATCCGTACTGATCTCCATGCCATAAGACCCTGCGCTACTTGAAAGTTTGTCTGTCAGGTTTTGGAGCTCACTATTGCTGCCTGCCATGAGGTCAATGTCGTCTGCGAATCGAAGATTGCACAGGGATCTGCCACCAATAGAGATTGAAGTATGGTGGTCGTGGAGGGTTTCCTGCATGATCTTCTCCAGGAATATGTTGAAAAGGACAGAAGAGAGCAGGCATCCTTGACGGACACCGATCGTCGTCCTGAAGAACTCGCCTGACTGATTGTTAAGTAGAACCGCGCTGCAGGCGTTCTTGTAAAGCGCTTCTATCATTTGGATCAGTCCCTCCTCTATGTTGAACGATCTCATGACTTGCCAGAGTCCGTCGTGCCAGACGCGATCAAATGCTTTCCTGAAATCAATAAAGTTGTGGTAGAGTTCGCGCTGATGCTGCAGATGTTTCTCGATCAGGACGCGGCAGTTGAAAATCTGCTCTACAGTGCTTCTTCCAACTCTGAAGCCAGCCTGTTCTTCTGCCAGCAGTTCCTCGGCGAAAGTTTTGAGGCGGTTGAGAATGATTCTAAGCATTACTTTGCTAGGGTGACTTATCAGACTGATAGTTCTGTAGTTCTGGCACTGTTTCAGGTTTCCTTTCTTGGGGAGCGGGATCACTAGAGACTGTGTCCATTCTACTGGCCATTTCTTTTGCTCCCAGATCTTTTGACAGAGTGTAGTGAGGACCTTCGTTGTTACTTCTCCTCCATGTTTCAACAGTTCAGCAGGTACGTTGTCTACACCTGGAGACTTTCCTCCCTTCAGGCCGCGTACGGCTGCTTCCACCTCTTCAGCTAACACTGGCAGGTCTTCAGCCTTCCTGGCCCCAGCCTGGTTGTTTTGGAGGATGCTGGTGTCTGGCTCAGCCTTGTAGTTATACAAGTCTCGGCAGTACTCAGTCCATCTGTTTAGTACAGCAGTGTTTTCCGTAAGGAGTTGGCCGCTGCTGTCTTCGATGACTGTGGCTGTTCGCTGTTGAGTCTTGGTGAGGGTCCTTAGCGTTTCATAAGCCTTCTTGCTGTTGCCGTTTGCCATGCCCTCTTCCACGCTACAACACTGGTCTTCAATCCAATCTTCTTTGGCTTCTTTCATCCTCTTCCTGATCTTCTTGTTGACAAGTCTGTACTTGTTTGCTGATGTGAGGTCTTGGCCTCTCTTTTTCTTCCAGGCTCTCCTCACATCACAGAGATCGAGGATGTCATCGGTGACCCAGGGCTGTTTGCGCTTCCTCTGCTTCCCCAGCACTTCTTCTGCTGTAGAAAGTAACACCTCTTTTATATTTCCAGCAAGGGTGTCTACATCGCAGTCCAAAGTAGCCAAGGCTGCAAATCTGCCTCCCACCTGGGCTTGGAAGAGCTCTTCTACTTCCGGGTCTTTTAGCTTCTGGAGGTCGAATCTGATGCGAAGGTTCTTGCTATCTCGTTTCAATGCCAGCTTCAACTTGAGGCTAGTAAGGACGAGGTTGTGGTCGCTGCCAATATCAGCACCAGGAAAGGACCTCGTTTGTGCTTTGTTAACGCTGGATTTGAATCGTCGAGGCAGCAAGATGAAGTCAATCTGGTTATGGACCAGGCCTCCTGGCGATTGCCATGTCACTGTTCTTGACTTCTTGTGTGGATGGAGGGTATTAGCAACGGTGAGACGGTGACTCTCTGCGAACTCTAAAAGTCGCAGGCCTCTGTCGTTTGTTTCTCCAAGGCCAAACTTGCCAGCTGTTCCTGCCCATTGTTGGTAGGCGTCAGGGCCGATCTTTGCATTCCAGTCACCGAGGACAGTCAGAATGTCTTTCTTAGGTGTTTTCTTGATGATGTTGTCCAGTTGTTCGTAAAATTCTTCTAATTCTTCATCATCATGATCTGCTGTTGGAGCGTACACTTGTATGATAGTGATGTTGTGCGGTCGGGCGGAGATGCGGATGGAGATTAGTCTGCTTGACACGGGGGTGCAGCTGATGACAGTTCCAGCCACCTCTTTCCTTACGATAAAAGCAACGCCATGTTCGTGCTTGGTTTCTTTTCCGCTGAACCAGATTTTATGGCCTTTATCTGTTGTTGTTTCTCCGAAGCCTGTCCATCGAACTTCTGCAAGTCCTACAATGTCCCAGCGATAGCGCTTCAACTCGTGGGTGAGTTCCTTCACTTTGCCGCACTGGTAGAGTGTGCGAACGTTCCAAGTTCCGATAGTTATTCCTTGCGTGGGCAGCTTGATGGTGGGTTTGGTTCCAGTAACACACTTGTCGCCCCCACCCTGGAGACCTCCAATGGGGTGCGCGGTCGTTGGTGATCCGGGCCCCGACCGATCCGGCATGTTATTCTTATTCTGTTGCTTGTCCATCAGTCCTTTCAATGGGCTTAGGCGAACTTGGCGGCGCCCGTCTCCTCTCCAAGTATTTCAACTGACTGAACGCGTCAGCCCCTCACAACGTTTCGCCCGCCAGCAGAAGCGGTTACCGGAGTGTGGCTTTCACTATTTGTGGTACCTGAGTCGTTGTCTAAAGCGTGCGCATGCGTGCGCGAGTTGTGAGTGCGCGCTTAGAGTTATAATTATTATAAGATAAGCGCATTATGAATACCGTAATTATTATTATTATTATTATTATTATTATATGATTTCCATGCTAAATACTAAGCAAATACCGGTATTACTAGAAACACGGCGAACGGGCACGCCTCGCCGATTCAGTTGTAAGCTGACTGTACACTGTGACATTCCGACAAGTTCTCACTAGCCACTCGCGCTCTCTCCAATCAGTCCGGTTGATCAGAGAGAGTGCGAACAGCCAGAGGAAAAAAATGTATGTTGCGGAATCTGCTGGTCCTGGTACTCGTGGACCTGTACCTACGCCGTGATGGAAAAAGTTGGAAAAGCTCATTACCGGGGTGGGTGGAATCACTGGAGATAAGACTTGCTCTACGTAAGAGACGCTGCTGGTACACTGAGTGAGTCCAGGCTAGGAACTTGATCTCTGCCTATGATTTTCGAAGCGGTCTTGACCACCCTTCTCAGTCTGATTTTCTCTTTGGCCGTGATGGAACCATACCAAACCGTGATCGAAAAGCTGAGCACGCTCTCAATCACAGCTCGATAAAATTGCAACAAGTGACATGTGGGCACCGAGACCAAAACTTCAGTTTCAGACGTCGCAGGAAGAACAAGCGCTGCTGTGCTTTTTGAACGACCAGGCGAGTGTTTTCCTCCCACTTAAGGTCACAAGACAGGGTAGTGCCAAGAAACTTAAAGTGCTGGACTGTTTCAATGATTTCGTTATTGATCACAAGAGGGGGAGGGGGAGGGGACTGTTTCTTTCTAAAGTCCACAATCATTTCTTTTGTTTTGCCAGTGTGCAGTTCAAGGTTGTTGTTATTACACCAGCTAATTAGAGACTCAACCTGACTACGGTAAGCGGATTCGTCTGAGTTTGTAACGCACCCCTCCACTGTGGTGTCATCTGCAAATTTCAGAACTTTAGTACTGTCATGGCATGAAGCACAGTCATGAGTAAACAGGGAGTAGAGCATAGGGGAGATTGATTGATTGATTGTACATTGCTTAACGTCACGACAGCAACAAGGCTTTCTCAGGACGTGCCTGCACTGCTTGTGAAAAAAAAAAAAAAAAAAAAAAAAAAAACTAAACAGAATATTGAATGTATGTCGCCAGCCGGTCCAATACGTTAAATAAACCTATATGGGGCCTAAATAAAGCCAAGACCATTTAGCAACACACATCCAATATCAAGAGCTACAGGCAGTGCAGACAGTAGGGAGAGTTTAAAATAGGAAAATACAGGTGAATGGACCACGGGTAGACAGAAACACATGCCCCAGAATAGAGAGGAAAACCCACCCTGTGGGGCTGACCAGGATGACCCTTGGAACTAAAAAGTAGTTAACCCCACCCAAGTCCCCCAGGGCAGACCCGGGTGGGGGAGCATAGGGGAGAGCACTCACCCCTGATGGCGTGCCCGTGCATAAAATAAGGGTGGACTGATGACACTACATTTTCACCAATTTTTAACGACTTGTGGTCTCATCAACAGGAAATTGAAGGCCGAGAGGCACAATGCCTCTGGAACTCCAATTTGCTGGATCTTCTGGTACAGTTTGGATGGAATAATGGTGTTAAAAGCAGAACTGTTATCATCAACAAATAAAATTCTGGCGGGGCATAGGTGTTTGGGACTTCAAGGTGTTGTAAAACATAAAACAAGCCAAGTGACACCGAATCCTCCACGGAACGTTTTCGCGATACGCGAACTGAAAACAATCCAGCAGAGGATCGCGGAAAGTGTTTTCAGAAACCGGAGGACCAGGCGTTCTAGTGTCTTCATGACAACTGAGGTCAGAGCGACCGGTCTATAGTCGTTTAGAGAGGACACTTCGGATTTTTGGGGAACAGGAATGATGGTGGACCTTTTGAAACACTGAGGAACAATGCACTGAGTGAGAGAGAGACATGTTGAAAATGTCACTGAACGGACGCCCGAGAGCTGGTCCGCACAGTTTCTGAGTAAGCGTGCAGAAATGTTATCTGGACCGGCAGCTTTCCTGCTGCCGTCTAATGACGCTGAAACACACTGACCTGACATCGGCGTCTAGAACAATGAAAGGTGGGTTCTCAGTATGACTCCTCACCGCATAACTGAGGGGGTGGGGTCGTATTCTTTTTTTTATCAAAACGACTATAAAAGTCATTCAGAGTGTCTGGGAGAGACGTATCTGTAACGGCACTGATCAGCAGACTTGGATGCTGGTTTATAGTTTGCGATTTTCTGTTCTAGTCTGTCTCTGAAGTTGCGCTTGGCAGTCTTATTGTTTTTTTGTACTGCATACCTGGCTTGTTTGTACCTTTCTCTGGCATACAAGTGTATTCTGACTTGAGCTAGTGACGCGGTGGCGCAGCGGATTTGCATTTAGTCAAAGCCGTGCGTGTGTGTGTGTGTGTGTGTGTGTGTGTGTGTGTGTGTGTGTGTGTGTGTGTGTGTGTGTGTGTCGGTGTGTGTGTGTGTTTCAGTGTGTGTGTGTGTGTGTGTGTGTGTGTGTGTGTGTGTGTGTGTGTGTGTGTGTGTGTGTGTGTGTGTGTGTGTGTGACAGCGACCCGAGCCCGCATTTGTGGAAAAACAAGCTTTATGACTGATATTTTTCTTACGTGAATTCTCCCAAAGCAGTTTTTTTTTAAATATATATTTTTAAATTACTTTACAGTTTGACAAGAAAATGGCCGTTTCACAAAACCGGTTGATCCGCATTTGAGTCCGTATTTTTTGTTTTTCTTACTAGATACTTTGCATACAAAATTGAATGAGTTTGTAAGGAAAGGGAGATATTGAATGAGTTTGTAAGTCCAACGTTGTACCTAGGTCTTGAACTTTTTGAATAATAATTAATTCATTTTTGCAAGTCACGTTTTGGATCTACTATATACTGATTCCCATCAAACAGTCAGCCGTGGAAGATCGAGGCTTTCTGGAACAAAACGGTCAGCCCTGGAAGAGCCGTGGGGCTGCGTGCCTTTCCGTTGACTAGTGAGTGACATGAAACCGATCAAGGAATCAGGAATCAGGAATTTATTTAACGTCTTTTCACACATTGGTGATATTAGACAACAAAAAAAAAAAAAAAATAAAATAAAAAGGAAAAAAAAAAAAGATATCAACAACCAAACACACAACTTGCTTGTGAGTATCAAAGAATAGCAATAATTAACATCCAACCACACACACAAATTACTTATTATACTAGTTTACCCACCGGACTATGAATTATTATATGAACTATTGAAATTGCAATATTTCTATGTAACCGATCAAATTCGTCAATGTGTACACGGCGTCGTGATTGAGACTAGCGATGCCATGACAAGCTTATGGTGACTTCGTTCAGTTGCTGCTTAGTCGTGCTATTCTTCAGTCAGAATTCCTGTCGCTACATGAGCCCACAGCGGAGTGTACTAATGGCAAGACTATGAAGTAGGCCTACCGTGTCAACTCAGTGTCTGTCTTTATTCAGTGTGTGCCGGCGCGTGTCCGGGGCCTGTTTTGATCAGAGGTTGGCTTTTAGAGGGAAATGGATCAGCCTCAAAGGCTCAGTTAAGAATGTGTGTCAAAATGGTTGTTGTGATGCGTCAGTCTAGGTGTGGAGCGCAGTGGTAGTGCTTGTCACTTCTCGCTCTCAGCTTCCACCGCGCGGCTGGCTAGAGGGCAGAATGCGTCAGTCTCTCCGGCTCTGCCAGTACAGTCTCCAACAAGCCTCATGTAGTGCCTCCTCGCGGCGAGGACACACGGTAACTGAGCACTGACCTCACGGACTCAGGCTGAACTACAGGGGACTCGGGGGAGGTCACGTCTGACCCCCAGAGAGACACGCGGCATGCAGGCCACCGGTGTGTGTTAAGATAGTGACTGAACCAATGTTCCTAAAAAGAAACTGAAACGCATGTGACTGAGCTCCGCACGGTAGACCGGCTTTGGGATGAAATCCTCATCTTGTTCATGGTTATTTGCGGAACGGCTGTGTACTTGTTTGGTTTTTTTTTTTTTTTTTTTTTTTTTGGGGGGGGGGGGGGGGGCCGGGGTTTCAAGTTTTTTTTTTTTTTGCGTCACCGTCTACGGAACCTTCAACTCAGTGACTGACTTGTAGGCTAGGGCGATCGAACACTCACGACGCCCATGTCACTGGTGCACGTGACATGGAATGGGTGATTGCAATGGCTGCACATTTCATAAATAATAGATTTACTACAAATTACGCGCAGTGGCCATGATTTTCACGCATATTTATGATCCCCCCCCCCCCCCCCCCCCCACCACACACACACACACACGGCGAACGGCCTCTGGCTCCTCGGTACAAACCAATATTTCCGTTCTAGCCAATGAGTGTTGAGGCGTGCTACTTTGCATAATAAACAAGATTGACCAATCATTCAACAGAATATAAATTATTTGCATCTTGCTATTTCTTAGGAAACGTTATTAAGGAATATTTTCTAATGTAAGCAGCGATTTACATATGTTTTGAAGATTCGTTAATGTCTGATAATGCAAGGCTAAAAATCCGCCTGATTCTCTGTAAATTAATCACCACGATCTTTGTCACGTGACAGCGCCCGGTCTTTTCTGCATTTCACCGGTCTAGCAGACGCAGTGCGTTTCGTCTCTCTCACAAAAAGAAATCATTATGCCAGGGGTAAGTAGCGCGATTTGAATGCTAAAAACACAATTCTCGTGTAGTGAAATGTAATGGGCACGTGTTTGTCACATTATGTTCATGTTGTTTGAAACCGTTTTCACGTGGTTTCCTTTTATTTCATGCGCTATGGAAAATGCGTCTTTCGCCTTCTTGACGCCATGTTGATTCCAACTGCTTTTTACATCCGCGTTTGTTTGCTTCGCAATCTTACTTTGTGCAAGAAATCAGTCTTATGTTTCTTGGTTGTTGTAGTGTTTTGGGGTATAACAAAAGATTGTGGTTGTTTTTTTTACGGGGAAAATGTACAAAATTTCGAAGTTAAGACTTCTTGATATCGGTCTGGCTGGTGACCTTCACCTTTGTCAGCGTTCATACTGAATTGACTGGCCGTGTTGTATTTTATATTTTTAGTTTTGTTTATAGCACATCACATGTTAACTCACACAGCGATAAATTCCATGCAATTGTCCGACCGTTGGCGCAAATTTCATAACTCTAATGTGTGAATCTCGTGGCTTCCGCCTTTGTGTATGCACCACTCCCATTAGTAGATGCCAGCTCATCATAGGTGCTCTTCAAGTGTAACTAGTGTGCAAGTACACGACTTTTTTTTAGTCCTATCAATCTTGTCCAACTACTGATTCTTTACAAAGCAAATCGGGAAAATTGTAATGGTTTAGCTTTTATGTTGAAACCATGTGGGCAACTAATGATGAAAGAAAGATGAAAAGGGAGTAGGAAATGGATGCCGATTTGTTTCCTTTGTCTAATGAATTTGTAGATTATCACGTGTTGGCAGACCTGCCTACCTCTGTAATTTAGTGATATAGTATTTAATCTGAATTATTTGGGCTTTAATATTGCGCAGATTTTAACAAAAATGTACAAGATTACATATTCGGAAGTGGCTATTTGGACGGTGCCATCCAAGCAGATCGTATGCTATTTGGACGTCGCTGGTGAAATCTCGCGGGATTCTCGCAAAATATTCGCGCAATTAAAGCACAACCTAACTGAAATTCAAGAATCGTGCTTCTTCCAGGTGGTTGTGCCATCGGCTCGCCAGCTGTGTATGCGGTCTGTAACATAGGTTGGGCTATATATTTGACGGCCATGTCCACAAGTCGGTTTACTGTGCGGTCATGTAATCCTCCGATAATGTGACTGCTCTTTTGCTCAGTGGGCCAAAATGGCAGAAACTCGCGCGCACCTGCCAGAGAAGCTCATGCAAATTGAGGGTGTACGCGGCAAACGTGCGTCGGTACTCCAAATCGAGTCCATCTAAGCAAACGTACACCGACTATATACAGTTTGCGGTATAACAGTGCTGGGTCACTCTACAAAACTGTGCAACGTAAGGGGTGCCTAGTTTCAACTGGCTGTAAAAAACATCTGCTAATTTACTTTACTCAATGAACGGTACTATTCTGTGATGAAAGAGATAGTACTGATAACTGCATGGGAAAATATCAAGTCTTTTGATGTTTAATTATTCTGAACGTGTGTGAGGATGCACGAAAATGGCGGTCCCGATTGTGACATAGCTGTAACCCCTCTTCTGTCTTGTGTTGCGGATCTTTCATTTATGGTTTAAAATATAAAAATATGTAATGATATTGTTTTTTTACAGTTTCTGTAAGTGATCATTATGATCTTACAACCAGAAAAGTATTTTAGAAAACACTTGATAAAGATACAATTTAGTTCATGATTGACGTAACACGCGTTTCCACAACCAACCAAAGTACACACTTTGCCATTCAGACATGCCTGGCGTATGAATACTCGTATAATCACGTTCTTCAAGATGGCGGATGTGTTTCAAATGTTTAAAAGGGTATATAGTTTGGTAAAAGCTTTGTCCTTCCTGTATTTTGAGCTTCAAAGTTGGACGTGTGCTTTCGTTTCCTGTTTTGAATGTTACGTCAAACTGAACAAAACAAGCTCAATTAATACTAAGCGCTTCACTTTTGGGGACTTTTTCTTGCCCTAGTTTTCGATGTGTATCGCGGAAGGATACTTGCACACACCGTTGTTTCCCTTGCTTTGAACAGAGAAAACCATGTGTGTTTTTGTTTTCGCTTCCGTTTTTCCGAGCGTGTTACGCGAAACAGAGCAAACCGTATCGAACCTTCAAGATAAGCTTTCTTTAACTACAAACTTATTGACAAGTCCAAAATCGTGCAGTATACTTAGATTTAGATACTGTTATCTTGTGCATTGACTTTGAAGGACGTTTATTACGATTTATCGTACAGAAATTTTGCTCCTTGATCAAGCCCAGGTTTTTACTCATTCTGATCGGACGCTTGCTAAACTCAAAATAGACCACCATAGACTTGTTCCGACCTTGATTATTCCACTATGTAGTCATGTATGGCCCACGGAATACTGTTTTCGTTGAATTTATTTTCAAACACTTCGTTTGAAGTGTAATTGTCCTCACTTATGTTGAACGTAACCGGAATACGAATGACCGTCCGACATGTTTGATTCTTGTTACGTCAACCGCATGAAAATGGTGATTTTCCCGATTAAACAGAGATATTACTGGCCTTTATTGTTTCTTGTGCCAGTAAGTTCATTCTTGTTACTTTGCACCCCACCCGGGTCTGCCCTGGGGGACTTGGGTGGGGTTAGGTATTTTTTAGTTCCCAGGGTCACCCTGGTCAGCCCCACAGGGTGGGTTTTTCTCTCTATTCTGGGGCATGTGTTTCTGTCTACCCTTTGTCCATTCACCTGTATTTGCCTTTTTAAAACTCTCCCTACTGTCTGCACTGCCTGTAGCTCTTGATATTGGATGTGTGTTGCTAAATGGTCTTAGCTTTATTTATGCCCCATGTTGTAGGTTTATTTAACGTATTTGACCGGCTGGCGACATACATTCAATTTTTTGTTTAGTTTTTTTTCACAAGCAGTGCAGGCACGTCCTGAGAAAGCCTTGTTGCTGTCGGGACGTTAAGCAATGTACAATCTCAAATCTTGTTACTTTGCTATTCAGCATCACTACGTTTACAGAATCCCAATGCCTTTAAAATAAGATGTCCAAGTATGTTTTCTGGTGTTTGATGTAACCTGAAACTTCAGATAGTTACTTTGGTATCTCGTTGTACAAAACTATACACATAATAAAGGATTTTAACTATTTTTAATGGTTGATCTCTCTTATCATGCTTTTCTAGACTACAGAGACGTGATTCCCTGCAAACCTATATTTCATTTCATACGAGAGTTCACCCCACCCGGGTCTGCCCTGGGGGACTTGGGTGGGGTTAGGTATTTTTTAGTTCCCAGGGTCACCCTGGTCAGCCCCACAGGGTGGGTTTTTCTCACTATTCTGGGGCATGTGTTTCTGTCTACCCTTTGTCCATTCACCTGTATTTGCCTTTTTAAAACTCCCTACTGTCTGCACTGCCTGTAGCTCTTGATATTGGATGTGTGTTGCTAAATGGTCTTAGCTTTATTTAGGCCCCATGTGTTAGGTTTATTTAACGTATTTGACCGGCTGGCGACATACATTCAATGTTCTGTTTTGGTTTTTTTTCCACAAGCAGTGCAGGCACGTCCTGAGAAAGCCTTGTTGCTGTCGGGACGTTAAGCAATGTACAATCAATCATACGAGAGTTCACCAATTTCACTGATGAAGAAAGTTGGTTTCTATGTTACATCAACTACCATTTTTAAAACATATGGTTCTGAGCAACTGCAAAAGTCTCTATTTTCAAAATGTGCTTCAGCATCACTACATTTACGGAATCCCGATGCTGTTAAAATAAAACATCTAAGTATGTTTTCTTGGGTTTGATGTAACCTCAAGATTCAGATCGTTACTTTGTCATCTCGTTTTACAAAACTATGCACATAATAAAAGATTTTCACTATTTTTAAGGTTTGGTCTCTCATATCATGCTTTTCTAGACTACAGAGTCATGATTCCCTGCAAATTTATCTTTCATTTAATATGAGAGTTCACTAATTTCACTGATGAAGAAAGTTGGTTTCCATGTTACATCAACTACCATTTTTAAAACAAATGGTCCTGAGCACCTGCAAAAGTCTCTATTTTCAAAATGTTCTTGTCAGTGAATTTGCTGCATGTTACTTATATTGTTTTACTACATAGAAATGATCTACATATCTTAAAACTTCTTGTGGGTAAACTAAATGAGCTGCCGAGCGACTTTTCATTTTCACTAAGTGCTTGGCACAAGCTTGCTTCCAAAACTCATTATTATGCTTTTTTTTTTTTTTTGGTGGTTTGTCTTGAAGTGTTTCTAAACCAAAATAAACCGTCTTGTTTGATCCTGACTTTCATTTTTGTACAGTATTTCCATGTATTTGGTTTCCGTGTTACATCAAACAAATTTCGTACCACGTAACTTTACCATCCACATCCATGCAAACACATTTATATATTATCTTTTTTTTTGTCAAAAAATCATACTTTGGACATGCATCTTCAAGAAAAATGATAAAAATAAGTATCCCATTGAGTTTGTTTTTTCATGGTTGGTGTCACACTTTTGCTGCACAGCTTTGTAGAGTGACCCTGCTGTGAAAAATGATAGACTTGTACTACTTGTAGGCCTGTGGACTGACATTCCGACTAGGTCGTGTGCCACTGCAGTCAACTGCAGGGGCTCATGAGAATCTAGCGCGGCCTACATGTGCTGACAGGCGTGTCTTTGTGTTTATAATTTTTGGATACGGGCCGATTCGTATATCCAAAACATTCCCTTATATTCTTCAGGAGATCTATGAATTCCACAGCCAGTCAAGAAATAATGGCATCAAAACGAATTAATGGCTGCCAGTTAGTACTGAAATGCATGATTTGTCAGTTTCTATACTGACGCCGGCCACAAAGCGTGAAGTCGATTCAAACGATTCCATGCTACATATGCTTAGCCGAGGGGAAAAATGATGCTTAGAAAGTGGTTACACATACATAGGCCGGAAAAAGTGCAACGCATTTTGCCTCCGCTCGATAATTATCGGGACAGCAGCCCTGAAAGTCTAAAATTTTTCCCACTAGCCTTTGGCTAGTGACTTCAGAAGTTTTCTAGCCAAACTGAAAATGTTACTAGCCAAACTGAAAATTTTACTTGTACTGAAAATAGCCCAACGCAACAATATAATGTACCACAAGTGTTTGACGCCCAATGTTGGTCTTTTCTGCCGAGAGGCATTGAGAACAAATATTTAAACAGACAATCATAACCAAGTTAATGTTTATGTCCTAACTTCAAGCTTTTGATAGTATCAAGTGGAGAAATAACTGACAAAGTCCCCATGTGAACTGTGGTGGGATTTTTTATTTATTTTTGTATTAGTAGGCCAGTGCTTCTGTTTTCACAACAGGTTAAAGGGTCTTTAGACCCTCAGGTATAAATTTTAGAGGGTACACAGACCCCCCCATTTGAGCATTATAGAGGGTCTGCAGATTTATTTGAGGAAAAACTGCATCATCTGTATATTCCTTAACCCCCACCCGGGTCTGCCCTGGGGGACTTGGGTGGGGTTAGGTATTTTTTAGTTCCCAGGGTCACCCTGGTCAGCCCCACAGGGTGGGTTTTTCTCTCTATTCTGGGGCATGTATTTCTGTCTACCCTTTGTCCATTCACCTGTATTTGCCTTTTTAAAACTCTCCCTACTGTCTGCACTGCCTGTAGCTCTTGATATTGGATGTGTGTTGCTAAATGGTCTGAGCTTTATTTAGGCCCCATGTGTTAGGTTTATTTAATGTATTTGACCGGCTGGCGACATACATTCAATGTTCTGTTTATTTTTTTTTTTCACAAGCAGTGCAGGCACGTCCTGAGAAAGCCTTGTTGCTGTCGGGACGCTAAGCAATGTACAATCAATCAATGTATATTCCTTAAAATAAATTAACTCATTTTGCTCTCTCCTCTTCAAATGTGTTGTGATGGGTGTGTGTGTGTCCTTTCCATGATACCGATTCTTTAACTCTTAATCACCTATAAGAACATACACTGTCTATTCTCCTGTACCTAGAAGATAGTAAGAAAATTACTGAGAAAATGGGTTACTTCACCAAAGCGTCTATAACTTTTGAATAGACAGATATTTAAGTCTGGTTTTTTTTTCTTAGCTGACATGTGGATGGATAGTATTTTATGTTGTGGTGGAGTGTAATTTGATACCTGTTTATATTATTTACTGTAATTAATTACAGGTAAATTAACTGAAAAAAAATGCACCTTGATTATTTTGATATCTGTAAATGACAAACAAAAGACGTAAAACTGAAAAATGTGTCGGTGGGCGAAAATATGACAGTGTGTGATAGTGGAGTGAGATAATTTTACATTAGTGATCACTATTACCAGGCAATCCACTGATAATCCTTCAGGTAATCGAAGTGCACGTATCCCCGTCGGCGGATGTTGCTACAAATTGAACGCCTGTTGGGCGAAAGTTTCAAACATTTCAGCAGGGAAATACTGATAAAAGTAATCAAGTGGTGTCGCTTCCAACTCAAGTCGAGTTGTTGGGCCCATATATCGCGTGAAAGGCTGCAAAAAGTCTGAAATTGGCCGCTGATGCCAGCTAGCATCGCCGCCGCCATCTTGCTGTCGTCGCCTCAGTAAACACTGCTGAAATACTCCGGTATTTTCGTCATCCCAGTCCGACAGATCACTAGTATGTACACTAGATACACTTATGTCACTTCCCTCTGGCTCTGAAACTGGATAATTGCCAATTTACTCCAAAATAGCGGTAAACTCTGGGTCACTGTCGTGTATGTCGCCATGTTTGCAAACACGTGCGTTAGCGGCAGTCAGGTGCGCACGGTAAAACACTCCCAATTCGACACACACAGTGGCTTAGAGCGCATGCTCAGTGTCTAAAATTAGTTTGACCTTGCCCCCTACGGTATACAATCTCACCTTCTGCACAGAAGAACCCACGAACGTATCACATGACTTCTAAATTTAGTACCGAGGACGGGCGCCTACGGGCGCTTTAGGTAAAGACCCGGAGGGCGTTTACGGGCGTTATAGGTGATTAAGAGTTAACTGGTGAGCTATCGTGCAAAAGCATGTCACCCTCCGTCTCTCTCACACGCACAAAAAACATTTATTTGTATGATCGTTTGATAGTGTATTGTAACGGAGAATATAGCGTTTTCTGCTGAATGCTGATTGACAACCAAAGTCTGACTTGTCTTAAACTGTGTGTGTTTGTGTGAACTAATGTACTTAAAAGTTGGTTTCAACCCATTTAACCCGAAAGACGTATTTCTCCAATTTTAGAGCTGTGTACCAGAAGATGGCCGGATCGATCATGATTTAAAAAAAAAAAAAAAAAAAAAAAAACCTGACAAACTTATTTCTGTTCAAATTTCTGGACTTGCTTTTTGAGTTCGCCTCCATGCACATTGCGCATGCCATCCATGTGCCGTCGTGCATTAGCCAAGGAAAATACACGCAGCCCTGTGAGTCGCAGCGGTGGTGCCACACACGGCCCAGGCGTATCATTTCTAGTGCTGTCGCTTGTTTATGGAGACGGTGTCGAAGTGCAACTTTCTTCTAAGCGATCATCACGATCAGACGGTGCCGGAGTGAAGAATCAGAAGCATTCCAGCTTCCTTTACTTTTTCTCCGCCATTTACAACTTCGTTCACGATCGAAAGTGAAACGCACCATGCGGTATCCCATAATAGTATGAATGGTGACGTCGCTGCAAGTAACGCGTTCCAACATGTAGCATGCACTTTTAGTCTAGCAGCTTATGCAATTTCTGCAGAGGTACCGTAAGTAGTTCGTCAAAAGAGTAACAGTGCATGGCAACAATATTTGTCCTTAGGATGGAGACATTTTTGTAGAAGTGTTTTTCGAAAGATATTTTTCGATGTGAGGGAACCAGTCCTTGTACACAGCCCGGATAAGGTGCAAGACATTTTTTTGTGCATAACATTGAAATTTCAAGCTTACAAGTTTATTCCAGTGAGTAAATTAAAATCATGAGCAAGTAAACATGCATACATATATACGATAAAATAAGTTTAAAAGTAATACGGTAAGCATACTCGCGTGGCTAGTTTCAAAATGGCGGTCAGCGAGATGCCTTCGAAAGAAGTCAGTCGCGCACGGTTGATGCAGCTTTACTTTGCTCCTGAAGTGAAAGCGATTTATTTTCGATTTGAACATTGAAGTACATCTTATCAACGTCAAATACGTTATTTTTCCTGGTCTTGAAAACGGCCTTTTCCATAGAACTGTCTTTTGTGGGAGGAAAGCATATCGAAAGTAAACTCCCTTTGTGCATGTTGTGCAATGTGTCTGCCGACCATCTTCAACATTCTGAAGACTTTTTGTCCGGATACAACATGCATGTTGTTCGTCTGTTTTTCAGCCTAACTGCTCTAAGTGCAGGTCTGCTCTTTTTTTTTATTAGTGGAGATGGGATTTTTAACTGGTCAAGCACACTCGTATCCGACTGGTCTTAAGCACAAGCCAGGCAGAGTGAAATCCATCTCCGAACCGTTTTCATCTAAATCACCATGTTCAGCTAAACATCTAAATATAAAAATTTTAGTTTTTGCAACCCATTCAACCAATCCACACTCGAGTACTCACGAGGACTCTTTATGATTAGGTACCGGCAGTCTATATGGCTGGTCAGTGTAGACCCAAATGTGACACATTTTTCATGTCTGATATCTATGTTGTTTGTTGATCAAAATCAATAAAATGCATACCCACATGTTCAGGAAGTTGTTTTCTTGTATTTGCTTACAAATCTGAATGTGTATGAGGTGTATGAAGTTTGTGAATGAGCTTGAAAAACGAGTACTTTGAGCGTCCGCGCGCCGCCGGCTGCCGTCTAGCCGCTGCTCCGAAAACGACACACTCGCGTTTCTTACACGATCGAATCCGTACTATAAATAGAAGAGCACACTAACGTATATCATTAGAAAGAGGAGATCGCGAGCTTTTTAATGATTATAACCAAGACGTGTTTTTATTTTAATTGATGATTTTGTTTTCAAAATGAAAGTTTCAACTTGCAAAATCACCTTCTTCGGTAAAAAATTTGACGCATGAGTGTGGGTTCATTGGAAAGCGCATTTTCTACAGCGTCCGAGAGTACCGGCTGTGTCACGCTCCTATAAATAGAACGAATTCGGTTGGCCGATATTTGAACCAACCCTCGAGTAGTGTAGCACACCGTACTACACGCTATGGCGGTCGCTTCGACTCTCTTCATTCCTGACCGATTGACAAAAGAACTTGGTAAGTTTTCGCTTTCCACACTCTTTGGATGATTAAAATTAGGTTAATATTGCCAATGATTGATTTTCTAAAGTGTATTTTAGACATATTTCGATAAAAATTCCGTAAGTTCAGAGTGTTGGGTGTGTGGAGACATCACATTTCACGGAAGAGAGCAAGCCAAGTAGACCCCGTCAGTTTGTATTTTTTACCCTTGGCTTGTAGAATAAAATGATAACATAAGAACGCTATTCTTCATTCTTTTATCTTTTTAGATCAGTAAATCATTAAAAATAAAGTGTTTTATGCGCTAGGTTTAGTAAACGATTGAGTGAAATATCATGATCAAAATTTGAAGGCATGCTTCCGGTTGGAGTTACCGTTCTTGTCATTGTCGTCTGCTCGAGCTGTTTCATCAACACCTGTTGTTGTCAGTACAATTTTAGTCGGTGTAATGTGTGTTCACAGCATTATTTCAGAAGAAACTAGCACATTTTTTGGCGAAGATGAATTTATTCTAACCTTTAACCGTTCCTAGTGGCAAACCATCACTTGCAGTTGCAATGATAGTAGTTAGTACAGCACTAGTTTGATACACTTACACTGATGGGAAGGGGGAGTGAGTGGGAGTTTGTTCTAAATATTGTTGAACTTTTCTATAAAAATAGACAGTCCTATAAACTATACAATGGTCACTTTTTTTTTTCAGATGATGACTGCTATCAAAACATTTTACGGGTGTTTAGCCATGCTGGGGGGAAAGGCAGGCCACCTAAACTTCAATCAAAAAAGGTCACCAACAAACTCCTCCTGCAGTTATTCCATGCCAAAGAAGAAACTGGAATTTCCTGGGTCAAGCTTGAAGACATTCTTCAACAAAGTGAATGCTTTAAAGACTATCCTAGGAGAAAGTATCGAGGACTTCTCCAAGGCACGGTCAAACATGCAGAAACATTGTGCCCTGAAAAAGAGGTGGACCTCCAGTTTGTGGGTGTCCAGCTAGAGGAGCTTGGCATTAAACGACACCACCTGGAGGACTTGGATGCCTTGGCTAGACAAACCAGCTCGTTCAGCACTGTGACAAAGGGAATGGTAGTGGAGCTGGAACTACACCGTCAGTCTTTCAACAAGACATTGAAAGACTTGTCAAAGTGGCTCGCCGTTTTAGGAAAAAAGGAGGTAAGAATTTGATTAGTCATTTTTGGGTTTGAGAAATAAGCTTCAAGAAGGATTAATGCTGGTAGTTAAGACATGTTGCATAGAGAACAAAACAAGTGGCTAAATACTATATAAAGGTTGGACGTCACCAACACTACAGTAACACACTCAAAGACTTTGACACGTCAGTTTTTCATGTTGGTGACATTACACTTTGATGATTTCTTATACTGGCTTCTGATCTTGCAACTAGTGATGTCTTTCGCACTGAATGTAAAAATGCTGTATTTTCAGACTTGTGATCCTGCCATTCCACGGGAGATCTACACAAAGTACCAGCGCCTGCAGAAAGATTCATACATCAGCCAAGGAGCATCTGCCATCCAGACATTTTGTAATGAGCCTGTCTTCCTTTCAAGCCCTCTGCCATCTCCCGATCCAAACCAGGTGGTCATCAAACAGCTCCAAGTCACCAAGGCACAGATGTCTGCTCAGATTAAGCACCTTTGTGACGAAAAACAATCAAGCAAACAGCAAATGCGCAGCATCGAGGAGAAGTTGGCCATTCTTAACGAGGACATTACCTGCAAGAATGCTGCAATGAAAGACCTGCACATGCAACTTGAAAACTGTGAGACAAAGCTTTCAAACGCCAACAAGAAAGTAAAGTGTCTCTCTGCAGAATTGAAAACAAAAGAAGACGGCAGTAAAACGATGACAAGAGAGGCATGGAGCATGAACCTCATGCGGCGAGAACGAGCGCTTGAGGCATTGGAGGCAGCTGCCAAGCAGCACAGAGATGGCAACTGTGAAGAAACGATTGAAAGATTGCATGCAGAGATCAAACGTCTCCAAGGAAGACTCGGCAAAATTGAATCAGAAAATGAAGTTCTGCGTGACACAATTGACAGCAGTCAGATTAACATCAGAACAAGAGAAGAAAATTCAAACAAATTCACATCAGCTGTGAGGAAATGTGTAATGAAACTTGCTGGAGATGCTGAAATTCCTGCTGCAAAAATTGGACATGTAATTGGGGCTGTGTGCAAGGAACTTTGCAATGTGACTTTGCTGCCCAGAGATCTGCCATCTGAGAGAACGTGCCTACGTATTTTAGATGCTGCCCATGTTCTTTCGAATGTTCAGGTCTGCACTGCCATCCTTGAAGCCAGCAATACAACGCTTCACTCAGATGGAACAAGCCGTGATCATCGCAAGTTCATGGGGCATCAGTTCGTGACATCAGATGGTCAGATGTTGAGTGCTGGCTTCACATCTATTGCGCAAGAGACAGCTGTGTCCCTCCTTGATGTGCTCATATCATTGCTGCGTGACTTGTCCGATGCCTATGCCAGTGATGAGCAGACAAGGGAACATGTGTACCTGGACATGGTTACATCCATCACTTCTACCATGTCTGACAGAGCCAAGAATATGAAAAGTTTTGCGTTAAAATTTAGTGAATACCGTCAAGAAATGACTGGCCAGCCTAGCAGTGGACTTGAGGTGCTGCACTGCAATGCACATTTTCTGTTGGGCCTGAGTGTAGCATGTGAAGAAGTGTTAAAGGAGGCTGAGCCTGCCCTAGGGAAACTTGGCAGAGATCAAGACCCGCAGTTCCAAAGGTACCACAGCACAGATTCTGCGACCAACCGGTACATCAGGACAGCGTGTGAAGTCCTGGGTCCAAGAGGGGATGAAAAAAATGGCTGCAAGGCCCACTGGGAAGCCTTCTGCTCTGAAAATGGTATAACTTCAGCAGTGACATCCTTCCGAAGCAACCGCTTCAACAATTTTTTCATGGCTGCAGCAGCGCTACACAGCCAGAGGGCTCTCATCCTTGACTTCTTGCAACACCACGTCCCCACTTCCAACCGGAAGATCATCAGCGTTTGCCTCGACAGCCAAGACAACAACATTGACAGCCTGGTGATTGCTGTGGGGATTCTGTATGTGAAGCTGACAGGACCCTATTGGATGCTGCTTCACAGCAACACGCAGTACCTTCAGTTTCACACTTTTGTCGAATCCATGGAGAGCAGTCTCAAAGCATGGATAGAAAACCCTGATGATCTCCTTGACCCTCAAGCTCATTCCGTCTTTCCAGGCTTCCGTCTGAAGGAGACGGGTGTGACACGAGGCATCTTCAACTTCAGTGAAGACCAGAGGCCGCTGGTTGCTTCAATCCTTGTTAAGCTGAGTGAGGGATGTCTCAAGGTGGTCAGACGTCAACTTGTGGACTTCCTGCCTGGGGGGCTGCACCACAATGTCCAGGATCCAGAGCGAAAAGAAAAACTTAAACACAGCAGCCTGACCAATCTGTTTGGCGAACAATGTTTTGGTGATCTAGATTTCTCAGTCTTCAAAAGGAGGAATGCTAGTGTCCATCACCACTCCACCTTGAATTCCTTGAAAAGAAATAAAACCATGGACTGGCTTGACAACCATTCACATGTGCAGCAAGAGGAGCTTCTTCAAGAAAGTGGGAAGAAGGCACAGCGATTCCGTGACCGTAGTCGCCAGTCAGAGTGCGATACCATCACACAGCTGCAGCGTATTCAAGAAGCAAGACGTCTGGAAGCACAGCACAAAAAGGAGGTGACAGAACAGAAGAAGATGGCAGTTGTGAGAGCTGTCAGGGAACAGGGTGGTCCTTGTCTGTCAAAACATGATGTAGACAGGCTTGTCGCAGGCACTCGCTCCAAGGTCCGTCTTCGAACAGCTCTTCGAAATGAACTGCAGTACAATAAGCTTGTCCTGGGGTCAAAGAGCAAGCTGTTGAAGCTGACTGGCAGCCTGACTGAGCTCATGCACAACTTGAAGCTGTTTCTTGGGGCTGACAACTCGGCTGTTGGTGAGTAGGACAGAATTTTGTTGTTGCTAGTGCTGTAGCTCCGTTTTTATTGATAAAAAACTTAACGCTATTATTATAATAATGCGTAGTATAATAGTAACGTTAATTTGAAAAATTATCAAGAGTATTTCTTTTATTTGACCGTAAAGTGTAAGGTAACACGGCAAGGTGTTTTAATTGTATACCTCCCATCTCACGATAGTGCTTTGTACTTTCAGCTGCTGATGACACTGGTGTTAACATCCAGGTTGATGTCCTACACTCCCTGCCAGACTGTAACCTTCCAGATGACAAGCCAGGTGAAGATCAACTGAGCTCCAGCACACGCAGTGTCAAGAGGTCCCTATACTGTGATTCTGATGACACCTCCTCTTGTCCTGGTGAGAATCATGCTTTCTTTTCTCTTTTTATCAGTATCACTGAGTATCACTCTCTAACTGCAGCTGTATAATAAAAGTTATTTATTATTTATTATTTCTAGTAATAGTATAGTAATACAATGTGATTCTACAATTGTGATTTCATTTTCACAGATAAATGACTGTTTTCAGACACGGATGATGACAACCACTCCCGGAACCAGCGAAAACGGGACAGCAGTACTGCACACTTCAGATTTAGGGAGGAATCCGTTGACCAGTTTGTGGCAGTCTTTTATGACCAGACGTTTTATCTGGGGCGAGTTCTGGAGGTGTCGTCGGAGATAAAGGCAACGGTCACTTTCCTGGAACCATGTGGGCTTCCTTCACATACATCATCATTCAGATGGCCAGTTCCTGAAGATATTGCAGAAATTGACTCCATGTATGTCTTCTACTCTGGGTTCCTGTTGAAACCCATGAACAGCAGACTATCTGTATGGTCAACTGACAGTATACGCAGCATCAAGACAGCATACGCGATGTTCAAGGAACAATATTGCTAATAATGTTAACTTGGAAAAGGACAGCCCCTGCTTCTTTATTTGTTTTGTTTTTGGGACATCGATGGACATAGTTATTTGTAATATTAACTAGAGAGTGTGTAATGACTGCACCAAACATTTTTAGAATTGGATTCCAGAGTTACGTTAATTATTGAACAGCTGAACATCCTGCGTTTTCATCAAAATGGCAATTTTGAACATCACACAAAAAATAATGATGTCTTTTGTAAGTTAAAATAAGATTTGCATAGCTTTCCACATGTCTTTCTGTCTTCAAAACAGCAAACCGTTTTCAAATCGGATGTTTAGTTCAAGAGTTATGCTCGTTTACATATGGGACCCGCAAGCTGTTTTTTGCGTGTCTTGTAACAGTTGCACAAATAGAATGAAAAGCCATTTTCATTTGCTTGTCATTTTATTCAGTCACTGGGAAGCCTGAAAAAAAATGGAGCTCTTGTATGTATATACAGCTTTATGAAACAATATTTAGAAAGCTGATCATCTCAGTGCTCTTGTTTTGGTGTGACCCTGAAAATGGCACTTTGTGAATGGCCGAAATTTACAGATTTTCAATAACGTTTAAAAGCTTGTAAAATCCTTATTTTTCAAGCTAGACACTTACTTTTTTTTGCGTTTTGTTTGTTTTGTTACACACTGTCACCCTATCATGTTTTCTGATGACTGTGTGTTGATAAAAATTTTGGCTGCCGGTACCTATTATGATCAAGCTTTATCGGGACTGCATGAGACACAATACAGATAGTAGCCCTCTCCATTATATTACATGTTTTATTTATTATTGATTCATTTATGCATTCACTTGCATATTTATTTATTATTTATCCTTTTAATTATGGATGGAAGGAATTCCTTGATGCACATGATCACTATAGTGGTATGGTAGTGGCCACCAAGGAGAGGAAATTTGTTTTCAATATGCATACATCTGTGCATGTTCATAATTTATCCTTTACTTAACATGCATATTCATAGGTCCCAGGTATCTACAACTTATTTTATTCATTAATTTATTATTTTATTTGTTTTGTGATGTATGTTTGCACATGCACATCAGCATAAAATGATTGATTGTACATTGCTTAAAGTCCCGACAGCAACAAGACTTTCTCAGGACGTGCCTGCACTGCTTGTGAAAAAACCCAAACTAAACAGAATATTGAATGTATGCCGCCAGCCGGTCTAATACACTAAATAAACAACCAGATCATTTAGCAACACGTCCAATATCAAGAGTTACAGGCAGTGCAGACAGTGGGGAGAGTTTAAAAAAGGAAAATACAGGTGAATGTACCAAGGATAGACAGAAACACGTGCCCCAGAATAGAGGGGGAAACCCACCCTGTGGGGCTGACCAGGGTCACCCTGGGAACTAAAAAGTAGTTAACCCCACCCAAGTCCCCCAGGGCAGACCTGGGTGGGGGACATCAGCATACAAGATGAGAACATGCATGTACACGTACATGGTAATAGGTGCATACCACCCGCTTCCCACCCCGCATACAAAACCACAGAACACCCTTTAAAGGACATGCACATCTGTGCATGTTCGGACTGATTTGTGTTTAATATTGTGTTTATCTAGCTTTTAGTGCTGTATATAGGATGATCGCCAACTAAGTGTATGGTATGAATGCCCTACAAGTGAGGATGTATTTTACTGTCGCCATGCCACACAAAAATCCTTGTAACGTTTTACTTGGTGAATAAATGCACTAAAACGGGTCGCTACGAGAAGAGCATAGTAACAAAACATCGGCGTCGCTAGTAAATGCATCACACTTCACAGAATCTTAGACGCCGACGAAGGTCCCGTTTGCACTGTAGTGGATCATCCATATCGGTGCTCCTATCCGATGTCACAATAGTCCTGTGTCCGTTTTCATCAAACGTCCCGTGAACGGTCACCTGCCGTTTACGGCGGCCATGTTTTCACTTAAGGTAGACCTTAATTGCCATGTGTAAAAATACATTAGGAAATCGTCGCTGCGCAACTTAAAAAAACATGAAAGCGGTTGTGTAGATAGGATGGATAGGTCTGTTTACAAAAAGGAAACGACCCAAATTGCAAGATCTATTAGTCTTGAATTTGGATTTTTGTCCGTAGTGCAAAGTGTAGTTGTGGATTTCTTTTGGTCACGCTTTATTTTTGTTCCTTTACATCCCCTTGTGGACTTGATGTTGCCATTAATGTACTGACAACTGTATGTTATCCATTGCAGTTCCGTGGTGGAGGTCGCGGCGGTGGAGGCCGCAGGGATTATGGAGGCGGTGGTGACAGTCAGGACCCCAACTCGGAGCAGTTCAGAAAGTTGTTCATTGGTGGTCTCAGCTATGAAACGGATGAAAACAGTCTCCGTTCACACTTCGAGCAGTGGGGTGAAATTGTCGACTGTGTGGTCATGCGCGACCCACAGACAAAGAGGTATTTTTGAAAGCACTTCATATGGAACTCCATGTGCAAGCATACACAAGATACTCGGTCTGTTTTGCGTTTATTTAAAGATGTTTAGAGAATTGACAATTTTCTGACATGGCGTCTTGAGGCCAGACACGGTACCCCAAAAAGTCATTTTGGGTGTTCCTTAGTGTTTTGGGTTGAGTGGATTTTTGGGTTGTTTGAACCCCTTAGAACCTGGCCACAACCATAAAATATCCAAAAATACCTTTTATTTGCTGTAAAAAATAAAGTGAAGCACCTGCTCAATTTTTCAAGCGTTCGCGACGTCTTTTGCTAAAACCATCGAATGTTTGGACCCTGACTACACCGCTTTTCGAGCGAACGCCGCCATGTTTAGGTCCTTTCGAACCGGTTCCGTTTCTACTTTCACATCCACAAACCAGTTGAAGGCTACAAAGGCTCCATAAATAGCTATTGGCGCGAAACTGACGTCACGAACGACCGGAGATTTCCTTGTACGGACGCTATGCTAATGAGATACTATTTTGCAAAACCATCCAATGAGCAGAGCACGCTGAGTGTTCCGGGCGACTTCGGGTTTTTCCGGGCGGCTTCGGGTTTTCCGACTGTCCCACAATGCACCATTACGCATGGCGTACAACTCGATCAAAATATGAGAATCGCTAGTTCAGATCACGCATTTTCTACGTTTTACATCCCTTCAGCAGTTATTTCAGTTAAGTCCATCAGTTGTAATCGTTGAAAATGTCTCCCAACGGCTTCGAAGTTGCGTGGTGCTGAGCTAGCAGCTGCGAGATTGAACAGACGAAGAGAGATGTGTTCGAGCAGACGAACCCGAGTGAAGAGAGAGAACGAAAACATTCCTAAGCCTCATGATGTAAACGTCGATGGGCCGGTGGTGAAATCGACATCACCTAAGAAACTTGAATTGATGAAAGATGCTCGCGACGTCGGCATTGGTCAGTAAATGATTAAAAAAAATGGTTTTACACGTCGTTCAGGTGTATCTGAAATGGCAAAGTACAGCACACACTTTGACAGTTTCTTTGACATTTTACCTGCAGAAACTTCACCAGTGTGCATATATCCAAGACTGAGAAAACTTTTGCTTTTCATTTTCTGATGCAAAATATGTTTATACTGCATAATTCTCATATTGATGACTATAAAGCTGAATTATGAAGTAAAGGTTGATGTTTACCTTATTCTGTTTTTCTCATTTTCACTTTTTTTCATCTTTTATGGAATAGATCTCATAAACCTGAATAGGGACAGCATTGACACTTTGCAGTTATGATTGTTATTCACTTTGCTGCATTTTGTCAGAAGGATTTTGTGATTGCACAAGGGGGGAAAAAGTTGTGGCTATTCAATTCCCCAAATCGACATTTTCCCTCTTTCAGCTCATGTAGCGTTTTTCATCATGAATAACTTTTTTTCCCCAACAGCTTCAGAATAAAATCCTTCTGACAAAATGTAGTTGTTTTGACAAAGAATCCCTAGAAAAAAGGAAGTTTGTTTCTGAGTTTGGTAGTGTTTGAGATCTATTGCTTTGAATTTGTACTAAAATGTGTATACGGCAGCCATCTTGGTTGGTTTCCAGGGCAACGGGGAGTCCTACACACCCAAAAATCACTTTTTTGGTCTCAGCTCACCAAACCCTATCAAAATACATCAACAGTTTAAAACAGATTCTAAGATGGACAAAAGCTCGTATTTGGGGTGTAGTGTCTGGCCTTAACTCTAGTCTGACTTGGCTGTTCATCCAGAGATGTTTACCCTTACGATTTTGGAGTAATTGCTTACGATTTTTGGCATAGATTACGCCACTACGATTTTTTTCACACTATTACGATTATTTAAAACAAAAACTACGATTTTTGAAATCGTATTCCAATCCGCTTTTTTTCTTAGAAAGTGATCAAACAAAATCCTACTTCAAAACATAACCGGGTCCATGACCAGATCCAACATTAGTACATAAAATAATAATTTATATGATTTCCTAATTTATCATTAATATTAGTTGCCTTTTAAATCTATAAATAAAGTAAATGTTGGAGTTAGTCAAATTAAAAACAATAACAAGGGGAGTAAGCACACTTGGACAATTTGCTCGATTACGTCCCTTTATTTAAACCAACCTGTAAGTGTCTGCTTTCCCTTGATTTGGACCTAAATGCAATGATCAGAAAATTTCGCAATGTGCAAGTTTAAAAAAAAAATTAAAAAAATTAAGTGGGGGGGGGGGGGTGGGGGGCACGCCCAACCATTATTAACCCATTATTAACCCATTACAGAGATGTGCAAACTATATGTGTCCTGGTCCGCGGTGTGTGTGTGTCATTTTTATTTTTGCGCTCGTGCTAATATAAAAGGCACAATATAAAAAACAGTGCAGAAATAATAGGTAACAATAGTAATAGTATTACTGAAATTTTAATAGTATTACTGAAATTTCAAATATAGATAATATTGAAACTTCAAATTGAGGGTAGGCATGCCTGATAACACAGTGATTTTTCTTTTCTTTTCACTTGTATCTCATTTCGAGTGCAAATAAAAACTGCAAGGCTTTGTAAGAACTTGTTGAGTGAGATTGCGTTTGAGAACGATCAAATGTGCTGACAGAAAGCATTACTCTTTTTACCCAAGATTACTCTTTCTGGCATAGCCCATTACTCCATTTTTTGGGGAAGGTAAACAGCTCTGTTCATCATAAAACATATGTATCTCATTCATTTGATCACTTGACTGATTTATGAAATCATCTCTGCGTACTTTGAATCGGATTTACCTGCCTGAAGATGAAATTTAATTGAACACAGTGTCACTCCACTCATCGTCGGAAAGTTTATCACTTTCACTGAAAAGTCGAATGAAAACTCTTGATCCGTCAGGTCACTCGTGTGCACACTGCTAACATCTGACACTTCAATCTCAGTTGAAGTCCTAGGTCCATCACAGATAAGCTCATCAAATAAGTCGCAAAACTTCTCATTGCTATTGGTGTGCGCGGTCATGCTTCAAAAACTGGCACCAAAAAAGTCGCACAAAAATCGACAAAAACTTGCACAATTGAACACGCGGGTCAAGTATTGCGGTAGAAAACAACCCTAGATCTTTCCGGAAGTGACTCTTTAAGCTCTCTACGCGTAGGACAGCCCTCGCTTCCTGTGAGATCACTTTCTATTTTGGTCACAAAACCAAGCGGTCTCGAGCAATACAGGAGTACGCGACACGAGCGGAATGGCGCGGTTTGGGACATTGAGAGTTAAGAAACTTTTATTGTAATGTTTGCTCAACTATTGGCAGTCTTAAAGAAAATGTATTTTTGCCGAGTTACGCATCAGATATCTGATCGTTTGTCCATCTATTTTGTGCAGATCGAGAGGTTTTGGTTTTATCACATACAAAGAGGCTGACTCCATTGACCAGGCTCAGTCTAACCGCCCACACAAAGTTGACAACCGTGAGGTGGACACAAAGCGAGCCATGCCCAGAGAGGTGAGTTTATGCTAGTTTCTTTCCCCTGATCTACGCGTTTGTTCAGCCACCACTATTATATATGGTGTGTAATGCCATAGGTCACTAGTATTTTGGCCGTTGTGGTTTGCAAAATATAAATCTGCTTTTTTAATTGTCTGATAGTGGCATGAGTGTGGCGTCTGTGTTCAAGCTAAATTTGTTTTTGCAGGAGTCGGGCCGATCAGAATCGCAACAGTCTGTGAAGAAAATGTTTGTTGGTGGTGTGAAAGAAGACACGACGGAGGACATGATCCGCGAGACGTTTGGTTCATTTGGTGAGATCACACAGATTGATCTCATCGTAGACAAAGCCACACAAAAGGCCAGAGGTTTCTGCTTCGTCACATTCGATGATCACGACAGTGTCGACAAGTGTGTCTGTAAGTATCGGGTTACGAAACGTGGCTTTTTATCTAAGCCCATCTTGCCTATAGAAATGTTATGGCAACAGGCATTTTGTCTGCTAGGTTTTTAGTGTTATTTGAATGCCAATTTACAAAGATGTACTTCTGTACTGTAAAGTTAATGTGCCCAGTCTTTTTCATCTACAAAAGGCTGAAGATAACATGATCTCATGGTGGCCCTGGTAGTGATATTGATTATACGTTATTCCTTGCTTCTTGTCTGGTGTGGCCTTGACCTGGCTTGTCGAAAGTGGGCTGAATCATATGCCATGTGTAAGAAAGGAATTTCATTTTAGTTTTAATCATTGGCTGGCCTGTAAAAATGTGTGTGCAGTCTTGCTGAGTTATTTGAAGACAGTGGAGTCTGCTTAACACGAATTTCTGGGGACACAGAAAATCACTTCATGTTAAACGTATTTCGTGTTAACCAATATGGCCTAAAAATTGATCACGACCCTCAAGGAGAAAGTGTAAGCCGCGTGCGTGAAAGAGTACGAAGTTAAAAGTGCACATTATCGTACTTTGATGTGCATACCTTCAGCTCGCTAGGAAAACAAGGAAACATGTAAAATCCATAGTGTGTATTCCACAGCGCGAGAGCGACACGTGAATTGGTTTTCGCTGAATGGAATCTGTGTTCGTGTTAAACAGGTGAATAATAGTGAAAATGCCCTTGTTGGGAACCGAAAACAGCTTCGTGTAAAGCGAAATTTCGTGTTAAGCATTTCGTGTTATCAGTGAAATTTTAATACAGAATAAGGCCGTCGGCCGGGAATTCGTGTAAAGCGAGTGCGTGGACTCCACTGTACTAGCTGGGCTTGGAGGCATAGCAGCGCCAGATCTCTGAAAGATTGGTGTGTGTGTGTGTTTGCAGTGAAAAAGCGTCATGAGCTGAATGGGCGCAGTGTTGAAGTAAAGAAGGCCCAGTCCAAGGACAGCATTGGGCCTGGTGGTGGTGGCGGCGGCGGAGGCCGTGGTGGTGGCGGCGGCAGAGGAGGGCGCGGTGGTGGTCGTGGTAAGTTGTCCTCGCACCATGAAGTACTATGTTGGGTAGGTTTTGTTTTTTTTAACAAGAGATGCAAAGAAACGGGATAGGTATATTTCGGATCTAGGATCCAAAATGTCTTGTTTCTTCAGATAATTATGTTAATAAGAATAAAGTGTAAATTTGCAACACCTTCAACAGGTAAGTGTGAGCTGGTTTTTTAAAAGGGTGAACACGCAAATTGGTGGCATTAAGTTGTCCCGCACCATGAAATACTTAAGGTTGGGTTTATTTTTTATTTTTATTTTTTTTGTTACAAGAGAAAGATGCTAAGAAAACGGATATTTTGGATCTAGCATCCAATATATCTTTTGTAATTAATCAGGCATGGGACTTTTCCTACTTTTGGCGGAAATCCTACGTTTTCCCCCTTCATTTTGGTCATTTTGAGATGGTGCAAATTGAGAAAATTTTGTGAGTTGTGGTGCATGTTAAGGCCAGACACTACACCCCAGATACGAGCTTTTGTTTGTCTAGAATCTGTTTTAAGGGGAGACATGGTAGTCAAATAGTGAATTTTTGGGTGTCAGGAACTGTTGGCTGGTTGTTATTAATTTTATGATGTAAAATAACTGCTGGATTATGTACAGACTTTGAAAAATGTCCCCCAAAACTTTTTGGTGACTTTTGCATCAAAAACTGGGAAAAACGTCGCAAAATTAGCTAAATTTCAAAATGTCTTAACCCTCTTCTGCATAGAGCGCCCGCTGAAAACACACTGCGTTTGTGCATAGAACACCCGGTAACGCCCGCTGAACCACGTGTATACTGTGGAGGCTGCCATGTTTACCATGGTAATAGAAATCTCGCGAGACCACAAGCCCCATTTTCGAGATTCTTTCCACTTACTGTCAATGCATGCCTTGTGCCAGACCTGCCTACTCTTACGATTTTGCCGTATTTCTTACGAGTTTGGGTGTTTTTTTTCGGTCTTCCGGTCATGTATCAATTTTCTACAGTAGCTTTTTACCGTATTTTGGGGTTTGTTTTGGCAAAAAGACGGTTTGATTGTGCCGTTTCTGCCGGTAGTAGTAGTAGTAAGTCTGGTCCTGATTGGCTACTGTGTGCGGACCTATAATTTTGTCTAGCCAATTGGAAAGCGCGTTCATTCTAGCGGATAGTGGGATCGCTTCACTTTGAGGTTCACTGTCGGCGCGAAATCATGCCTCCAAAACGAGTACACGAAACAGACTATGAAACAGAAGTGGATGAACGTCTGTATAATTCGTTTTTTAATGATATGTATATTTATGCAACACTTAATAATAAAAACACTCACAAGAGGGCCTTTGGAAGCAAGTTCTGCTGTCGTGTCAACCCCCCTCCCTCCCCCCGTTCCGTTGCCTAGTTGAACTATACTCCTACTGACAGTCTCGCAAATCTTACTGAGAGTTTTCCCAAATCTTCCTGACAACCACATGAACATGTAGGCAGGTCTGCATGTGCATTTTGGACGTTTCCTTATGGAGCAACAAATTTTTGAAGTTTCAAGTGTGAATCGAGTGTCAGTAAGAATGGCTGGCCTCGAACTGTGGTGATCATTGGTGGGGGAAAGCACTGTCTATGAAGATTTTGAGGGATTTACAGAGCAAGACTTGGTGGAAGAGGGGAAGAATCTGACTTGGATTTGAAATAGGATGACTTGGGGATCGTTTTTTTTTTAGTCGACATCATCGTCTGAGGATAAAGCTTGAGATCATCGGCAACTGAGATTCACAGTACGTAAAACAGATCATTCAACTTTAGATTTTCCCCCTTTATTTCCCTGCACATTTTACAGCTCCACAAATGTTTATTTTATATCTTTATTGATTTAACACTTTAGAAAAAATAATTGCTCTTTCTCAAGATTTGTCTAAATACTTTTAAACATTTTTTTAAAAGTCACCCATTCAAAATTACGGAGTTGATTCCCTTTGGTGATATTTTCAAGAGCCGCCTGGCATATGCACTTGCATGCAGAAGAGGGTTAACTAATGCATATATTCCCTCACTTCTTTTTGTTTTTTAAATCTATTTGTGCTAAATAGACCCGTGCATGGAAATTGCTTTCAGTACATCAGTAATTTTATAATGAGCACTAGAAATAATCATGTAGGCTACCATCAAGCATAAAATCGCTGCATTTTGTGCCAACTTCAACTCAAATTTATCATGCATCTACTGCACCGATTGTTTTCATTCTTATGTCAAAATAATATACGTCCTTTATTCTTTCCAATGATGATAATATGATATATGTTTTGTTTGTGTGAAAAAAATGAAAAAATAAACTTTAAAGCATGTGTTTCTGCTTGCTCGAGCCGCAGGCCGACTTCCCGGCATTTGCTTCGCGTAAGCGCCTACACGATCCCTCCATTCAACAAGCCAGCAGATTTACCACACACACGCTACACAGCTATATTTAGTATCAAAATGTGGGTCATGATGTCAGCTTCAAACTGGTATAAGGTGTTTGGTGATTTTTGTATACACACATGAAATATTGTAGTTTTTCCACAAAAATAAGAACAAATTTTCGTTTTTTAGCAAAACAGAACGTATAAAAACACATCTGGGTACCATTTGTAGAGGAACGTCAAATCTATCGAATGGTGTTAGAGGCTAAATTATGCAAATGTGGTGGAAAATCTGCTTGAGGAATTTCCCACTCACGTTGCGCGCGACTTCTGACCGCAATTCAAAATGGCGACGACTGAAGACGAACCGGTACTTCCACTTTCGAGGAAATAGCAAGAAAACTACGTAAGTAAAAGCTTAATCGCTTTGCAGATTTATGCTATATTGTCATTTGTATGGTTTAGAAGCTATTTCGTTTATTATTCTTCGGAATTCTTGCATACACATCCTTCTATCACTGCGTTCAGCCTCATTGATCATCGCATCTCTCTTTGGATGGAAAGTGCCATTGAATATAGGAAAATACTTCACTACAGATGTCAGTTAGCTTTACTAGCTGCTTAGTAATGTATTTGTAAATGCATTTATCACTTTCCTATTTAATTTCAAACGTCGATTGGTAAACAATGACAATAGTACTGTTTGTGTAAAGAGCCATACTCGGTCATGATATTGATAGTGAACCGCCAGTATTATTTAACTGATTAACATTATATTTAACAAAACAACCTCCAGTATTTTTAAACTGATTAACATTATATTTAACAAAACAACCTCCAGTATTTTTAAACTGATTAACATTATATTTAACTAAACAACCTCCTTTGTTTTAGGTGGTGATGAGGCGTACACTGTACTCAAGAAAGTCTTCCTAGCCAAAGGGAGGGGGAGGCGCCCTGACCTGCCCACCTTCAGTGCACTGGATAACTCACTTCTTCTTCAAGTTTATCTTCTGAAAGAAGAGTGTGACAAGACTTTTGATGACGCACCAGCATTTCTTTGGAACCTTTTTCCGGACTTGACAGAGAGTCGTCTGAGATGTTTGGTGCCTGAGACAAAGCTAAACTGGGAAAAGCAGAACACTATACAACTGCAAGAGGATTTTATGAAGAAGCGTCATGACACGACGTGTAGGACCACACCTACACCAACTTGGCATCACCAGACAGCAACTTTTGACAGGCGATTGCCACCTGGCATCACTACAGTCGCCAACAAAAGGCTTACTTCTTGATCTGGAGTCATTTAGAAAATGCGAAGGCTCTAAATTCGAAATGATGTGTAGGTGGTGGTTCAGATTGACCCAGCAGACTGTGACCGCTGCAGCAATGAGGAGGAGGGTTGTAAAAGTGGGCAATTTTAAGAATCGACTCATTCGCTGAAAAAGGGGAATGTAGATTCGTTTTGGGCGGAAACACTGGATTCTAGCATTGTGGCAGCGTTTAATCCAGCATAACTAGGTAACACCACCACGACATTGGATTCTGAAAGAAAAGGCATGACACTGACCATTCAGCAGTTGGGGAAGGAGCTGACCAGTGTGCGGCATCGCATTAAAGAAGTGGAGCAGGAAAATCAAACGCTTAATATCAAGTTTCAGGCTGAAATGAGGACTTTACAGCAAGTTTTAACCAAAAGGACACATCAGCTGAGACTTGTTAAAGTGAGATTAGAGGGACTCCAGATCAACCACGACAGCATCACAGGTCGCTTGAGACAGTATACGAAAGGGACACTTTCCAGAAAACTAAACCATACGGCAAACAAAGTGATGAAGCTTCAAGAAAGTGTCGATGACACAACTACTTTTCCCGCAAACATCGGAAACCATTACCAAAATTTCAAAAACACTCTGCTGTAGTGTGCATTTTTGTTCAGTGCCGATTGCATTGCTCAAGCAGTGAGCTGGTTTCATTGGTCCTTACATCTGTCCTTTGTGCAGACTGTCTCGCAAGGTTCGGATCAAGCCGAGCTGCTATTTTAGACATATATATATATATATTCATCAATATAATTATGACGTACATTATTTCCAGGTGTCTCTTTACATCTTTTTTTCTGTTCATAATCATAACCGAATATCCTTTTTTTCCTCCGTGTCAAATGGCCTCAAAATCTGCATACTGGTTAAAGTTTTTCAGTCATATTTGTGCTTTCAACATGTCGATGATACTTTTATTTTATTTGTAGCATGTTCAACATGAATGACATGATGTATGAAAGTGATTTTCTTTAATATTGCAGCAGAATATATATTCTGACTTGTGTCCAAACTGCATGAAAATCCATCAAGGCGTTCAGAAGTTATGCTAATTTTTGTGTTGCGCGTCGTTGCTCATGTCCGCGACATGTCATTTTGAGCATTTTCTGGACTTTGGCACATTCTATCAGAACGGTTTATGTATATTACAGTCTGAAAAAAAATAGGCTTACTTTTTGTATATATATATTTGTTACAATCATCTCATAAAAAGTTATTTTAAGCGAAAGATTGTTCACAATATGGTCACAAAGTTGGACTTCTGTGCAATGTCAACTCGGCTCCGATTTATTTTTTTCCATTTTTAGCAACTCGTTGCACATCATTGTACTGCATTATGGTTTTCATATTTGTTTGTGATACTTTCCTGATAATACAGATTGTGAAATAAAAAGATGAAGCCTGTATCTTCTTAAGTGTCTCTGTATCCCTTGTCTGAAAATGGCTTTTCATTAGGTTGGCGGGCCACGGACGAAAGCCTAAAAGTTTAAAATGTCGTATCTCGGGAACTAATCAACATATTTACAAAATCGTTTTTGCTGTTTGTGCTGTTTGTTTGTTTCTTAATGCTCTATTAATAAAACAATGTAAGGAAGGTCTCAAGTTATAATGAAATTTTGGCTGCCACTACCTACATCAAGAGACCGAAAACAGCAATTCACATGGTCGCCAAACACAAACTAATACACTAAACTCGTATTCCATGCACATAAATGTTGCAACACATGTTACAAATATCATATCCAAATATGAAATGGATCGGTCAAGCCATTCAAAAGATACAACCTTTTATTTGGTCGAAAAATTGCATTTTGAGAAAACGGTCCCCAAAGATTGGATAAGCAAAACGGAGTACTGTGCCATAACAAACGCCTATGGGATAAAAAAAACCAAACAAAAAAAAAAACAAAAAAATTGAATAGCCGCATATAGAAACATATTTCTCATGAGAAAATGAAAAGCAAAAGGTTTCTCAGTCTTGGATATATGCACACGTTGAAAATGCGTGATCTGAATGAGCGATTCTCGTATTTTGATAGAGTTGTACGCCATGCGTAATGGTGCATTGTGGGACGGTCGGAAAGACCCGAAGCGGTTCGGAGCCTGGTCGGAAAAACCCGAAGTCATCCAGAACACTCGGCACGCTCTGCTCATTGGTCGGTTTCCGAAAATAGTATGTCATTAGCATAACGTTCGTATAAGGAAATCGCCGGTCGTTCGTGACGTCGAATGGACCCAAACATGGCGGCATTCGTCGCTCACAAAGCGGTGTTGTCAGGGTCCAAACATTGGATGTTTTCGGGCAAAAGACGTCGTAAATGCTTGAAGCATTGAGCAGGTGCTTCACTTTATTTTTTTACAGTAAATAAAAGGTATTTTGTGATATTTTATGGTTGTGGCTGGGTTCTAGGGGGTTCAAACAACCCAAAAATCCAGTCAACCCAAAAACACTTCGGACACCAAAATAGACGTTTTTGCGGTCCCGTATCTCCCCTAAGGGGAGACACGGTACCGCAAAAAACGTCAATTTTGGTGTCCGAAGTGTTTTTGGGTTGACTGGATTTTTGGGTTGTTTGAACCCCCTAGAACCCGGCCACAACCATAAAATATCACAAAATACCTTTTATTTACTGTAAAAAAATAAAGTGAAGCACCTGCTCAATGTTTCAAGCATTTGCGACGTCTTTTGCTCGAAAACATCCAATGTTTGGACCCTGACAACACCGCTTTGCGAGCGACGAATGCCGCCATGTTTGGGTTCATTCGAACCGGTTCCGTCTATACTTTCCCATTCACCAACCAGCTAAAGGTTACAAAGGCTCTATAAATAGCTATTGGCGCAAAACCGACGTCACGAACGACCAGATATTTCCTTATACGAACGTTATGCTAATGAGATAATACTATTTTCGGAAACCGACCAATGAGCAGAGCGCGCCGAGTGTTCTGGATGACTTCGGGTTTTTCCGACCAGGCTCCGAACGGCTTCGGGTCTTTCCGACTGTCCCACAATGCACCATTACGCATGGCGTACAACTCGATCAAAATACGAGAATCGCTCATTCAGATCGCGCATTTTCAACGTGTGCATATATCCAAGACTGAGAAACCTTTTGCTTTTCATTTTCTCATGAGAAATATGTTTCTATATGTGGCTATCCAATTTTTTTGTTGTTTTTTTGTTTTGTTTTTTTATCCCATAGGTTTTGTTATGGCACAGTACTCCGTTTTGCTTGTCCAATCTTTGGGGACCGTTTTCTCAAAATGTGATTTTTCGACCAAATAAAAGGTATCTTTTGAATGGCTTGACCGATCCATTTCATATTTGGATATGATATTTGTAACATGTGTTGCAATATTTCTGTGCATGGAATATGAGTTTAGTGTATTAGTTTGTGTTTGGTGACCATGTGAATTGCTGTTTTCGGTCTCTTGATGACTGCAATTTATGATTATTTCTAGTGCTCATTATAAAATTACTGATGTACTGAATGCAATTTCCATGCACAGGTCTATTTAGCACATAAATAGATTTAAAAAACAAAAAGAAGTGAGAGAATATAAGCATTAGTTCAGACACGAGAACATTTTGAAATTAGCTAATTTTGCAAGGTTTTTCCCAGTTTTTGATGCATTAAAGTCACAAAAATATTTTTTTTGACATTTTTCAAAGTCTATATATAATCCAGCAGTTATTTTACATCATAAAATGACAACAAACAACCAACAGTTTCTGAAACAAAAAAAATCATTTGACTACCATGTCTCCCCTTAAAGTCACAAAAATATTTTTTTTTGACATTAATTTTTCAAAGTCTATGTATAATCCAGCAGTTATTTTACATCATAAAATGACAACAAACGACCAACAGTTTCTGAAACAAAAAAATTCATTATTTGACTACCATGTCTCCCCTTAAAAAGGTCGATTATACAAATTGGCAGTTTTCTGATACCTGAATTGGCAGTTTTCTGCTTGGAGGCACGTCTCGTTTTTTTTAAAGGGCAGCCAAAAATTCAGTCATTTTAGTTGTAAAAAATTTCCTTTGACAGGTGGCCGCAGTGAATATGGTGGTGGTTATGGAGGTGGCTATGGCGGTGGCGGAGGAGGAGGTGGCTACGGTGGAAGTAAGTATAGATTTGCATCTGGTTTCTTACGTTGTTATATTGTGGTGTGAAGGCTCAAGTACAAAAGCACAAGTGTCTACATACTGGATCAATATTCCATCTGATAGTTTTTGTTTTGTCTTGGTTATTGTAACTTTCAGTTGGTCACGGTTGGCCTTTGTAGCGTTAGTCATTATTTGAGCCCAAATGGTAATTACAAAATTTACAACGCACGCCCAACATTTCTGTAGTTTTCTTGAAAAGCTTGGGCCGTCAGGTTTCTCTTGGAAGGTAGTCTAAATAGTTGCTGTAGAAACGGAGAGGACCGCATCCACTAGCACGTCGCCAAATGCGAGCAGATTTGTTTTCCCCGAGGCATGTGAAAAGTTCTGTTCTCTATATACACAGTGCACCAAATTCTGTGATCTATTAGAACTATCACAAGTGCAGCCCCTTTGATACTTAGAATTTGAAGTTGGAAATTAGCCGGCATTTGGAAGGTTTTTTTAAAAAATGCTTTTTGGTAGACTGCAATAAGTTTCCAGTATAGTGGAATCCGCTTATTGTGGCTTCTGTTACTTTTGCTGCTTGATTTGTGTTGGCTGGTTATCAGTCTCTATTTCAGCAGCTGTCATCAGTGGTCCAATGAGCAGATTCCACTGTATTGTTTTGTTGTTGATTCCTGGAGTTAGCATGGAGGTGGTTTTGCTTTGCAGGCGGCGGCTATGGCGGTGGTTATGGGCAGCAGCAGAGCTACGGCGGTGGTTACGGAGATTATGGCGGTGGATATGGTGGCCAGCAAGGAGGTGTGTGTTCGTGCCATTTATTTTTGATTCGCTTTATTAATCCCCTCATGCATGCAGCAACCAGAAAGGAGTGGTTGCTGCATGCACAAGGGGGTTAGTGAGGCTTTTACAAAATCTGTGGAGGTTAACTCCAAGTATTTCATTCTGCGGTTTGTCAACATCAAAAAGGAACATGGTAAGAGTAAACTGTTATTTCATGCTTTATTTGAATTGTAAAAAAAGTCTTTGTCTTCATTAGGTGGCTGGAACAACTTCGGGTCCAACTATGGTGAGAGCTATGGGGGTGGAGCTATGAGGAGTGGCGGGTACAGCTCGCGCGGACAGGGTCCTTATGGATGTAAGTTGAACTATATTGTTTTCTTTTGCTTTGTTTATTCAGAGCTGCCAACCCTTACGGAATTTCCGTAATTTGTTACTGAAATTGGTTTTGGTTACGGAATTACGGAAAATGCGTGATTTTTTTTACGGAAACTTTATTTTATTTTTTATTTATTTTTTTGTTGTTGCTCCAGCGCATATGCATATCTCGTGACGGAAGACAACTTAATAACCAATCGGTGCTCGAGTTGTATTTTTTAGCAGCCAATGTGATGCAGGTAGCAGTGGTGGGGGAGATGAACAAAAGAAAACGCGTTCCAGAGGTAGTTACATAGATAAATACCGATGCATCAAGCCTACAGTAAAACCGTATTACGTGAGATGTGATGTTTTTGCGAATTCGACATGGAGGATTTAATGATGTCCAGCGCCATTACAAAGGCTTATTAGTGCACTACATTCCGCGAGGTAATTGCTGAAGTTCCTTGGAAAATTACAGAAATTCTGATTTTTCCATTACTGAAATTTTGGGAGTTGGCAGCTCTGTTTCTTGAAATATCAGTTTTGTGAGTACTGAAACAAGTGTAAAAGATGCTGATTATTTCACTCTATCCACAGCTGGATATGGCAGCAGTGGTGGTGGCGGCGGAGGTGGCTATGGAGGAGGTGGAGGTGGCGGCCGCTACAGCCGATAGGATAGGTCGGGCACTGGCGGTCGGTAGTCTTCTGTGAGTATCAGGTCGTCCTCTTCAGTCACATTGTATTCTTATTGCAGCTGTTGGGAGTACGTTTATATAATAATTTAACTGCTGGATATAAGGGGGTTTCTTAGGTAAATTTTGGGTAGTTTTCTTGCGACATTTGACAGAACCTATATTTTACATGGTATAGTTTATAATATACAGAAAGTAAGGATATTTCTAGACTATTACGATGTAGTTTGTTTATAGGCTAGCTGTAGATAGTGACTGATTTTATATCTTGCTGTTTAATAATGTCATCACTTGTTCGTTGTCTCATATCTAGGTAGGCTCATTGAGCATAAGAAGTACCTCGTGAAGATCGAACAGGCAAGCAGAGAGACAGGAAGGCAGGCAGGCTTAAGTAGCTTGAGGCATAAGCTCTAGCTTGACTGGCTGACCCTTCGAGTGACTCCAGAGAAAATACACCAGGCTCCAGAGTAGGCAGGCAGGCTTACTTCATTTGTGGGCTGAAAAGCCAGGTCCCTCGCACAGTCATCTGTTTCTTCCCAGGATAAATCGTCAAACTGCACCTACAGTTGACCAATAAACGTTCACTGGCATTTTGCTTGTTAGAAAGGTTTTCTTCATTCCCTGAAGATCTGTAGGCTACCAAAAGTGAAGACTGCTGGCTGTCGAGCCAATGGAACATTGTTGTCATTGTTTTTATCGGTATCTGAATCATTTTCTTTGCCCCACATTATTTTGTAGAACCATGGTCCGTATTGTCAGCATTGACTTTTTAAAATATCGCACACCTGTTTTAAAATTTCAGTGTCATTCGTGTGTTCAGTGCTCATTGATCGTCTTGTCAAATAAAAAATTTGGTTTTTAAACATAGCTTGTCTTCCCTATTATAGTAGTGCTCTCTTGAGTGTATATCACCAAGTGTATCTGTCTAATTTTGTTAAATGTATTTGCATGGATTTATCAGGGTTCATACAAAATTTTTATGGATTTAAAATGAGTTATGCAATTGATGGTCCTATAAGTAGATTTGTCTTCACATAAATTACTTTAGTGTGTGAACCCTGCAGTTTGTGTAGATTTCTAATGCCTGTCGCAGTTTTCAGTGTCAGGCTTGGTAGGGGTACCTCTAAACAAATGTCATGCCATGTTTCCACCCTGTACGATCATTCTCAAATTATTATATTCTGGTAGCTCATGGTATGGCAGTCGTTTAGAAATACTCTGTTTCTAGCATTGTAGCTTACTGTCATAAACTTGCACAAATTCCCAGACTTGCAGCGTACACTGCACACGCACAGAGACACTTGAGACAGAGGAAGATGGAGGTGATGCCAATTGCACTAACAAACACATAATCTGCATTTGTCATGCGTCTTCATGTCTTCATTTATTTTCATTCCCTCTGATAAAGGAGGGATTAAGATGTCCATGTTTACTCAATTCATACGATGACGGTCCTAAGGTCTGGTTTCATACAGCGGTTTGGTCTATTTGTGCTAAGCTTGTCGCCATATTTTCCTATTGGTCAACTGAGAATATCGAGGACAATTGGAGCAAACGGTGATCTTAACACTTTGACCAATTTTTGGCTTGCATTTTCTCGGAGACTATTCAAGCTACAGTCTTCAAACTTGGCCCAAGGATACTTTGTGGCAAGACCTTTATAAACAAAACAATTTCATTGACCTCTCGCCAAGGTCACGGGATCAGAAAATATATCGAATAGCTATTCTCAAATACTATTCACAACTTCAAACCCAAACTTAGTACTAAGATGCCTGATGGTAAGACTTTTATGTGCATACTAATTTAGATGACCCACTTGGGAAGGTAAAGGGTCACGAGAGCAATGGCCATATTTTGACATGATTTTTCTCAATTGCTATTCACAACTTCAAACACAACTTTGGTACAGAGATACCTGATGGTAAGACCAATGCTCAAACTTTTGAATTGAACTTGGCAGAAAGGTAGACCTTCCTATATATCATAAATTTTTGAGAAAACATTGATTTTGTCGAAGCCATGCCTTGTCGGACGTGTGGATCGGTCATGCATGTGAGCCATAATTGCTTTGCCTTGTATTTTAAAAGTTGATTGTGAAGGCGCCCATCCAGAGATTGTGAAGACCATGTTTGGCCTCTTGTGTTCACAAACCAGTGATTTCATACACCAGTTGTCGGGGCTGCGAAAAATGTTGCAAGGACCTTCTGTTTGTAGTCGTAAAAAATTCCTAATAGGGTAGTGGAAAACCACTGTCCCCTCCAAAAGTAAATCACTTTTCTTGGAGTTGTCTTGACATTTGTGGCATGCTTGGTGCAAACGGGAAGATTTATCACGCAATGCTTTCTGCCGAGCTCCATGGTTTTAATGATCCATGAAAGGTTAGCAATACTGCAAACAGTGGTACGTGTAAACCTTGCTGTTGCTTGTAATGCTGAACTAATAAAATCAATTGATATTTACAAAGACGTTGGGTGTGGGCCCCCACAATGTTAATACGTTTCTCTGTACTTGTGTATAAAGAAAAGGAGCATACTGGGTGGATATTTGATAAGAAGCTACAGGGTTTTGAATGAGTAGTGCACATTAAAATGTACTGTCCAGCTCTAATGGCAAACCAGGCAAGGATTTGTATATGTGCAAAAGGGTGGCGCCCACCAGAAGATTAAACCCAGTAGAAGTATGTGGATTTCATAAGTCTTTTGCCATATTTATTCAAAAGTGCTAATGCAGCTTTCAAGCAGTTTGTACTAATGCAGTACCCATCATATATTTGGTACTTATTTTGTAAAACCCTCTTTGAAGTTAAGTGAAGTGTGCAGATTTTGTATGCAAGCCTTTTGCCATATTTGTTTGAAAGTGCTAACGCAGTTTCAAGCAATTTGTACTAATGCAGTACCTATCGTATATTTAGGACATGTTTTGTAGACTAATGCTCGCTTTACATAGTGTACCAGTGTTGTGTGTCCAAGTTTGTTAGTGTCGCTGTCTGTGTGGCTGTATTTCTATTTTGTGGCAAACCATGGCCTAGGTAAGCAGGTTTCAAAAAGGCCATCAGCAAGAGTAGCAAGTACTTCACTGTCACTTTTCGAGAGGCATAGACGTGAGACTTTCTTCAGGCTCTCCATACAGGCTTGCATTCCCAGCCTAGGCCTAATGACAGGGTATTGGTAAGGTCGTATTTTCCTACTTCATTTTTAGGTAGGCTTTTTAGTTTTGTACCCCAACACGCCCAGAGATTTTAGGATTGTCTCGGGTGTTTTCATTAGCCTTATGTTAATGACTGCTCTTTGAAACAGGATGTTTTGAAATGATTTGGTTTGGGGTTGTAGTGTTGTGGTTCTAGGGCTAACGTTACTGTGTATTTTTGGAGAGGATATTTATCTTTTCATCAGTGAAATGCTATAGTATCCTGGGTTACTTTTTGCACTTTCTAGGTTGTGTGCTAACGGTGCATTTCTGTTTTGCAGCTTTGTGGTGAGGCAAGGAACTGGCCCTGGATACAGCCGGGGGCTGTGACGTCTTCCTGAGAAGGAGAGGTGGTGTTTTACCCAGGAATAGTTTCTTTGCAGTCTTTTTGGTTTGAAATGTTAATAAAGTAAGGAAAGGTGTTTCTGCTTTTGTCTGTGCGAGTTGGAAGAGATGTTAAACTATGTGTAGTGTTAATTTACAAGCCAAGACTTGCGGCGTCTTAGTGGAGCAGATGTTTCAGAATTGTCATTCTAAACTTCGGGGTGTCGATCGACCACCCTGCTTTTGATATATCGTCCAGTGGTGAAAAGGTGTAACCTCTGCGGCTGGTTTGGCCAGTGGGAAGCCTTCCAGGGTCACTCTGGTCAGCCCCACAGGGTGGGTTTTTCTCTCTATTCTGGGGCATGTGTTTCTGTCTACCCTTTGTCCATTCACCTGTATTTGCCTTTTTAACATTCTCCCTACTGTCTGCACTGCCTGTAGCTCTTGATATTGGATGTGTGTTGCTAAATGGTCTTAGCTTTATTTAGGCCCCATGTTGTAGGTTTATTTAACGTATTTGACCGGCTGGCGACATACATTCAATTTTCTGTTTTGTTTTTTTTCACAAGCAGTGCAGGCACGTCCTGAGAAAGCCTTGTTGCTGTCGGGACGTTAAGCAATGTACAATCAATCAATCCATTCACCTGTTCCCCCACCCGGGTCTGCCCTGGGGGACTTGGGTGGGGTTAGGTATTTTTTAGTTCCCAGGGTCACCCTGGTCAGCCCCACAGGGTGGGTTTTTCTCTATTCTGGGGCATGTGTTTCTGTCTACCCTTTGTCCATTCACCTGTATTTGCCTTTTTAAAACTCTCCCTACTGTCTGCACTGCCTGTAGCTCTTGATATTGGATGTGTGTTGCTAAATGGTCTTAGCTTTATTTAGGCCCCATGTGTTAGGTTTATTTAATGTATTTGACCGGCTGGCGACATCCATTCAATGTTCTGTTTAGTTTTTTTTTCACAAGCAGTGCAGGCACGTCCTGAGAAAGCCTTGTTGCTGTCGGGACGTTAAGCAATGTACAATCAATCAATCAATCCATTCACCTGTATTTGCCTTTTTAAAATTCTCCCTACTGTCTGCACTGCCTGTAGCTCTTGATATTGGATGTGTGTTGCTAAATGGTCTTAGCTTTATTTAGGCCCCATGTGTTAGGTTTATTTAATGTATTTGACCGGCTGGCAACATACATTCAATGTTCTGTTTAGTATTTTTTTCACAAGCAGTGCAGGCACGTCCTGAGAAAGCCTTGTTGCTGTCGGGACGTTAAGCAATGTACAATCAATCAATCAATCATGTTGAAGGTTCTGAGGAAAAAATTGTAACCCTATTTGGGGGGTAACTAATCTGCACCTGCCTTGGGACAGATGGTGTGCTATGCCCCTTCAATTTATATCTGTTCAGATGTTGAACTAGAACGTGCTATAGTGCCAGCGAAACCCATAGGATGCAAAAAAAAAATCGTTATATTGGAGCAACATTTTATCTGAAAAAGGATGGTTTCAAGAAAATTGTGATTGAAATTTTAAAGTTTATGCCGTTCATCTCGGAGAACACCCAGATTTTCCGATTTTTTTTTTTTTTAAATCTGAAAAGATTGTCATCTCGGGCACTTCATTTATTTTTGTCAGAACTGTAGCTATTCAGCATTTAGAAGATCCCTTCAAGATGTTCGAGTGAGGAGGGGAGCAGATGTCGCCTCAGACCACCATCTGCTTACCTTAAGAATGAAGCTCAAGCTAAAGAAAAGCCGCACAGAGACAACAAGAAGACTGCGCTATAATGTAGGCCTCCTGAGAGAAACTGGAGTTAGAGAAGAGTTCAAACTGGTGCTGTCCAACCGGTTTCAAGCGCTACAGGAGCTAGTAAATGAAGAGGAGGCGGTCACCACAGAGCAGCAGTGGAAGGCAGTTGGAGAGGCGCTGAACTCAACCTGCAAAGACACTGTACGGTTCAGGAAACACCACCACAAGGACTGGCTGTCAGCACAGACCTTGAAGGGGAGCTGGGTGGCTCGGTGGTAAAAGCGTTTGCCTCCAGACCAAAAGGTCCCGGGTTCGACTCCAGCTTGGGTCAAAATTTGCTCAGACCCTTTTTCGTTGTCCCCGTCTTTGAAATCACCCTCGTTTTGGACAAAAGACGTTAAGCCCTAAACATTTTAACAGACCTTGAAGAAGATAGAAGCGAGGAAGCAGAAAAAAGCAGCGGTCAACAACAGTCGCACGAGAGCAGCCAAAGTAAGGGCACAGGGGGAATACTCGGAAGCCAACCGCGAGGTGAAGAAGAGTTATCAGGGCAGACAAGAGGGCCTACACAGACAGCCTGGCAGCAGAGGCGGAAAAGGCAGCAGGCAGCGGCAACATGAAACGGCTCTACGACATTACCAGAAGATTGTCGGGTAAGTATGGCCATACAGAAAGACCAGTAAAAGACGAAGAAGGCAAGCCTATTGTAGACGGAGCAGACCAACTCGACAGATGGGCCGAGTATTTTGAAGAGTTGCTGAACAGACCTAGCCCACCTGACACCCCCCCCCCCCCCCCCCCCCCCCCCCCGACATCCAGCCGGCAGAGACCGACCTACCCATCAGCTGTGACAGACCCAGCCGGAAAGAGATCAGAAAAGCAGTGGCATTTTTGAAGAATGGCAAAGCAGCAGGGCCAGATGGCATCCCAGCGGAGTCTCTGAAAGCAGACCTAGAGACAACAGTGGAGATGCTGTACCCACTGTTTGGAAATATCTGGGAAGAGGTGATGCCAGCTGACTGGAAGGAGGGGTACCTAATCAAGCTTCCCAAGAAAGGCGACCTCAGCAAGTGTTCCAACTACAGGGGAATCACCTTGCTGTCAGTACCAGGAAAGGTCTTCAACAGGATCATCCTAGAGAGAATGAAGAGCTCCGTTCACCCCCAGCTGAGAGACCAGCAAGCAGGATTCAGGAAGAACCGATCATGTACAGACCAGATCGCATCATCGTGGAAGTCTGGAGTGGAGCTCCCCGCTGTACGTCAACTTTGTGGATTATGAGAAAGCATTTGACAGCGTGGACCGAGAGACTGTGTGGAAACTCCTACGACTCTACGGTGTACAAATGCAGGACAAGACCACGAGGCTTGCTGACATCTCGTCCCAAGTGGGCCTCACCATTCACAAACAGAAAACAAAGACAATGAGGCTGAACACAACCAGGGAAGAACCAATCTTGCTTGCTGGCACCCCGTTGGAGGAGGTGGAGTCCTTCACCTATCTCGGAGCATCATAGACAAAAAAGGCGGCACCGATGCAGAGTAGAATCGAAGGAGAAGCACAGGACAGGAGTTGCTGGAGGTCTCTCGTCGACGGCCTATACCCGGGTAGGGGTGACAGGCGTAAGTAAGTAGCTATTCAGCAATAATCGTTTACTTTTGAAACTTGAGCTGTTGTTGCATATCGGCTTTTGTACAGGTTCTAGTGCAACAACAGCACAACACTGATTTGTACATTTCTTGCTCATACATTTGTGTTCAACCCAGCTCTTTACACACACCCCCACCCGGGTCTGCCCTGGGGGACTTGGGTGGGGTTAGACCCGGGTCTGCCCTGGGGGACTTGGGTGGGGTTAGGTACTTTTTAGTTCCCAGGGTCACCCTGGTCAGCCCCACAGGGTGAGTTTTTCTCTCTATTCTGGGGCATGTGTTTCTGTCTACCCGAGGTCCATTCACCTGTATTTGCCTTTTTAAAACTCTCCCTACTGTCTGCACTGCCTGTAGCTCTTGATATTGGATGTGTGTTGCTAAATGGTCTTAGCTTTATTTAGGCCCCATGTGTTAGGTTTATTTAATGTATTTGACCGGCTGGCGACATACATTCAATGTTCTGTTTTTCACCCTCAAACAAGAAGTGGATTTACGTTCATGCTACTGTCATTTATTGCTGTAATAATGAAGTTGTAATTGTTTGTTTCTCAGGACGTGGGTGGGGTTAGGTACTTTTTAGTTCCCAGGGTCACCCTGGTCGGCCCCACGGGGTGAGTTTTTCTCTCTATTCTGGGGCATGTGTTTCTGTCTACCCGAGGTCCATTCACCTGTATTTGCCTTTTTAACACTCTCCCTACTGTCTGCACTGCCTGGAGCTCTTGATATTGGACGTGTGTTGCTAAATGGTCTTAGCTTTAATTGGGCCCCATGTGTTGGGTTTATTTTTGACCGGCTGGTGACATACATTCAATGTTCTGTTTAGTTGTTGTTTTTCACAAGCAGTGCAGGCACGTCCTGAGAAAGCCTTGTTGCTGTCGGGACGTTCAGCAATGTACAATCAATCGATCTTTACACACAACAACCGTATAACTGCAGTTGTTGGTCTATTTGGAAAGTGACGGATTAGTACTGCAATATATGTTTATGCTAAACGTTTTCTGTGGAGAAATCTCATGTAGGCTTATAATTTGTATCTCTTTCTGATGGTACTGCTTGTATCTCTTGTTGATAAACCCCCACCCGGGTCTGCCCTGGGGGACTTGGGTGGGGTTAGGTACTTTTTAGTTCCCAGGGTCACCCTGGTCAGCCCCACAGGGTGAGTTTTTCTCTCTATTCTGGGGCATGTGTTTCTGTCTACCCGAGGTCCATTCACCTGTATTTGCCTTTTTAAAACTCTCTCTACAGTCTGCGCTGCCTGTAGCTCTTGATATTGGATGTGTGTTGCTAAATGGTCTTAGCTTTATTTAGGCCCCATGTGTTAGGTTTATTTAATGTATTTGACCGGCTGGTGACATACATTCAATGTTCTGTTGATTTTTTTTTTCACAAGCAGTGCAGGCACGTCCTGAGAAAGCCTTGTTGCTGTCGGGACGTTAAGCAATGTACAATCAATCAATCAATCTTGTTGATAACCCAAACAGAACAATTGGACCGCCAAATTATGTATGTTTTATGTAAAAATACAATTCACAATAACAAGATTGGCACATTTGTGATACTGAAGAATGTCGTTGGTTTAACTGGAAAACGCTTGGGTGGCAGATAGGTTTCCAGGTTGCACCAATGTGAAATGTGTGCCATTTGTCAACATTCACAAAATGACAAAACGGTTGTTCTGTCAAAGAAAGTACTTTATTTTTTAACTGCTTTTTCTCGCATGTGATGCATTTTTCTTCCAAGTAATGTAAAAATTGACATGTGTAAACGGGCACCTTCCAGGACACGGCTTGAATGGAATCGGTATAATGTGTAAGAAGAATCTTCGAAAATTGTTTGTCGTTTTGCACTTGACAGTACGACGAGCATTCCATACCATCATACTGTACACCACGGCTGAAGAAATGCATGGTTCTGCTCATGACGGCCTGCCCCAAAATACGTGCAATCATGCAACGGTTTTCTGTACGGTTATTCAAGGGTCTCCGGTTCATTAATACATTATTCAGAGCATGATGGCATCGAAGCAAAACGTGAAGCTAAAATGTAAGCAAAATCAAAATGGAATCCCGGCAGATTAAACAATCGCTAATGAAAACGAAAGCGACGATAACGCCAGCTGCACCATACATCTTTCTCCAAGCTCAACTTTTGCAGCACTCGTCTTTGTATATGTTGACGACCACTACGGAATTTCCGTAGTTGACTACGAAAGTCGATGTGTTCCTATGGAACTACGGAAGTATTAAAAATGCTGCGGAAAAGCAAAAATCAACAATAGTAAAAAAAAAAAAAGTTTTAAGGTTCGTTGAGCGCCTGTGGCTACTGTGTAGACTGCCGGGCGAGTCACGGTCACCCAACTACTGATCACGGCTTCCGGTGCGTGTTGGGCTTTGAACCAATCATTGTGAAGCCCAAGTCCGAGAGCAGACGACGGAAGTTGCCGATCAACGCGCACCTCACGGCTATCGCCATTTCGATCACATCGCAAACATATCGCGTGCAGACATCGTTGAGAAGAATTCTAGCAGAGCAAAGGATATAATATAGACAGTGTGATAATAACTGGAACTGTGGCAACATTGGGCATGTGCGGTGCACCATTTTTAACAGCCGGTGCTGAAGTGTCGCACTGTTGCCAGGCTGTCGTAAGTCTAGTAGTGTGAGGACAAAATAGGCCGCGAGACCTTTGCAAATGTCCTTTCTTTCTTTAATTTATGGGTCTGTATGCATTTTTCCCAGCAAATCGTTAATCATAGCAATTTAAAAATTTTGTTAATTCATCTAGCTGCCCCAAAAAGTTGTTTCAATTTAGGTCATCGATGCCATTATAAATTTTAAAAGCTTGGATTGGGTCTCCACGTATTCTACGTCCACGTAAGAGTGTCGTCCAAAATATTTGCATCCAAGTCGTATTTTTACATTCTTTAACCAGCTTTGTTGCTTGTCTCTGTACTCTGAGTGCAACTGACTGTCTCTTTGACCCTTGGTACCGTACAGTGTGTGCATATTCTAAATGTGGTCTGACTAGTACAGTTTACGGAAAGAGTCCTTATCCAAATTAAAGGCTCTCTTAACTACTCCAACCGTTTTGTTGGCCTTATTGATACAGTTCTGAATATTGGGATCAAAAGAACTTTATCAAAAACAACAACACCCAAGTCCCTTTCCTCCTCGCAAGATACCACTTTTTAATGTCGCTGTTAACTTTCATTGAGTAATCATGTTCAGGATTGTTCCTTGCAGCATGCAAGACCTTGCATTTCTCTACATTAACTCTTAATCACCTATAAGAACATACACTGTCTATTCTCCTGTACCTAGAAGATGCTAAGAAAATTACTGAGAAAATGGGTTACTTCACCAAAGCGTCTATAACGTTTTTGAATAGACAGATATTTAAGTCTGTTTTTTTTTTTCTTAGCTGACATGGATGGTTAGTATTTTATGTTGTGGTGGAGTGTAATTTGATACCTGTTTATATTATTTATTTACTGTAATTAATTACAGGTAAATTAACTGAAAAAAATGCACCTTGATTATTTTGATATGACGAACAAAAGACGTAAAACTGAAACGTGTCGGTGGGCGAAAATATAAAAGTGTGTGATAGTGGAGTGAGATAATTTTACATTAGTGATCACTATTACCAGGCAATCCACTGATAATCCTTCAGGTAATCGAAGTGCACGTATCCCCGTCGGCGGATGTTGCTACAAATTGATCGCAAAGTTCGTCTGTTGGGCGAAAATTTCGAACATTTCAGCAGGGAAATACTGATAAAAAATAATCAAGTGGTGTCACTTCCAACTCGAGTGGAGTTGTTGGGCCCACATATTGCGTGAAAGGCTAAAAGTCTGAAATTGTCCGCTGATGCCGGATAGCATCGCCGCCGCCATCTTGCAGTCGTCCCTTCGGTAAACACTGCTGAAATACTCGGGTATTTTCGTCATCCCAGTCCGACAGATCGCTAGTATGTACACTAGACACACTTATGTCACTTCCCTCTGGCTCTGAAACTGGATAATTGCCAATTTACTCCGAAATGGTGGTAAACTCTGGGTCACTGTTGTGTATGTCGCCATGTTTGCAAACGCGTGCGTTAGCGAGCAGCCAGGTGCACGGTAAAACTCTCCCAATTCGACACACACAGTGGCTTAGAGCGCATGCCCTGTGTCTAAAGTTAGTTGGACCTTGCCCCCTGCGGTATACAATATCACCTTCACAGAAGAACCCACCAACGTATCACACGACTTCTAAATTTAGTACCGAGGACGGGCGTCTGGGCGCTTTAGGTAAAGACCCAGAGGGCGTTGTAGGTGATTAAAGAGTTAAAATGCAAATCCCATGTGTCGGGCCACGCAAGTCCAAATCATACTGCTGCACGTCTTTATTGATCGATTCATTAAAGATTTTAGTATCCTCTTAATAACATGCCCCACCAGGGTCTGCCCTGGGGGACTTGGGTGGGGTTAACTACTTTTTAGTTCCCAGGGTCACCCTGGTCAGCCCCACAGGGTGGGTTTTCCTCTCAATTCTGGGGCATGTGTTTCTGTCTATCCTTTGTCCATTCACCTGTATTTGTCTTTTTAAAACTCTCCCAAAACGTTACAAGGATCTTTGTGTGGCATGGCGACAGTAAAATATGTCCTCACTTGTGGGGCATTCATCATGTCATACACTTAGTTGGCGATCATCCTATATACAGCACTAAAAGATAGACAAACACAATATTAAACACAAATCAGTCATATGTCACAAATCATGGAATCACGTTCCGTGCATGGTGATGTATTGAGGACAGCTTCTGGAGAAAAAAAATGCATCTAAATCGAGAGGTTCTGGCTTTAAAAGCGCGAAACCGCCGGCCAGAGGGCAGAAGCTCGAAGAGATGATTGGCTGGGTGTGACAGATCTGACAGAATAGTACTGGTGGCCACATGCACAGGGGCACCATGGTGTATGTTCTTGAGCTGTATGCTGATGTGTATGTACAAAACCTACATTACAAACAAAATAAATAAATAATTTAAATAAATAAGATAAAGTAAGTCTTAAGGTACCTGGGACATATGCATGCTAGGTAAAGGATAGATTAAAAATTATGAACATACACAGATGTGTATGTCCTTTTGGTAGGTGTTCTGCGGTTTTATGTGTGTATTTAGGTAAGGGTTGGGAGCAGGCAGTATGGCACCTATTACCATCTATATATGCGTATATTTTCTTGTTTGCTGATGTGTATGTACAAAACCTTCATTACAAGCAAACAAAATAAATAATTTAAATATATACTTATTTGGGTTTAATGTCGAGCAGGCGACCAATGCCATGGCGGGTAAATAAAAAAGATAGTCAAGATACCTGGGACATATGAATGCTCGGTAAAGGATAGATTATGAACATGCACAGATGTAAGTGTCGTTTGGTGGGTGTTCTCTGGTTGTGGAGTGGGGTTGGGAGTGGGCAGTATTACCATATATGTGTATGTGAACATCAGCATATGAACAAAACCTACTTTTCAAACAAATAAATTTAAATAACTAGGACATATGAATACCAAGTAGAGGATATATTATGAACATGCACAGATGTTTGTTCTGTGGTTTTGTATGTGGGGTGGGTGGTATTCACCTATTACCAAATATGTGTACATGTTATGTTCACATCATATATGTGTATAATTATATATGTGACCCTCTCTCACGAAACCAGTCTTAACTCGCAGGGAGCCGATCAGCACTACACGCAATAATATGTGGTGGGGGTCAATCTGGGTCATTTTCACTTTTTTGCAGAAATGTGTTCTACATACACCAAAGTATCATATGGTTAAAATCTTTACCTGAAAAATACCATTAAATAGGTTTAAAATGATTTTAAAAGTCTGCCCTTGGCCCCAATTATGCTGCACACAGAAACTTCACAGGCTGTTTTCTCAAAATGGCCGCCGGAGGCTTTAACAACTTTAAACTCTAACAACTTCTACAATTTTTGCATTACAGCATACAGTCATATATCACAGTAATCAGCAAACACTGTAGTTTTCAGAAATGTATATATGTCAAAACATCCAAAATGCGAGTTAAGACTGATTTTGTATGCTGATCCCCCACCCGGGTCTGCCCTGGGGGACTTGGGTGGGGTTAGGTACTTTTTAGTTCCCAGGGTCACCCTGGTCAGCCCCACAGGGTGAGTTTTTCTCTCTATTCTGGGGCATGTGTTTCTGTCTACCCGAGGTCCATTCTCCTGTATTTGCCTTTTTAAAACTCTCCCTACTGTCTGCACTGCCTGTAGCTCTTGATATTGGATGTGTGTTGCTAAATGGTCTTAGCTTTATTTAGGCCCCATGTGTTAGGTTTATTTAATGTATTTGACCGGCTGGCGACATACATTCCATGTTCTGTTTATTTTTTTTTTCACAAGCAGTGCAGGCACGTCCTGAGAAAGCCTTGTTGCTGTCGGGACGTTAAGCAATGTACAATCAATCAATCAATCATATGCTGATGTTCCCCACCCAGGTCTGCCCTGGGGGACTTGGGTGGGGTCAACTACTTTTTAGTTCCCAGGGTGACCCTGGTCAGCCCCACAGGGTGGGTTTTCCCCTCTATTCTGGGGCGTGTGTTTCTGTCTACCCTTGGTACATTCACCTGTATTTACCTTTTTTTAAACTCTTCATACTATCTGCACTGCTTGTAGCTCTTGATATTGGATGTGTGTTGCTAAAGGGTCTAGTTGGGTTTATTTAGTGTATTAGACCAGCTGGCGACATGCATTCAATATTCTGTTTGGGTTTTTTCACAAGCAGTGCAGGCACGTCCTGAGAAAGTCTTGTTGCTGTCGGGACGTTAATGTACAATCAATCATTGTATGCTGATGTGTATGTGCAAACATACATCACAAACACAAACAAAAATAATAAATTAATAAAATAAGTTGGGGATACTTGGGACCTATGAATATGCATGTTAAGTAAAGGATAGATTATGAACATGCACAGATGTAAGCATATTGAAAACAAATTTCCTCTCCTTGGTGACCACTACCATACCACTACAGTGATCATGCGCATCAAGGAATTCCTTCCATCCATAATTAAAAGGATAAATAAATATGTAAGTGAATACATACATGAATCGATAATAAATAAAACATGTAATATAATAGAGAGGGCTACTATCTGTATTGTGTCTCATGCAGTCCTGATAAAGCTTAATCATAAGAGTCCATGTGAGTACTTGAGTGCGGATTGGTTGCAAAAACTACAATTTTATATTTAGGTGTTTAGCTGAACATGGTGATTTTGATGGAAACGGTTCGGAGATGGATTTTACTCTGCCTGGCTTGTGCTTAAGACCAGTCGGATACGAGTGTGCTTGACCAGTTAAAAATCCCATCTCCACTAATAAAATAAATAAAAAAGAGCAGACCTGCACTTAGAGCCGTTAGGCTAAAAAACAGACGAACAACATGCATGTTGTATCCGGACAAAGTCTTCAGAATGTTGAAGATGGTCGGCAGACACATTGCACAACATGCACAAAGGGAGTTTACTTTCGATATGCTTTCCTCCCACAAAAGACCGAGTTCTATGGAAAAGGCTGTTTTCAAGACCACGAAAATAAACGTATTTGACGTTGATAAGATGTTCAAATCGAAAATAATCTCTTGTTTCATTTCAGGAGCAAAGTAAAGCTTCATCAACCGTGCGCGTCTGATTGACTTTAGAAGGCTTCTCGCTGACCGCCATTTTGAAACTAGTGATGCGACCATGCTTACCGTATTAAAAATAATACTTTTAAACTTATTTTATCGTATATATGTATGCATGTTTAAACACTTGCTGATGATTTTAATTTACTCGCTGGAATAAACCCCACCCGGGTCTGCCCTGGGGGACTTGGGTGGGGTTAGGTATTTTTTAGTTCCCAGGGTCACCCTGGTCAGCCCCACAGGGTGGGGTTTTCTCTCTATTCTGGGGCATGTGTTTCTGTCTACCCGAGGTCCATTCACCTGTATTTGCCTTTTTTAAACTCTCCCTACTGTCTGCACTGCCTGTAGCTCTTGATATTGGATGTGTGTTGCTAAATGGTCTTAGCTTTATTTAGGCCCCATGTGTTAGGTTTATTTAATGTGTTTGACCGGCTGGCGACATACATTCAATGTTCTGTTTAGTTGGTTTTTTTTTTTTTTTCACAAGCAGTGCAGGCACGTCCTGAGAAAGCCTTGTTGCTGTCGGGACGTTAAGCAATGTACAATCAATCAATCAATCGCTGGAATAAACTTGTAACTTGTATGCTTGAAATTTTCAATGTTATTCACAAAAAATGTCTTGCACCTTATCCGGGCGGTGTACGAGGACTGGTTCCCTCACATCGAAAAATAGCTTTCAAAAAACACTTCTACAAAAATGTCTCCATCCTAAGGACAAATATTGTTGCCATGCATAAACTATATGGCATTAGTACTTTCGTTTCGTACCTGCAAACCATTGTTACTCTTGACGAACTACTTAGTCTGCAGAAATTGCGAAAAGCTGCTAGACTAGAAGATGTGCAACTGTTATTTGGCACTCGTCATACGTACATGCCCTATAGAATCTTCGTTCGCGAAGTCGAGCCAAGAGAGAGATGCGTACACGCCAGTCGTATCGCTGATTCATGCCCGAACTTTGTCAAAGTTCAGTAAAAAACGTTGCTGGTTATCGGAACTTTAGGAAAAAGCAACTTGGTCTAATCAACAGATGATGTGTTGAAAGGAAAGCCCAGAATAAAATATGATAATATAACGGTTACTATGACGGTCTCTCCACCTCGCGCTGGGACCATACGGCGTTGAGGCGCGTCCCCTGGGTGGTGGATAGGGGGTCCCTCATGAGAGGGGTGCACCGAATGAAATAAGGTGCCGTGAACCAACATGGTCTAAGGGAAGGTGACCCTGACAGAAAACCCCTGGTCCTCCTAGTAAGGGGGTTGGGCGTGGGGGTGGCTTCCCCACCCTGCAAAAAAGGAAATAGCTACAAAAACGCAGACGAAAAGACTAACAGTAATTCCTTTCCTGGAGGAGGAGCACAGGACAGGAGTTGCTGGAGGTCTCTCGTCGACGGCCTATACCCGGGTAGGGGTGACAGGCGTAAGTAAGTAAGTATGACGGTCTCTGTCTTTGCTAAATGGCAGTACATTACGATGGCTAAAATGACTCTCTTTCCGTCATCGCTCTTCGCCATGTTCAGCCGTTTGTAAGTGCGGTCCACAAGTTGTGTCACTTGCGTGTATGTGGCCGGCTGAATGAACAGACCATTGCACCAAATACTGTACGATGTTGAATGCGGCTAAATGGTCTTAGCTTTATTTAGCCCCATGTGTTAGGTTTATTTAATGTATTTGACCGGCTGGCGACATACATTCAATGTTCTGTTTAGTTTTTTTTCACAAGCAGTGCAGGCACGTCCTGAGAAAGCCTTGTTGCTGTCGGGACGTTATGCAATGTACAATCAATCATCTTACATCTTGCGGCTGCAGACACTGACCGGCAGTGCTACTGTTATTGTATGGGCGCCTGTGGCATATGTCGAATGTGGCCCTGGTCAGAGTGTTAGGGTTCTATAGGTCATCCCACAATGTAGGGCATGGTCACTTAGCATGATAAAGAACTTGGGTCATCGTGCAAAAAAGAATTAAGAAAAACTCAAGGGTGGGATGTGGTGTTGGATTATGTTTTGACAGATAAAAAGATGGTGAAACTTGCATATCTGTCCTGCTGCATGAAAGGAGTGCTTCAGCAGTACATTTCATTTGCAGTGCTTTTGGACAATGTTTCACCAGAAATATGTTGGACAGGAAGTTTTATGGTGTATTTGCAGATTGTGGACCACATTTTTGGCTTAAGTGCGATGGCAAAAATCTATATTGTGTCATCTGGCATCCGTGGCAAACTTTATCATTAGCTTGCAAACTATGCAAACTTAATCATTAGCTTTCAAACTATTCAAGACATCAAAATTGTCCCAAGGATACATTGTGACAAGCCCTTTCTAAACGACTATTTCAATGACTCGAAAGGTCACGGTCATGGGAGTCCAGAAATGGGTAAAAAATAACATTTTGTCAGATGTTGTTTTCAACTTCATACTAATGCTTGGTACAAAGATTCATGATGGCAAGACCATTTTATGCATACGGAAAGGTTGCTGATCCAAAAAATTGGCAAATGTGTGAAAAATGCCATTTTGGGCTAGCGCAAAGCAAACTAGAGTCCGTTCTGGGCCAGGTCATTCTTCTGTTGTCCCAGGTAAACTTTAATGTTGGCATTTTCTCTGAGACTATTCAAGCCACAGTCTTCAAACTTGGCCCAAGGATACTTTGTGTCAAGACCTTTTTAAACATACCAATTTGAGTGAAACTAAACAGACCTAGCCCACCCGACCCCCCCCCAGACATCCAGCCGGCAGAGACCAACCTACCCATCAGCTGTGACAGACCCAGCCGGGAAGAGATCAGAAGAGCAGTGGCACTCTTGAAGAACGGCAAAGCAGCAGGCCCAGATGGCATCGCAGCTGAGTCTCTGAAAGCAGACCTAGAAACAACAGTGGAGATGCTCTACCCACTGTTTGGAAAGATCTGGGAAGAGGAGGTGATGCCGGCTGACTGGAAGGAGGGGTACCTAATCAAGCTTCCCAAGAAAGGCGACCTCAGCAAGTGTTCCAACTACAGAGGAATCACCTTGCTGTCAGTACCAGGAAAGGTCTTCAACAGGATCATCCTGGAGAGAATGAAGAGCTCCGTTCACCCCCAGCTGAGAGACCAGCAAGCAGGATTCAGGAAGAACCGATCATGTACAGACCAGATCGCCACTCTCTGCATCATCGTGGAACAGTCTGGAGTGGAGCTTCCCGCTGTACGTCAACTTCGTGGATTATGAGAAAGCATTTGACAGTGTGGACCGAGAGACTCTGTGGAAACTCCTGCGACACTACGGTGTACCCACAAAGCTCGTCCGCCTGATCAAGAGCAGCTACGATGGCATGACATGTCGCATGATCCACGAAGGGCAGTTCACCAGGGAGCTCCAGGTCAGAACCGGTGTCAGGCAGGGGTGTCTGCTGTCTCCGTTCCTCTTCCTACTGGCCATAGACTGGGTCATGAAGATGACCACAAAGCACAGACGAAGTGGAATACAGTGGACACTGTGGACACAGCTTGACGACCTCGATTTTGCAGATGACTTGGCATTACTGTCCCACACTCATCAACAAATGCAGGACAAGACCACGAGGCTTGCTGACATCTCGTCCCAAGTGGGCCTCACCATCCACAAACAGAAAACAAAGACAATGAGGCTGAACGCAACCAGGGAAGAACCAGTCTTGCTTGCTGGCACCCCGTTGGAGGAGGTGGAGTCCTTCACCTAGCTCGGGAGCATCATCGACAAAAAAGGCGGCGGCGGCACTGATGCAGATGTCAGAGCAAGAATCTGTAAAGCCAGAGCAGCCTTTCTCCAGTTGAAAAAAGTGTGGAGCTCCAGAGAGCTGTCACAACACACCAAAGTCCGGATTTTCAACTCCAATGTAAAAGCAGTTCTCCTATATGGAGCAGAGACTTGGAGATTGACAAAAACCACAGTCAACAGAGTGCAGACCTTCATAAACAGTTGCCTTAGAAGAATTTTGAAAATCCACTGGCCAGAGAAGATCAGCAACGTCAGACTCTGGGAGAGGGAGAGAACAGAGCAGATAACAGCAGAGAATGAAATTGGGCGAAGAAGATGGGGATGGATCGGTCACAGTCTGAGAAAGCCAGCTTCCAGTATCACTAGGCAGGCATTGTCATGGAACCCCCAGGGAAAGAGGAAAAGAAGTAGGCCGAGAAACTCCTGGCGTCGAGACCTCCAAGCAGACATCAAGAGACTGGGAACCACCTGGAGTAGAATCGAAGGAGAAGCACAGGACAGGAGTTGCTGGAGGTCTTTTGTCGACGGCCCATACCCGGGTAGGGGTGACAGGCGTAAGTAAGTAATTTGAGTGACCTCACCTCTCAAAGGTCGTCACAGGGATCCGGAATTGTATTTTAAAAAAAAGTTATATTTGACATAATTTATTTTTTCTCAAATATTCACAACTTCAAAACCTGAACTTGGTACAAAGATACCTGATGGGAAGACCTTTCTATGCATACTAATTTGGTTGATCCCTCGGAAAGGTCAAGGGTCACAAGAGATCAGGAAAAAGTTTTTTTCTTAAATACTAGGCACAACTGCAAACCCAAACTTAATACAGAGATACCTGACGGTAAGACCCATCTATGCATACTAATTTGGATGAGCCCTCGGAAAGGTCAAGGGTCACAATAGGTCAGCAGATGTGTGTAAAATGCTAATTTTTTTGAAATTTGGCACAAAGGTAGCTGACGATAAGATCTTCCTATGTATACTAATTTAGTCGACTCGTCGCAAGGGTCGAGGGGGTTTCACAGATGTGTGAAAACTGACAACCCACTTTGGTATCAGTTTCAGCCAACTTAAACTTCAAATACAAAAAAAAAATTTTGAATTTCCAAAAAACAAAAGTAGCTCGCTTGAGCTTGCCCTTAGCACCACGTGAATGTGCTGTGTTTACGTACAGTGTGTGAGTGAATGCGCGCGATTCACTTGAGCGTGCTTGTGTTCAGTTCGCGGCTACATTCTGCGCATTGAGTTTATATTATAAAAATGAGAAATGCGCCATTATTGATACCATGTAATAATATTAAAAGATCAACCCAGACCTGCCAAACACTACGATTTTGCCGTATTTTCCTACGCCAATGTTCCCAATACTATGCTACTACAATCATTAATGAAATTCTACGCTGAAAAATAAAATATGCCAGAAACCTTTTTCATGGTGTTTTCAGTCTGTTGTCGGTAAGAGCATGCATGTGAACGAGTGGGGTGCACTTCCGGTTTTCCCAGCGTGCATCATTTCATTCACAAAGTGCATCCAATAAACCGGTGTGAACCATGCCCAGGCATGGGAATTGTCCTCTGATCCGCGGTAAATAATTTCACATTCCTCCTAAAATATGCTCAGATTGCACAGATTTTCATCTTTTTTTTTTTCATTTCCCCTGGACCCCCCCTAGTTTCAGCTGTTTTTAGCTTTGGCAATTCCCATGCCTGCATGCCGATGAGAAAGGAACCCGATTGTACATTGCTTAACGTCCCGACAGCAACAAGGCTTTCTCAGGACGTGCCTGCACTGCTTGTGAAAAAAAATAAATAAACAGAACATTGAATGTATGTCGCCATCTGGTCAAATACGTTAAATAAACCTAACACATGGGGCCTAAATAAAGCTAAGACCATTTAGCAACACACATCCAATATCAAGAGCTACAGGCAGTGCAGACAGTAGGGAGAGTTTTAAAAAGGCAAATACAGGTGAATGGACAAAGGGTAGACAGAAACACATGCCCCAGAATAGAGAGAAAAACTCACCCTGTGGGGCTGACCAGGGTGACCCTGGGAACTAAAAAGTACCTAACCCCACCCAGGTCCCCCAGGGCAGACCCAGGTGGGGGAGAAAGGAACCCGAATCGAAAAGTGCACCGCCTGAAAAGAAAGTTTATACCAGCCAGCCGAAGCTCTGATCGCTATATAAAAGGCAAATTTCTGACGTGCTTTGACTCTTAACGGACAATAAAGTTGTATTGAGAGATTTCCATGCATCAAGTGGCGTTCGGCATTGAGCAAACAGTAACTTGCGTGCTAAACTATGCTTGACATCTCCAAAACTACTACCACTTGTCCAATATTCTACTACCATAGCTGTGTAGGGGTTGACAGCTCAGGAAATGGGTTTAAAATAGACATGCTTTTTCTCAAATATTATTGAAATCTTCAAACCCAAACTTGGTACAAAGATACCTGATGGTAAGACCTTGCTATTCATACTAATTTGGTCAAGGGTCACGAGCTCGAGAAATGGGTCCAAAATCGCCATATTTTGAGATGTTTTTTCTCTAATACTATTCACAACTTCAAACCCAAACTTCCTATAGAGATACAGCAGTGACCTGACATCGCGGTCGTCGGGGTCCACAAAATGGCACCGCGATACATCCATCCGCGAGATGTCGAGCTGAAAGGGGGTGGGGGGTGGCATCCGATGAGAATTGGGGCGTTTGCGTAGGCATTACCTATCGCCTGTGCATTCTTTCTTTCGAGGCTGAGAGAGGAGGAAAAGACAATTCAGAAGGCAAGTGATTTCACACGCGCACAAAGGATAATTTTTGTTCTCGTTTATGTCATTCAAACACATCGATAGACAATTTCCGAGACGAGTTGGGTAGCCTTTATTCTTCAATGAATTGGTTGATCACCTCGCTATTGTGTTTTGTTTGAAGTCGCACACGGTGAAAATATCCGATTATGATGACCAGTGAGCACAAGCAGTAGGGTAGCACACCTCTCTTTAACTTCAACAGCGGACTGCCCAACTCTGCAGCAAGCATAGACATTCATTATCCCTTGCAGCTGTGCCTAAGGTCTACCTAACATTGCCTGTGTTCTTCGTTAGAGGAGGCAAACAAGGGTTTGGCGTCGGTTTTCGCACCCTCCAGGTCATAACCACCGGCTGCCAAGTGTGGTGAAACTTGACACGTTTAAAAGCATAGACCTTGATGCGCATAGAATCGCTGTTTCTTATTAACGCATTTATGTGTGTGGTCGTATCTAGGTCAAGTAATCCGTGTGAAGCTGCTCCCGTGCGCCCAGCAGCCAAGTCTCAAGTGGGGAGACATCTGCCATGTGTCGGAAGCCTAGACCCTCATACACTGACTCTGTCTCCTACTCTCTTTATGTACATACATACATGTATGTATGTGTTCTTCGTCTGGAGAAGGTTTGTGGGTGTTCAGTGTGTGGACGCCCTCCCATCCGTCTCGTTGGGCGTGTCTGCAGCACCCTGTGGAGCGCATAGAGCCAAGGTCTGTGACAAATTATTTCGCGGTTGTCCGCTGCCGTTGCAATTTTTTCTGGGATCCAAGGTACCCCCTGCTATATATCCAGGTTATAGCCATATTTGGACAAGAAATGTTTTTTTCTCAATTACTATTCACAACTTCAAACCTAAACTTGCTACAGAGATACCTGATGGTAAGATAAAGACCTATCTATGCATACTAATTTGTATGACCCCTCGGAAAAGGCCGTGGGTCACAAGAGGTTGACAAATGTGTATAAAATGCCAATCGTCGTTGACATTTTTGCAAAGTCAAATTTGGCACAAAGGTAGCTGATGGGGTGTAGAGTGTTCATGGAGAAGTAGTACCTTTGACTTTTCAGCCAGCAGCGCCTCTTGGGGCAGGCGGGAGCACTGGTCTTCACATGGCACTCAACTCTCACAGCTGGCTCCAGGTCCTTTACCTAGCCACACCCCGGTAACCGCTTCTGCTGGCGGGCGAAACGTTGTGAGGGGCTGACGCGTCTCTCAGTCAGTTGAAATACTTGGAGAGGAGACGGGCGCCGCCAAGTTTGCCTAAGCCCATTGAAAGGACTGATGGACAAGCAACAGAATAAGAATAACATGCCGGATCGGCCGGGGCCCGGATCACCAACTACCGCGCACCCCATTGGAGGTCTCCAGGGTGGGGGGCGACAAGTGTGTTACTGGAACCAAACCCACCATCAAGCTGCCCACGCAAGGAATAACTATCGGAACTTGGAACGTTCGCACACTCTACCAGTGCGGCAAAGTGAAGGAACTCACCCACGAGTTGAAGCGCTATCGCTGGGACATTGTAGGACTTGCAGAAGTTCGATGGACAGGCTTCGGAGAAACAACAACAGATGAAGGCCATAAAATCTGGTTCAGCGGAAAAGAAACCAAGCACGAACATGGCGTAGCTTTTATCGTAAGGAAAGAGGTGGCTGGAACTGTCATCAGCTGCACCCCCGTGTCAAGCAGACTAATCTCCATCCGCATCTCCGCCCGACCGCACAACATCACTATCATTCAAGTATACGCTCCAACAGCAGATCATGATGATGAAGAATTAGAAGAATTTTACGAACAACATCATCAAGAAAACACCTAAGAAAGACATTCTGACTGTCCTCGGTGACTGGAATGCAAAGATCGGCCCTGACGCCTACCAACAATGGGCAGGAACAGCTGGCAAGTTTGGCCTTGGAGAAACAAACGACAGAGGCCTGCGACTTTTAGAGTTCGCACAGAGTCACCGTCTCACCGTTGCTAATACCCTCCATCCACACTAGAAGTCAAGAACAGTGACATGGCAATCGCCAGGAGGCCTGGTCCATAACCAGATTGACTTCATCTTGCTGCCTCGACGATTCAAATCCAGCATTAACAAAGCACAAACGAGGTCCTTTCCTGGCGCTGATATTGGCAGCGACCACAACCTCGTCCTTACTAGCCTCAAGTTGAAGCTGGCATTGAAACGAGATAGCAAGAGCCCTCGCATCAGATTCGACCTCCAGAAGCTAAAAGACCCGGAAGTAGAAGAGCTCTTCCAAGCCCAGGTGGGAGGCAGATTTGCAGCCTTGGTTACTTTGGACTGTGACGTAGACACCCTTGCTGGAAATATAAAAGAGGTGTTACTTTCTACAGCAGAAGAAGTGCTGGGGAAGCAGAGGAAGCGCAAACAGCCCTGGGTCACCGATGACATCCTCGATCTCTGTGATGAGAGGAGAGCCTGGAAGAAAAAGAGAGGCCAAGACCTCACATCAGCAAACAAGTACAGACTTCACTTGTCAACAAAAGATCAGGAAGAGGATGAAAGAAGCCAAAGAAGATTGGATTGAAGACCAGTGTTGTAGCGTGGAAGAGGGCATGGCAAACGGCAACAGCAAGAAGGCTTATGAAACGCTAAGGACCCTCACCAAGACTCAACAGCGAACAGCCACAGTCATCGAAGACAGCAGCGGCCAACTCCTTACGGAAAACACTGCTGTACTAAACAGATGGACTGAGTACTGCCGAGACTTGTATAACTACAAGGCTGAGCCAGACACCAGCATCCTCCAAAACAACCAGGCTGGGGCCAGGAAGGCTGAAGACCTGCCAGTGTTAGCTGAAGAGGTGGAAGCAGCCGTACGCGGCCTGAAGGGAGGAAAGTCTCCAGGTGTAGACAACGTACCTGCTGAACTGTTGAAACATGGAGGAGAAGTAACAACGAAGGTCCTCACTACACTCTGTCAAAAGATCTGGGAGCAAAAGAAATGGCCAGTAGAATGGACACAGTCTCTAGTGATCCCGCTCCCCAAGAAAGGAAACCTGAAACAGTGCCAGAACTACAGAACTATCAGTCTGATAAGTCACCCTAGCAAAGTAATGCTTAGAATCATTCTCAACCGCCTCAAAACTTTCGCCGAGGAACTGCTGGCAGAAGAACAGGCTGGCTTCAGAGTTGGAAGAAGCACTGTAGAGCAGATTTTCAACTGCCGCGTCCTGATCGAGAAACATCTGCAGCATCAGCGCGAACTCTACCACAACTTTATTGATTTCAGGAAAGCATTTGATCGCGTCTGGCACGACGGACTCTGGCAAGTCATGAGATCGTTCAACATAGAGGAGGGACTGATCCAAATGATAGAAGCGCTTTACAAGAACGCCTGCAGCGCGGTTCTACTTAACAATCAGTCAGGCGAGTTCTTCAGGACGACGATCGGTGTCCGTCAAGGATGCCTGCTCTCTGTCCTTTTCAACATATTCCTGGAGAAGATCATGCAGGAAACCCTCCACGACCACCATACTTCAATCTCTATTGGTGGCAGATCCCTGTGCAATCTTCGATTCGCAGACGACATTGACCTCATGGCAGGCAGCAATAGTGAGCTCCAAAACCTGACAGACAAACTTTCAAGTAGCGCAGGGTCTTATGGCATGGAGATCATACGGATAAAAGCAAAGTGATGATCAACACCACAAGCGACAGCAGCAGCAACATTCACATGAACGGCCAGAAGCTAGAAGAGGTCAATAGCTTCAAGTACTTGGGAGCCACCTGTCCAAAGACGGTAGTTGCATAGCAGAGATCCGTATCAGGATAGGTACAGCAACATCCGCAATGGCCAGGCTGGACAGGATATGGCGAAGTAACTCCATCAGCTTCACCATCAAGTACAGGCTTTACAAGTCCCTCGTAGTGTCTATTCTACTCTACGGCTGTGAGACTTGGACACTGCTTGCAGACTCAGAAAAGAAAATCCAGGCCTTTGAGAACAAGTGCCTGAGGAAGTTGCTCCGCATCTCGTACCGCGAGCACAAGACAAACGAATATGTACGGAGCATCGTCACTTCCCTGGTGGGCCCACATGAACCCCTTCTGGCAACCATGAAACGGCGCAAGCTTGCTTGGTTTGGCCACGTGACCCGACACAACACCTTGTCCAAGACTATCCTCCAAGGCACTCTCGAAGGAAGTCGTCGGCGAGGTCGTCAGAGAAAGAGTTGGGTCGCAAACATAAAAGAATGGACCGAACTCGAGATGCCAGACTTGCTTGCCACCGCCCAAAATAGAACTCAGTGGAGAGCACTGTCTGTTGCTGCTGCCTTTCAGTCCCCCCAACGCCCAGTTCGGGCAAGGGACTGATGATGATGATGAGCTGATGATGAGACTTTCCTATGTATCCTAATTTAGTTGACTTGTCGCAAAGGTCAAGGGAGTTGCACAGATGTGTGAAAACTGATTAAATTTTGAGAAAACATGGAGTTTGTTAGTGCAGAAGCCATCCCTTTACTTGTCGGACTTGTGGATCAATCATGCATGTAGTTTTTTTATAGGCATTTCCTCATTTTGGACAACCTGTCAAAAAGGTTGAGATCACTTGGATGGATCATATGTGTGAACCATACAAGGGCTTTACCTTGTTTTTTCAACATTATTTTTGGAATGGAATTTTTCATTCACTCCTTACGGAGAAAGTTTTAAGCTTACACTTGTACCCAGTAAATTCACGAAAATGATGCGTCGTCTACCTGGCCGTTCACACCTAGTTCCAATGAGAAGATCAAGATACAAGGGGTTTCTGAAGTGGATCAGATGTAAAACGGTTTTCCCTGTGCCACATGTACACTTGGCTCCAAGCTATTCTGGCACCACTCTTGAACTACATTGGTTGATCCGTCTCCTAATCTGCACATAGGACAACAATAAGCAATCGTTTTGTAAAAATTGGCCGTATGATGAAATGGGTTAAGATGCTGTCATTTTGTGAGATAGATGTCTTTAAAGGTAACGGCGCAATTTTATGAAGGGAGGGTCAGAAAAAGTATTTTTCCAGCAGTATTCATTTCATTCATCTTTGCACGCATTTTGACCAATTCATACCCGAGAGCTTGGAAGAACAGGAGGCTATGAAAAACCAGTCTGGTTTACGAGCATTGCAAACACTACACAAGTTTATCATATCCAACTCGATTCACAAGCGAAGCGGTGTACACCGTTCATGGAGTCAAAACGTTGGAAATGTCTTTGCAAAAAATACTTGCAAGCATACAAATTCACTATTAATTTGAATATAGTGTGGCAGTCAGTTTTCTTTTTTGATTTCATTGTGCATCAAAGGGAAACTTCTCTTCCCCTCCCCCCCCCCCCCCCCCAAAAAAAAACAAAAAAAAAACAAAAGGCAAAAAATACCAAATATTCAATTAAATGTATCAAGTGCCACAGTATATTCAAATATCTACAGTACAACTGCAATTGAATGAAGTGCTTGAATAACCCTGCTATTCTAGCATGAAACCTTTAGCTATCATTGTTAAGTAGGTTGTATTAATTGCAGACCACGAGCATCCCGATTTTCCTCCACATTATTTTGATTAGGTTTACATATATTCTTCATCCTTATGGTGTTCATGGTCGACTGTTCATTCCTGGACGCAGATTCAGCTTCTTTAATCCTCTAAAGTTGAATGTGGACAAGAATGAGTTCCTCAGCCAGTTTCTTCCTCCCCAAGAGGCATAAAATCTCCCAAGCCCCTGCATCTGCAGAGGCTAACGAGATTTTATGCCTCTTGGGGATGAAGAAACTGAGCATTTACGTCTTACTGGCCATCACTCGCCCATGTATGTTAATTCACCTTGCTCACACACACGTACTGTACAAGTGCAAAGGAAAACAACACATTTTTCTCTGTACATCACATCAACTTTAATTTTAATGTCCGTTGATGGAAATGGTGACTTGTGTGATAATCCACAATATCGAGACTAAAGTCAATCGTAGCCTTGATGTAAAAGAAGAGTTGTCAGCTCATTTCAAGGATGTACTTCACTGCTAATATAGAAGACTAACATAACACTTACCTACACTAAACAGGCATAAGAGTATAGATATATAGATAAAACTGGGCCATCGCTTATATCTACAGTAACCCCTCTCACGACATCCGTATAATAAAGAACGGAACCTCTGCCACTAAAAACACTTTAAAACGAAAAAAAAAAAAATTTCACTGATACACCAAAAAGCTAGACCGATGGTAAAATCTAAACATACATTAAAATTGCAGGGGGAGGAGAGACAAAAAAAAATTTGGGGGTGTTTAAAACAAATCGTGAGAAGGAAGTAAACTGTTATCTGCGAGAGACTCCTTCAAAGCGGCTCGAACAGAGCCATAGTCCTAGCAATCCCTGACAAAGCTGGGAAGTGAGTGTTCCATTGGATTGGGTCCAAGCATGACGACTGAGAAGTGACCAATAAAAATGTTCATAAACTATTGTGCATGCAGCCACTGATAATATACTGGTGGCTGCATGCATAAGTTTTTAGAAAAAATAAATTAAAACTACTATGCCAATTTCATGAAACGCAAAATTGCAACAAGATTTTTTTCAATTAAAATTAAGAACAAAAACAGTTTAACCTCCTTGTGCATGCAGCCAACCAGTAAAAAGTTCCGATGGCTGCATGCACAGGCGTGTTTCAAAAAAAAAAGGAAGGTGGATCTAAAAAGAAAAGTAGCAATTGCTTTGCATTCATTTGATTTCATCGTTATTTTCTCGAGAGGAAAGAGAATGGAAGTCGCTTCTCAGTCATGAGCTTCAGAGCCGGGTGGGTCTCGTGAGCAGGATGGCAGCGCCAGTAGCTCGACGAGAACACCGCCCTGAGTGTAATCTAGCTGCCATCCCTAGCTAGCTGCCTTGCCCTCAATTCACTCCTACAGACAAAATACCACCTCAGAGGTCACAGACACATGCTTGCTGCCTGGTACATTTAAGTGTGGCTTGCAATAAGGGAATGTACACCGACAGAAAGAAGGGATAAGCACTGTCCTGCAATGGCACCCATGTCATGTCAAATTTTGCTAGTTGTCTGAAAGGAGATTTCGTGAGACGTGCTTTTGTCACAAAACTCTCGCGCTGATTCTTGGTATTAAAGTTTGTAAAGATATAGTACACACACATAGTAGCAACAGAGACTTTGAGCGTCTTAGATGCATCTCAAATGTCTGTGGCATGCGGTCTTTTGCTGCCTTGTGATTGGCAACTTCGGAACTCCAATGTGGAGCAAAAGAGAAGAGCAGTGCAAAACTGCCCGTTTCATTCTGGTTCTCTTTTCCCAAAACCAGACAAATGGGGGCCATGCTTAAAAAAACAGTACTGTCCCATCTCGGTGCCAGCCACATGCCTTTTTTGCATCCACATCCCATAAAAAGCATAAGTGACATTTCTTCCTTACAACCCTACCTTGCTGAAATCCACCCCCCACCCTCTTTGTGGCCCGGTGTCGAAGGTAATGATGTCCTTAACCCCCTTGTGCATGCAGCCATTGGCACTGTAAACGATACTGGTGGCTGCATGCACGAAAGGGTTATGTTTTTAAATGTCATGAATCTTTGCCGACGTCTGTCCGCACCTAACGTTCAAATGAATAGAAGTGACGAGGAATGAAGCATGATGATGATGTGAATCTGATGATTGTTAATGAAGTGAGATGTGTGCCTTTAGTCTGAAATGCAATCTCCCTTATCAAAATACTATTATTAAAGTATAAATTTCCTCTTTTAAAAGACCCCCCTGGCCAAAAAGAAACCAGGGGAGTAATCACTTGTGAGCCCTTTTTGAAAAAAGTTTGATCAAATTTTCATTTTCTGTGCAGAATGACTAATTTGTGAATTTTTTCCCCCCCCATAATCCTTGCCCGCGACCTATTGCCATTTGACCTGAAAGCGAGAAGCACTTCTGTAGCACACACCATGAGGTTTCAACAGCTAACGCGTTCTGGCGTTCACCGCGTGCTGCCTTTTGCCGACTTGCGTCTCCGTGTGCGAAGTAGTATGGCACATTGGGGTCAGGGTTTGAGGTAGACGTTATTTGGGCGAGCAGTTTGTTTTAGATTTGTGGCAGGACACCTTTGTCGACTTTTCGACTTGTTTCTTTGTCTTTCTTTCTTGCTTCCTTGTTTTGTTATTTCGTTTCTTGAAACCTTTTCCCAATCCCGACACCTGCACACACTGGGTCTGCGTGTACGATGCCGCACAATTCTGGTCCGTGTTCAATCTCACTTCCGTTTGTCTGTCCTTTGCTTGCGTTCATGCACACAGTCTTGAGGAGGAATGTCTGTGAGTGGTCTCCCCTTTGACCCAACTTGTCAACCCTCGGAAGTCGGTTGCATTTTGCCTCCCTGTCCATGAGCCTGCCTGTAAAGCAGAACAAAAACTGAATACTTTTTGGCCATTTCTCGACCACCACCCCAAATCAATAAATGAGTTCACTTTTTTTTAAGGGGAGACACGGTACCGCAAAAACGTCAATTTTGGTGTCCGAAGTGTTTTTGGGTTGACTGGATTTTTGGGTTGTTTGAACCCCCTAGAACCCGGCCACAACCATAAAATATCACAAAATACCTTTTATTTACTGTAAAAAAATAAAGTGAAGCACCTGCTCAATGTTTCATGCATTTGCGACGTCTTTTGCTCGAAAAATTCCAATGTTTGGACCCTGACAACACCACTTTGCGAGCGACGAATGCCGCCATGTTTGGGTCCATTTGAACCGGTTCCGTCTCTACTTTCCCATTCACCAACCAGCTAAAGGTTACAAAGGCTCTATAAATAGCTATTGGCGCAAAACTGACGTCACGAACGACTGGAGATTTCCTGATACGAACGTTATGCTAATGAGATACTATTTTCGTAAACCGACCAATGAGCAGAGCGCGCCGAGTGTTCTGGATGACTTCGGGTTTTTCTGACCAGGCTCCGAACGGCTTCGGGTCTTTCCGACCGTCCCACAATGCACCATTACGCATGGCGTACAACTCGATCAAAATACGAGAATCGCTCATTCAGATCACGCATTTTCAACGTGTGCATATATCCAAGACTGAGAAACCTTTTGCTTTTCATTTTCTCATGAGAAATATGTTTCTATATGCGGCTATTCAATTTTTTTGTTGTTTTTTTGTTTTGTTTTTTTATCCCATAGGTGTTTGTTATGGCACAGTACTCCGTTTTGCTTATCCAATCTTTGGGGACCGTTTTCTCAAAATGTGATTTTTCGACCAAATAAAAGGTTGTATCTTTTGAATGGCTTGACCGATCCATTTCATATTTGGATATGATATTTGTAACATGTGTTGCAATATTTCTGTGCACGGAATATGAGTTTAGTGTATTAGTTTGTGTTTGGTGACCATGTGAATTGCTGTTTTCGGTCTCTTGATGACTGCAATTTATAATGATTATTTCTAGTGCTCATTATAAAATTACTGATGTACTGAATGCAATTTCCATGCACAGGTCTATTTAGCACATAAATAGATTTAAAAAACAAAAAGAAGTGAGAGAATGTAAGCATTAGTTCAGACACAAGAACATTTTGAAATTAGCTAATTTTGCAAGGTTTTTCCCAGTTTTTGATGCATTAAAGTCACAAAAATATTTTTTTTGACATTTTTCAAAGTCTATATATAATCCAGCAGTTATTTTACATCATAAAATGACAACAAACAACCAACAGTTTCTGAAACAAAAAAATTCATTATTTGACTACCATGTCTCCCCTTAAGCACACAAGTACAATAAATATAGCATAGCATGGCTATTTTTGGGTTTATAGGATGCGTATACTTCTGATGGCCTGATCCAATTCCACTGTGGTATGGATTAAAAAAGCGTCAATAGTATAAATCTTTCACTTTTTATGATACAGTTCTGATGACCTTATCCAATTCACTCTGCAGTATGGATTTTATTTTTTTAAATTGTCAATAGCATAAACCTTTTCTTTTTATGATCCAATTCCACTCTGCAGCAGTTGACTGAATGCCATATTTTAAATTTAAAAAAAAAGCTTCAAGGTTTTTTTTTTTTTTTAAATACAGTATTTAACAAGACGGGAAAGAGGGTTCTGGTACCTTGGAAGAGTCCCTGTGATGGCTTGTTTGTTAGCGCCTGTTGTAGTTGCTGCCTCCTCCGTAGTTACTTCCGCCATAACCACCTACAAGGGGGGGGGAAACGTAGTGTTCCTTAACCTCATGACTGTTACTGATGACGCCGCTTGGCAGAAGCGATGTACAACTAAACGTCTTTTCTCCTTAGCAGTATCAGCAGCAGCAGTCGAGTTAAATTAGCACTTCTAATGTGCAACTATTGTCTTGCCCTCTCTTATTTGCAATAATGAAAACAAAAGAACATGCATCTGCCAAAAAAAGGTTAATCCCAATAAGTTGGGTATTAGGGTGCAACACCAAGCAGGCAACAAAGGCCATCTCATGGCAGCCAATAATGCTTGAAACAGTTTTCAAATTTACTGTCTTCAGAATGACCTGTTAAACAAAACAGAAAAGAAGACTTGCAAGTAAACATATTAACATCAGGTCACTGGACAATTTGTCCCAAAAATGTAAATGGGCCTCAACTGCCTGCTACTAACCTCCCTTTGCAGGTCCGCCCCTTCCATTTGCGAAGTTCCCCGGGCCGTCCCAACCACCTCAAAAAGAAAATTTAAACATGTTGCATCTAAGATTGAGTGCAATTTCACAGCTGCACACACAAACATTGTCATACTTTTGTTCACACACATGACAGCAATTATTTTGCTTAAGGTATTGATGAGCTGCGCATCCGTTCAACTTGAAAGAAATTGAGTGATTGTCATAGGTAGAAGTTTTTTTTTTTAAATCACTATTTTTCTATGCATATCATTAATTCTCTCAACTTCAGGAGACGGTCAAAAGTAGCCTCTGTGTGGTTTGCCATCTTCCATCTTCTCTATATCCACTGATGATACAGTAGAACCTATAAAGTCACCCCTTTTTACGGCCACCTGCTGTTTACGTCACATTCGCATTGCGGGGATCATGTTTACTATATAAAGCACCTTAATTTTAGGGTAACCTGCTAAACATGGCCAACAAAAACAAAAATACCTGAAATTTCCGACCATAGTTTCACACGACGGGTCAATGAAAGCTTGCATCTTATCTAGCCAGTTGCCACATACTTGGACAAAACCAAGACGTGCAATGACGGACGTGCCATCGGCTCACCTGCTGTGTGAGTAGTTGTTAACAAAGGTCGTGGTATCTAAAACAGAGATGCCGCAACTCAGAACCCTGACCAGACCTCCCCCTGCAGTCAAACCTGCCTGTCCCGGATTGGCCTCCGCAGCCACAAACGTGCCTGCAGACGACGTGGACAACCCCTGTAGAATCTTCATTCGCGAAGTCAAGAGAGAGAGAGGGTATCTACCATGTCCATATCATTATTTTCAAGTCATTTTACTTTGCAGTGACCAAACATTGCTCTTCTGCTTTGGGAGCCGACTTGGCAGAAACTCTCATGCGACCCTGCAGATGGAAGGGACCCATGAGAAATGAGTGTACGTGCACCACCGTGTGTGTGCACCTGCTTGTCTGACCCAAGGCCTACCAATCATTATGAGCACAGGTATACAATAAACAGGGGTGGAGAACAAGCTCAAGTAAAAATCTCTGAAAAGTAGCCGGGGTCCAGGCGCTGCCTAGGCCCCAGCGAGGTTCAGGGGCAAAGCACCGGTAGGGGGCCAAACGTTATATTGCTTTCCCCCACTGCAATCAAGTGATGAGTAAGCCTTACATTGGGCAGTGCATACAATGTTACACTCACAGGCGCCACGTTCAGTGATGAGAAAGTAAAAGCTGGACACGGACCTGAACTCGTCCTATTTTTGAACTTGTATTGAAACTTGGAGAAAATGTGTTTCGCAAATTTTTCTCGGAACTCTATTTCATTTCTCGTAAGTGACACTACCTTTCCTCAGAAAATCACAGATCCAAGGAGAGTTCTCCACCCTGTATATAGTGTGTATAGATAGAACATCATCAACTTGTAGCCATGTGGACTAACATTCCAACTCGCGCACCTATGCAGACTGCAGAGTCTCGAGAATCTAGTGTATACATGCACCTCACATGCGTCTTTACTGGTGGTATTTGTAATGTTGAATATGCATGTACAGAACATTCACTTCTTCTGGAGATCTATGAATTCCACAGCTCCTAAGTCAAGAAATCGCGGCACCAAGACAAATTAGTGGCAGTAAGGCAGCACCTAAACCAATAACTTGCCAATTGCTATGCACCGGCCACAAACTGAACAGCCAGGACTACCGATTCCATTCTACACACGAGAGAGAGAAAAAAGAAGTGCAACACATTTTGCCTCTGGTAGTTATCGGGACAAGATCGACACGGACTACCCCCTCGCTACTCCGCCCCCTCCTTTCCCATTTGTTTAACCCTTTTGATGCCATGGGTGTATTTCCCGAATTTTAGAAGTGTTCACGACCATGTACCACTTGCAGGAGGTGGACTGACCATGATAATTCAAGGGTAGTGCCAGATTAGCTTGGCGCTTTTAGGTGCCAAGCTAATCTGGCACTACCCTTGAATTATCATGGTCAAACAATCTCCTGCTGTAGGGTGTTGGCGCTAAAAGGGTTAAGACAAGAACACAGTAGCGCCACACATCGACACGCGCCACTCTTTCTCCCAGTCTTGCTAACTCGTTTTCATATTCCTTCATCACAGAAGATAACGAAACATCAGCGTCACTAGTACATGTCTCGCACTTCACAGAAGCATGAAGACGTTGATGGAGGTCCCTTTTTGGTGTGAAAAGTCATGGCACATCCATGTGCTACTATCAGAGTTTCACAGGCTTGAGTAGGTCCTTTTCCATCAAACCTCTCGTGAATGGCCACCGTTTTTTGTTGTTGCAGCAGGGGTGACTGCTCATTGACTGTTCTACAGTAATGTGTGCTGGTATATGACTTTGAACCTCATGACATGTGGCCCAAAATTACAAACCATAACAAACCATAATGAATGAAAATGATGACCTACCTTGGCCACCATAACCACTACCATGGTAACCATCATATCCCTGGTTCCAGCCTTGGTTTCCATAGCTTCCACCACCACCGTAATAGTTGCCACCTCCATATCCGCCTGGAATACACATTAAAAAGTTAACTTTAAAAACATCCAGGTGACATATAAATGAGATTTTTGGGACAAAACACTATGCAGGTGAAAAATGCAAATACATGAACTCATTCGAGATGTGTAGCCTTCGGCCATGCAGCTTATGCAGTGTATCTTGAGGCAGCATGTATCAAAAGTAAGATTTTTCTATCAATTTGTTTCTATTTTGAGCCATAAGGTTCAAAATCACAGGCCAACAAACAACCATAAAAATCGAAGGCAAACAAACAACTTTATAAATGAAAGTTTGGCCTCCCAATCCTGTTGGGGTGCCCAAAAGCATTTTTCTCAATTCGGCATTGATGTGTGATGCGAGTGATAATCACAGTCTATAGAACTAGAAGAGCGTCCCCCTTCCTGGTTATCAACGTAAATAGCAAAAAGTATAAGCAGGATTCAAGGGCTTAAGGAAATATTTAGAAGTAAATGTACTGTCATTTACGTCTGTATTTCCGAAGCTGAAATATGCCGACGGCATTTTCAAATACACTTGTTTGTTAAATCTCAAGACCGATTTATGTTTCACAACTGCACAGCCTTTTAGTCTGAAACATCGTACTTGTGGGCAAAGTCTTTGCATTTTCTTTTCGAAAGAAGCTTAAGTTGAGACGCATATATTTATTTATTTATTTTGCCCTTTTCTCTGGCCACATTCTCTTTGTTTTACACTTTTTAATCAGCTTGCCTAACTCAGTCTAAAATTTTACAATAAATTTCAAGGTCTCCCTGTAAAATAAAAATTGAATCAATAGTTAGTAGAGAGAAAGTGTGCACTGCGAGGTTTTTAGCTCGAGAGGACCCATCGCCAGGTTGGTTGATATCTCTCTTCACCTCTCTTAAGTACTGAACTGAAAATCAACTCCGTCTGCATATTTCTAGATGCAATAACTGAATTGAAATGAACTCTCATGAGAATTACTCCTGTGCCTCGTTCATTTCCGAAAGCTTTGCTGCTTCTCTGTACAAGGCAGATGCAGATTCAACAGCAATGATTCTCTCACTATAGCGAGCACAGCTGTAAATTCTGGCACAAATATAACAAGCACCCGCTCTATACCTGCTTATGAGAATTTATGTTTAAATGCGGAAGGTGGTATCTGTCCGGCAGGCACTCATTAAACTCGAGGGGCTTGCTTCGTGGATTGATTGATTGATTGTACATTGCTTAACGTCCCGACAGCAACAAGGCTTTCTCAGGACGTGCCTGCACTGCTTGTGAAAGAAAAAAAATAAATAAACAGAAAATTGAATGTATGTCGCCAGCCGGTCAAATACGTTAAATAAACCTAACACATGGGGCCTAAATAAAGCTATGACCATTTAGCAACACATATCCAAGATCAAGAGCTACAGGCAGTGCAGACAGTAGGGAGAGTTTTAAAAAGGCAAATACAGGTGAATGGACCAAGGGTAGACAGAAACACATGCCCCAGAATAGAGAGAAAAACCCACCCTGTGGGGCTGACCAGGGTGACCCTGGGAACTAAAAAATACCTAACCCCACCCAAGTCCCCCAGGGCGGACCCGGGTGGGGTTGCTTCGTGGAGACGGCTGGTCTTTATATTAGCTGTCAAGAGTGGGATAGAAGGGGGTGCGTTTCCCCACTCATCCTGCTTCAGTACTGTCGCTAGACTGTGTGTGTGGCATCTGAAAAACTGACCATTAAATCTCTCCACTACAAGCAAAAGAAAACAACACCATTGGAATCATCAGAAACACTCAAGTGTTTGGTTTTGATGATTCAAATGCTGTAGTGTTATTTTAAACATTTTTTTTTTTTTTTTTTTTTTTTTTAAGACATTTCAGCAAGCAAAATTTTGAGTTTGCTGATTTCCACATTTCACCCTGCCAGCTTTCACCGATTTACACGCTTTGAAAAATGAAAAACAATCTTACCTCTACCTCCATAGCCACTGCCGTAACCTCCACCCATGGGGCCGTAACCACCGCCAGGTCCAAAATCACCCCCTCGGCCTGAAGCAAGCAATCGACAAACTACTCATCATATGAGACATTACATGATATATTCTGAACACACATGCAGCACGAACCGAAATCTTCATACTGCTGCAGTGTTATTGCTGCAAAATCTTATTTTCTTATGAGGTGTCTGCATACGCCCATGCACAATTGAGATGACAATTTTTCGGCAATTGGGACCATGTCAGTTAAACGTTTAGCCACTATGGTGACATGGACAGGTGGTGGACGGGTTGACAAAGGTATCAGGCAGATGAACATTTACATCCAGTGCTGACCCAATCTTCATTTTTAACCCATTCTGTCTCGATGCAGTATAGCTGGAGATGGATCAACCATAATAAATCAAGGGTAGTGCCAGATTAGCTTGGCACCATGCTAATCTGGCACTACCCTTTATTTATTAAACTACTACCCTTGAATTACAACGGACCAGTAGTCATCAGGCGAAGTCCCCAAAATCTGGAAAATGCTGCCTCAGGGTTAAATGGGTTTACTTTCGTAACTTTCATCCAAGTGTTCACATAACAGTCAGTTAGACTTGTGCTGTCACTTTTTCTTTACATGTCCTAAGCATTTTTGGCTCACGTGAGAAGCAAAAGTGAGTATGTTTTGGGCCAGTGGTCGTCCGTCCGCCGTCGTCTGTGGTAAACTTTAACGTTGGCATTTTCTCGGAGACTATTCAAGCCATAGTCTTCAAACTTGGCCCAAGGATATGTTTTGGCAAGACCTTTTTAAACATACCAATTTGAGTGACCTCTCACAAAGGTCAAGGTCACATGGGATCAGGAAATTTGTCAAAAATAGCTATACAAATACTATTAAGGTGGCTCTTGGCATAGTATTTTTGACCAAAATCTTTCAGAAAACAGTTTTGAGATAGACTCGACTTTTGCATCTTTGAAGTATCTAGAACTGCACATGTTTTATGTTATAATGCCCTCAAAATGTGTTTATTGATCTTATTTTTAAAGTCACTCGACATGAAAATCATCCAAACACCGTATTTTTTCTTCGAGCATCGCGAACCTATGGCCTTGGTTACGGCCATTTTGCATGAACAAACTGCGGCTTGCCGCATACCGTTATGTAGGTCAACTCTTTCTCCGTCAGAATTCGCGCGGAAACATCGGAAATTTCCATTCACAAAGTCACACGAAGCCAAAAACGAGAGCAACCGAATGCAGCAAAACCGAGCGGAGATTTCCATATATGGACCTCTGTTCAAAAACGCGATCGCTGATTAGCTGTTTCGCTCACTCGGGGCTTCTTCGGCTGTTTCCGACTAGGCAACCATGCGATCCAAAATGGCCGCTGCTTGACGCTTTCTTCTTGAGTGCCGTGGGAATTTGTCAAATTGTGAGCAAAAAAATCGTTTGAAGATGGGGAAAAATGTTGGTACTAAGTTCCGAACACTTCATAAGTTTGGGAAGCGCCGCAGGAAGAAAAATAAGACGCCAGTTTTGTCGAAAAACACTCCGCAAGAGGCCGAGCGGTGCCTTCGATATCGTCGCTCGTGAATGGGGATGGTGCATCGAGTGAAACTGCGCCAGAGTCTGTGGCATCGACGAAAAAAAAAGAAACTTTTTCAAGAGGGAGAAGATGGCAGAGGATACAGTTGCAGAAGAAACAACACCGAAGACCCGGAAAACGTCGGATACGAACGGGAGTGACACCAACGACGACCCCAGATACACGGTCAGCGAGCGATGGCGGTCTGAATTTCATTGCAAATCTTGGCAGTTTACAACCACTAATAACCATCCTCCACTGCCCAGTTTGCAAGAAAAAGGTGAGTGATCTTGTTTTATTGTTATTGTCTAGGCCACATATGCTGATATTTCGCTTTTTGTGTTTGTGTAAATGGTTTGTCATGAACTGATGAAGCAGATCTTGTGTGTTCACATAGTTCAGAGTCCCCCCACTTTTTCTGGATCAGGAACTGGCCGTTTTGCTGTGCAGCAAATACAGCTTTAGTCGGACAGAAAGCTGAATGAAAGAAGTATTCATATAATTTTTTGGGGCAGTGCATGCAGGCTGAGCATGATGCTTGCTGCCGTACTGTGTGTATGTCACATGTTGAGTGTGTACTGTGTATGTGGACATAGACTAAGTTTGCAACTTGTGTTCATTTCAGAACCTGTCGATCAGCGAAGGAGGTGATGGTGGGCGAAAGGGAGCTTCCTGTCTGCTGTCCGTGAACTGCACAAGGTGTGGGGAGCTGTTGTCAGAGTGGACATCACTACGGTCTGGCATCACCCACTCTGGCTTTGACATCAACAGACTGTTGTTTCACCTGCAGTCAGCAACGGCCTAGGTTTCACACAGCTTTTTTGGAGGTTTTCTGCAATGCTAAACATGCCTCCACCAATGAATGAAAAGACTTGGTATCACTACCAAAAGCAGATGAAGTTTGTAGAGCTGGAGGACCTGGAGAGAGCAAAATCTGCAACCAGGAAGACCTCGAACAAAGAGAATGATCGGAGAAAGAAGATTGATGACATTCGTCGACGTGAGAGAGAGCAGCGTCGCCATCGAGAGGATGCCATTTATGGTGCAGGACAATTTTAACTGTCTGCCAAAACTTTCAGTGACTCCCCATGATGCTGAATGCTGTTTCAAGTGAACTTAACTGCTTTTGACAGAATTTAAGTTCATTCTATGACCTATACTGTAGTGTGAAACATTTCTAAACTTTGAAGCCAATTTTCTAAGAACTGTGTATTTTGCATGTGTGACGAACTTTCCCCCTCAGTAGCTTCTGTTCTAACAGAGCTATCAATCTGAAAATTTGCATGCTTATGTAAAATTGCATGTAGAGTGCAATAAAAGCATCAGAATCAGCCTATGTCTTATAGTTGTCAAGTTACAGGACCACAAGTGGTGGCAAAATTTTTTACTTTTTTGCCACGTTTGTATGGCTGGTGAGTGCTGAATCTGTTATTGGTACACATCAAAAACTGCTTTCCTTGCACAGAATGAACACAGCTTTACAAGAAACAGTAATTTCTACATTGAAAAAGCAAAGCAGTTTTGTACAGCAGAGGGGGCAAAATACCATGCATTGCCGTCGTGTATTATAATTATGATCAGCTGTAGATTTTTTTCTAAACAACCCAGCAGCTTCAAACTTTGCAAGGAAAACATCTATGATGTGTACTATGAGTGTGCCAAATTTCACAACTCTATCTTGAACAGTTTGTTTTTTACAATTTTTACAAAAAACGGACGCCAAGAGCCACCTTAACAACTTCAAACCCAAATTTCGTACAGAGATACCTGATGGTAAGACCTATCTATGCATACTAATTTGGATGACCCATCGGAGAGGTCAAGGGTCACAAGAAGATGGCAAATATGTGTAAAGTGCCAATTTTTGATAAAATTGTAGGTATTATCAACATTTTTGCAAATTTTTTCAACTAAATTTGGCACAAAGATAACTGACGATAAGACCTTCCCTATGCATACTAATTTATTCGACTCATCACAAAGGTCAAGGGTCATAGAGGGTTGACAGATGTGTGAAAAATGCAACCCTTCAGTAGGAGAAGACCAATTCATACCAAATGTGTCGGCATATAAAATACAAGGAAATGGCCAACAAACACACTTCGGACAAGCAGTACTAAGGACAAAACAGTGGGCAAACAAATGTGACAGGCAGCTTCAAGTTTATATGCTTGAGTAGTTGTGACAGGTGACGGCTGTGCGCAGGCAAACGGCGGCATGATGGCCTTTTGCGCATTTGGCAGCTGCCACAAGAAAAGAACAGGGTTAGATATGCCACAGGCTACTCTGCCATACTATCTCCAACAGGTCCTCGCTGACCTCTTTCAGGTTTCAAAATTAACTTTTTCAGCAAATGCTGGGGCGGAGGAGCAAAACTTAGGGCGCATCATGTCAAGCTGTAAATTACCAATGCAAACATCAGCAAAAAGGAATGACGTCATATCTACATTTCACGAGTAGCTTCCCTTGGTCTGCTTTTGGTTTGGTCCCATTTTAAGTGCAAATTTTCAGAAACATTTGTTATTACAATCCAATTTAAGCCTGCGGTGGAGAGAAAAAATACAAAAGCGCCGAGAAAACGATAGTATAGCAGCAAGGAAAAGCTTGTAATCTAACAGACTGTAGAAATTTTGATGGGGCAGATGTGGCCCCAGCTTTAACCGAGCATGGGACGGAGCGCCATTTCTGGGGCATTCTGTTCCACCCCCCCTCCCCCACCCCCCGCCAATTTCAAACCCTGTCTTTACTAAAAGTGATGCTGCCGTATTGTCACTGAATAAAGAGACTGAACTTCTGTCGTAGAACACCTCAGTAGCATTAACCCATACAGCGTTCCCTCCACACACAAAAAAAAAAATGAGAGTCCTTGGGACTCCCAGGTATAAAATTTTAAGAGTCCTTGTGCAAATTTTGAGAGTCCCCAAATCGGAAAAGAAATGTAAAAACAAGTCCAAGCCTCACTTGCGAGTGAAACGAAGTCCCACTTAAAAAAAAAAGTGAAGTACCATTGTGAATACAATTTGCACATTTACCTTTGCATGTTGTTTGATCCGACATCCACGAACTTGTTCTTTTTCAAACGTTCGCCTAGTTCGTTATCTGACTTTGCAGCATGACAGCAAATTGTACAAAATACCCTCCCGCTTGCGTCAAACTGGAACTCTTGCAACCATCTGTCGTTTTCGTTTCTTTGGACGCTTTACTTCAGTTTGAGTTTCATCATTTATTTGTTTATCCTTCTTTGGAGTTCCGTATTTTCGATAATGACAGGTCGAGGATCTGTACTTGATGTTGCTGTGGATGAACGGGTTTTGGGCCCAGTCAACCAAGTCAGAAGTGACATGATCGTGTATGATAGAATCAAAGAATGGATTCACGAAGATTTCTTCTGTTCAGTGAATGGATTGCTTGGAGGAAGTTTACAATGCGCGCGCATGCGATTTTTAAGGACGACAACTCCCGACACAATCTTTAATCGTCTGCAATGGCAGTCTCAGTTGGGTTCTGATTCTGATTATGCCGTGAATTAGTTCGCCACTCGTTGGTCGTATTTTTGACTTCAGCGATTCGAAAAAAATGTGTGCGTCCACAGGATGCACACATGCACATTTTTCTGCGTCATTTTTCATATTTTGTGCGTAATTGACGCACTACTGTGCATAATCGGGAACACTGCCCATATCATACTGAGGCTAAAAGCTTCACATTTGTGCACTGCCATATGCAAGCTACATTATAGTACTTACAGATGCCAAGCTATTCTGGCACTACCTTTTAACTATTTTAGTCAAACTTATTTCACACTGGTGTATTCCAACTGATAAGGGTTAAAAAACAAAAATAAAACTCCAAACAGTAACTACCAAAGTAAGCGTGTGTGCTCGTGGAGTCCCACTGCAGTAAATTCTGCCGGATTAACTGCCTTGTTAAACCCCAAAGCAAGCATTACTTTCAGTGTCACACATGCATTAGAAAGTGAAGTGTTCACTTTTGAAGGAGCCAACAACAACTTTGAAAGGAAGGACTACATCGATGAGCATGCAGCCCCAGCCATTTTTTGCACCAAACATTCAGACTGACCTGTGTTCAGAGAGTTTGATTATACGCCCCACAATTGAAAAAACCTGTCTGTGTTTTCAGACAACCTGGTCTAAAAGACTAGTAGCCAGTCCTAATTTTATGGGTAGGTTCACAGTCATAACTACATGTATCTTGAAACTGTACGTAGCTGACATGCTCCATCATAACTTGTTAACCCTTATCATTCAAAATACACCAATGTGTGAAACAATTTTGACTAAAATAGTTCAAGGGTAATGCCAGAATAGCTTTGCGCCTCTAGGCGCCAAGCTATTCTGGCACCACCCTTGAACTAAAGCCGTTGGTCTGTATCTTTATCTGTAAGTACAACAATGTAGCTTGCATCAGTAACAGAAGGTGGCAACAGATGGGTAGCCATTTTTCCAGTGCAAAGTAAAATATAAATGAAAGTCAAACATGTTTGTGTTTCATATCCTATTTCAAGAAAACTGCATGTAAATATACATATGTTAGTTGCACGCTTTTAAGTTAGTAAAAAGTAAATAAAACAAAAAAACAAATTCAGATATTTGTCGCAAGCAGGCAAAGCTTGATATTGTGCACATGGATATTTTCCAACATTTCATGAAAAGTCCTTTCCTATTTTTAAGCAACACTTCTATGGATTATTTAGCGTATATTTTACATGAATTTTGTGCGAAAACACACATTTTGGCGTTTTTATTTCATCCCGAAAAAACGGTTAGTTGAGCGTGACGGGTCATGTCCCAAACACCCTGTGTACTCTTACGCACGCACCCAAGCATGGCCTAGTTGTTCCAACTTTTTAATGAACCTCATCTGCATACATATTTCCGCATAAAACACCTTATTGTACTAGCCCTCGGGGTTCGTGTATGATTATTTTTTACTTTTTGTGGTAAGCTTTCGTTTACATGTCCATTTATCACATTCGACTATTTGCCAATTTATATTTATGCGGAGTTCTTGTTGTACCTGCAACTTTGTTCGGAGGTCATATTTGGTCACGTGTCAGTGCTTTCATTTCATTCATTGGAAATGGCGCCACGACGTAGAGAAGGTAAGCAAAATTGTTTCATGTCTCATAACTTTTCCTTATCACATACGACCGTACGTTGCCATTGTGTACATGTTTCGAGTTCAGCACCTCTAAGCTCGCACATTTTATATAATTTCAGGGTGTAAGTGAACGATGAGTGTGTGGTCGAAACTACTCAGTGAATACTCTCAGAGGTTTGTTCGAAAGCGATTTGTTTTTGAGATGACTTTGACTTTTTCAGTAGAAATTCGTCATGTCCCAAATCACGGTCGACTAATTCTTGTCATGTCCGACGCCACGTTCGACTGATAGACGGTCTTTTAAAAAATTTTGATGAGGAGTCTCAGATCGGGTTAAACTACCTGTTAATTTTCAAAACGTGGGTTTCATATACCTCTTTATGACCTGAGGTGATAATGGCGGATGAATCGTCTGCTTTTCAGTCGACTGTGACAGACAGCGTGCGGACATGAAGTGGCTTCATGTCCATCACGCTCGATGACGCTTTATGCCAAAACATAGCAATAGTTCATGTGCGATTAATAATATCTTGTTTTAGTTACTGAGTTTAATCATGCAGGGCCTCAGATCCACGTCGGACATCGGACATTGTCCGATAAAAAATCCAAATGTCCTATTAAATTTGCCTTCAATCTGTCAAATGTCTTCTTTTTAATGAAAGCGGTCATTGTCCGATCGAAGCTGCGTAAAGGCCGGACATCGTTCATTTTAATAACTGCGTTACCCGTTACTGGCCGTTAGGCCTACATCGCAACATTCAACTTGAAAAAGGACTAGCCTAGTGCACTCGCCCTTTCCTCTTTGCGAAACCGATCGATAAAGGATAGGCTTAGTTAGTGCGTCTGCACCAGCAGTCGTAACCATGCACTGGTTGGTTGTCATGCGCAGAGTGGTTTCCCTTACACAGCTTTCGTTTTCGATACTCGCGAATCCGACTGGCGATGCCTCCGAAAAACAGCTGAAAAACTTCGGTTTTGGTAAAACCGTTAAAGATGTGAGAGAAGAAACTAATGCATCCGACCAAACAAGCGCTTCTCAAGCGACAGAAGAAGAAAGAAGAGAGGTGAGAGATGTGATAGATCTAGATATGACCGGCGACGCTCCCGATCCACAGCCATCTACATCGTGTGATAATGCACAAACAAAACAGGCAGAACCAGCCGAAAAAGAAGAATCCACTACTACTAGAAAGTTTGTGCAAGCGTGGACACTTTCTTTTAAATGGTTACGTTATGAGAACGAAAAGATGTTTTGCACTGCATGTAACAATGGAAACATGAAAAATGCCTTCACAAGCGGATGCATCAATTTTCGCAAGTCGGCGCTTTCAGACCATGAAGTAACAAAAGAACACAGGGACAGCTTGAAAGTTCCTGCCCTTCAGAAAAACACTGAAGAGATAGCGATCCGCCTTCTATATCAATAATGATTTGATCCTCCCCATGGAACATCATTAACATTTTGAATTGGACAGTATTATCAGTATTATTTTTTGCTCCAATGTTATTTTTCAAAGGGAATTTGGGAAGAATTGATATTCAAGTTTGTATTTGTTAAATTTAATTTTTTTTTCGTGTGTGTGTGTGTGTGTGTCTGTGAAATAACCAATGCTTTTAAATTTTTTATTTTTTCTCATATATTCAATAAACATAAAAAATTTTGTGCACCAAAATGTCTTATTGATTCAATGGTTTGAGGACAAAAATGTCCTATTGGTTTTTCTCAGGCAGGACAAATGACCTATTGAACCAATGTTGTTCAGGACAAATGTCCTATTGAAGCCCTCGTGGATCTGAGGCCCTGATCATGAATTTTTTTTTTTAATTGCCAAAAGTGGTGTTCTAACCACCAAAAAACCCTTTTCAGGTCTTCGTCAACTTGATTCTCCAGAGGAAGAAATCAAGGCCACTAAAGTTAAAACGAACGCTGAAAGATGTCAGGAAAATCGCATGTCAATAAAGAACGAAGTTCTCGAAACAGACAACACCCTCCGGCAGAGGAAGAAATACGGTGCAAACGTGAACAGGACAGGCTACGTGCACAGAGATAAGGTCTGTGTTTGTTCTGATTAACATGCTTGTAACACATTCCCATATAATTTATTTTTTATACTATTGTGACTTTGTTTAGGAGACCTACTCTGGTTGTGATTCGTAAAAATGTACATTTCTACCATTTTTTATCTGTGCTTGATTTAATCTCTTCAGTTCAATTCCAAACATTTTTATTCAGAGAGAAAAAGAAGATGATAACCCAGCCCCTGGCCAGATCTACACCAAAGCCCAAGACCAGGCATGCGGTGGAGCAGCAGCGTAAAAACTGGCGCAGAGTGAAACAGGAGCAATGCAGTGAATGGTTGACCTAAAAGTGGCGGCATCATCGGGAGAAATGTTCAAAGTATTACTTTGAAAAAAAAGGTCAATGTGCAGTTCTCATAGTCAATTTTCTAATATTTTGAATTGACTCTAATCTCAGAATTTGTTTCCCTTGCAGAACTGTTCATTTTCAGAACTGTTCATTTGAGAGGCAGATTCTTTATTCAGATTAAGGTTCTTTAAATAAGATGGTACTTTGCACGTGAAACCTCCCATTTCCATCTTTATGCCAACAATCCAGCACAATCCTATTGTGTCTGTTACTTTGACTGTTTTGGTGGTCACTATCGTGACTATGGTATACTTTTATTGGACACTGTCTTATTAACTGTACCCCAGGTGCACATTCCATTTTAAACTGTGCAAGACTTCAAATCTCGCTTATTATGAGAATGTTGCCATATAGCTGGCGGTTTCCAGTTATCCGGGCTTGATTCTCATGGGAAGCAAGACTTGAACACTTTAACATGGACAATGTACCCGAGGTACATTGCCCCCCCCCAAAAAAAAACATATTTTAGTGACCATTTAGTAATGTTTGCGATTATATTAATAAACCATTATCATATTTTATTCTTTTCCTAGAATGCGCTCACTCATCCCTGGCCAGAAACAAGCCCTCTGCAATCTGAGATGACGCCTCCACATGTTATCCTCCTCACTTTTGTGAACATTGTTTTGTCATACAGAGACTCGCTTTTGTTGTCAAAAGCTGAAAACCCTCATCGTAGGTACATATATAAATCAAGCAATGCTCTAATTATTTTTCAGGTACATTTATGGGGTGATGTGCTAAGAAACGGTGCTAAGAAATGAAAATTGTGGGGTTTTTTTTTGTCAGCGACTGCGTTTAATTACCTCTTTCTTTATTGTGTCCATTAATTTACAGTGTACACTATATGAGTGCCTTTTTTGTGAAATTAGTTCATATGGCAACATTTCTTCAGTTATAGGATGGTATGCTTACAAAGAGTGGTTAAAAATTAGTTTTTGTGAGTGCATATTTATGTGAGCAGACTAAATGTGTTGAATAATACTCTACATGTACGCCACGATTTCATCATGTATTATGCACAAATGATGTATCAAACCATGTTCTTGTCTTCATTTATGAGATTTTATGTTGAGAAACAGTAGTTGAAAAAGAAAATATAGTTTCAAGTGGTTGCGAGTAGAAAAATGCTTTGGGGGTCTTTTTCCACGTCCTCACAGATTTCATCACATACGACATATGCTTTTTGCTTAAGACCAGTATATAAGCCAATAATACCTTAAATATGGACTGTAATGCTAAGAAATAGGCCTTTGAACTTGATTTTTTAAAAAAAACAACAACAACAAAACTGCTTTTGAGGTAAAAAAGCGTTTAAATGTTGTTTCTCATGTCCTCATATTTCATCACATTCAACATACTCATTCTGTAAAAAAAAAAAACAGTCACCACTGATACCAACACAATTTCTTGTACAGTTTGGCTGATAAACATTGTTTTGAAATAAAAAAGTTGTGTTTCTTCATTAACTGTGTATTTGTTCTTTCTCTATTGTATTTGTTTGTATCCAGTATATGTCGTATGTGACACAGGACACGAAACTACTTAATTTTCTGTGCTTAATTTATAACATTCTTGAAGACTTACACTTTTCTGATGTATTATAGCATGTTTATATAAAACATTTAAAAGTTGCTAATGATTATGTAAATTGAGAAGGATTTTAAAGAAAGTCATGTCCTGTGTCACGTTCAACTTCCACTTGACCACCATTTTTTACATGCCTACGGAACACCTGCAACTCAACTATCTTTTTATGTATGGTTTTAGATAGTGCAAACACTATAGTTTTAAGGGAGCATAACCAAATCTACCAAAATTAAATCTTAATTTTGCACAATGCATGCCCTCTGTGAGCCCCACCTTCTGTCACTGGCTCATATGGCCGTGTACAAGCTTTTAGCCTCAGTATGATATGGGTTACCCCATCTAACCCCAATGCCCAACAGCAGGAGATGGGTCGACCATGACAATTCAAGGGTAGTGCCCGTAGTTTGGCGCCTGATGGCACCAAGCCAATCTGGCACTACCCTTGAATTATGTTTGCTCCAGCTCACACAACTGGTACATAATCATTAGGTGACATTTTAAAAATTTGGGAAAAGCTGCCGTGGTGTTCAATGGGTTAAGAGCACTTTCCCTGCCAAAAAAAAAAGGCGGTGCTCAAAACAGGTTCTACTGTACACACACACACACACACACATGCAGAACACAAAACTGCTCTCACCATATGCTGCGCCTCTTCCCACGGGCATGGCTATAACAAAGAGAAATTTAAATACGTTTCACTGAAAGACAAACATATTATATTTCTCAATAAAGAAATTTGTGTGGCTCATGGCTTGTACAGTGTTTCTCACTAACCAATGTCATGAAAAAAAGACAACCTTAAAAAAATGTGTGTATTAAAAATAAACAACGTAACGCTTTTGTGCATGTGGCCACCAGTACTGTAAACAGGGATGCACAAGGGAATCAATAGACAACTTTTATAGCATACTTACGATAACTGTAATTGTATGGCATTTCTGATTTTGATACAGCCTTTTTAACTTCCACTCGTCGGCCGTTAAGGTCAAAATGTCTTTTCACTGCAACAGAAAAATAACAACTGTACAGCAAAAGTATACAACTCACTCAAATTTGAAAAGAAAAACAACAATCAACATTTTGATGGAAAATATAATATTTTGATGGAAAATATATTTTCCTCTATTCCAACTATTAAAGGGGCACGCCTGACCTTTTGTAAGGCTACAATTCACAAAAAGCTTTTACTGGGATTCCGTATACGTACCCACTTAGACAGTGACCACCCTATTTCCCCACCAAATGCTTTCTTTCGTCCGTTCAAAGCGAAAAGAGGCCAGCAGGAATCTTGTGACAGGACACCGTAAAAGATTGCTTCTGATAGGCGATGGTAGCTGACGTCATAACTATTCTATACGACCTTAGGTCATCTGCATAATTATAACCAATCAGATGAGATGGCGGATGAAGTTGAACCAGCAAAGATAAAAAGCAAAGTATCAACGACTCGCGCCAACAATGACTTGGAATTGAAGAGAGGAAATAGGAAGAGAGACAAGATACCCCTAAGTAGAACTGACATCGGACAAGGGAATAATACATGTGGCAACGCATAAAGCAAGAGCTTGACTTGACCGCCCACCTAGAATTTGTCCCTTTCCTGCTGAATCAGTGAGTAATCTACGGTCTTTGTTGATCTTCCTATTGTTCCGCGAGTGCTAGCGATTTTCAGAATTCATGATCTTCAGTAAAATTTATCTCTTGTTGATTTCGCAAGATTTTAAACCTGTTTTATCATATAGTTACAAGCTAGTTAACACATTTCATGCTGCAAAGATCTGAAAACTATGGTGTGTGTCAAACATCACTAGTCACATGCTTTTGTCTGTGTGGGCTCTCATTCACTCGATTCAGAGAGGTAGTGTTTCTGCTGCAATGGTGCATTTGTCATTTCCAATGATGCTTTCAGTTACGTAGAATTTGATGTGTGAGATGTGAAATTGAGTGCAATTTCAATGATGGAATACCAATTTCAATGATGGAACGTGTTGCGTGTTTCCGAGGGGTAAAGGATCAAAGGTCAAACTATACTATAGGCACCGTGGACGCAGGCTCGCCGGCTTTGCGAGTCAAATAAGCCACGCCCTCGGCACGATTCTTATAGTAAATACTAGCAGGTTAAGCGGAACCCGCATTGTGATTTTGACAGCATAGCGAGTATGGAAGGTTTATTCTTTCTTGTGAAAAATTAGTCAAAGGGATGCCGGAAAATATCAGCACACGTGTACACTGACACGTGTGTACACAACACCGATGACCTGGTGACCTGCAGCATAGCGTTACACTGATAGTCGGCCAGGTTCTGCCTTGTGACGTAGGCTCATAAACATGCATATTAATTCAAAACAAGGCCGATACAGACGATAAATCCGCGACTCTGGTACAAAAACAATACACACTCCAAACGATAAATTTTGACATTTGGCATAAAGCTCTAAGATAGTACACAAAGGACCGATACACATACTGTCAGCTGTATCTGTTGCAGTTTTCTGACCGTGTTGAGATGCTTGATCCTGGGGAAAATAACAACAATTGAACACAACTTTCTATTTCTGCAGACCAGTTCCAAGTGCTATACATGTGTAATTCCTTAATTTGCAAATAAAACTCCGCTTAGATAAAAATCACAACAAAAAGCAACCAACCAACCAACCACATGTATTATAGTAGATCACTTTGTGGAAAACATCGGTCAATGGTGACAACTGTGAAGTTTTGATAAAAGCAAACAATACTCACAGACATGTTTGTCAACTGTGTCAGCATCATCAAATGTGACAAAGCAAAAGCCGCGAGATTTCCCAGTCATTTTGTCTTTTATGAGCTCCACAGTATCAATGGTGCCGCTGAAACAGTTTCGGATCTGCTCCTCCGTTGTATCATCCTTCAGCCCTCCAACAAACATCTTTTTCACCACCTGCTGATTCAGTGGGTCCTGAACAAGGAGAGAGACAAGAAACAACAACATTCTAAGATCATTTATTACTGCCAAAGTACATCAAATATGTATCAAACATGATACAGCTCCAATTTCCATGATGTTCTGGTGTCACCCTTGAATTATGGTCAAAACATCTCCTGAACTTGCATATAAATTAAGAGAACACATGGTGTGGAAAAGGCTTTTTTTTTTTCCCCCAATTAATTTTTTTTCCTTTTCGTTTTTGCACTGGTAGTGGTAGATGCTTTTTCATGCACCTGCACATACAAAACCCGTTTTGAGAGTTAGTTATGTCTGTGTGTTCATTTAGTCTGTCCTGTATACATTTTTGCTGATACTGTGCTAACATATATGCAAAATGATGAACCTTTAAGTTTAACCCATTCAGCTCTGACGCACTACAGCAGGACATGGGTCGACCATGATAATTCAAGGGTAGTGCCAGATTAGCTTGGTGCCTGTCGGTGCCAAGCTAATCTGGCAACACCCTTGAATTATCATGGTCGATCCATCTCCTGCAACAGGTGAATAGTTGTTAGATGACGCCTTCAAAATTTGGGAAATATGTGCGTTGGGGCTGAATGAGTTAAACACCTCCCAAATCTGGACAAAAGGGCTCAGTGTTAAACCTCACGAGTCCTTAAATTTTGGGATACAAATGTCAGCAAGAGTTAAAGATTTTCATTGCACCCGCAGCTTTGCTGGGGCTCATGACAATCATTGTTTCTTGCAGATCTATATTGACTGCAGGCTGATTATATCATCCACAGAAATTAAACTAAATCATAAAACCCAAATGGTTCCAGAGTAAAAGCACTCCTCACAACAGTATCAACACGTGATACCAATACTTAATTTTTAAATAATTACTTATTTAGTTACAGTTAAAAAGAACAGTTAAAAAGAAAATCTCATTACACATGCCTTCTCATAAAAAAAGCTGTCATTTGTTTTATGCCACTGGCAAAAAAAAGTCAGGATCATGTTCAAATTGAAATGCACGCAATATCATAAATATTACAAAATTAGTTTCAAGTTCAGAGCATTATTGGTTAAATTTCATACTAGTGCGTAACAAATATATGGTGTTGCATTACTTTTAGTTTTAATTTTCATATTTTAAAAAGGGTGGTTATGCCAGGCAGTAAAGGGTTAATAGTATGTCTTACAATAATGCTTGGCAAAAGGGTGTACTTAAATTTTTGGTTGAGTTTGTTTAATAGCATGAAATGAGACTTTTCTGCTGTCTCCTTTGGACACCGGAGAATTTCTTCCATTACTGAAAAAGCAGTGGAAAGCCTCTGGTATGTGTGCTTACTCACATCAACATGGATTGTGAAAAGAGTTTCTTTTGAGGCAAGACACCATTGCTAACCTGCTGTGTAGGCAAATTTTAGCAATCGGTCCACCATGGCGCAGATCGTTTAAAAAAAAAAAGAAAAAAAAAGCAGAGTACCACTACCAATATGAAAATGTTAAAAAAAAGGGGTAAAAACAATGCAACTTTTGTGAATGCTGTGTTAATTTCAGACATTCCAGAAAAACCACTACTGTTTATTGCAGATTTGATAGGAAAAGAGAAATAGACTTTAGTTTTGTTAGAGGAGGCGTGCGGCACCAAAACTCAGTTTTTATATCCAGGCACTTGGTTATGTGGAGTACTGTTACAGGACAGAGTTGGGCGGTTGAGGGGGACAGGGTGGGAGGAGAGAGATCTTTTTAAATGTTAAAGATGTACACCAGTAAACTTTCTTACAACTTACATGTTCCTGTGGAAACAATGCGACAGACAAATGTTAACAAAAGTTCTCTTCATAACAGGCACACAAAAAGATTACACTCTAAATAAATTTAAAACAGGAACGGATAGCTAACCAAATTTTTATTTTGACAATTTCATTGCCCCTTGCCATCACACAAACTTAAAGATATTGTTAATTGTACCATATAACTGCAAGAAGCCCTGGGATTCAACAACTCTCACCACAGAAAAAAATATTTTGGGTTTGAGGAAGCAGCACTGCGCAAGGAGAAATTTAACCCTGTAGGAATCATCACAACATAAAACACTACTGACACGCAAAGGGTTAATCACTTACATCTCGCGGCATTGCCCGTTTTGTTTCCACATCCCGGCCATCCACTTTGTGTGGTCTATTTTTCTGAGCCTCGTCCAACTGGGAGGCTTCTTTGTATGTGATAAAACCAAAACCTCGGGACCTGCACATAAAAAGTAAATTTCAAAATCTGTCCATCAATTGTTAAATTTAGCTGAACCCCCATGTACATGCAGTCACCGGTACTGTTTACAATTACTGTAGTAGTGGCTAATTACACAATGGACTTTGTAAATCGTGTTGCAAAGCATATTTCTCTCATGAACCAAAACATGAATTATAATTCATCCATTACCAGAAATAACTATTTCATTGTCATAAAAACATTTTTCAATTGCATTTCTATGAAAAACCTCAGGTTAAAAGAAACCATGAAAAAACAACAAACAAACGAAAACTTCAAAATGTGGCCGAGTACATGTAACAAAATGCATTTACAATAAATTTTAATTGTGTAGCTTTTTTTATAATTATTTTTTGCACCCCGAGCATGCTGCAAGCATGAACTGATGAAGTTCTAACAAGAGGACATTATCAACATCAAGGTGCCAGATAACAAGGATCCATTTATTCTTCTCTTTTAGTGTGAACATGAATGCACCAAACACAATACTTTTTCCCAGTTATCCATATCAAATGTTCAAATCATTCCAGAAAAACTGCAAAGTCTATTCATCAATCTTACTTTTTTGTTTGTGGATCCCTCATGACGATCACATCAACAATTTCACCCCATTTTTCAAAGTGACTCCTGAGACTTTTTTCGTCCGTTTCATAGCTCAGACCACCAATGAACAGTTTTCTAAACTGTTCATGATTTGGGTTGGTTGTTGGATCATCACTGTAGCGTGGGCCCCTTGGGCGTTGCATGTAGCCTTGTTGTTGGTACTGAAAAATCAAACAGAAAAGAAAAACAAGATTGAGAACAGAAATAAACATATTAACCGATATCATACTGAGGCTAAAAGCTTCAAATTTGTACACTGCCATATGCAAGCTACATTACAGTACTTACAGATAAGGATATAGACTTTAGAATGGCTTTAGTTCAAGGGTGGTGCCAGAATAGCTTGGCGCCTAGCTATTCTGGCACTACCCTTTAACTATTTTAGTCGAACTAATTTCACACACTGGTGTATTCCGAATGATAAGGGTTAACTCTTTCGAGACGTGCCGCATCTGGATTCGCAGCTTTACGCAGTGAATCTGGATGTGGCACGTCTCGAAAGAGTTAAAATTGAATAAAATCAACCCTGTGCTTGCATACTGGTACTATTTACAGTACCCATGGATGCATGTAAAATGGGGTTAAACACATGCAGTGATCATGATCACTCCTTTTTCCCTCCCAAGAATACAGATATAAAGGACATAAATATAGTGCCTTCAAGGTTCTACAATCAATTTTACAAAACCACTAAAGGGTTTATGGAGTAAAATTCTGAATTCTTCACCACTCTTCTGGAATGACAGGTGGGTTTTCACTAATTGACCATTTGGGTTGAATGGTATACTGGCATTGCTACACTGCTGTTAATCCTTATCATTCGGAATGTGTGAAACAAGTTTGACTAAAATAGTTCAAGGGTTGTGCCAGAATAGCTTGGCACCTCTAGGGGCCAAGCTATTCTGGTACCACCCTTGAACTAAAGCCATTGTCTATCCTTATCTGTAAGTACTATAATGTAGCTTGCATATGTCAGTGCACAATGTGAAGCTTTTAGCCTCAGTATGATATGGGTTAACTCAGTGCAAGCAATGGAAGGGTTTAGTTATTTGGGTCTAACGCCAAGCAGGCAACTAAGGCCGTCTCATGGCGGGCAATGGAAGGGAGTCACCTATGGCTGATAAAGACTGGACATTATCCAAAGCATCAGTAATGAATTTAGGACAAAAGTCCAAGGGGCATCCCTAAAAACAGAATGCCAAATTTTGCCCATTTTCATGTGTGTGGTTTTTGTCTACTGTATTTAAAAAATACGGTAGACTTTGAAATGGGGCTGGGTCGGAGCGCATTCTGGAGCATTCACATGACATTTTTGGCGTGCGACTCAGAAATTCTGGCAAAGAAGTAACATGATAAAAATGACGTCACGTCTAGCTACGCAAACATTGCTAGAGAACATCTTTTTGGCGCCAGCCGTGTGTGTGACAGTGACTAGAGCCCACTTTTGAGGACGGACAAGCTTAAAATTTTAGGATATCGTCTCTAAAAGAATATCGGCATTTAAAAAAAAAAATTTTTTATTAAGATGCTCATTGGCGAGAAAATGGCCATTTCACAAAAACAGGTTGATCCACACTGGAGTCCGTAATTTTTCCTATTTTTACTAGATATTTTGCGTATAGCTAGATAAAAGGAAGATATTTAATGAGTTCATTAACATTGTACCTCTAGAATTTTGGAGTGATCATTTTTTTTTAAATTTTAAATATATTTTCATGTTTTTGGGATTAATTTCACGAAAGACATGGGTTAATCTTAAAACAATTGAATCTTTTTTATGAAAAAAAACCAATCTTCTCATAAATAATCGCATGACTTTTCATTTACGGAATTTACATAAGCCTACAGTTTGTCTCGGCTGTCGGGTACGATTAGGTCCAATGTGACCTGTATGCCCTAGGTGTCAAAATCAATGTTCTGCATCACTTTTTAGGAGTCGTTTGTAAAACTGCTAACATAACTTTAATTTTTCTTTTACGAAAAAAAAACTATCTTCTCATTAATACCCGCATGATTTTCATTGTTTGCATAAGCCTGTGTTTGTCCCGGCCCTGGGGTAGGATAAGATCAAATTGTGACCTGTAAGCTCTAGGCATGAAAATCAGCAAGAAAATTGCGAAGTTGATTCTGATAGGTCAAATGTTAGTACTGCGATGAGCGATGTATAACATCGAGTCGTCACTAAGAACACAGCGTCATGGGACTAATGTTGCCATGACGAGAAGCTTGAAGTGACATTTCACTGCTCGTGCTATTATTTTTCTTTATAACAGCTATGCTACGCCAGACCACGGAGCTTACGAATGGCGGGAATCACCATGTGTCCGTCTTTGTGTGCCAGTGTGTGAGGGTGGGTTAGAGTAAAAGGAGATGGATTCCTGTCGCTACACGAGCCCATAGAGTACTAATGGTGGGAAGCGCCGTGTGTCCGTCTTTATTTGTGTGCGCCGACGTGTGTGTTGATCAGGAGTTGGCTTAAAAGGGCTGGCTTAACTGGGCGAGACAAACCCGAACCTCGTCTCGGCGAGACACCCAAGACAGTCAATGCGAGATACCCGACCCACCCTTTAATAGGTTCAGCGAACTCTCCGAGACAAGATCAGACGTGCCGAACCTAATAAACGGGTGGCACGGGTGTCTCGCCGAGACATGGTTCGGGTTTGTCTCGCCCAGTTAAGCCAGCCCTTTAGAGAGGAGGGAAAAGGATCAGCATAATAAGCTTAAACATATGAACAACTCTGAATGTTCCTAAAAGATAAACGCATCTGAGCTCCAAACAATACGGACTTCGGGATGAAATCCTCATAATAATGTAAGCTGTCAGGAGGGTTGATTTGTTGTAAATTTAGGACCCCAACAGGCACCAGAGACATTTAATTGAGTAAACCAGTTGAATAAAAAAAAAATTCTATTTCAAAACTGGACATCTCTCCCTAACTACTGGCATGTTTACCGGCAGATCAGATTTCACGCTTGTAGATGATTCAAAACAATGCGGCGCGTCTCATCTTGAAGAAACAAAAGAGACCACGTTACGCCTCTACTGAAGCAGCTGCACCGGCTGCCCGTAAAATTCGCTGCCAGTACAAAATTGCAATTTTCACCTATCGGCATTTTGACGGATCTCTCCCGCCGTACTTTTCTGCCAAGCTGTCTGTTTATCAGCCATCACGCACCCTCCGTTCCTCTAATGTAAAACTTTTTAAAATCCCAAAGCTTAACATGAAAACTGTCGAGAAGCATTCTTTCATCTTTTTAGCCCCAAGTGTGTGGAACTCGCTGCCAACTGAAATGCGGAATCTGCCCACAGTGTCACAGTTCAAAGCTCACTTAAAGACTTTTCTTTACTGTCGGGCATTTAACAGTTAACTCATCTTTAGCTAACTGTTGACTGCCTTTTATTCTGATCCTAGAGGAAGTGAATGTAAGGTGTTGAGAAGAGATCGGGTGGTTTGTGTGTCCGAGAGAGTGTGTGCTGTTGTGCATGCGCAGTTAGTCCAGTGTTTTCCTGGAGAACAGCGCTATACAAGAACTATGTATTATTATTATTAACATTTTCTCCACACACACAAAATTTTCTTAAAACATAGCTTTATGCAATGATTGTGTGCAAATAATTGATTGATTATTGCTTAACGTCCCGACAGCAACAAGACTTTCTCAGGACGTGCCTGCCCTGCTTGTGAAAAATAAAAAAAACTAAACAGAATATTGAATGTATGTCGCCAGCTAGTCCATTAGGTTAAATAAACCTACGACATGGGGCCTAAATAAAGCCAAGACCATTTAGTAACACACATCCAATATCAAGAGCTACAGGCAGTGCAGACAGTAGGGAGAGTTTAAAAAAGGAAAATACAGGAGAATGGACCAAGGGTAGACAAAAACACATGCCCCAGAATAGATGGGAAAACCCACCCTGTGGGACTGACCAGGGTGACCCTGGGAACTAAAAAGTAGTTACCCCACCTAAGTCCCCCAGGGCAGACCCGGGTGGGTTGTGCAAATAATTGAGAAAAAGAGGACTGTTACTAGTGTTAGTTATCCTACTTATTCCTCCTCGGTTACAAGATAATAAATTGGTAAAGCTACTGCAAATATAATTAAAGAATATTTCTTGTAGAAGACAACCGAACCCTACTCGAGTATCGCATAGCACATGAAGGTCGGTATGAAAGACAAAAGGCCAGAAAGGTGAGAGAGCGAGGGAGGTTCAGATTTTTCCAGGTCGGGTTCACTCTGCCGGTCGGCTTGCTTTGTGTTGCTACCGTAACTTCTTTCTAGAGGTTTTGGCAAAGTACAAAGAAGCCCACGTGCGGTGAGAGGATTTTGCCTCTTCCTTAAAAATAAATGCACATCAAAATGTGACAGTCAGTTTAAACTAATAGAAATTTTAAAATGGCCATAGTTGTGGTAATTTAATATTCAAATACTTGCAGAAAGGGCAAAGGTCAAGCTCAATTTATCATCTTGTGGAATGACCTATTTTAAATTAATTCAGAAGATTCGCACGGCATAGCAGATTTGACAGGGCTGTCATAAAGCCGTTGCACAAACAACCGCTAAAAGGCAGCTGTCAAAACAATAACCGAGGCTTAAGAGAGGTCTCCTACTGTGCCGATCCAAGTAAATTTCAAGACAAGATGGTGGGATTTGAAGATCGCACTCTCAGCTTCGTCTGCTCGACTCCCTTGACAATGGCCGACAAATCTGAGGGCGACCGGCTGTAAAAGAAAGCAGCTGGTACGAGCATTTGCCCGAAGCTGTCACACATAAACGCAACACCTTATCAAGCACAATAGTGGCTGGTGCTAATTCAGCTGTTACATAACCTTACCTGTCCGCAAAACAATAGAAAGTGAGTCGAAGCTTACCGGCATGGCTCAAAGGCAAAGGCAACGTGACTTCCGAGAGCTGGTGAGGCGACGAGAGAGTGAAATGAGGGTCACGTGGGCAAAAAGAATGTGTGCTGGCCAATCACAGAAGCCGAAAGCCTCATGGGATTGGCGTAGCGGAGAGCGGTTACGCGCGAGTCTCAGTGTGAAACACATTGTTTTCGTTGGAGTGTTCATTTCCATTGATAACGTTTAGGGAATATATCAGCTGGCAGGTTTTAAGAACATGGGGAACGGATTTTAAAAACTGTATTTTAAAATATTTTTTATACAAACCGGGGTGCAAAAATAGATAAATCTCGTTTAACCCTTGGTAAATGTACTGATCGGCTTTGCGGGATGTGATAATTATTTGACACCCAGTACCCCTCCCTCCCACCTCAACCCCCCTCTCCCGCCGCAACCGGCACTTCTCACCCTCCGCCCCTATCCGAAGCGCTTTTACAAAGAAGTGCGGTGGTCTTGTCGCTAGGGCCGTGAGCCACAGGATTTCCCCTTTCCCATGCACTGACTCAGTGGAACAAAGACGAACTGCGTTGCCGGGGTGTCAGGCTCATATCATAGTCATCGTATGTTCTGCAATTTTAGGTGTCACGAATGAACTCATGTGAAACGATGACTTGCAAAGAAAGGATTTAAAACTGAATAAATGAATGTACAAATGCGTGAATTAATAAATCAATCACATCATGGAAACAAAATACACACCGTCAGTGGCGTAGGAAAATCGGAAGGGGGGGGGGGGGGGGAAGAGGGGAGACGGGCCTGACAAGTTACTTCGGAAATCAGTCCAGCTTCAAATTCGTGATCAAACGCCGGGCAACGGCGACGGAGAGGGGTTGACAGACGGGGGGTGGGGGTGGGGGGGGGGGCTATTCATATGTTAGGGTGTGTGTGGAGGGGGGGGGGGGGCAGGACCTCAGGTTCCTATGCCCGCGGCACTGCCACACTTGAAGCGGTAGTCTTCACCCAATCCAGCCCATACTGGGGCGGTCCGTGGCGCAGTGGTAAAGGCGCCTGCCACCAATGCTAAAGGTGCGAGGTTCGATTACGGGTTCCGGCGTCGGATTTTTCTCCTCTAGTAAGTGTCACCGTTAATTCGGGCGGACTGTCGGGGGTTCTTTCTCAGGGTACTCCGGCTCTTCCCCCCCCCCCCCCCCCTCCACTTTGGTATCAGCTTCAGCCCACTTAATCAAATTTCAAATACAAACGATTTTGAATTTCCAAAAACTTCAGTAGCTCGCTTGAGCTTGCCCTTAGCACCACGTGAATGTTCTGTGTTTACGTAAAGTGTGTGAGTGAATGCGCGTGATTCACGTGAGCGTGCTTGTTGGGTTCAGTTCGCGGCGGCGCTTTGAGCCGATTTTCAATTGGGATAAAGCGCCTATTTAATGCACTTATTATTATTATTATTATACTGAATGTCTACGCCACCCCCCGCCCAGCCCCCCCCCCTCCCCACCCCGCCCCCCTTCCCCCCCCAAAAAAAAAAAAAACCCAAACAAACAACAAACAAACAAAAAACACCAACAACAAACAAACAAAAATAACCCTTACCACCGAACCCTGAACACACCAACCAGTCACCACTGACCCAAGCAACAAACGAAGGTTAGTTCGGGGTTTAACGTCCACAGCACCGAGGTGATCATAGACGGCCCTGACGGGCGGGTTATGGGGGACAGGGAAATCTATTGCCTATGGAGTACGACCTCAACACTGATCACTAACTCAGGCGCACTCAACTGTGCCACTTTGATTTACCAGGACCTTTCCTCAACGGACATGCTATGCCGGAACAAGCCAGTCTTTTCCCCCTGGATTGCGAGTCCAGCTCAGTACCGGGGCCGGGACGGCGATTCGAATCCACGACCCGGCGATTCAATTTCGGCCCTTCGCTCTCCTGCTCCGACGCTTAACGGTCGCCTGAGCTATTTCGGACTCAACAACAAACAAACGGCTTCGATCATACTGATATACAGGCCGCTCCGTCATGGCCTCACACTGGTTGTCTTCCTTGATTGCTGCGCAGCGAATCAAGGAGGACAACCAGTGTGGGCCACTGCCGGGTTGTGACCATGCCGTACATTATGGCTTTGGCTTCTACACGGCCACTTCCTCTTCTCCAACGAGCCCGGGAGATCCTCACGAAAGAGGAACTAAAAGAAACGTAGGGATAAGAAGACTGAAGCGCGCGAGGGCCTCCCCCCAACACGGTACTTCGCTAATCACAGCTGCTGCCGTCGGTGAACAGTCTGGAATGGTCACGTGAAATCTCCGGACAGGCATCATTGCACATAACGATGCTCTGGAGGAACCTAGGACACCGCCCCCCCCCCCCCCCCCCCCCCCCAGTAGACAGAATACAATCGGAACTTAGTTCCGACAAACTTAGTCCGATAGTGGCAGTACCGGAGGAGGCGATTGCTGGTGTGGAACTGTTGTCACCCCTCCAGCAGTCGTCCCCTCTGCTTCATGATCGCCCTGATATGGAAGATCTATCGCAATACCACTCGGTTAAGAGGAAAAAAACTAAATCACAAACTAAGCGTGCTATGCACTCTGAGGAACCCAATCCCGAACCGGTCGCTTACCCGGTTCGGGTTAGTGATTTGGGAACCGGCCGGCACCACCCGTCTCCGGAATCACGGTGTTTTGCAGCCACATCTCTGTGACAGCGCCCGGGTGGCTCCCTCAGAACTGACTCTTAGAAACATAGGCCGGGACGTGTGGATAGTCGCTTGTCCAAACCATAGAGCTCAAAAACTACTAGCAAATAAAACTAGTATCGGAGGTGCGGTGGTCGAGTGCACCATCCCCACCCCCCAAGGTGGTGGGGGGGTGTCCATGGGATCCCCACCTCCGACAAACTAGACCATATTAAAGTCTCACTGGCTCCTCCCAGGGATTCACCACATCAGTCAGTTGACAGATTAACGAATAGGGACGGCTCTCCCTCTAGAGCAGTTAAAATCGAATTTTTTCATCTCACCCAACTTCCCAATAAAATCAAAATCGGTGTGCTGATGCTGCCGGTTGAGCCGTATGCCCCCTCGTCTATGCACTGTGCCAAGTGCTGCCGATTGGGACACACGGCTCACCTGTGCAGGTCAAAACACCGGGTCTGTGTTAAATGTGGTAGCCACAAACACGCCAGAACCGCTTGTCCAGATAGTACACCAGCTAAACTTGATGTGTCAATTGTGGCGGCGGGCACAGCGCCGCCTATCAAAAATGCCCTAAGATTGTGCTCTCTACAGGGAGGCCAAACAAAAACTATATCCCTTATCAAGAGGCTGTCAGGAGAGCCCAAATACAAATTCAGTCTAAAAACAAAGTTACCTCTGACCCCCTGGTCTCACAAACGCTAGATAAAACAGCTTGGATTCAGCCGAAAACAGGCTCTAACCCTCCTTTTGTACCTTCTTCTGTTTCTCAGAAGGCCAAACCAGCACATCAGAATCAGTAGCAAGCAGGTAGTTCATCAGGTTGATACTGCCCTACCTCAAATAAATCTACCTATTAGGCGCACCTATCGTGACGCACTTATTCCTATTAACGGAGCTGGGGCATCTGACCCCTTGAACCCTGCCCCAGTTGGCCTGACCACTACAACCTCCTCTGTGCCCTCTCTCTCGGCTCTTCCATTAGGTTCTTCATCAGATAAAGGCTCCAGTCGCAGGCAACTGCAGTTCGATGCTCAGGACCAACATCATAGCTATCAGGATCCAAATGTACTGATGTCACCTAAAAGTGTTAGTGCTGATCTTAGAGCGCATATGATAACTGACATACAGTGTAATATGCAAGCTTTCACCTCCGCCGTCGCTCGTGGTGACCTCCACGAAATTTTGAAGGTAATGCTCCAGTTTAATCAAATGGTTATGTCCATAATGATATCTCTCCAAGCATCAAGATAGATGCTGATCTCATAGTAAATCAATACTCTCTCTCTCTCTAGTGACTGGTTTTAAACTGGATTCTCTTACAGCATAAAAGAGTATAAAAACGCAGAAAAACCTACACCCAGTAATAAAATACTTCAGTGGAACTGTAGGTCCTTAAATACAAAGTTATCGCAACTAATAAATTTTTTAAATACTGCAAATCCTGACATTATCTGTCTTCAATCTCCTCTTACTACTAAAGTTAAACTTCCACACTTAAATGGATATCATTATCCTCCTATAACAGAAGCTAATAAACACTTAAATGATAAAGTCTATACCGCTACTTATATAAAAGTTGGAATAACACATGAATCTTTTATTTCTCCTGTCCCCCTAAATCCTACCCAACCAATATATAGTAACTTTATTAAAGTTAAATTTCCACACTCCAACAAAGAAATTAAAATTATAAATACGTACGCTCCTAAATCACTTGACCCAAATGGAATGAAATGGTTGGACGACCAGGAGGGTGATGGATGGATAGTCCTTGGTGACTTAAACATCCATCACCCCCTATGGGACGCTAATCCTCAAAGTAAATTAAAGAAAGCTAAAACTCAGGCTGAGGATATTTTAAAATCTAAACTCATCATTGCCAATACAGGACATTTTACTAGAATTCCTGACCTACCTAATCATCAACCTACACCTGTAGATTTAACCTTAATTTCCCCTGGTCTCTTTCCTGAGTCCACCTGGATGGTGGAAGACGACTCCTTAGGCAGCGATCATCTTCCAATCATTATTCACCTTGACTTAGATGTTGTGAACTCTGTAACAGATACTCAAAATAAAGGGAAATTTATATATGAAAAGGCCGATTGGTCCCTTTATCAACAATTAATTAAAAACAATATAAATAAACTGGATACACTGGACGTAAATACGTTATGTACCAGTCTCACTAAACTAATTATTACGCGGTCTGCTGAAAAGGCTATCCCTCACAGAAAGGGCACTCCAGCTGGTAAGCCGGCTAATTCCTGATGGAATGAAGAATGTGCACTGGCTGTTAAAAACAAAAAGCATACCTATAATGTCTAGAAAAAACATCGAACCATTTTGAACTATCAAGCAATGAAGCTAACCAAATACAGAGTGCAACAAAATTATAGCACAGGCCAAATTGGCCTTTATAACTTCACAAATTAAAGCAGAAATACACTCTCCATCAGATACTGCTAAGGCCTGGAAGTTGGTTAAAAAACTAAAAAATAATTATAACCCTTCCCCTGTTTCGCTGATTTCTGAGGGTCGTAGGTATACCACAGACCAGGAAAAAGCTGACCTCTTGGCGGAGCTATTTGCAGCTACCAGCTCCACCAGTAGTTTGTCAGAACAGGTCAAACTGTATAGGATAACAGAAGAGACTAAACTGGAATACTCTGATCCTGTTCCAGATAATCATACCCCTATTAACATCCCTTTCACTCTTAGTGAGTTAGAAACTGTTCTTTCTCAAATTCTGGTAACAAAAACTACTCTAGGCACCGATGAAATAACATATATTATGATTAACTTGAAAAGCTCCCCCTGGTGGGAAAGGAACTCATCTTACAACTGATGAATAAATGTTATAGTGAAAGGGTACTCCCTCAAGCTTGGCAACATGGAATCGTTATACCTATACCCAAGCCAAAGAAAGCTCGTAACTCACCAAACTCATATCGACCAATAACTTTAACCTCACATCTTAGTAAAGTTATGGAAAAATTACTAAAAAACCATCTAGATTATTTTTTGGATAGGGAGCAGTGTAACGAACGCCTTTAGTGCAGGGTTCGGTCGGACGATGGTGTGACGTCATTAGCAGTTGGACCGAATGTACACATGCGAATAATGTAGAGATAAGCATTGTTCACGAGCGGTAATGTACAGATAAGCCATGTTCACGTGCGGTATTGTAGGTGAGCGATGTTCACGTGTGACAGTGTGGGTTCGGGAATAATTGCTAGTTAGAGATGCTACACCAGTCGAGCCGAGCGGTCGTTTTCGCTAGGGCTCTTGAGGAAGAATTCTGGCTAGAGAATTCGATAGTTGTATATTGAATACAGGTATTCTTTTATTACCGGTATTTATAATGACCTGTAACACTATTCAGATGAAAAAGAAAGTATTGTTTTATGAATTATTATTAGAGTGCAGAAGAGCCATGTTTGAAGGAAATGCGATGGCTCGTGTCAATACTTGTTTAGTCATGTAATTATGTGATGTAGTTATAACTAGGATGTCATGTTGTATTCATTCATGTGAAGATGTGGGACTGAAATAGGAATAGAATTCAGTATATATTTAGGTATACCTAATGATGAAATGTGCAGTAATATGTTACGAATTGGAGGTGAGATGTGATTGTAATATTTGGCTCATAATCCATTGGGTGTAGGTACGTAAAATGTGTGTAAAGTGTTAAAGTGGCTATAGGAATTGTGTGCACTGTGTTAAAGTGGCTATAGGAATTGTCATAAGAAGTATGACAATAGTGATTGTAGTATGGTGGCATAAAGAAGACAGTTTTCAGAGGAAATGATCTAGAGCGCTCTGAAGAATAATAATGTGTCGGAGACGCATTCAGACTTTTGGGTATAAGAGCGAACATTTATGAGTGTATAAATGTTGTGTACAGCGGGGCCGGTACGGAGCGGACACCCCTGGTGTAGGGCCGATGAAGCTGTCCTGAAGGCATCACGTACGTGACCAGGTGCGGACATCAAGCCTTCATCTCTCCTTCGTCCTACCATCACTGGTGCTACGAGCAGCAACGGTAGCGAAGTAAGCCACAGATTCGTGCTACAGGACCACATGCAGTGTCCGTCAGTGTAGCTATTGTCGCCTAGCGCCGTTAATTTCACACCTAGGAATGTTCTAAATCTGTGAGTAGTCATTGAATAGTAATATTCAGTTCGGGAATCTCCGTCATTACTGTCCCACACTCATCAACAAATGCAGGACAAGACCACGAGGCTTGCTGACATCTCGTCCCAAGTGGGCCTCACCATCCACAAACAGAAAACAAAGACAATGAGGCTGAACGCAACCAGGGAAGAACCAGTCTTGCTTGCTGGCACCCCGTTGGAGGAGGTGGAGTCCTTCACCTATCTCGGGAGCATCATAGACAAAAAAGGCGGCACTGATGCAGATGTCCGAGTACGAATCGGTAAAGCCAGAGCAGCCTTTCTCCAGTTGAAAAAAGTGTGGAGTTCCAGAGAGCTGTCACAACACGCCAAAGTCCGGATTTTCAACTCCAGTGTAAAAGCAGTTCTCCTATATGGAGCAGAGACATGGAGATTGACAAAAACCACAGTCAACAGAGTACAGACCTTCATGAACAGTTGCCTTAGAAGAATTTTGAAAATCCACTGGCCAGAGAAGATCAGCAACGTCAGACTCTGGGAGAGAACAGAGCAGATAACAGCAGAGAATGAAATTGGGCGAAGAAGATGGGGATGGATCGGTCAGTCTGAGAAAGCCAGCTTCCAGTATCACTAGGCAGGCATTGTCATGGAACCCCCAGGGAAAGAGGAAAAGAGGTAGGCCGAGAAACTCCTGGCGTCGAGACCTCCAAGCAGACATCAAGAGACTGGGAACCACCTGGAGTAGAATCGAAGGAGAAGCACAGGACAGGAGTTGCTGGAGGTCTCTCGTCGACGGCCTATACCCGGGTAGGGGTGACAGGCGTAAGTAAGTAAGTAAGTAAGAATCTCCGTCAAGTCGTCAATGTGATATTGACTGTGTCGACACTAGTATAAAGAGGAGTCGAGTGACGTCTCTCGAGAGAGACAACGACCTCTACGGTAGTGAGTGAATGTGTGAGCGCTGAAGTTGTGACTAACCTATATGCCACTTGTTATTGTTAGTTATTTGGGCAGATTGGTTTATATGTGAATTGTTATCTGTGTAGATTGGTTTATATGATGTGAATTGTGTGGTTTAATGTATGTTATGAGTGCATGTTAATAGTTAAAGAGGGCAAAGAGAAATAACTGTGTGGCCTTTGTCCTTGTTTGTAAGCGCGTGTGTGGTGGATGAAAGAGTCTAGTAAACAGAGATAGAACACCCACCCTTATACAGATTGGCAGAAAGCCCACACACTCATTCCATAAATGTTTATATATGTAACAATTTAGTTCAGTAGAACACTAAAAACACCGTCGTTACAAGCAGACTATCCCAATTGAGCAGGCCGGCTTTCGAAAAAATCGATCATGTGCCGACCAGCTCTACTCTCTCTCTCTGCCTCTATAAGACAATCCTTCAGAAAAAAAAACGTAAAACGACGGCCTGCTTTTTTGATCGACGTGCATTTGATGTTTGGCACCGTAAACTCCTTCAGAAAATTAAGAATATTGGCCTCTCAGGCAATATATATTTATATCCAAAATTTCTTAAAACAAACACAGCAGGTTAAAATGAAACAGTCTTATTCTAGAACCCACAGGACCGAATGTGGGATCCCCCAAGGTACCTGCCTTGCTCCCCTTCTTTTTAACATCATAATGGCAGACCTTCCTCACCATCTGAAAATAAACATGAAGAAAATTATTGCTTCTCTGCTACATATATCACAATATGCAGATGATATAGCCATATGGCAACCTGTTAAAACCAAAACAATTACAAAGCAGATAAAGGATATTCAAAATAATAGTGCAAAGTTATTTCAACAAGCAACTGACTCTGTACAAAATTACTTGACCCTAAATGGATTCGAGGTAGCTCCAGAAAAAACGCAACTTATATTTTTTAGCCCCACCAGGATGAAGTCTGACCTCCAGTTTACAGTAACAAATCATGGAGTTAAGTACCCTCTTACACCTACTACACAGGTAAAATTTCTGGGAGGCGTCTTCACCTCCACTCTCAACTGGACCCCCCATATTAACAGCTTGATAAGTAAAGCTAATAAAGCAACTAATCTTATCAAGATTGTCAAACACGAGACCTGGGGAAAAAATAACAAAAATCTACTACACTTACATCAAGCATTAGTACGATCTAATTTAACATATGGGGCTGAATGTTTTTTTTCACTGCCCCCAAGAAAACATTGAAGGCCCTCGAGACGGCGGAGATGAGATCTTTAAAACATATACTCAGTGTGCCAGCTCACGCCTCCAATCAGGCCATCTATGCTCAAACTAATATATTACCTTTGCACTATCATAGATTAAAACTCTGCGCTGCATATATTACACGCATTTTTATTACATCTAATAATGCGCAAGAAACATATCATAAAGAATTGAAAGCAGATATTATTAAAGCTACTAAAACTCAATCCGCTCCCCTTCGGGAGGCACCGACCCTCACTTCTATTATACGGGACTTGTGCGACCAGGCCAAGGTGGTTCCTCATGAAACGAAATCTATTTCACCTCCGATTCAACCACCATGGACTCTCTTGACACCCTCTATTAACACTCATATTCCAAATGTAAACAAGAAATTAGATCCTCATCTGCAAAAAGCACTGACCTTGGAATATCTAGATGCTACTTATCCGAATGCTTTAATAGCCTACACCGACGGCTCCATTGATTCCAATGGAGACGTCGGATGTGTGTTTTTTTTTTGTTTTTTTTCTTTCATACCAGTGTTACGATTGTGGTTGTGTTATCCTGTGAGAGCGTGCGTGTGTTGATCGTAGGTAACGATCCGATGTTTATTTGAGCTATCTTGGTTACGATTCACGTGCCTTTTTAGTAAGATTTTTTTTTTTGTTCTTGAGTAGAGCCAATTTCGTTTTGTTGTGTTTAATCCGGAACTGACGTTCTAGAAAGGTCGCACTGTATAGTGACATCGTATGTGTCACGTTGGTTAGTTGGCTACACTTCGCGACATTTTCGCTACTTTTTGTTTTCCTGTGCGGTGAACTGAGCAGCCTTTATTTTGTTTTGGGACTGTTCTCGTACTTTCTAGAGCTACCAGGTGATAGGGCTACCATACTTTTATGTGTCTTCATTATACTTTAATTTAGAGCTGAAGTGAGCAGCCGAGTTTTTGTAGCCTGTTTTAGTTTTTCTGGAAAGTTTATTTTAATGAGCTTCGGCTGCGTGTTTCGTTCTGATTGGTTGCGTTGTATGATTTCCGTAGACGTTTCTAGAATTTCGTAGTATATATAAGGAGGGCACTGGGAAAGCCCGTTCGTACATTGTCTTGCTTTGTCAATTGTAGAGACACGTAGTTTATTGGGAGAGACGCTGTGTATGAGAAACTTTGTGTCACAGTGTGGACATTGCAGAAGAGACTTTGTATCAGTAGTTGTGCATTTGGAATTGCACTGTGTGGATATCGCGTCGCTGAATTAAATATTGTTGGAACTGTTACTCCAGTATTGTCTACATCCTTAAGCCACGTGTGACGGATTGCAGCTGAACGAGGTTTATTTTAAAGAACTCTACGTATGTGTGTCTAGTGTGTTTATCATACTTCGACTACAATTCCACCACGTAACAACCAGCTTTGGAAAAAACTAGTCAATTTAGATTGGGCAGGGACTGCTCCATCTGCACGGTGGAGCTAGTAGCCATTACTATGGCGCTTTACCATCTGCTGGCTCTGCCGTTGCAGCTGTATCAGTTCCTGATCTGCACCGACTCTCAGGCGGCACTTCAAAGTTTAAAGTTAAAAAACAAAGCTAATCGTCCAGACATAGTCTTAGAAATAAATAATATTATACACCAGCTCATAAGAAGAGGAATAGATATTACCTTGCAGTGGATTCCGTCTCATGTGGAAATCCTTGGGAATGAAATAGCAGACAAAGCAGCTCGCATGGGTGCCGCAAACGTCCTCGGCACCCAGCCTATTTCACTTTCGATCGATGCAAAAGAAAAACAAATTAAAATCAAGAAACAAATTATTGAAAACTATCAAAAGGAAAAAATAACTTTAAGCTGCCAGTATCCACGTGTCCTGGCCTATCGATTAAAGAAAAATAATTTCATTAGAACTCTACCGGTTGTAGACCCAGTTATACACAGGCTTTGTACCGATAGCTGGAAGGTTAAATGGGCTCGTCCCATTTGTATCTGTGGGGAGGACTTCACACCCAGTCATGCTCTACTGGAGTGTGATGTCCTCTCCAACGAGACTAAGGATATCAGGGTCTCCTGCCCGGAGGTAAAACATATGGATTTACTGCTAGAAACAGCTAATGTAAACATTATACATAGTATTAATACTGCAATTAATACGACACAGTTGCAGCATCTGATTTAAATATTGGATGCCCCCCGTGCGCGTCGGATCTGTTGCTTTCCCTGCGCTTTATTTGTAATGGCTTCGATGGGCCGGACTGCTGGCCCACACTCGCTGTGCCGTAATCTGTTATAAGGATTGTACATATTGGCTCTTATTGAATCTTTTTAAAATTATTCTTAACTAGTTTATGAAAAATATAATGGAAATCCGAACTACTTTTAAACAATCTTTTATATAGGTGATCCAATAATATTATGGTCTAAACGACCTGGCTGTAGGCTGTAGGGATCAGCAGACACAGTGTGTGATTCACACAGCTGATCCACAAACAGTGAAGCAGCAGGTCTGACCAGGATACCGGCCAAAGGAAAAAAGTATCTGAAAACTGAACGACAAAGGAGGGTACACATAAAACAGGAAAACCTAAAGCCTCAGACGAATTCTTAATTTTTTTTTATTGAGAATACTTAAACTTCCTTAGTTTAATCATTGCACTTAAGTGGTCCTAAATTTTAATCTGGATTGTAAATATGGAAAGTAAATTATACCTTTTTTTATATATAAGGACCGCTGCTTGTGAGAAAGCGCACTATAAATCAATTTATAAAAATTAATAAATAAATTATAGAATTAAATATTCATGTCGTGCTCGTCAGCTAAAGTCAAAAGCGCTAGTCCCTGATCACCTCGGTGCAGAGGGACAGAAAAATGGAGAAAACAACAACATGCCCCTTCAGTGTTAGCCGAAACTCACACACCGAGTCAGTAGGGCTCGGGAAGTTCAGTCCCGCCGCGTTGCACTGAGCGTCGGCGCATCAGCCGCCATCTTATGAGGGTACCATAGTCATCAGATAGTAGCGAAATAGTGTTTCAACACGTTTTTCTTCCTGTTTTTTCCTCTTTGGAAACAAACAAAACCAGATTGGGGTGAGCGGTTTCCTACATTGATGGCAAGACTTGTCTGTTATTGCTTCATAGCACATCAGGACTTTACTCAGTGACACGTTTCACTCATTGTTACTCTTTATGTTTCTTCCTCTTTGGAAACAAACAAAAACAGATTCTGGTGAGCGGTTTCCTACAGTGATGGCAAGACTTGCTCTTATTGCTTTTAGCACATCAGGACTTTCCTGAGTGACATTACACTGTGAAATACACTGAGCGGCGCCGATTTCCTTATGCCGGGCGCTTAGTCCCGTATCCTCACAAGATGGCCGCTACGACTGGCGTGATGACGTCAGCTTCCCGAGAAAGAAAAAAACGTTAAACGTTTAGGGCTTAACGTCTTGTGTCCGCCACGAAGGTGGTTTCAAAGACGGGGCACCGACTGAATAGTGTCTGAACAAATTGTGACCCCAGCTGGATTGGAACCTGGGACCGGCTTTCAGTCGAACGAGACTCAGAGTCGAACGCCGCTCACCGAGCCACCCAGCTCAGTCCGCCCCCCACACCGACATAGAGCCAAACCTAGGGTTGTGTTGTAAAAGATAGGTTCCAACGTTAAAAAAAAAAAAAAAAAAAAAAAAAAAAAACGTATCCAGAATCAACTTAAGTTGTCTGAGTGGTAGAGAATAAACTGTTCACCATCTTGTGTAAATTTTGTCCAAATTAATGTACCTTCATTACTTGACAGTGACAGGAAACGTGACCACAATGGCTGATAAAGAAACAAGATGAGGATTTCATCCCAAAGTCTACCGTATTGTTTGGAGCTCACATGTGTCAGTTTTCTTTTAGGTGACATTCAGAGTTCATGTTCATATTTTAAAGCTTATTCTTCTGATCCCTATTTCCCTCGGGCCTCGGCAGTCTCTAACCCAACCCGGCTCTACTAAATCAAAACACACACGGCGCTTCCCAGGCATCAATAGCATGTCCGCGTTGAAATGTCCTGGTAAATCAAAGTGGCACAGTTGGAGTGCGCCTGAGTTGATCAGTGTTCATGTTGTAGTCCATAGGCAATAGATTTCCCTGTCCCCCATGTGACCCGCCCGTCAGGACCGTCCATTATCATTTCGGTGCCGTGGACGTTAAACCGGCCAGAACTAACCTTCCCAGGCATGCCCGCCGGCATAGTACGCTCTGCCGGTGGGGTGACTATATCGCGAGAGGAATTCTGAAGACTGAGGAAGACGGCTGAGTAATAGCAAAGACAATACATTATAAGACAAATCACTCGCCCCGAGAGTGCGAGGACGCGTTTTGCGAGTTTTCTCCCTTGTAATCGTGTTGAATCATGGCTAACCGAACGAGGCAAGGGTCTGACTTTTGCAGCGCAATTTTTTGTTCGAACGCCCGCTACAAGCGAAGTTGTACCGGCATATCGTTTTTCCTTTTTCCCAAGGAGGAAACAAGGTAAGCTGAATACTCTGCGGTCATATCTTTGCATACATGCATAAACATACGATCGTATAATAATTTCATGGCGCAAAGGATGTCTATCTCGAAAATTTTCGATTCTGAATTAGAGTTGCCAGGGCGATACTCAGGCATAGGTCCCTCGTGTGATATGTATCTTTGGGTTTAAATCTGGAAGAGTGGAAAACTGATCCAACTGCAAACAGACCCTAGCCCCTCTCCACGCCGTGAATTCCGAGAAATGTCAATGGAAAAGTGGTCTAACGACCATTTAGATCCAAAGTAATTATAAGTTTATAGTGATGTTGTTTGCAAATGTAAAAGAGGGCCATATGTACAAAGACCAGTTTCCTGTCCATTTGTATCCACATAATGTTGGACTAACTCAAGTTAGATCTAGTCATTTGTGCCACATGTGCTTAAATTGGGCGAGGAAAAGTGTTCTTTCGGCTACACGGGCCTTTCCCTTTTGTTCAAGGCAATACGATAGGGAGAAAGCCTGTGTAAGTTTCACGTTCTTAATTGAGTTGTTTTAAGACTGATGTTCCGATCAAAAGAGTGTTTAGCTTGTGGTGTGTTTGTACTTGTATTTCAGTCTTTGTTATTCTCCCAACAGATGTCAGAAATGGGTGCAGAATACGCGCAGGGAAGATCTGTTGGGACTGTCACCTGCTGAGCTGCGTTCACGTTCCTGCAGGCTGTGCAGTGCTCATTTTGAAAACAGCCAGTTCACGTGTGCCACGCAGAGGCGCAGGCTGCTGTGGAATACTGTGCCGACTTTGTTTTCGGTGCCCAACCCACCCCCACAACTAACAAGAGACAGCCACCCAGGCCGAGGGATACTGCTACAGATTCAAAAGCACCGCCTCACAAGGAGGCACGCATGTCACTGGAACCAGGTACTTTCAATCAATAAATAAATATGAATCTGATTTAGAATTTGTAAGCTGAAATTTTTAATTTTAAAAAAATTATCCAAAAAATGACAGCACAAAAGATCAGTTGTGTGCGTTGTTTTCACAACTGTGATCTTAAAATCTGTTGACTATTAAAATCAGACAAGCAGATTTTAAATTTGGATGATTTTTCGATGGCCTTTTTGTGTGTTCGCGCCTGCATGTGTGTGTGAAAATACAATTCTTGTCAGTCAGATGAAATGTGAATTGATTTTTTGATCTGAGTAAATATGCTGTGGATTATTATGATATCATTAATGATTTAATGCATGGTTGCTTGTGTGTGTGTGTGTGTGTGCAGATGAGTCCAGTGGAGAAACTGATGTTGGGGGAACTGCAGCAACAGGTGGTCAGGACAGCGATTCACCAAGAAAGCAGGCTTTGAAGAAAAGTCTCAAAACTGTGCGCAACAGATTGTACCGCCTGCAGAAGAAATGTAAGTTACGGCAGAAAGACGGCAAACAAGAAAATATAAAGACATTAACACTCAAAGAGAAGAAGGATGCAGCAGTGAAGAGCTTGGCCCATTTTTTGCCTGGTTCGTGTGTTCAGTTTATTTCAGCACAGTTGCGTGAAATACACAAAAAGAAACAAGGCCGGAGATGGACGGAGACAGACAAAACAACAGCTCTATCTTTTTTCATGCAAGCATATCGTATGCTTGCAAACATCTTTGTCCTCCCGTCAGTTTTAACCTTACGGAAAACGATGCAAAAGGTTTCGGTCTGCCCTGGCATTAATGCCAAGATTCTGAAAGCACTTCAGATTAAAGTGTCTGCACTGCCGCCAAAGTCAGATCTGTGTGCAATAGTACTAGATGAAATGACAATAAAAGAACAAGCCACCTACAACAAAAAACGAGATCAAATAGAAGGGGTAAATGATTTTGGGGAGGATGAGAGGACAAAGCTTGTGGCAAACCATGCGACTGTCTTCGTTGTAAGGGGTTTAGTTTCCCACTGGAAGCAGCCGATAGGTTATTTTTTGTCCAGCGGACCTATTGACAGCCAAAGGCTGCATTCTCTGCTCTTGAAGTGCATTGACAAATTTGAAGCAGCAGGCATGAAAGTAAAGGTCGTGATATGTGACCAAGGCTCAAACAACCGCAAAACCTTTGAGAAATTATGCAAGGTTAGCGAGACCGAACCATTTTTCGTCCACAACGAGAAGAAAATACATCTGCTGTATGACCCTCCACATTTGTTGAAAAATCTGCGCAATAACTTCAAAAAATCAGGATTCATTGTAAATGAAACAAAGATAAACTGGCAGTATGTGGAAATGTTCTACCAATTTGACAAACAAAACGCAGTGCGGATGGCACCAAAACTCACTGATAAACATCTAAATCTACCTGCTTTCTCTCAACTGAGCGTCAGATTGGCTGCTCAGGTGTTGTCGCACTCCGTTGATGCAGGAGTCCACTCTGGTACAGTTGAAAGTATTACCTGAGGATGCAAAAGAGACGGCTCTCTTCATACAACGGATTGACCAGCTGTTTAACACCTTTAACTTACTCGTAATCTGACATCAGAGAAAACAATGGGCCATGGCATGACCCAATCGTCCGGTCACAAGGAATTTCTACTTGTGACTCTTGAATGGCTAGAAAAAGTTAAAACTCCCTCTGCACGTTCACTACCCTGTTTGATGGGATGGAGAATGGCCATTCGTACATTGCTGGCACTGTACGAAGAGCTACACACTCAGGAAAAAGTAGCCTTTTTGTTAACAGACAGGCTCAATCAGGATTGTCTGGAAAACTTATTTTCCAGCATTCGGGAAAACGGAGGGCATGTAGACAATCCAAATGCTGAACAATTTCGTCAGTTTTTTTTTTTGCCGGGTCATGGTTGATAAGCTTTTCCTTCACAGTTCTGGTAGCAATTGTTGTGAAGATAATAACACATTTTTGTTGACCTTGACATCAGTGAGTGGTGAGAGACATGTAAATTGTGACTCAAGTACTGTTGACACTGACAGACAGAAAGACTGTGACACTGACTCTGGTGACACTGACAGACGGGAAATCTGTGGCACGGTCTCCGGTGACACTGACAGACGGAAAACTGGGACACGACATAGATCTCTTACAGTCAAAGCCTCCTGCATATTACCCTATGCTACATGACAGGAATGAGCTAGATGACTCTGAGCCACAAGTAGTTGAACAAGCTGATGAGCTGTTACAATTTCAGCAAGTTAACAATGATTATTTCCTGGGTGAGCAGAATGACACTGTTTTTTTTTATGAATTTGGCAACCCCCGAACCCCCACCAAAAGATCCGCTGTTGCAGAAAGCGCAAGAAAATGTTCTTGTATACATATCGGGCTATATTGTGAGGAAGCTCACAGTCAAAGCATGCACACAGTGCAAGGAATTGTTACCAGGTTCTCTCACAGGATCAGAATCTGAACTGTTGCTTGTCAACAAACAGTATGATGACCCCAGAGACTCCGGACGAGGACTTGTCATTCCAAGCAATCAGGTCAGAAAAATAGTGAAACTGAAAGATCTGGAGGCAGCTTATATCAGAAACATCGATGTCTTGCTTCTTAAAAACAAAGTAAAAGTTCATCTATCTCAGCTGCTGCATAAACAGATAAATGAATGTGACCTTGTCTGTCCAGATGGTATATGTGATCTGAAAGGAAATGTGGTTCGCCTCTTCATCAACACTCGGCTAAACCACACATTGAAAGACTGCAGTGCGTCCTTCTCAGACAAGTCTCGGAAAAGAAATCGTAAGATTATGAAACTGAGCTATGTCTAGCCATAAACAATGATTGGCAGGCATTGACGCCTTGGAGACGGAAAGTAGCCAGTGTCACGTAACGGATGTGACATGTTGTTTCATTTTTTCGCCAAGTCGTTTTCTTGTTAAATAATGTAGGTCGCCGACTTCTGTAAATAGCCTTAGTTTAGGGAAGTTAATAAATGTAGTGTGAGCGTAATCGTAAAGCCCGTGCAGCAAGCTTAGCAGTGAGCGAGTACAGCGGTTGCACGCTTTCGCCGGGTAGCTTTAACCGAACAGTGTTCAGAGTAAAGTTAAACTGCGAGGTAGCAGAGGGATATTACAGTCAGTCAGCGGAGTTAGCTAGCGAAGTGAGAGTTTGGGTCAGGGTGCGGCCTCGTTTGGAGCCCTTGACAAGCTGTGTGAGGGTTGTTTTACCCTCCCTGCAAGACCACGGCCAGTGTTCCTGGGTGTGGGTGTCCAAGAGACTAGCGACCACAGCTGCTGCTCAGCAGAAGACCCCTCCGGTTCGTCAGTGTTCGTCCTGTTTGTCTCGTCCTGCCGGAGGACTCACCAGTGACAGGTAAACGTTCATGCCATTTTCTCAGTTAGCTGCTGTGCTCTCGGGTGTTTGAATGTGTACATAGGTTCGGAAGGGTATGTTCGTCTAGTTTTTTAGTGATGTTTTAATCGAGTCTTTAATCATATTTTTTAGGTTGGGTTGTAATGTGGTGGGTGTCGAATTTAGTTTATGTTCGGCTGTCGCCGAGTATCAGTATATTTAAAGGGCCATGTTGTTAAATTGAATTAAAGTGGGTATCCTTTCAAATATATTTGTATTAAGTCCTAGATGCAACGTAATAAGATTGTCACGTTGGGTGGTTGCTGGTGATTATTTCATATCGTTGTATGTACATGTGGATATTTTGATAATGTTGGTTTTAGCAGTGGCAATGTTATTATACAAAAGTGGTTGTGCTAGCTTAATGTTAGTGTGATGGAATAGTGCAGACCTGGTGAATGTTGAATGTACATAGGAAGCTTTCGTATCCATGATTGTATATTTAATATGGCCAAGGCGGGTATTAGGGTGAGACGAGACACAACTCACGTGGTTTGTGAGTAGGTGCGTGTCAAATAGGCCAGAACTGTGTTGGCACTTTGACTGACAATGCGCCCTTTTCCAGTGCACTGGCTTCGAAGATTTCGTCGTTCTTCGATCTCTCCATCATCCACGACCAACGGTGACGCATCATCTGGAGTCGGAACGCCTTCGCTAGCCGGTCCTGTTGGACAAGTACGTTGGCTACAGCAGGCTGATTCTACGTTCTGCGCGTCGGTCACAGGCGTGCGTGGGCAAGCGCGACTACGGTGCTCTGTGGTGTAGGGGTAGTACTCTTACGTTACGAGCCACCCTGTCTAGTGTGGGACAGAGGACACTGTACAGAGACAAAGTTACCCGCCTTGCATAGCCGTTGGCCATATTAGTCATTATCACCTATTAGTCACTTTCACCTGTTAGTCTTTTTCACTTGTATAGCCATTGCCGATTTTCACCTGTTAGTCATTTTCACTTGTTAGTCATTCACTTGTATAGCCATTGCCGATTTTCACCTGTTAGTCATTTTCACTTGTTAGTCATTTTTTTATCTGTTAATCTTTTTTAAGTGTTAATACGTTATGAGTGCATGTGTGGGTGTGTGTGAGGGTGTGGGGCGTTAGTGGGTTGGGGTGGGGGTTAGAGTAAGAGTGGGTAATAAAAGATTGTTGTTGTTTATCACTGGCGTTGTTATTTATTTAGAGTGGGTGGGTTTTCTCGAGTGTCAGCACTCATATTGTCCACGGCGCCCTGACTCCGTCAGGCGTGTCGTGACAGCCAGTGCTGTTGTTTTGTCTTTCTTCGTGCATGAACACATTATGTAATACATAGATATTCATGTGACCTGTTCCATTGACACTGATATTCGTGCCAATTTCACTTCATGACATATCCAATACTAATACCAAGAGTGCTACAGTAACATAATAGTAATACGAAATGCACGTATATTATTATGTTTGATGTAAAAATCCCGAATCAGATCCTAGTCATATTCTTTATATTGCTCCTCAAACATATAGTTCTTGACTCTGTGTGTGCGTGTGGGAGGGAGTTGTTGGAGAACATAATTCTGATCGGTGATGATATGTTTATCTGTTTACCTGGTAAAGACTTTTAGATCTAAAGGCTTTGTGCACATGATGAGGGAGTAGCGGTGGGCATGTGACTGATGGCATTGTCTGTTGTTCGTATTATGATAATTCAGCCTAATGCGTAACTATATTCATGTTGACCTGCTATTTTGTGTATCATGAATAATTTTGTCATAAATTTACATGCGTTGGGTGGAGGGATGAATGGTAGAGGAGGAGAAAGAACAGATAATCAGTGATCATTTCTTATTAATCTCTTTGTGCATACAACGTCAGGTGCTGTTTACAGTTTCTAACGGGTGTATGCATAAGGTGGCCTGTGTATAATCACTATTTGGTTTTCTTAATATCTGCTGCAAGTTGAACGTGTATTAATAAACTGATCTTCTTATGAGATTGTTCAAAACAACTGATGTTTTCGGTAAATTATTTCTTATTTAGTCCTATGCTGGTGGTGTGTTTGTATGTGTGTTCGTTTGTGTGCATGTGTGTTTGTTTGCGTGCACGTGGGTGTGTGTGTGTGTGTGTGCGTGTGTGTGTGTGTGTGTGTGTGTGTGTGTGTGTATGTACTAGACATCAACTCACACACACGGCAACAATGAAATGCCTGATTTATTTATTTTTCTATTACACTTTCCATGCTAATTACCACTTTCCCGAAAAAAATCTTTCGATTAGGAATAGAAAAAAATATTTTAGAAGCAAAGCTCATGTGATTTTAAAACAGTTTTCCGCAATGCACACACAAAAAGCACCTGATGCTCTTCAAAAAGCCTCGCGTCAGAGCTCGAGTCCATTACCAGATAGTGATAGACGTACGGCCACAACACGATTACACCATGGGACGCAACTGCTACCCTGACCTCGCTTTTTTTAGTAAGCCTTATGAAGGAGTGATCTGTCTTATAATGTACTGTCTTTGGTAATAGCACGGCAGCAAAATGACGTCACTATAAGCTTCACTGGCATCGCTAGTCCCATGACGCCGTGTACACAGTGACGAATTTGATGTCAATTCATCAGAAACGTTGTATTACACTGACATATGGTGGGACCTCACCGGTGCGAGCATTTTCAGCCAATCAGAAAATAGAAAGAAAAAAAAAATGCCGCAGCGTGGTTCTGTTGCTGGGTGCCACAAGCTTTCCCGTAACTAAGCAAGGGCATGGCGGAGCGCGATACTGTTTGAGCGTATACATTTCACTGAAATGGTTTGGCATTGCCATTGGGGTACCTGCAATCGGGACGAAAGCTACCCTGAAACCATCAAAGAAAAGCTTCTGGCTTTTTTCCCTCCCGAAACCAACGCAATGGCCGGGGCTGAATAAAACTGAACTTGCTGTAGACCGCACGGCACTGATCCGCGGCATCTCAACATCGGGATACTACCCCCCCCCCCCCCCCCCCCCCCCCCACCCTAGAAGACAAGAGCAAACGCAGAGCTGTTTGTATGCGGTGTCATTTTTCTCGATTGTTCGGAAAATGGTTACAATTCACTTGCGGAAGTGGTACATAATTCAGTGATCGAGTTATCACGGCCGGAGCCTGGGCGTCACGTACTGTGGGCCTACAATAATGTGTAAGTACTCGCTCAACGCTATCAGGCAGTACCGCTACACTGATCTGCACACTTGGCCGGATGAATGTGTGTGTGTGTGTGATTTTAAATATGGAATTAACTCTCCAGAAACACCATAACCAAAGGTGTATGCCCTTACGTTTCTTCAGTTTGCACTCTCTCACTCATTGTAACAAATCACGACAAGCACAAATCGACACATCACTTCTACAGTAACACATTTCATCAGATCTATTTATGATGAGCATATATTCATGCAACGTTTTTCTTCTCAGCATTTGTGGGATGGCGAACCCAGTGAGTTGCACGCCTACACATTCCAGCAGACGAGTCACCTGCCTACAAATCCAGACTGCTCACAAAAGGGGGCCAGTACAGATTCCGCCTGTAAAATCTTCGCAGGAAGATCAAGTCTTGCAACATACACCTGACACTGTAGCTGGCAAGTGTGGGGCAGCGGAACAATGATGCAAGTATATCTTTGTGTATATATGCTGACAATAGCAGCAGAGGTGCATACCTAACATTTCGCTTACACTCTGTGATGACATTTCACTTTCCAAGTCAGACTTTCATTGTTCTTTGTAGAAAGCTGACAGTATGAAACAGTGATGCCATGAATGGAATGTCTGGTGTGATTTGCGATACATTTACATCCCTTTGGGTAAAAACAATAACCTGTGATATTTAGCTGGCCTTGCACCTGCGTGTGGTTGGAATATGATTTCTTCAGTCCCACGCTGGTGTTGTCAGCTCTTCTTTTTCTTGGCTTGACTTCGCGAACGAAGATTCTATAGGGTTTGCCCACGTCGTCTGCAGGCATTTTCGTGGCTGCGGAGGCCAATCCGGGACAGGCAGGTTCGACCGCAGTGGCTGCAGGGGAAGGTCTGGTCAGGGTTCTGAGTTACGACAGCTCTGTTTTTTCTTCTGAGCCGCTTGTCCTTAAGGTTAGCTCTGCGAGAGTCCTCAAAGGAGACGGCTGCCTTGTGAATGGTGGAGCGACAGGTGTCACGGTCCGCAGCAAGCGAAGACCACTGGCGGTGGTCGATTTGGCAGGCACTAAGTGACTTCTTGAGACCGTCTTTGTATCTCTTCTTTGGTGCCCCTCTGTCTCAGTGTCCAGTGGCGAGCTCGCCGAACAGAGTGATCTTGGGTAGGCGATGATCCTCCATCCTGGAGACGTGCCCCGCCCAGCGAAGCTGTGTCCGCAGTAGCAAAGCCTCGATGCTCACAGTTTCCGCCTGTTCAAGGACCTCGACGTTGGTGACATAGTCACTCCAGTGAATGCTGAGGATGGTACGCAGGCAGCGCTGGGGAAAGCGTTCGAGGAGTCGTAGTTGGCTGCGGTAGAGGGCCTAGGACTCGGAACCGTACAGCAGGGTGGTGAGGACGACAGCTCTGTACACGCTGATCTTGGTGCCTTTTTTCAGCTGTTGATTGTGCCACACCCGCTTGAATAGTCGCCCGAAAGCACTGTTCGCTTTTGCCAGCCTGTTGTCCAGCTCCTTGTCCAGGTTGGCGTTTGCGTGATGATGCAGCCAAGGTAGGTAAACTGGTGTACAGACTTCAGTTCGGACTCGCCGATGGTGATGTGGGGAGGGCGATGCTCTTCCTTGGGCTATGTGAAGGACCTCTGTCTTTTTCAGACTGACCTCAAGTCCAAAGAGCTGGGTGGCATCTGCGAAGCAGGACGTAATGCGATGCAAGGCTCTCTCTGTGTGTGCAACGAGGGCAGCGTCATCAGCACATAGTTGTCAGCTAATTTCACACAAAATCCTGGTCACTGACATGCATCGAGTATGGTGTAATTTCTGGATGCGGGTGGGCATTTGACTTTGATTATGCCTCTCTGGCCACTGTCGCACACTTTGAGTTGCTCCTAGAAATAGAAACTGGATTAAACACAATGCTGCGCTTGTGCAGGTGTCTGTCAGGAAGTACTTTACTTACTTACGCCTGTCACCCCTTCCAGGGTATAGGCCGTCGACGAGAGACCTCCAGCGACTCCTGTCCTGTGCTTCTCCTTCGACTTTACTCCAGGTGGTTCCCAGTCTCTTGATGTCTGCTTGGAGGTCCCGACGCCAGGTGTTTCTCGGCCTACCTCTTTTCCTCTTTCCCTGGGGGTTCCATGACAATGCCTGTCTAGTGATACTGGAAACTGGCTTTCTCAGACTGTGACCAATCCATCCCCATCTTCTTTGTCCAATTTCATTCTCTGCTGTTATCTGCTCTGTTCTCTCCCAGAGTCTGACGTTGCTGATCTTCTCTGGCCAGTGGATTTTCAAGATTCTTCTAAGGCAACTGTTTATGAAGATCTGTACTCTGTTGACTGTGGTTTTTGTCAACCTCCAAGTCTCTGCTCCATATAGGAGAACTGCTTTTACATTTGAATTGAAAATCCGGACTTTGGTGTGTTGCGACAGCTCTCTGGAACTCCACACTTTTTTCAGCTGGAAAAGGCTGCTCTGGCTTTACCGATTCGTGCTCTGACATCTGCATCAGTGCCACCTTTTTTGTCGATGATGCTCCCGAGATAGGTGAAGGACTCCACATCCTCCAACGAGGGGCCAGCTAGCAAGACTGGTTCTTCCCTGGTTGCGTTCAGCCTCATTGTCTTTGTTTTCTGTTTGTGGATGGTGTCACGTAACGGATGTGACATGTTGTTTTATTTTTTTCGCCAAGTCGTTTTTTTGTTAATAAATGTAGATCGCCGAATTCTGTAAATAGCCTTAGTTTAGGGAAGTTAATAAATGTAGTGTGAGCGTAATCGTAAAGCCCGTGCAGCAAGCTTAACAGTGAGCGAGTACAGCGGTTGCACGCTTTCGTCAAGTAGCTTTAACCGAACAGTGTTCAGAGTAAAGTTAAACTGCAAGGTAGCAGAGGGATATTACAGTCAGTCAGCGGAGTTAGCTAGCGAAGTGAGAGTCTGGGTCAGGGTGCGGCCTCGTTTGGAGCCCTTGACAAGCTGTGTGAGGGTTGTTTTACCCTCCCTGCAAGACCACGGCCAGTGTTCCTGGGTGTGGGTGTCCGAGAGACTAGTGACCACGGCTGCTGCTCAGCAGAAGACCCCTCCGGTTCGTCTTCGTCTTGTTTGTCTCGTCCTGCCGGAGGACTCACCAGTGACAGTGCATTGGCTTCGAAGATTTCGTCCTTCGATCTCTTCATCATCCACGACCAACGGTGACGCATCATCGGGAGTCGGAACGCCTTCGCTAGCCGGTCCTGTTGGACAAGTACGTTGGGCTACAGCAGGCTGATTCTACGTTCTGCGCGTCGGTCACAGGCGTGCGTGGGCAAGCGCGGCTACGGTGCTCTGCGGTGTAGGGGTAGTACTCTGACGTTAGGAGCCACCCTGTCTAGTGTGGGACAGAGGACACTGTACAGAGACAGTTACCCGCCTTGTACAGCCGTTGACCATTTTCGTCTGTTAGTCATTTTCACCTGTTAGTCATTTTTACCTGTTAGTCATTTTCACTTGTTAGTCATTTTTTATATGTTAATCTTTTTAAGTGTTAATACGTTATGAGTGCATGCGTGGGTATGTGTGAGTGTGTGGGGCGTTAGTGGGTTGGGGTGTGGGTTAGAGTAAGAGTGGGTAATAAAAGATTTGTTGTTGTTTATCACTGGCGTTGTGTGATTTATTTAGAGTGGGTGGGTTTCTCGAGTGGTAGCACTTACATTGTCCACGGCGTCCTGACTCCGTCAGGCGTGTCGTGACATATTTGGTGGCAGCGGTGGGATAAGGATTAGGGGGAGGTAACGGATTAGGTAGATTAGGGTATTTTTGTGCGCCGGTGACCGTTTGTTCGTGTTGTGGTACGAGTAAGATTTAGCGGGCGGTTGGCGGGAGTGGGGGCGTATTGCGCCAGGGGCCACGGCCAGAGAGTGCAGTGCGCATAAACGGGGGGTGGCATGAGTGGTTGCCTCTCATTACTCAGGTACCGAGTGTTGAGGACCCTTCGGCTCTTGTCACTGTCTAGCCCTTATTCGTTGTTTGTATTCTGTGTGTTTATTTGTTTTATTTTTTCTTTGTCAGGGGTCCTGCTGGGGAGCAGTTGTCGTCGCTGCCTCCGGGACACCCACATCAGGATGCCCCCTAAACGAGAGACCAGGGCCACCCGTGTCACGTCGGGGCACGACCCTGAGTCCGAGGGTGGTGGTGCAGGGGATGAGGGTCCAGGAGAGAGAGGAGCCACCTTGGCCACTCCCTCTCGGAAGGAAACGGTGGTGAGTACCCTTACCCGTACTCTCACTGCAGCAGGACTGACACCCAGTAGGGATCAGGGAAGTAACGAGGGATTAGGGGTGGGGGTAAACCCATATGAGCAGTATAAAGTGATAGGAGAGGGCCTAGGACTTAGTGGGGGAGCTCTAACCCAGTTCATCCTGTCCGAAGTTAGGAGAGAGGAAGAAAAACGGGAACGTGACCTAGAGCGTAGGGCGTTAGAGAGGCGGTTCCAGATGGACCGTGAGCCGGGCGGCTGAGCAAGCTAGGAGGGATGACTTAGCCGGCATTGACCGAACGTAAGCTAGCTGCCGCGGAACAAGCACGGAAAGAGGAGCTAGCTGCCGCGGAACAAGCACGGAAAGAAGAGCTCGTCGCGGCCGAAACGCGGCTTAGATTACAGTTAGCAGCATCGGAAAAGAAGTCAGTTACGGAGTCTAGTCAGCATTACTCGCTCAAGATGCGTCCGTTAGAGGACAGGGAAGACGTGGAGTCTTACCTTCAGCTCTTTGAGAGAGTAGCCGAAACCCAGGGGTGGCCGAAAGAGGTATGGGGGATCAGGTTAGCACCTCTATTGCAGGGGGAGGCCCGTGACGCATACCTTAGGCTGACCGTAGAGCAAGGGAAAGATTTTGAGGTGGTGAGGGAGACCTTATTGAGAAGATTCAGGCGTGACGCTGAATATTACAGACGCCAGTTTCGCGAAGCCAGAAAGGAGAGTCCCGAAACGTTTCCCCAGTTGTTCGTTAGGTTAAAGACCTCAGTCAAGCGTTGGTTCACTTTAGCCCATAAGAACATAGAGGACGTAGAACAAGTGCTAGACGTGTTTCTGTCTGAGCAACTTTATGCTATTATGAATGCAGACCTTGAAATGTTCGTTAGGGAAAAACGTCCTAGGAATGGTGAAGAGGCCGCGGAGCTAGCGCAGCTCCATATCGACACCAAACGGGCAGTCTCGCGTCCATTGGGTGGGGGGCCGATTCGTCCGCCGTTCAAAAAGGACAAAGGGTCGAATAAACCCCCTGAGGCCAAAGCGGAACATAGGACAGAACCAGCTAGTTCAGTCAGGGGGACTGGTGAACGGCTGTGTTTTAAGTGTAACAAACCAGGGCACTTAGCAAGGAACTGTCAGAGTAAGGCGTCAGTTAACCAAGTCACCATTGCCCCTGAGATAGTAGCCGTAATGACAGAGCCCGTGACCGTAGGGATGCGGACGAACCGGCCCTACGACCCGTGGAGTAGGGGGTTAGCCAAGGGAAAGGAAGTTCGTATCATGCGTGATACCGGCGCGGATATGAGTGCGATCGCCGCCAAGTGGATAGAACCCAGGGATCTTACAGGTCGGTTCATCGACGTCAATCCCGTCGACCATACTAAGTCCGATAAGTATCCGACTGCATGGGTTGAAATCGATTCCCCATTCGTGCGAGGGACGATCGAACTTATCGTAATGGAGCGCATGGGACCGGACGTAATCCTAGGGAACTGGGTGACTTTTTCAGACGGAAAACGTAGTCCCGTATCCATCGATGCCAGTGAGTGTGCTATGGCAGCAGCGGTCCAAACTCGAGCTCAGATTCAGAGGGAAAAGGAGGGAGAGAGCGCGCTTAAAGTCGTTAAGCAGGCCGATCTCAATGTGACTCCTGCCCAGCTGATAGAGTGGCAAAACCAGGACGAAACTCTAGCTCGCGCTAGGAAGGTGGCCGAAGAGGGCCGAGCAATTCCGTCAGCGAAGAGTCTGATAGAATTTTGCAGGAGGAAGGGAATTCTGTATCGGGTCTATAGCAAAGGAGGCAGCCAAATATCCCAGTTAGTCGTCCCGAAGCCTTTGAGGGAGACTGTAATGCGTTTAGCGCATGACCCACCGATGGGAGGGCATTTGGGAGGCAAGAGAACCAGGGAACGCATTTGGGGTACTTTCTATTGGCCGGGGCTGTGTGCTCAAGTTCGCAGGTACTGTGAGTCGTGCGAACAATGTCAGAAAGTAGTACCAAGAGGGAGAGTACCACGGGTTCCTATGCAACAGCTTCCGCTAGTAGAAGAACCATTTCAGAGAGTAGCGGTAGACATTGTGGGGCCTATTGCTCCAGCTTCCGACAGAGGAAACCGGTTCATTCTCGTGACCGTCGATTACGCCACTCGATACCCCGAGGCAGTACCTTTAAAGGGGATCGAAGCAGAAAGGGTCGCTGAGGCATTGTTAGAAATCTGGTCTAGGGTGGGAATTCCGAGGGAGGTGCTCACCGACCAAGGGTCCCAGTTCACTTCACAAGTGATGTCTGAAGTCAACCGTTTGCTGTGCATCCAAGGCAAGTGTACTACTCCTTACCATCCGCAGGCAAATGGCCTAGTAGAACGTTTCAACGGTACCTTGGTGTCCATGTTGAAGAAGTTAGCTAGCGAGCAACCTCGATGTTGGGACAGATACATTCCCTCATTGCTGTTTGCGTACAGGGAGGTTCCTCAGGAATCGACGGGGTTCGCACCGTTCGAGTTATTGTACGGCAAGACTGTAAGGGGGCCCATGTCAGTTCTACGGGATCTGTGGACGAAAGAGCAGATGGGAGAAGAGGTGAGAGATGCAAGCCAGTACGTGGTAGATTTACGGAATCGCATTGAAGAGACGTGCAGGTTAGCGCAACAGAATTTGAAGCTAGCTTCGAAAAAGCAGAAACAGCACTTTGACCGCAGAGCCAAACCACGCAGTTTTAATGCAGGAGACAAGGTTTTGTTGTTACTTCCGGTTAAACACAACAAGCTGGAGATGGCTTGGCAGGGACCATTCGAGGTTCTAGAGAGAGTCGGAGAGTGTGACTACAGGGTACGGGTGGGCAGTAAAAATAAACTGTGCCATGCAAATCTGTTGAAAAAGTTCCAAGAACGAGTGTCAGTAGCTACAGTAGTGATAGATGAGGAGGACGAAGATGAGGGGGGAGAGGCATTCGTGGTGGTAAAGGAAGTACCTACCATTCCTTTAGTAGCGTCTGAAGGACCCTCCGACGTCCATCTTGATCCTAACTGTCCGGAGATCCATTCTAGTATAGAAGCTCTGACTGTCCATTTTAAGGATATTTTGACAGATTATCCGTTGAGGACGACACTAGACTCGTGTGAAATCCACTTGACTGATGAAGTGCCGGCGAGAACGAAGCAATATCCTCTACCTCATTCTCAGCTAGAGGTAGTCAAAGCCGAAGTGGATGCTATGCTAGAGATGGGAGTAATCGAGAGAGCCAATTCCCCATACAGCTCACCGATCGTATTGGTGAAGAAGAAAGATGGCACTGTTAGGTTTTGCGTGGACTTTAGGAAACTGAACCAAAAGGTCGTGTTCGATGCGGAGCCAATGCCTGACGTGGAGTACCTATTTTCCTTACTGTCCAAGGCTAAGTACTTGAGTAAGTTAGACCTAGCTAAAGGCTACTGGCAGGTACCCATGTTAGAGAGCGACAAACCGAAAACTGCCTTCACCACACCGGCAGGGCAATTTCGGTGGAAGGTAATGCCTTTCGGGAAGACGGCAGGGGCAATCTTTTCCCGAATGATGAGGAGGTTACTAGAACCTTTGCGATCGACGGAAATTAGCAATTTCATGGACGATGTCATGATTGCTTCCTCCACTAAAGAACGTCACTTACAGTGTATTGCCCAGCTCTTTGGTAGGTTAAGAGAGGTCCAGTTGGCGGCCAGACCTACCAAGTGTTACTTGGGGTTCAAGCAGTTGGAATATCTGGGGCATACAGTGGGTAACGGTCAGATAAAACCAGAGGGAGACAAGATGCAGCGGATAAAAGACGCGCCGCGACCACAAACAAAGAAACAAGTCAGATCGTTTCTTGGGTTGGCAAATTATTACCGCCGGTTCGTTCCTAACTTTGCGGCCATAGCAGCCCCACTAACCGACCTAACCAAGGGAGGAAAGACTGGACAGATCGGTTGGAACGATGCATGTGAGACAGCATTTGAGACGCTGAAGGCGCGACTGTGTTCAGGTCCTGTGTGCTCATTGCCAGACTTCGATCGTCTCTTCGTGTTGCAGACAGATGCGTCCGAAGGGGGTGTAGGAGCCGTATTATGTCAGGACCATGGTAACGGTTTACAGCCTGTTGCATGCGCGAGCAAGAAACTGTCTAAAGCAGAGCGTAACTACTCCACCATCGAAAAGGAGTGTCTTGCAATCGTGTGGGGAATTCAAAAATTCCGTCAGTATCTGTATGGTAGGACATTCGTCGTACAGACAGACCATAGACCATTGCAGTACTTGCAACAAGCTAAATCCACAAACAGTCGACTGATGAGGTGGGCTTTGCAGTTGCAGCCATTTTCCATTAGAGTAGAAAGCATAGCCGGTAAAGTAAATGTTCCTGCTGACTTTTTGAGTAGGACAGGGTGGTAGAAACCGCAAATGTGGAAGCAGTAATGGGACGGTCATATAGTAATCAAACCCAGGTGTTTGATCTGGGAGGGGGGTATGTCACGTAACGGATGTGACATGTTGTTTTATTTTTTTCGCCAAGTCGTTTTTTTGTTAATAAATGTAGATCGCCGAATTCTGTAAATAGCCTTAGTTTAGGGAAGTTAATAAATGTAGTGTGAGCGTAATCGTAAAGCCCGTGCAGCAAGCTTAACAGTGAGCGAGTACAGCGGTTGCACGCTTTCGTCAAGTAGCTTTAACCGAACAGTGTTCAGAGTAAAGTTAAACTGCAAGGTAGCAGAGGGATATTACAGTCAGTCAGCGGAGTTAGCTAGCGAAGTGAGAGTCTGGGTCAGGGTGCGGCCTCGTTTGGAGCCCTTGACAAGCTGTGTGAGGGTTGTTTTACCCTCCCTGCAAGACCACGGCCAGTGTTCCTGGGTGTGGGTGTCCGAGAGACTAGTGACCACGGCTGCTGCTCAGCAGAAGACCCCTCCGGTTCGTCTTCGTCTTGTTTGTCTCGTCCTGCCGGAGGACTCACCAGTGACAGTGCATTGGCTTCGAAGATTTCGTCCTTCGATCTCTTCATCATCCACGACCAACGGTGACGCATCATCGGGAGTCGGAACGCCTTCGCTAGCCGGTCCTGTTGGACAAGTACGTTGGGCTACAGCAGGCTGATTCTACGTTCTGCGCGTCGGTCACAGGCGTGCGTGGGCAAGCGCGGCTACGGTGCTCTGCGGTGTAGGGGTAGTACTCTGACGTTACGAGCCACCCTGTCTAGTGTGGGACAGAGGACACTGTACAGAGACAGTTACCCGCCTTGTACAGCCGTTGACCATTTTCGTCTGTTAGTCATTTTCACCTGTTAGTCATTTTTACCTGTTAGTCATTTTCACTTGTTAGTCATTTTTTATATGGTTAATCTTTTTAAGTGTTAATACGTTATGAGTGCATGCGTGGGTATGTGTGAGTGTGTGGGGCGTTAGTGGGTTGGGGTGTGGGTTAGAGTAAGAGTGGGTAATAAAAGATTTGTTGTTGTTTATCACTGGCGTTGTGTGATTTATTTAGAGTGGGTGGGTTTCTCGAGTGGTAGCACTTACATTGTCCACGGCGTCCTGACTCCGTCAGGCGTGTCGTGACAGATGGTGAGGCCCACTTGGGATGAGAGCCTCGTGGTCTTGTCCTGTATTTGTTGATGAATGTGGGACAGTAAAGCCAAGTCGTCTGCAAAATCGAGGTCGTCAAGCTGTGTCCAGTGTCCACTGTATTCCGCTTCTTCTCTGCTCTGTGGTCCTCTTCATGACCCAGTCTATGGCCAGTAGGAAGAGGAACGGAGACAGCAAACACCCCTGCCTGACGTCGGTTCTGACCTGGAGCTCCCTGGTGAACTGCCCTTCATGGATCACGCGACATGTCATGCCATCGTAGCTGCTCTTGATCAGGCAGAAGAGTTTTGTGGGTACACTCTAGTGTCATAGGAGTTTTCACAAAGTCTCTCGGTCCACGCTGTCAAATGCTTTCTCGTAATCCACAAAGTTGACGTACAGCGGGGAGCTCCACTCCAGAGACTGCTCCACGATGATGCGGAGAGTGGCAATCTGGTCTGTACATGATCGGTTTTTCCTGAATCCTGCTTGCTGGTCTCTCAGCTGGGGGTCGACGGAGCTCGTCATTCTCTACGACATGATGATCCTGTTGAAGACCTTTGCTGGTACTGACAGCAAGGTGATTCCTCTGTAGTTGGAACACTTGCTGATCTCGCCTTTCTTGGGAAGCTTGATTAGGTACCCCTCCTTCCAGTCAGCCGGCATCACCTCCTCTTCCCATATCTTTCCAAACAGTGGGTACAGCATCTCTACTGTTGTTTCTAGGTCTGTTTCAGAGCCTCCGCTGGGATGCCATCTGACCCTGCTGCTTTGCCGTTCTTCAAAAATGCCACTGCTCTTCTGATCTCTTCCCGGCTGGGTCTATCACAGCTGGTGGGTAGGTCAGTCTCTGATTCCTGGATGTCTGGGGGGGGGGGGGGGGGGGGGTCTGTTCACTAACTCTTCAAAATACTCGGCCCATCTGTCGAGTTGGTCTGCTCTGTCGGCAATAGGCTTGCCTTCTTTGTCTTTTACTGGCTTTTCTGTATGGCCATACTTGCCAGACAATCTTCTTGTAATGTCGTAGAGCTGTTTCATGTTGCCGCTGCCTGCTGCCTTTTCTGCCTCTGCTGCTAGGCCGTCTGTGTAGGCTCTCTTGTCTGCCCTGATACTCCTCTTCACCTCGCGGTTGGCTTCCGAGTATTCCTCGTGCGCCCTTGCTTTGGCTGCTCTCTTGCGACTGTTGTTGACAATCGCTTTCTTCTGCTTCTTCACTTCTATCTTATTCAAGGTCTGTGCCGACAGCCAGTCTTTGTGATGGTGTTTCTTGAACCCCACAGTGTCTTTCAGGTTGAGTTCAGTGCCGCTCTAACTGCCTTCCACTGCTGCTCTGTGGTGACCGCCTCCTCTTCATTTACTAGCTCTGTCAGGAAGTACTTGTAAATATTTACTCTTGGCAGTGTCGTCATGTCGTTTACATAAAATGTGGCTGCAGCTGAGAAAAAAGTGTGTGAAAAGATTCTGTCAAGACATTTGTCAGAAACGTTTGCTTTTCTATTTAGATCTATGTGGAAGTTTCATGTTGTTAGTTTCTTGGGGGGGGGGGGGGGGGGGAGGGTGTTTGTTTTTTCGCTCTAGCCAGTGATTAGAACTGGTCAGTTCTCTGTTCTTTCCTCACGTTTCTCAGGATTTGGACACTAACTGGTCAAGCATAGGCGATCCAGTTTTTGTAGGAGATCAACTGGGGACCTCGTTGTGACACACATGTCAGCGACCCTGTTGATTCCCTGGCATTGGCTCTCTTTTCAGTCTCCTGGTCTGTGGACAAATATTGAGTGCAGCTTTAGAAATACGTTTGACGTTTTAAGTTAATCATAAACATATACTGTTTATAATTTTTTAAAATTTCTCTTTTAGGGATTTCACCATTAGACTACCTGGCCATCGCTGTAGAGTGCAAATTCTGAAATAGCAAGCTAGAAGATAAAAATAGACCTGCTGGAGGAGATCAGATCAAGAATTAGAAAATCTGAATGCATCTCAAGGCTGCAAAGAACTAAAGGTGTGCAGACGCAACCAGCAGAAGAAGAAGTATTTGGAGTGAACTTTGTGAGAAAAAAGGAGAGACAACTAAACAACCTGTTCCAGTTCTACACTGCACTAACATATGTTTGGGTGTTGACATTTTTGGTCATTTTTGTTGCCAAATGGTCAATCTTTTAAGCACAAGTATAGTGAGAAAGGGCAGACTTTCAGCACCTACACTAAAGTCTGCCCTTTTTCACTATACTTGTGCTTAAAAGATTGACCATTTGGCAACACAAATGACAAAACAGCCAAAATCCAAAGATATGTTAATGCAGCTGTAGTACAGCCACACGATAGACTATTTTTTCACTCTTTCCTGATTAAGAAATTTTGAAGACTTCAAAAGAAAATGAAAATGCATTTTGAATCTAGTATTCCTATGCTATCAAATTGTAAGTGTCGCTGTGAATCGGCCATTTATGACCTGAACCATTATTTCTCTGTGTGTTGTGTTTTGGCATGTGAACCACTCATATTCCAGAATAAAATATAATTTACCAGTTAATAATAGTTTTGATTTTATTTTAGGTAATGCTTACTTCTTGCTTGTGTTGATGTGACATGTTATGGGCAGAAGAGGCCGCACTTAGACATAGGCGCTGGACAAACATTAAGGATTACATCCGCAACAGACTGAAAAAGTTACAAAAGAAATGAATTGAGATTCTCCGACACTCGCATCATTTTCCTTTTCATACAGATTTATTACAAGAGTGTTCATTATTATTGGGTTGGTTTCAGCATGTCTTGCTTGTTTTTGTCAATGGAACTGCAAATGGAACGACGCTTGGGGACGAGAGACAATAATAAGGGGCAAGAAAACCATTGTCAACATAAAGATTTATTACAAGAGTGCTAACCTTTCAAGATATCTTGATTGGTGATCGATCCAATCTTAGCATTCTGGAAGTCTGATACCTTCATTCTCTGAACTTCTCCCCCTCGTTTTCAGTTGAAAAGTGATACAGCGCAAAGAGTTGCTTTAACCACTGTCGGATAATCTTCCGAAACCATCCTTGTCTCAAGAAGCTGTTGGACCTTCCTCACATCTTCACATGATGGGATCAGCTTGGGTTTGTTCATGGTCATTTTCCCGACCGACTGGGCTGCTGTAGCTGACACACAATCGTACCAGTCCCTGGTGAAGACAGAGTCAAAGCACTGCGCCTCAGAGAGCTCCTATCGCCACCTGTCATCTGAACCATGCCCAAGCTGTTTGGATGCCAGCGACTGTTTGATCTGTGAACATTTTTTTCAAAGCGTGGCCTATGCATTGCAAGATTGCCTTATTTGAACTGATGTGTGTCCTCATCAAATTCTGCTAGCTCTTTTACAGCCAGTACAACGTGATAAGCTAGCTGCATTGACCAAAGCATTTACACTTGCGATTTTCATTTCTGACCTCACTCTAAGAATCTTTAATAGTCTCCCTAACTCCCGCATCCTGGAGCTGATTTGCCCAGCCGTGTGTTCTTCAATGTCCCTGCGGTCAAATAATCTCTTTCAATACTCCAGAAGCAAGGGGTCACTTCTGATGAGACGGCTTATCTCATCCTCTCTCTGTCTGGCTAAAACCTTATGATAGAAGGAAAAGTCAATGTCTAAAGGTATTGGAAGCATTAGCCGCCCACGTTGAGCAGCCTCACCTCTCTTAGCGAACTGAAACCCTCCTGGTTTCTGACAGCAACGTTTTGAGTGTACAGAGATCAGCTTTTTTTATAGAGCCCTTTGCAATGGCTACAGGCGAGAAGGTCGTCTACCTTACTAGTTTTGGTGCGATACTTAGGAATCAAACATCCTGATTTCTTTTCAAGAACTGCAACATTATGCATGTAATCACCCTCATCTTGTATTCTGATCCATGCTTGACGTCTCTGCTTAGTCCCTTTTTTATCATCAACGTTTTAGCAACGTCTGCCTCATCTGCATGGACATCGTGTAAGTGCGTGCTCATTTTCAAAACAAGCTTGCCACAAAATTTGCATGCATGTTTCTTGTCCCATTTGTACTTTCCTTTCCCTCTCTACGACACGTGCACACCCGTTTCTTTGGTAAGCACTCTTTCCCCACCCCCAACATCATGTTCCTTCTGCCTATCCACATTGTCATTGCCACCCCCTAATTCATCCCCTAACGCACACTGCACCTTGCTGGTACTTGCTTCACTGACACCTGCCCACCCTGAAACAGCCACTTTGAAATCTGACATATTCAATACAATACTGTCTGTGTCAGAGACCCCAGAGATTGATGGCGACACACCGTCTGAATCCTGTGAGCTCGAGCCAGGAACAAACTCCTCGTCGTCACTGTCCTTGTATTGCGATGCGCTTGCACTCTCAATCTCATCCCAGGCTCCATTTGCCAACTGGAAAAGGAAAGAAAAAAAGAAAGCTGCATTAGTACAAAAGCAGCCCAATTTTGGTTTAAGGGGCCTTGCACAAGAAAGCAAAATCCATGTTTTCTGAAAATGTAAGCAGTTTTCACACATCTGTCAACCCCGCGTGACCCTTTGAGAGAGGTCACTCAAATTGGTATGTTTACAAAGATCTTGCCACAAAGTATCCTTGGGCCAAGCTTGAAGAATGTGGCTTGAAAAGTCTCCGAGAAAATGCCACTGTTAACGTTTACCATGGACGCGGACGGACAGACGACCAGTGGCCCAGAACATAAACTCACTTTTGCTTTGCACGCGAGCCAATAAAATGAAGATGATCATAGAATCACTTACCAGTTTGTAATTGGGGGCATTCCGCTTCGGTCTATGCACCCTCCTACCAGACGCACCCTCTGCGACAGACGACGCTGGGCCATCATGCTGCTGCTGACTAATTTTGCCATGGGCCTTGGTCATGTGCCAGGAAGGGGCGTGCTTGTCCACTTCCATAGATCCCGATGGGTTTGGACATCCTGCTGCCATCCGGCGCTGGGTGGTTGCAGAAAGTGCTGAGTGTGACCAAAACGGTGTTGCTGCAAACATGTCAAATACAACCATGTAAACCATTGACATTTTGAATCAGATTTATACATAATTACAGCAGTACCCCCTGCCCCCTATGAACAATAACTGGTAATACAGTAAAATGCGACACTTCAGTTGCAAAATCCGAAAAAAAAACTATTCGTGGAAGTCTGTTCTTCGAATCGCGAGGTAGTTTTGCGTACGAGGATTCAAATCTGGCGCCATCTTGTTTACAGCGCATGCATACATGTCAAGTTACACATTTCGATCACAATCACACACTTGTCAGAAGAAAATAAAAAGCAACCCAATCGCGTGACAGATTGACCTTGTGATGTGTTATTGAACGAATTCCTTTCGTTGAAGAAGAAAGCTTTTGTTAAATTCGTGGGGTTCTATTATCTGTTACTACAAGACTGACTGAGCCGCGCAGCACTGAGACGCGGGTCGTAGCAGACTCAGTTTTCTCGGCCAAACGGGTCCATATAGGCTACTGTGCAATAGTGTATCTGATTGGGAGCATCTCAGTTAAATAACTGCGCTGAAGAAGTACACTTGGGCGTGCTTTTAACTAAGAAATATTGCATAAAAACAATCTTACCTGATGGAACGGCGACGGTTGGCGGGACGAGAGACAATAGAAGGGGAAACAACTCAGTTCACTCTGCGCAGCCGAACGACGCTCGCTTCCGTGGTAACACACTGGCCCAGTGCGTTTAAAACACACATTAGGTAAACCTGCAAAAATGGGACATCCAATTTTTTTTTCTTCTGACTTTTGAATTAAAAATAATGCAGAAACAACCCTCAGAAAAAATGGGTGTCTGACTTGGCCGCCCAGAATTTTACACACACCCATTTTCCAGAAGGATGGTAAAGAAAGTCACCCAGATTAGTGGTTTTGTGCACGCACACACACACACACACACACACACACACACACACACACACACACACACACACACACACACACACACACCGGCACACACACCGTCACACACACACACACACCGGCACATACACACACACCGGCACACACACACACACACACACACACCGTGCACACGTATGCGGTACGTTTTGGCAACAGCTAATGCGGTTAGCAAAGCTAGGCATGACATAATGTTTAGTTTTATCGTGTTACCGGCTTCAAGTTCACTGTCAGAGTCTCATAGTGATGTGTGCCCACCTATGTTCGTCATTTGCATGCTACGGAACGTGCTCCGACCAGCCCCATCTGAAAGTCTAACGTATTTTTAATACGGTACCGAGACGGCAAACTGAACTGCCGAGAAATTAGCTTTTGTAGGCATGTAAGACTGACTTTTGTCTGAACTTAAGGGACAGACTGTTGTCACGGCTTCTGCAATGTTTGTTCAAAGAAGTACCCAACGGAGAAAGAAACACGCTTAGAAAAGACGGGTACAACACAATTTATTAATATTTCGGGTAAATACCCTTAGTCAAAATAGACAAACAAACAGAGAGATTAGCCGCTACTTATCTTCATTGGCAGAAGGAATGTGGCAACTGAAGGGGGTGACGTAAAATAAAATCTTTGTAAAATAAAATGTTTGTTCAGTCCTGCAAGAGTCTAAATTACCAGTGATACGGAAAGGTGTATGCGATTTTTCGGAAGTTCGCCGAAGGCACCGCGGTTTAATAATAATAATAATACATAGTTCTTGTATAGCGCTGTTCTCCAAGAAAACACTGGACTCACTGCGCATGAACAACAGCACACCTGCGGCCCTCTCTCTCAGACACACGCACGATTATACACTACTTTAAACCACCCCATCTCTTCCCAACACTATACGTTCACTTCCTCTAGGATCAGAATAAAAGGCAGTCAGCAGTTAGCTAAAGATGAGCTAAGTGTTAAATGCCCGACAGAAAAGAAAAGTCATCTTTAAGTGAGCTTTCAACTGTGACAATGTGGGCAGATTCCGCATTTCAGTTGGCAGGAAGTTCCACACACTTGGGGCTAAAAAGGTGAAAGAACGCTCCCCGACAGTTTTCATGTTAAGCTTTGGGATTTTTTAAAGTTTTACTCTAGAGGAACGGAGGGTGGGTGATGGCTGATAAACAGACAGCTTGGCAGAAAGGTACGGCGGGAGAGAGCCGTCAAAATGCCGATAGGCGAAAATTGCAATTTTGTACTGGCAGCGGAATTTTACGGGCAACCAGTGCAGCTGCTTCAGTAGAGGCGTAACGTGGTCTCTCTTTCGTTTCTTCAATATGAGACGTGCCGCATTGTTTTGAATCATCTGCAAGCGTGAAATCTGATCTGCCGGTACACCTGCCAGTACAGAATTTCAATAATCGAACCTGGACGTAATGAATGCATTTACAAGTCTTGACGCCGCACTTTCTGTGAGATACGGTCTGAGGGAAGAAATTCTGCGCAGCTCAAGGAAACCAGCTCGGCAGACGCTACTGATATGATCATGCGTGGAGAGCGTCGAATCAATCTTCACACCCAGATATTTGACACAGTTCTGGAAGGGAACGCTGCAGCCACCAACCAATGTTTGCGAACTCGCCGTTAATCAGACTAAGGCGAGACTGAGAGCCAACAGGCATGACTTCGGTTTTGTCGGTGTTAAGCTTAAGTTTGTTGCTTGTCATCCAGGACAGGACCTCATCTACACAACACTGCACGCTCATCTTAGCAGAGCTGAAATGGCTAGGCGCGCTACTTCTTGACAATTCAGTATCGTCAGCATACTTGTGAAAATCACACTCATGGGCGGCAATTACATCAGACAGAGGTTGTGAATATAGAGTGAACAAAACAGGCCCTAATACGGAGCCCTGAGGGACTCCACACAACAAAAGACTAGAAGCAGATAGCTGGCCATTAACAATAACAGCCTGAGAACGACCCTTAACGTATGAAGTGAACCAGGCCAGGGCAGTACCACGGATGCCAAAGGTCACCTCTAACCTCTTCAGCAAAACAGAATGATCGAGCGTGTCGAATGCTGCACTGAGGTCCAGCACTTCAGTTCTGAACAAACATAATCGGTACACCGCAAACGCTCAATCTCATTATAAGAAACAAACCGTCATTTGTGTGTGAAAATCGTGAGTTTTTAAGTCCCTTCTATTTAGGGTCGCGGAGGGGTGAATTTAATAGCATGTACATGATGTCAAAGGCGGGCAATTGAATTTGAGTAACAAGATAAAAATTACGTCATGTCTAGTTACGCTAACCTCGCTACTGCCATGCTGGTAGGCACTCGCCAGAAACTTTCCCAGCTCTCTCCCTCTCTCCACCTTCAACTCGACAGCACCCCCATCTCCCTCTCTGACTCGGTCAAGAACCTTGGCGTTATCCTCGATTCCTCTCTTTCCATGACCAGCTTCGTCTCCGCCACGGCCCAGGCATGTTATTTCCACCTCCGCCGCATCAGTCAGATCAGAAAATACCTCACTACCGAAGCTGCCACCAAACTCGCTGTCTCTCTCATCTTATCTCGCATCGACTACTGCAACTCTCTCATTTCTGGCCTTCCTCACTCCACCACTCTCACTCTCCAGCGCGTCCAGAACAATGCTGCCCGCCTCGTCCTCAGAAAGAAAAAAATCCGACCACATCACTCCCCTGCTCAAGCTCCTTCACTGGCTCCCCATCCCCCAACGCATCCAATACAAGATTCTGTCTCTCTGCTACAAATCCCTGAACAACTACGCTCCTGCGTATCTCTCCAACTTACTTCACCCCTACACTCCTCCCCGCTCCCTCCGCTCCGCCTCTGACCCTCTCCGCCTCCTCATCCCCCGCACCAAACTCAGCACTTTCGGCCCCCGCTCTTTCTCAGTATACGGTCCAACCACCTGGAACACTCTCCCACTCTCTCTCCGTCAGAAACACTCGCTCTCCTCCTTCCAGTCTGCCCTCAAAACTCATCTCTTTCAACAGTTCTAGCACTGTATCACCACACTCCCCAGCCCAAGCTGACCGTCCTAATGTATCTTCACTATTTGTGTTATGCGAGTCATTGTCTAAAGCGTGCGCATGCGTGTGCGAGTTGTGAGTGCGCGCTTAGAGTTATAATTATTATAAGATAAGCGCATTATAAATACCGTAATTATTATTACTGACGGAACGTTCATTTGGTGCGAAGCGCCGTATGTACGTATGTATGTGCGTATGTATGTATGTATGTATGTGCGTATTTATGTAAACAAGAGAATTTCCTATATTTCTGTACACACAGCTTGAAACCTTGGCAAAATACTTTCTTAAGTGGGTGGCTAAGAGCCTCCGAGCATATTGTAATTGAATGTCTCATTGAAGACATAAACAACCGTTTATAGGAAGTGGGTTGACCCAGATTAGTGTCCGTAATTTTTGTCATATTTACTTGAACTTTTGCATATAGCTAGTTTGAGGAAAGACATTGGATGAGTTCGTTAGCCAACTTTGTATCCGTTCAACTTCTTTAGTAAAAATTAATTCTCTTCAGAAAATAATAATGAAAACAGTAAAAAGAAACACAAAAATCTTCACTTCTAGAGAAAGTCAAAGAAGTACCCAACGGAGACAGAAAGTCAGACTGCCGGTGACGTGAAAGAAGCAACTCCGTCACCATGCAGACACTGATACTCTAAATATGACGTTTTCTCTCTCTCTCTCTCTCTCTCTCTCTCTCTCTCTCTCTCTCTCTCTCTCTCTCTCTCTCTCTCTCTCTCTCTCTCTCTCTCTCTCTCTCTCTCTCTCTCTCTCTCCTCTCTCTCTCTCTCTCTCTCTCTCTCTCTCTCTCTCTCTCTCTCTCTCTCTCTCTCTCTCTCTCTCTCTCTATGCCCCCTGGCGTGACACTGCACTGGCAAGACAGCGACAAAAACCAAGATGAACTGAGTATTGTAGTTCCCATCGACCCTCCCTACCCAAGTGAACTTTTTGAAACAATAATTCAGCTCAAGAATGATTCAAAGAAACTTATTACCATAACAATATATTATACGACCGGGACTGTTTGTGTACAGGGCAACTGCTGCCAAGAGTGGGTGAACGATGAGTTCAAACTATTAAAAGACACTATAAACAGAATGGATACATCCTCACAACCAGCATCCCCTGACGTCCACAATGGCGACTCTATGACTGAGTGCGCTGATGGGATTAGTGTACTCGCCGACAGCGAAGCCCTTCTCGCCACTCTCGAACCAAACAGCGTACTCGCCACGGGGACAGACGACATCACCAGCGAACCCCTTGCCAACTCCAACGTTACTATTTCCCAATCAAAGGTTTCACTCAACCATGCAAGCAGTTGTGAAATTGCTCCAGCAACCCTTGATGGGCACAAGGGCGACAATTCTCCGCCAGCCGAGGCTGACATACCGCCTGATATGTCTTGGGCCCAGGTCACGCCCCACACAAACACCTTCCCACTCATCAACTGTGTGCCCCCTCCTCTCTCTGTAGAGGCACAAGTCTCGGCGCTAAACCGATGCAGCAACAACTAATGCTGAATGCTGCAACCATCGATAGCCTGCAAGCCGAGCTGCAGAAAGTGCGCACTGAGCTCTCCGACGTTAAGAGCCAGTGCGCTGCGCATGCTGAGGAACTGGCGCGTGTTGACAGCGTCGTCCGTGACAACGAGACTAAAGCCAAGAACAGCGTGAAGGCAGCGGAAGAGTATGCTGAGGGTGTCAATTCGGCTGTCGACGACCTATCCACCAGCCATGCTGCTCTCAGTGCGCGGAAAAGGTACTTCAGCTTACCAGCAGCAGGGACAACCAAGCCGGTAAGCTGAAGGAACTCATAAAGCAAGTTGAGGCCGTGGTAAAACAGACGCATCATACCACCGATCAAACTGAGGTGAAAATCCCCGCTGACCCCACACTCCCGCCTCAGCCTCACAAACCCTCTGAAGCCCAAGATGTCGCATCGAAGAGTGCTGTTCTCGCACAGGTGCATATAGAAAACAGGTTCTCTGTTTTATCTGACATAGATGCATACAGGACCCAGCGCTGATAACGGTAACACCATCGACAAAACAAGTACTGGCAGCAGCAGTAGTAACGGCAGAGGTGATAGTGACAGCAATCACAGCCCCACACCCCTACACCAGCTCCAGTGTCTTCAGGTCTGGCCAGACGTCAACACACTCCTCATCGGCGACTCCATCCTCAAGAACGTGGACGAGCGGAGGATGTCGGTCAATGGTGCCGTGGTCCAGAACCTGTCGGTTTCAGGACTGACAGTGAGTGACGTCGCTGAGTGGCTCAGGAGTCTACCGCCGTCGCCAAATATCCGCCGTGTGACCTTACACGCGGGGATAAACAGCTGTAAAGTGGGCGTGGTCAGCAAGCGGTCATGGGTGCAGCTTATCCGCTTACTCCGTGCAGCCTTTCCTAATGCCGCCCTGTTTACGTCCTCCATCATTCCTGGAGGGGCCCACCACTACCTGTCGAAGGCCGTGTTCCCCTCCAACGACAACTTGCGGGCAACGTGCGAGCAAGAGAAGGTCTTTTACATCGACCATATGCCGGCCTTCATTACTTACAATCTGGCACCGCGCAAGGCCTTGTTCCAGAAAGACCGGATCCACCTGACTCCTGCCGGTACCAGAACACTGGCTCTCAACATCAGGTTTGCTTAGATCGCCGCAACCAGCAGCGTCAACAGCAGAATGACTGGTCTCATCAACACCATCACAACCAGTCGGGCAGTGGCAGAGGGCCAAAGTTTACGCACGTCCACTACTCCCAACCCAGCCTCTCCCAACATCACTCCCAGACACTAATTGCCCCTCTACCAGCCACCATCTATCCCCTAGTTCCCAGGCCAGCCACTTGCCTACAAACCATGCCAGCCCCAGCCACTCCATGTCCAACCGTGTGCAACCTGGCCATCCCTCTGCGTACTGTCCTCAGCCAGGTCACGCCAAGCCATTTACAGTGACGGAGGAAGAGTTTCCCCGCATGCCGCCCCCGCCTCAGGACAACTCGAGAATCAACAGCGCTCTCCAGGCTCTGGCCACTCCTAAAACCGCAAGTACCCCGGCCAGGGGGTGGGAGACCCCTGCAGCGGCTATCCCCGGAGGCAACGACTCGCAGGTAATGCGCGTACTGGCGCAGCTGCTTCAGCCATTTATCCAGGGGTATATCAGTCAACAAACAGGTTTTTAGTTCATTGTTTAAAAAACAACATCTTTACAGCAACAACAAAACAAAAAGCAACAACGATCGGTGGTGTTTCGTCGTTCCATTAATTCTAGCGATTGACAGTTCATTTCTGATTCTATTCCTTGATAAACGTGTGTATTTGACACCGCTATTACTTTACTTGTAGGCATTCGTTCGGGACTGTGCCTGTGGACTTTTATTTTATGTATTTGTATTTCTGACTGTTCAAGAACTCTTGTTAGCTTGTGGACAGTGCGCAGTAAGCAAAACGTTTGGTGATCAATGTGCCACTGTAGTGTTATGTATTTTGCGATGACCAAGAACAGTTACGATCATCATTTTCTGTGTCGTTCGTTCGTTCGTCGTGGATAAAGTCTCTCCAAGACTAGAATATCATTGATCCGTTAGTTTACTACTGTGTCGGAGTACTCTGTGTGTTTTATACGAGGTCAGTCAGTGCTTGACCATGATGTTTTACTCTTCCAGCTGTATGTACCTAAGGTTAAGGTGCCGCAGAGTATTAAACACTCCCTTAACCTTGGGAAGGGAGACTATGATAGTCTGAGAGCATATATGGCAAATATTGACTTTACAACTACTAAACCTGAAAATTGCGGAGTGGAAAAATTCTGGGCATTAATTAAGTCCTCGATTCTGAAAGGTATGGAGTTGCACATCGCAAAAGTGAAGAGCAAATCACATAAAAGAACCACACCATCTTGGATGAATAAGGGTACTTTAAGAATGATTAAAAAGAAATACAAGTTATATAAAAGATATCTTCAAACTCAAGAAGGTAGAGATTACCAAAGATATATTACCCTAAGAAATGACTGTAACAAATTAATAAAGCGTAACAAAAAATTGCATGAAAGAAATATTGCAGATAAATGTAAAATGAACCCCAAAGTGTTTTGGAAGTATGTACAGGAACAAACTAAATATAATTCTGGAATAAATGCACTTAAAAAAGAAGATGGCACACTTGCTGTAGGAGATCATGAAAAGGCAGCAACATTGAATAAATTCTTCTCAAGTGTATTTGTGGAAGAAAATTTGAGTAATGTTCCGTTGCGTGGTAGAGGCTCAAAATCGAATGGGTGCACCATAACAGATATCGTAATAACTCCTGATATTGTCAAGAAAAAACTAAAGGAGTTGAATCCTTACAAAGCTCAAGGTCCAGACTGCATCCCTCCCAGAGTTTTACAAGAGTTGTGTAATGAGTTGGCAGAGCCACTTTGCACATTGTTTACTTTTTCCCTTGAATCAGGTATTGTACCGCAAGACTGGCGAACCGCAGAGGTAAGTGCGATTTTTAAAAAAGGTTCTAGGTCAGATGCAGGAAACTACAGGCCAGTAAGCTTAACGTGTATAGTATGTAAAGTTTTAGAGTCTATAGTCCGAGATGAGATCGTTAATCATTTCACGGTGAATAATATGTACACTGAATGCCAACATGGTTTTAGAAGGAAACGATCATGTGTTACTCAGCTACTACAGGTTATGGATGATATAACCTCCTTACTGGACAACAAAAAAAAAAAAAAAAACGGTTGACATCATATACTTAGACTTTAGAAAAGCATTCGACACTGTTCCTCATGAACGGCTTCTTCAGAAACTAGAGGCCTATGGTGTATGTGGAAACATTTCCAACTGGATAAGAAGTTTTTTTACATGCAAGAGAACAAATGGTAAAGGTTGGAGAAGCAAAATCGGACAAAATAAAGGTACTGAGCGGCATCAAGGTAGCATCTTAGGACCTATATTATTTACGATATTTATAAATGACTTGCCAGATTGTGTTAATAGCATGTGCAAAATTTTCGCAGATGATATTAAAATCTATAATGAATCAAGCAATAAAGACGTGTTGCAGCACGATTTGGATCACTTGCAAGAGTGGTCCGACACATGGGACTTACATGTTAATGTAGATAAATGCAAGGTCTTACATGCTGGAACAAGGAACAATCCTGAACACGATTACTTGATGAAAGTGAACAGCAACATTAAAAAGGTGGTATCTTGTGAGGAGGAAAGAGATTTAGGTGTGGTCTTCGACAAAGTTCTATCTTTTGACCCCCATATTCAGAACTGCATAAATAAGGCCAACCAAATGGTTGGAGTAATTAAGAGAGCTTTTAATTATTTGGACAAGGACATTTTTAGTAAACTGTATAAATCACTAGTCAGACCACATTTAGAGTATGCAAACACTGTATGGTACCCAGGTTTAAAGAGACAATCAGCTGCGCTCGAAAGGGTACAGAGACGAGCAACAAAGCTGGTCAAAGAATGTAGAAATATGACTTATTCAGACAGACTCAGATACTTTGGATTACACTCCTTACGCGGACGTAAAATACGGGGAGACTTAATCCAAGTTTTTAAAATTTATAATGGCATCGACGACCTAAAGTGGAACGACTTTTTTGCAACACCATTCTGTGACAGAACCCGAAATTCTGAAGGGAAAATCTTTGTACAGCACTGTAACACTAACCTGCGGAAGTTTTGTTTTACTAACAGAGTTGCCATTGTTTGGAATGACTTACCAGTTTCATTAAAAAAAGCATCTAATATAAATTCTTTTAAAAAACAGCTGGACGAATTACCAAAATGTAAAGAGATTTTTTATTCCTATGATGAATGATTTTATAGGAAAATTGCATGCATAGCAGACCCATAAAGGAACTAAAGAAAGAAAGGACATTTATAAAGGCCTCACGGCCTATTTTGTCCTCACAATACTACTACTACTACTACTACTACTACTACTTGTTCGAATACCAGCAGACTATCAGCGTGAAGGAAACTCGATTGAATCAAGACGATTCAATCAAGCTTCAATTTACCAGTGATAACTGTGTCTCCGCTTTACTTCGCTGAGCAGTCTCGAGTTGAAAGCGGATTACCAAACCCCGGCCAGTATTGTGCTCGTGTGCGGCTGATACGCCTAACTGAACTTGCTATCGGGACTTTGATGTTCGAGCAGTTGGATTATTTCCCTGCCGACGAGTCTGCTAAATCATTTCATTGTGTCTTATCCATTTACCAGCTTTATATATACATAGGCATTTGTGCTGTTTCATTTAATAATCTCAACGTATACTTCCTTCTTTTGACATTTTATTTTTTTTGTTGTTGTTGTTTGTTCTGTACAAATTTGCCTTACTCCGTAATAGACATAAATTTGAAAGTTATGCGAATAGGGCATCTCAATGTTTTTCATTTGTACAATAAACTAACCGATATATGTGTCTACATTAGCAACCCCACACCGTTTCATTTATTTGGGCTTAGTGAGACGCGCCTGAGCTCGTGTGTGAGCGATGAAGCCATTAGTATTCCGCCTTTTCCTTGACTAGGAGAGACCCCTCGTCCCCAGGTCAAACAGGCATCGCTGTCTACATTCACAACTCCATTCAGCATTTAGTCCATAGACGCTTGGACTTGGAAACAGCAGACGTAGAGTGTTTGTGGTTGGAAGTGAAATGCCCTAAATCGACACGGCTACTAGTTGGATTCCTTTACAGAAACCCTGCCGCCACTTTTGAATGGTATGACCATTTTAGTCAGATCCTTGATAGAGCGTGCAAAAGAAAGGCTGACCTTCTTCTCATGGGAGATTTTAATATAGACTTCCTTAAGAATCACACTGTGTGGGATACAATATCTTCATTGTTTGGTCTAGTCCAGTTAGTAAAATCGCCCCCCAGAATTACTCAGAATACGTCCTTACTTATAGACCACATATACACTAATAAACCCAAAGCCGTCTATAATGTTGAGGTTTCAAATCTAAGTGTTAGTGATCACTATCCAGTTGTATGTTCATGGTCAAAAAAGATTCCGAAAGCAAAGAAGAACGGCCATACAACCATAACATATCGATCATTCAAGAACTTTAACCATAATAAATTCCTATTTGATTTAAATAATACTCCGTTCAACGATGTACTTCTCTCCAATGACCCGGACACTGCCCTTTCTATTTGGTACACTTTTTCTAACTGTATTAAACAAACACGCACCCCTTCGTGAGAGAAGGGTTGAATCAAACACTCTTCCTCCATGGTTAACCCCAGAAATAATGCAAGCGATGGCGCTCAGAGATGATCTGCGTAGTCGAAAACTATTTCCTGAATTCAAGCAACAACGTAACCGTGTTAAGTACATGATCAGAGAGGCAAGGAAAAGGTTAATCCGTGACACAGTGAAAGACAGTAAGGATACTTCCACTATCTGGCGCCTATTAAACACTCTAACTAAAGGCTGCCCTGGCACTTCAACAACCATTCCCAGCAGTCTTACTGCAGAAACTTTTAATAATCATTTTCTTTCAGTCGCTGAAACTCTAAATGCCTCAATTAATAGCAGTAAGTATGAATGTTCTAATTTGCTTTCTGAATTCTGTAAACACAGAACAGAGGACACAGACCCCTTCAGCATTCCCTTGCTATCAGTTCATGAGGTGGGTTTGCTCATTAGTAAACTACCAAATAAAAAGTCTTCGGGGCCTGATGACATCAGCCCCCAAATACTTCAGTTATCCCTGCCGTACATAGTAGAGTCTATTACGTACATTTACAACCTTTGTATCAAGCAACATATTTTCCCTAACAAACTAAAATACGCTAAAGTCATTCCACTTCCAAAAACTAAAGATCGTTCTGACCCTAACAACTATCGACCGATTTCATTATTATCAGTTCTATCAAAGCCGCTTGAAAGGCATGTCCACAAACACCTGCTTGCCTACTTAGAAAACCGCAAGCTCCTGCACCCCTTTCAATCCGGATTTCGCCCACAACACTCGTGCCACACTGTACTCACGCGCCTCGTTGACGCATGGCTCCACGGTATGAACAAATCCCAGATAACAGGTGTCGTTTACTTAGACTTTAAAAAGGCCTTTGACCTAATCGATCACACCACTCTAATGACAAAGATTCAGAAATACTTGAATAGTACAGAAGTAGTTGCATTTTTTAGATCATACCTAACTGATCGTAAACAAAAAGTTCTAGTGAATGGATCTTACTCTTCTCTAAAAGATATAAAGTATGGAGTTCCCCAAGGATCCGTGCTTGGTCCCTTATTATTTTGTCTATTCATCAATGACCTGCCACTTCATATAACTTGCAAGAACGTACAATGTGATCTTTTTGCTGATGACATTTCCATTCATATGACTAACAAAGATATACAAGTAATTTCTTCCAACTTGCAGCATAGTCTTGATGAAGTGTCTGAATGGTGTCACAGGAATTCTATGATTGTTCATCCAATTAAAACCAAATCTATGATAATCGCCACTCGTCAAAAACACCAGTTAGCACCCCTGTTACTTAACCTTTTATTAAAGGGCAGGCAAATAGAACACGTTAATGAACACCGCTTACTAGGGATTACAATTGACAGTCAGCTTAAGTGGAAGGCTCATACGGACACTCTATGCAGAACGGTAGCCAAAAATCTTTTCATGTTGTCCAAACTGAAATATTACACCGACTCGGACACGCGCAAACTATTCTATAATGCTCACATACGTTCTCATATTGATTACGCGTCAACGGTGTGGGATGGATGCAGTGAAGTCCACTTGAAGAGACTCAACTCGTCACACAGAAGGGCAGCAAAGTTAATCCTTCCTGACCCACGACTCACAACAGAAGAAAAACTCGCCAAAATAGGATTTCTGCCGCTGCAAGACCACTTCAAATACAATAAGGCTATTTTTATGTTCAAAGTGTGGAAACAGAAAATACCAGAATATATCACAACTCTTTTCTCTAAGTCGGAATCTAGGCTTGGTAATATTAGGCAACTTTTCTTAGTCCCCAAAACAAGAATTGATATATACAAATCTAGTTTGTCATTCGCGGGAACGCAGACTTGGAACACGCTTCCTGATTATGTAAAATCCGCTTCCTCTCTAGCCCGTTTCAAAATCAGTCTCTTCAAGTACTTCTCGAAGCAGTCGTAATCATTACGTTGTGAAATATATACTGCCCTGTAACCCTGATTATGTATGCTCCCAATTACAAACTTTGTGTGTGTGTGTGTGTGTGTGTGTGTGTGTGTGTGTGTGTGTGTGTGTGTGTGTGTGTGTGTGTGTGTGTGTGTGTGTGTCAGTTTAGGTGTGTGAGATTGTCATGGGACTTTCTTTCCCTAAACTAGCAATGTTTTTGTCAGTTTCATTTACATTTAACTATATACTTAATTTTTTTTTTTTGTATTTTGTCTCGTAGTTTTGTAGCAACGGCAGGTTTGAAAAATTGCTATGTCTGTGACGATGTCAATGCCTCAACCGTTGATAAATAAAGCTTCATTGAATCATTGAATCTCTCTCTCTCTCTCTCTCTCTCTCTCTCTCTCTCTCTCTCTCTCTCTCTCTCTCTCTCTCTCTCTCTCTCTCTCTCTCTCTCTCGCTCTCTCTCTCTCTCTCTCTCTCTCTCTCTCTCTCACACACACATCATGTATGCGCGCATCTCCAAGAGGCATAGATCCTCATGTGCCCGGAGGGCGCATGAACATATATGCCTCTTGAAGATGTTTGGAGCGCTCGCATGCACTCACGCACACGCACACGCAAACACACACATCGACGCGCTTTCAGAAGAGCATGCAGGTGTACTTAGTATATGATGTAGCTAGGTAAAGTCATACACAAACCAAGGGGAATTACTCAGCACTTGACAGACAAACAGTTAGATCCCCTGCCCCCGCAGGGAGTGTAGACGATCGTCTGCGTATTTTTCTGTGGGCTGGCGATTGGGTGCCTGATAGGCGGGGGCAAGGGATCTAACTGTTTGTCTGTCCAGCGCTGAGTAATTCCCCTTGGTTTGTGTACAGTCTACCAGCGCTAGCCTCACCTATCTGGTTTGTAGGCAAAGTCAACCTGATTTCACACAAATTATAGCAAAACTGAAATTGTACCGTAAAATTCTAGTTTTGTCACCATTTTCCCAAGTCTTGAAGCGAAAGCGAATCTCATATCACGTTAAATGTAAAATTACGTAAAAACAAAAACAAAAAAATACGTCATGACAAATGGCGTTTGACAAACCAATGATGCGTGTGCACTGCGCGCGCCCCTTCTAGAGTTCAATATGACGCAGGTGGCACATCTGCGAGGCTTTTTCAGAAGGAGATGTTTCAACATCAGAATCAAGTCAAAGACAAAAAGGTAGAGACTCTTGACAGCGAAGACAGCTCTTATAGACAAGGGACTTTGTGGGTTATGGTTCATCTCATCTTATTAAGGATTACTGGAGTAATCTTTTTTGCTCTCCCTCCGGGGCCGCCGGTAGTGATTTAGTATACCCACAATGGGATCAGTGCCCGTGATAGAGTCTCTTGACCAGGCTTTGGTGATGGGCTTGCCTAATTAATAACTGCTAATCCGTTAACCCTTTGACTGCCGAGAAAAAGTGAATACGATCCAACTGCACGAGACATAGATCCGCATGAGCCCCTGCAACAACGGCGGGGGCTCATGCGGATCTATGTCTATTGCTGAGACCAGTTTGTATCCATGTTCCGCCTTGGACTGTTGTGGCCTTTTTGTCGTTGATTGAATAAACATTTCAGAATCAACAACACGTGCAATGGCAGCGAAGTGATTAATCCCATCACGACGGACTGCACAGCGGGTCGGTAGTCGTACTCTGATAACTCTTTCGAGACGTGTCGCATCCGGATTCGCGGCGTTAAGCCGCGAATCCGGATGCGGCACGTCTCGAAAGAGTTACGTCCTTTGTCTTTCGACGTGGTGTTAGTAGACGGCATGCCACACCAATGCCAACCAGACCGCCATTGTAGTCATTGCCACTTGGCCCGCCTGTCACCAGAGAAAAGATGTAAATCAGTTGTGTTAATTCTGAACACGCAGGAACGGATCTGGGGGATGAGGGTTACACCCAAAATTCTTTAAAATGCTATAACAAAGTCCCTTTTTGGGCTGTTTCAGTGCCCCCCCCCCCCCTTTTTCGGCCCCTGGAAGCAAGGTCTAGCGTCGAGGAGGCTGAAGGTCCGCCCAAACAAAATGCTGGAACCCACCGCTCGACTAAATGATCCGCCCCTGACACTAATCCTTACGCAGTCATTCAGTGCCGTAAGAAATGTACGGATTATGGGAGATTATGATTGACTGACTATGTGATCTGCGCCCGTGATCCACATATGGAGGATGTTATTTGGTGTAAAGAGCAGCTTATCACGTTTTTTGCACAAAAGGCCGTGACAGTGTAGAGCATAGATGTGTTTTCCTCACACAGAAGAGATAAAAGGAAGTACAGTGATGTTCACACACACACACACACATACATGATGGTTGCTCCTGCAGAAACTCCAAGTATGACATGATCAGCCCCTCCTTGAGAAATCGTGCTAAAAACGGTGCTGTGTCCTGACTCGAGGAAAAAAAAAATCATTTTTCAACAAATGACAAAGTTTTCAGCTCTGAACAAAGAAGGGAACATGCTTACCAGGAAAACCCCCCCACAAACAATCACAACTGACACAATACATGTAGTATATTTGTCAAGAAAATTACCGAAAAGAAAAAAAACACTTCAAGAACTTGAAAGAACAAGTTCAATACAGCTGAGCTGTAATTTTTCTTTTTAAGTGTGTTTCTTTATTTGTTAGGATTTATTGTGTGTGCATTCAGTGTACACGTTTGCCACCACTAGTCATCGTTTTTGTCTGGGCTTAGTGTTCATCAACTGGTATGTTCACTTTAGATTTGTCATCCGAATTTCATATGACGCAGTTCGGCCGAAAACATGGACAGGGTGAGGTGGTGTTACGATTGTGGTTGTGTTGTCCTGTGAGAGCATATATGTGTTAATCGTAGGAAACGATCCGGTATTTATTTGACCTATCATGGTTATGATTCATGTACCTTTTTAGGTAACATTTTCTTTCGGTCGCGCAGAGCGGAATTCACTTCGTTATGATACGCTAAGTTTAGTCCAAAACGTTCTAGAAAGGTCGCACTGTCTAATGACCTCGTTTGTGTGACGTAGGTAAATTGGCGACATTTCGCAACAAGTTGTTTATTGTGCGCGTGAATTATGTTTGTGAAAGATTGTGAATCTTCCAGAAAGTTGTTCTTTTATTAATATTTATGATTTTAGTTACGTGTTCCATTCTGAGTGGTTGTGGTGTGTGAGTTTTTGTGGATTGTTCTAGAAAGTTGTTCGACTATAAAAGATGGGGAAAAGAAGCGCGCATATACATTGTCTTGCATTGTCAGTCGTAGAGACACACAGTTATCGTAGGTACGTGGCCCGTATAGGGTGTACATTGTGAGAGAAACAGTGTAACAGTGTGGTGTACGTTGTGTGAGAAACTTTGTGTCGACAGTGTGGATATTTGCAGAAGAGACTTTGTATCAGTGTTGGTGCATTTGGAACTGCCTTGTAGAGATCGCATCGCTAAATTAAAATATTGTTGGAACTGTTACTCCAGTATTGTCTACATCCTTAAGCCACGTGTGACGGATTGCAACTGAATGAAGTTTATTTAAAAGAACCTCACGTGCGTGCGTCTGGTGTGTTTATCATACTACGACTACAACTCCACCACGTAACAGGTGGGGGGGGGGGGTGGTTGTGTCTCCCTCACCTCCCCCCCCCCCCCCCCACCGACATTTTCTGAATCTGCCCCTGCGAAGAACCTGAAGGCTGTGACAGCCGGTGGATAACTTGTACTTCAGTACATGTATCCGTCCGGCAACGTACCGTCGGACCGTGACTGCGGAGAAGAGCCGGGATAAGCCGGCCCGCAGTGGAAAGCCGCAACTTAGAACTTGAATGACACTGAGTTTCCAAGATCGGCCTTCATCTATGTAGACTCAGGCTTTCAAGCCGCGGCAGCCGGAGTGACTCGAGATCGACTCGTTCCGGGGTCCGCGGCAGTCAGCCGGATCACCGCCGTTTAACTCCGGCAGAGCTCCGGGCGTGCCGTACTCGATCAACAGGCAATAACAGCAAGTCTTGCCATGCCACTACTGAACCAGAATCTGTTTATGTCACCAAAGAGGAAGAAACATGAAGAAAAACGTGTTGAAACACTACTTCGCTACTATCTGAAGTCTATCGCCAGGCTAGCGTGTCCTCTCACTAGATGGAGGCGGGGCAGCCGACGCTCCTAGGCAACAAACAGGGGGAACTTCCCGAACCCTATTGGCCTAGCAGGGGCGGATCAGTTACCTCGGGTGTGTGCGTGTGTGGGGTGTGGGGATGGGGGGGGGGGGACTTTTTGTTCAGGACCTTCAACTTGACACAAAAGGCATCCGGCTGACGCTAAACCGTGCTTCCCATGACCGAAAAAAAATCAAACAGAGGGGGAGGGGGGGGGGGGGCGTGTGGGGATGGTCAAGGGTGTGCTCACCAAAATAACAACTAAGGGATATAGCATAGCATAGCATATTTGGTGGCGGTAGTGGTGGTGGTGGGTGTTCCGGAAACCCTGAAACCACCCCCTTCCCCCAGATCCGCCCCTGCATGGCGGGGTCACCCTGGCGTGGCACTTTTCGAGAGGACCTGATTCGCCGAACTAAACTGAAAAGAAAAAAAAAAAACTGAGTAAACGGCCAATGAACCACGGTGGGCCGCATGTATATTCAGTACTGAGCAAAACCGGCCCTGTCAGTGGCTGACTCAGTGAATCAGCATAATGCAAACCGGCTACGGCCGCGCCGGGCTCATCGCCGAGTCCAGGTACTCCGTCACCGGGCACAGGATCAGAAGTGACCCGGGCTTCGTTCGTTATTCGGGCGAGTTTCCTTTTCCGCCTGGCTTGCCGGTCCGACTGATTCTCGCATAAAAAAATAACTGTCTTGAGTGTGACTCCGGGTCGCGGCCGCGCCAGGTGATTTGACGCGTAACTGGACCGCCGCGGCCGACTGGCGAACCGCCGCCTGATTTACCGCTGTGGTGCTAGGATATAAGTCAACAACTTTACGAAAAAGGAAAAAGACGTAATTTCTTCTCTCATTAAAAAAATCATCAACAAATAGCACAAACAACAAATATGAATGTAAAGAAAGCTCAAGACTGAACACTCTACGAATTGGTCTAGGCCTTTCCCGCGAAAGATAAAGTCACATGTCCCGGATGTGTTATGATTGCGCATGCGCAACTAGGAAGAAAGAAATTGGAAAGCAGAACGAGTACATAAAAATCACACGGTACGTTTCTAGTGTAGTTATTGCTGACACTACAGTTGCAGGTATATGTAAAATTTGATACTTTAATTCATGCTACTCTAACAATATCTTAAAGCATAAGTTTTGTTTAAAATACTCGTGTTCTAGAAAGGTTTTATGTGTGGCTCCAAAATGGCGCGCATCACCAAGTCGCGCTGATTAGTTGAAACCGGCTAATACTTTTACCAATCTTTCGCACTGGAAAGGGACGCTTTTATTATTTACAGTGTCACACGTTTCGAATATTAGGTAACTGTACAACGCACACTTGTAAGCGCTTTGAAGATGTGATCTATGCTTTTGTCTTCGAGCTTTCCTTTCCGACAACGCTTGAATCTGCATCGCGTGCTTGTGTTGGGCCCACAATTGGATCAGTTAAAATTCACAGGACTAGTGCAAGTACATGTTCACTGTACGTTCCATAAACTTTGACACGAAGTGATTCATTGTCTGTCAAATACCGGTGAGCTTTGCTAATACCCGTTGATGCAATGAGGCGGTAACTTTGTGTGAAAAGTAGTATTCCAATTTCCATCAATATTTAGTAATAGAATAGTGCTTTAAAATTCATTCTAAAACACGGTGGTAAACTCCCAGCACATTCTACATGTTGGTTTGATTTATACAGCATACACATTTAATGGGAGTGGAATGCTTGATGCATTTGGTCTATGACAGCAAGTTACTACTGACATGCAGTCCTGATATTGCAAGCAAAGAGATTGTGATAATTCAATCTACAATATTTCCATTTACAATGTTATTTTGTTACTAAATATTGTTAGAGTATGATTTTAAAGTGATTATTTTCTTGCATGATGTGAAGCTTGTGCTAAGCTTTATTAGCAAAGAGATTGCATGATCGCTTAATCTAAAATCTGCAGTAAGTTTTGTTATGATCTTAAACTGTTATTCTCGTTTTTGTTCTCAAGGAATTCTGTAACGGTTGCACTAAACTCCATCTGCTTTTGTTTATCTGGTGTCACAGCCATGTCTGTTACAGAGAAGATGGGGAGAACCAAGCCCAAGAAGGATGAGGATGAAGTGGTAGGAGCAGAAGAGGAGGAGGAGGAAGAAGGGGAGGCTGAGGAGGAATACACTGTAGAAAAAGTCGTCGACTCTCGCATGCGAAATGGCAAAAAAGAATATTTGCTAAAGTGGAAAGGTTACCCTGAGTGAGTATATTTAGTACTATACTAGCTATTACAATTTTTTTTTAAACCAGGTGATTTCAATGCCAAATAACCATAGTCTATTCAAGGAACAGCTAAATGGGGACCAGCAAGAGCATGAGTCCCTTTAAGGGTTGGGACCTGAAGGTATACCTTCAGTTTTCCTGCAGAGCACTGAGCAGTCGGCATTATATTTGTGCAGAGCTGCCTAGTGCTATGAATTCTCCTTAGCATCTGGTCAAGAGTACGACTGGGTGTCTAATGGTAAAATCTACACCCTCCCTCACAAAACCTGCTACAAAATTATCAGAAGTGGTCAGATCAAACTAAGGCATACATCATTTTGTAGGGAAATGGAAAAGGTTTCCAGTGATACTAATCTGTGGGTGACCACAGAAGAATTTGGGACATTATCACAGTTTTTTTTTTACCAAATCCAAATTATAGCTTGAGAACAAAACGTGACACATTTTACACATGCTCCATGGAACTCAGATTTTCAAAGGCACGCAGCACTATGAAAAATCACTGTTACTGTCACAAGATGTTTTCAATGTTGGCCTAAATTACCATTGAGTTGATGATTTTCTAGAGCAAGTTGCTTTTGCATAATTCACCATAATATAAGAGCCTGCTTGAACATAACACGTATTGTAAATTTTGTCAGCAGAAATCATACCACTATATCACATTTGACAAATGGTTAATTATTAAAACTTATGTGTTATTTTGTAGAGTAGAGCCAGTACTTTGTATTTATGATGAAAGGTTTGTGGTTCTTACATGGAAAATCAAATAATCCAGTTTTGAAGATGTGTACTCAAAATGGTGTAAATGTTGAGTTATGTTCAAACAGTTTAGGCACTTATTTATCTCTACTAATCTGTTGTTTTTGCTGAAGACAACTGGTGTAGTGATTTATATCAAGGTTTTGAAGAGGATGCATGGGTGATGGATGAAAGAAACCCTTTACGAGGTTTACAGTATGCGTCCAAATTTTGGGTGTAAATTGTTATGTTCACTTCAAGCAGTCCAGCAAACTTTATAATAGATATATTATTTTCTTTTCACTTATTCTGCAATGTCTATAGTAGCACTATACTTATTTAGACAATACCTTGGTAGGCCCAAAAATACCTAATTTTGTTCAGTTGAAATAATTTTATTGTATTTTTTTCTGAGTGCTGGTGTGTAAATGTGTGTAAAACCAGTATGCACATTTTTTTTGTTGAAGGGTAAATTTTGTTGCAAATCATATAGTAGATGATACCAACACATAAAAATAGTTATGCACATGCTGGTACACAACACATTTGACACTTTTCAAGTTTTCCTCATGAACATAACTTGACACAACTTTGTGGGATGTAAAGTTACGTTCAAACATTTTCACCTAAAATCACTTTATATAAAAAACTACCAATAGCTGAAAAGATGCCGTTTACTTTTTTTATAATAATAAAACATGTGACGCCTTCTAGGATAAACATTTCTTTGTTTTTTGTTTGTACATAACTTTACACCATCAGTACATCACATGCACTGTGTAAAGTTACGAACAAACACCAATTTCATTTCTTTGGCCGTCCTGCAATAAAGTAGGTAAGATATCCAGATAAATCTATAAAATATGAATTTCAAGACCTATACAATTTTAGTGACTGCAAAACAACATAATGTCACAGCTATTGCTCATGAACATAACTCTATGTCGTGTCATGTTACGTTCATGCAATGATGATTAGATTTCCCGTTGTGCATTGAAATTTGTGCATTAACCTTTATGCATGCACTATCTTAATGAGTCATTCCACACTAATGACGAACTTTTAGGGGGTCCTCACTTAACAGCATTTCTCATCCAAAAGAAAACAACCAACTGCACTCAGAACCATTGCTGGGATTGTACAGATGTTGATTTAGCAGGTCAAGCAAAGAAACTGTTAAAAGTTAAGTCTACTATTAACTATAAACGAAAAAAGAGCGAAATTCAACTCAAAATGGCTGCGCAAAACGGGAACGCCGAAAGGAGGCAACTTTGGAGGCTACTTGAGAGGTTTCTGTTACGTAAATTAACCTTTCAACGGTACAGTGTTATGAAACTGTTGTTGTTTTTCTTTGATATTTCTGAAATCTTTTATTTCAGTAAAGGGATTTTGTAAAATTTTTCGTTTTGAAAGAGCGTAACTGCGTAACAAGTGGCGTCACACCTCTCCGGACATACAAAATACTTACTTACTTACGCCTGTCACCCCTACCCGGGTATAGGCCGTCGACGAGAGACCTCCAGCAACTCCTGTCCTGTGCTTCTCCTTCGATTCTACTCCAGGTGGTTCCCAGTCTCTTGATGTCTGCTTGGAGGTCTCGACGCCAGGAGTTTCTCGGCCTACCTCTTTTCCTCTTTCCCTGGGGGTTCCATGACAATGCCTGCCTAGTGATACTGGAAGCTGGCTTTCTCAGACTGTGACCAATCCATCCCCATCTTCTTCGCCCAATTTCATTCTCTGCTGTTATCTGCTCTGTTCTCTCCCAGAGTCTGACGTTGCTGATCTTCTCTGGCCAGTGGATTTTCAAAATTCTTCTAAGGCAACTGTTCATGAAGGTCTGTACTCTGTTGACTGTGGTTTTTGTCAATCTCCATGTCTCTGCTCCATATAGGAGAACTGCTTTTACATTGGAGTTGAAAATCCGGACTTTGGTGTGTTGTGACAGCTCTCTGGAACTCCACACTTTTTTCAACTGGAGAAAGGCTGCTCTGGCTTTACCGATTCGTGCTCTGACATCTGCATCAGTGCCACCTTTTTTGTCTATGATGCTCCCGAGATAGGTGAAGGACTCCACCTCCTCCAACGGGGTGCCAGCAAGCAAGACTGGTTCTTCCCTGGTTGCGTTCAGCCTCATTGTCTTTGTTTTCTGTTTGTGAATGGTGAGGCCCACTTGGGACGAGATGTCAGCAAGCCTCGTGGTCTTGTCCTGCATTTGTTGATGAGTGTGGGACAGTAATGCCAAGTCGTCTGCAAAATCGAGGTCGTCAAGCTGTGTCCACAGTGTCCACTGTATTCCACTTCGTCTGTGCTCTGTGGTCATCTTCATGACCCAGACACACAAAATAACCTACAAGTTATTCTTGCTGGTCACAGAACAAACAAAGCCACGAAAATCACTAACATACTAAAAAACTAAAGTTGTACAACTACACACATCAGGCATCAGAACTGTCCGATTTTCTGCGATTTTCAGATTTTCCTGGCCCCTGTTTAATAACACTTTTGACTTGGAAATGGCTTTAAATAACTCTACAATTCTTCAAAATTGCCGTTTTCAGATTTTTTTTGGGGTGAACAGTTCTGATGCCTGACACATTGAATGTATATGCACAGAATAAAGAAATAACCGGCTTCTAAGTTATGGTGTCGCAGATGTTACACAGTTACGCTGTATTTTTCAAAACAAAACAATGACGAAACCGTCGTCTGCTGAGCTGGAAGCCTTCACCCACAACAAGGGTACATATTAGCACATGATTTGATGACGTTTCGCCCAAGGTTTCCATATATGGAAGCGTGCACACAACAATAAAGTGTGACGTGTCACACATGCAACACGCGGTTACACAGTTACGCACGAATTGAGACTTGAGGTGGTGAACGTGAAATGGTCCCAAATTCTAGGATATACGACATCATTGGAAGAAAAGGTAAGCTGAACTGATCATATTATTCTCCTATCTACTATTTTACATGGTTATCTGCATATTTTATTTCGTGATTGTAGAGAAATACCTAGTTTGAATGATGCGATGCATTGACTATGCTGGTGTCGCATGTTACGCAGTGCACAGAACTGCTTGTTTTCACGAAGAATAATGCTTTAGATGTCTTTTTGGGGGCATTTATCAGAGAAACCTTATCGTTTAAGCTGTTTTCAAGTTGCAAAATCTGGGTAAAAGCATGTTACTTCATAAAAATCGAACATGCGTAACTGCATTACACTTTTCACGAGTCCCGTGTAATGCAGTTACGTTGTTACTCAGTAACACAAAAAAGAACGTTTTTCACGTATGTTTACTTTGCATTGACCTTATTTTTATCCATAGCACACCTTTGGATTAAGTGTAAACATTCTAGCGTTTTTAATAATCTTTTCCTGGTGTTTATCACATAAATACTTAAAAAGCCTTTTCTTCCCAGATTTTGGAGACTAATGGTGATGAAGCGCTGGTGAAGTTCTTAAAGATTCATGAGACATAGTACACATTTCCCCGTGTTGAAGACATTATCATGGGTCTCTGTGGGGGATGTCACGCTTTTGGATCCGCCCACCATCTACACCCGTGGACAACACTTCTTTTCATAAATTTTGTTGGGGTTGTCAGGATGCTTCGGGATTGTGGTGGTGGGGGTGAGAGGTGTATGGAATAAATACATGAATGTCAGAAATAAATAATTTCCACTGTCCCAAGTATTTTGCATTTGTTGAGTTCTTAAATTTTGCCTCCGAGAATGTATGTATGCTCCTTTGTAGTTTGTGTCGCATGTTACACAGTTACAGATCAGTGTTGATGTTGTATAACATCAAAGCAAGTACAAGTTTTTGTCTCTTTTACCTTTAGCATCATCACTGACCACTGAAAGTAAATTTTATGTTACATATTTGTTACATATTTGTTGACCCTAAAGTTTGAAACAAAAACGTTTTATAATGGGGGTGTAACTGTGTTACGGTGTCGCGAACAAAAACTATACCTCTTTCCAAAAAAAATTACATCTAATAACTCAATTATTGTTTTTTACCTTCTCCTTGTTGTGTTCAAGTAAGCCACGATTGATAAGACATTTTGCATGATTTGTACATTGCTCACAGCTGAATTTCTGTCACGGTGTAACGCAGTTCCTTTGTAGTTTGTGTCGCATGTTATTGTTACACAGTTACAGATCAGTGTTGATGTTGTATAACATCAGAGCAAGTACAAGTTTTTGTCTCTTTTACCTTTAGCAATGTCATTGATCACTGAAAGTAAATATGTTACATATTTGTTTCATATTTGTTGACCCTAAAGTTTGAAACAAAAACGTTTTATGATGGTGGTGTAACTGCGTTGCGGTGTCGCGAACAAAAAATATACCTCTTTCCAAAACAAATTGCATCTATAACTCAATTATTGTTTTTTACCTTCTCCTTGTTGTGTTCAAGTAAGTCATGATTGATAAAGACATTTTGCATGATTTGTACATTGCCCACAGCTGAATTTCTGTCACGGTGTAACGCAGTTACACCGCAGCAACATATTTCATATTTACCCATGGCAGTTTGGTATGTTGGTCTGCTTTTCTTTTTACAGGTTATAAACTACACATATTAACACAATAATTAACAATGGTGCTAACATTTAAAGTTGAGTTTGGCTTTTTAGCAGTGATTCCCCCTTTTAGTCATCATTAGTGTGGAATGACTCTAATATTTATCATCACAAACAGCTTTCAAATCTGCATTTCATAACTCAGCACTTTACTTTTGTGCTTTAGAAAATGGTCCTTTGTCGTCATGTTATGTTCAAACACGCCATGTCATTATTTTTTACCTTTCTATTTCATGTTTTTGTCATGAAATCATGTTGGTGCATACGTCATTCTTCTTTTGTACACTACAGGCAATCAACAAATTTCTAAATAATTCTACTTGTCAAGTTACAAGGCAAATTTGTGAATGTGACCATGTAAAGTTATGTTCATGCATCCTGTTTTCTGCCTTTTTGCTACTGTTTATGTAATTATGATGGACTAACAAATGAAATTTTACCAGAACAGTATGCACACTGCTTATAGGTGAAACTTACTTACTTACACCTGTCACCCCTACCCGGGTATAGGCCGTCGACGAGAGACCTCCAGCAACTCCTGTCCTGTGCTTCTCCTTCGATTCTACTCCAGGTGGTTCCCAGTCTCTTGATGTCTGCTTGGAGGTCTCGACGCCAGGAGTTTCTCGGCCTACCTCTTTTCCTCTTTCCCTGGGGGTTCCATGACAATGCCTGCCTACCTAGCAGGGAAAGGTTGTACTTTTGCATTTCCGCTGCTATCTGTGCGGCCTTGCCGCTCTGGTACATGGTCTTGACGTTCCATGTGCCCATGGTTGTATCCCTGGATAGAGAGAGGCGGCTTGGTCCTGTGGCTTCCGAAGACTTCCGGCTTTCACCACAGGACGTCATAAGTCTTCTGGTAGAAGAACCTTCCTCCTCCAGGAATGGAATTACTGTTAGTCTTTTCGTCAGCGTTTTTGTAGCTATTTCCTTTTTTGCAGGGTGGGGAAGCTACCCCACACGCCCAACCCCCTTACTAGGAGGACCAGGGGTTTTCTGTCGGGGTCACCTTCCCTTAGACCATGTTGGTTCACGGCACCTTATTTCATTCGGTGCACCCCTCTCACGAGGGACCCCCTATCCACCACCCAGGGGACGCGCCTCAACGCCGTATGGTCCCAGCGCGAGGTTATAGGTGAAAGCAGGCTCAATTATAGTGTCTTCTTTAGAGACTTCTCTTGAATAATTAGATGTTTCCTGTGTGCAAGTCAGAAGGTGTAAAGTTATGTACAAACACTTGAAAAGTTGCAACAGCCCTCTTTGAAAATCACATAAACATCACTAGTTTGATATAATGGCTGTGCTTGTTAGTGGGATTGGTATGCATACTTATTTTTTCCCAAGAGTTTGTGATTTGCCCTTGTGAGACCCAAAATATGTTTGGTGAAGGTGTAAAGTTATGTTCAATCTTGTGAATGTAATTGAATTTGTGCCAAATCTCGGCTCAGTTTGTAAAAGTTTACTTATTTTCTATTGGAATAGTTAACGGCAGATAAGTCATCTAGTGTAGTCATCTTTAGCTTACAGAAGCTGTATTTGATTGCATAAGATAAAAAATGAGAATAACATTGCAGTGAAGGTGTATTGAACAACTTTGTCAGTATTCAGAACTATGTAAACATTATTTTTTCAATTGGCTTTTGCACTTATATTATAGACTTGTTTCTGTGCATTTAGCATAATATTTTATAGTTCTCCAAGTAGAATTAAAAATTAGTGGCTTTTGGAAATTATGGTGTAAAGTTATGTTCAAACAGTTTTTATGGCGTAAAAGGTTGCATTTTCCACTAACACACTTTATTTATAGACATACCATTTATTCTGGTTGGAGAACATACTTTGAAACATACAAATGCAAAAAATTGCTTACAGCTTGTGCTTGTTGTGAATTGTTAAATGTGTGACATTGTAAATGTTCAAACTTTAAACTTCAAAGTTCAGTAACAACCAAACTGCAAATAACATAAAAATTTTACTTAGTGTCAATGTTTATGTATGCAAAGGTACATCAGATTTATATGAAATACTAAAATTATTTTGCTTTTGAAAATGCAGGGCGCTTGTCACACCATTTGGACACCCAGTCGTACTCTTGACCATCTATGGAAAAATAGCGATACTATGCTGCTACAGAAGAAAAAGAAAACTGATATGAAAAAAACAAATCAAAATTGTTTAAAAAATATTCATGGATTGTTGCTTCTTGGGTTCGTATGGAGCCATTTATTGATGTTTTCCCGCTGGTAAGCACGCTTCCGCCACCAATATCATCAACTGCGCATGCACACTATTTACTTTGCAAGAATGGCTGACTCAGACAGCTCACTGTCTCGGGAAGAAAAACGAAGACAAGAAAACATTAACAAGCGAAAAGCGCCACAGTCTTTGTTATAGGAGAAGAAAAGGTACAAAAGATCAGCTGCCCAAGAATAGCGAGCCCACTACACAGATGAATGGCCATGTTTCACAAGTAGCAAACATAGCAAGTACTTTGTACAGTGCATGTTGTGCGAATGCGACTTTATGGTGAAGTATAGAGGCCTTGATGATTGTCGGCGGCACACCGAATCCTAATTTCAAGTTGTTACTGAAAACTTTGCTACTGAAAACTGGGCCTTCTGCTACTGATGTAAAAAAAAAAAAAAAAAATGGGGTAGGCAGGTCTGTTTGCGCAGACAAGATTCAAATGACTAATTAGGACTGCACGCAAGTTAGAGGCTGGCCGACGGTTTAATAAGTTTCTTTTCTCTTACACTTGGGCTGTGTTCTTCCTGTGTGTTTGCAGTACCGCTGTAGGCATGCACAACAAGGGAGTTAACGAATAAGATGTAAACTTGAAATACATGTCAGGTAGCTTTGTTTGAAAAAAATAACTGCTTGTTTACGGTCATCAGTTGTAACCTGTGTTTTTATGTCACTGCTGTCAGCTAAACTTTTGGGGGGTTACATAGGTTTAAAAATGTTTGACAAATGTCACAAATTCTCAAATATTTTCACTTCATTGCAAACTTGGTACAGTGATAGTCTGATGAAAGACCATCCTTTGCATACAATTCGGGTGACCCCTATAGAACGTCAAAGATCATAACAGGATGATAGATATAGCCTGTTTTGTGATAGAAATTAAAATATCAGTGTGCTGTCGAGTGTCATTTTTGCAAATTTTTCAAGCAAACTTGGCCGAAAGATGGTAGATAAGGTCTTTCAATAATATAGCCCGGTATTCCTATTCTGCACACAAGCATGAAAGGTTAAAATAATTGCAGGAAGTTGTTTTGAGGTTTTTCTGTACAGATTTGTTGCAATTATGCATTCTAATCAATTTGACACTTGCATCTGCGATTTTTTAGTCTGTTGTAAAGTAATAAAACGTTTTATATTTGCTTGTTAAAGTGCACCTCATGAAATTTTCTCAGGAACCCTTTTGTGTGCCCTTTCATGTCATTAATGTAACAATTGAACAATGATGAGGCAATATCTTTGAGTGGAATCATACAGTATACACAACACAGATCACACTTGTACTTGTCGGTTCTTCAGTATTCTCTAAATAATATTTTTGGACACACCTGTGTGTTCACCCTGTATATAATTTCATGTAAATACAAATTTACGTGATCTTTTTGATATAATGAGGAACCTGGGCACCTTTGAGAATTAGCTGGGTTTTTTTGTGTGTATTTGGTCCACTTAAAAACTTGTAAGATTTGTGACAAAGCGTGTCATCAGGTATAGGTATGTCATACTTAATACTCTGAAAAATGTCTTTGCTGCAGATATTGTTTCAATATGATTACATTATGAAGTGGAATGTGAACATATGAAAGTATTTTGATGTTAGTGATGTAAAGGTCCTCATCTGTGATGTTTTTTTTCCTTCAGAATTTAATGGATTCTGATAACAATTTTGCTACCTTTGTACGCGGATTTCCTGGACCTAAATTTGGTTGACCACACGTAAAGGTCTTGAGGTCAGTAAATGTTGGTATATCACTATAACTATAATTCACATGTTGACAGGACCAAATCCACTTGCCTGTCGTCAAATGCGAGAAGATTCTGTGGTAGGCATGGCCAAATTCTGTTTCTGAGAGCCCAAATAAAATGGTGAATGCAAATTTCACATGCTTAAAGTTTCAGGCTTCCAGAACAAATACTGAGGTTGTGAGTTCCCTGAAACTAGTCCCTTCAGCGCGATTGGTGAGAAAGCACAGTGGACTGTGGCAAGACAGCACGTCACTGTGGACGATCCACAGTGCAAGCAGGAAAGCTTTACAGAAACAAATTATTTCGGTGAAATCACCCAATATTAGCAGAGGCTACATGAATAGAATTGCATTTTTTTTGTATAACAAAGTTAAATAATTAAGCTAGTTACTGAAACGTCATATTAGACCAATTTCCGAAGGCACCGCAACTGGCTGCTCAGCCATATGCAGTTTTAATGAACATTGCAAGATTGTTTTTTTCAGCTTTATTTTTATTTCACAAATAGGGTGTCAGTATTGTAACAACTGTGTGATCAAGAAGCAACCGTTGACCCTTTTGTTGTCAATCTGAGCTAAACATAATTCCTGCATGTTTCATGTGATTCACAGCAAAACGGTATCGCCTAAGCATAACAGCTAGCCAAGTGGCCCACATTTCATGGCTTGCCAAGTCTAGTCTTGGCTCAAAGTCACATAATCTAGTGAGCGTTCTCGTGCTACTCAGGAGCAACCAACCGGCCTATTACAGTATTAGTATCAGGGCCTCCAGATTTTACTTGGTAGTCCGAAGGGCTACCATGCGCCTAGAACGCTTGGTCATTCCTGGTTGACAGAACAAAGGACTTTTCAGGTACTATGACCAACCTCTAATTATTTAAAGTCAATACTTGCTTATTTGAGCACCCTTTGGTCAATTTCCCCTACCCGGGCCTGCCCTGGGGGACTTTTTAGCTCCCAGGGTCACCCTCGTCAGCCCCGCAGGGTGGGTTTTCCCCTCTATTCTGGGGTATGTGTTTCTGTCTATCCTTGGTCCATTCACCTGTATTTAAAATAAAAAACCTCTACTGTCAGCGCTGTCTATAGGCTAGCTCTTGATATTGGATGTGTGTTGCTAAATGGTCTTAGGTTTATTTAGCGTATTAGACCTGGCTGGCGACTTGCATTCAATATTCTGTTTATTTTTTTTTTTCACAAGCAGTGCACGCACGTCCTGAGAAAGTCTTGTTGCTGTCGGGACGTTAAGCAATGTACAACCAACCAACCAACCAACCTTTGGTCAATTTAAGAGAACTGTGTTTTGGTTATGTATGTGCCTCAGCTCAGCTGCTGACAGTTTTTAACATAGTAATCGTTCAGTGTGTAATCATGGGTGACAGTTTTCAGTCCTGCAGATTGTTTCAGCTTTTTAAAAATCAACAAAAGCTGAATTACAACTTGCTGGTTCAGCCCAAATAACATACATTTCTTTAACCAGCTCATTCATGTGCATGAGGCATAGATTCTTATGAATCCCTGCAGTTTAGTGACTCGTGAAATTCAGAATTTACGTCTCTTGCTGACATCCATTTTCCAAATGTACACCTGCAGAAAAACTCACAGTTACATAGGTTAGACTGGTGTTTTCAGTTTTGTGTATATGTTTGCAGTGGGTTGGTAAAAATGCATATGCCGTGAAAAAATGTGTTGACTTTAACTAAGAAAGGGTTACTTGAACACATTGTAACAATCATGGGATGAGTATGATGAAAAGTTGAAAAATTAACTTGCAAAGAGCAATCAGCATAAAAATTTCATTGTCACCACTGCTTTTGATCACTATCAGAACAATCACAGGAGGGCGTGCCTCACCTGTGGCCCACTATTTTTTAACTATTTGTCGCCGCAAATAGGGTGTCATTTCAAAGGTGCGTTTGTATATGCAGACAACCTGAAGATGCATATGAGCCTGACAAAAGGTCGTTTGTACCAAAAGTAACAACGAACAGAAATGTCCAAAGTAACAATGAACAGATCCGTCTTGAAAATAGTTTTGGCACTGGTTAGTTTGGATGTATCGGGCATGTGAAATTAATTAATGTGAATGCAGAAACAGATGATTTCCAGCAACGAATAATTAAATCTGACCCTTTCTGAAAATGATGTTGGTTGTTTCAGTGGGCATACATTGATAAATGTGATCACATTGTCAGTTTATCTTCTTTGATACTTTCAAAAGAAATTAATTGTATAACCTGTTAGTAGGAAGAGTATTTTATTCCTTTTGAAATGAAGTTTTCTGTAACAATTGGTGTTGGTTGTTACAGTGGACATAATTTAAATCACAAAAACACAGTCCTTTATGTGATTACCACATTTTACGAAAAAAAAAAAAAGTTCTTCCGTCGTCTGTATTTCTGTTATCTAAGGTGAATGACTGAAAAACTTTTTCCTGTCACTCCATAGATAAAAAATATAAAATGTTTGTTGTTACACTGGACATACTATTTGACATACACATGAAAATCATCTATAGATTAGTCCATTTTGGTGAAAAGAAAACTCTGTGAGAAATGTAAGTGTTCCAACAACAATGTCTTCATAGCGGAATCACAAATTAAGAAAATTCTGTTGTGCAGTTTTCTTGACTAAAAATGTCAGTTACGTGCACAGCGTTTTGTCACAGGCTCATATGGTTTCCTCAGAATGCATGATTTTTACGCAAAAAAATGTAAGAATTGCGACTCCTGTCAGTTGCTCATCCATGGTTAACTCCACAGACGAAAGGAAACTTGTGTGTTTTCTGACACAGATATAAAATGCTGCTTCTTCCAGCCCCAATGTGGTACATGCATAGCCTTTGGACTTTCTTGTGACATTTCACATTTTCTGCTGTAACCTATCTATATTTCATTTTCAGGGACTCTTATTTATATTAGTCTTAATGAGTGTTAGTTTTATGGCAGCTCTACTTTTTCAGTGCAGGCAGTTATTTTTGTACAAGTTACTATTCATGGACAGTAACTGTTACTCTGTTAGCAGTGCTTTTTGTCGAGGTGAATCTAGCAGGAATTGCCTCTACAAAAAATGATCACAACAGAGCTTATTGTTTTCATTTTATTTTATGTTTTGTTGATTAACCAACTGTTTCATACAATTATTTACTGTTTTGCAGTTCTGAGAACACATGGGAGCCAGAAGAGAATCTAGATTGTCCCGATCTCATTGCAGACTATGAGGATAAGAAAAAGAAACGGGAGCAGGAGAAGAAGAGAAAATCACAAAACGGTTTGGAAGAATCTACAACAAAGAGGAAAAAGAAAGTTTCAGATGCAAAATCTACAGTAAGTTCTTACTCTTAGTGCCACTCTTATGCCTCCTGTAGTGTCACTTTTCTTTCCCCTGAAAAAAGCTACAGTTCTATTTGCAGCACTTGGTCATCAAGAATACCCAAGCTGAATTAAATTAATTTAACTTGGATGTTTTATCTTTGAATTTTTGGGTCATGTGCTGCAGCAAAGTGAGTCTTGTGTATTGGACCAGCGGTCATCTGTGAGCCACAAGGGCTTTGCCATTCTTGCTTGTGTGTATAGCTTAGAAAATTTATTTTTGTCTAATTAATTCATCTAGTATGTTTACTACAGATGACAAATGTGCAAAAATCTTTGTGAACACTTGGAGGGCCCCTTGTGCATATCATCTGTTTACAGGTGGCTGCTTGCGCAAGTGGGTTAACTTGATACATTTGTTAATATTTTGCAGGAGGATGACAACAAGCCAAGAGGTTTTGACAGAGGTTTGCAGCCAGAGAGAATCATCGGTGCCACAGACAGCAGTGGTGAACTCATGTTTCTAATGAAATGGTGAGGGTATTTTCTGATGTAAGGCTTTCTAAAGTACATGAAATGGTGACCTTCCTAGATTCATTATGTATATGTAGCAAGATTGAGAGAGATAACCTATGTCAGTCATTGGCAATTTCCTCCCCCCCCCCCCCCCTTCCCCCCAAAAAGAAGAAGTGAAGAGCCTGCAACTTGCAGTGCATTTTTAGCAGCAGCCATTTCTGATGTCCATATATCAGACATGAGACTTTGCCGTATTTATACAGAATTCCGTTTTTTTGAAGGTCTCAGGGGTCATTCTCGAGAAGTTCTTGTCCAACATATTAACACTTTAAAGGCACTAGGAGAGGCCAGATTTGGGTCTCAGAATGCAGGAAATGTGTTGGCGGCCGGGGCTCCGCCCCAGACCCCGCTGGGGGAGCTTACAGCGCTCCCCCAGACCCCCTAGACCGCAAGGTGCTTCGTCCCTTCGGGCCTCGCAATGCGTGACTCCGAAAAAAAGTTTCAGTATTTTTCAACTTTCTGTGGTCTCATGTCTGTATATTCATAATAATCTACAGTTCTTGGTGGGAAAAGCACAGAAATCAATAAATATTATTTAAAAAGGTGAACAAATAAGACAGAAAATAAATTTGCCTGTGCTTGCAGTTTCTCAGTTTTAGTCTGAACACTGGTATCAACATTTAAGGATGCGCAGTACCTTAATCATCTTTCCATTTTGAATCGATTTGCTTACTTGGTGGTGCCCCTCTTTGTATCTAGTGGATGCTGATAAGTTGCAGAATTTGTTCATGTTGATTTTTGACGAGCTGGTCAAAACTTCAAATTTACAAAATTTGCTACTTCTGAAAGAGACGGCTGATACAGTGATAGAAGTGTGGTTGATATCAACAGGACGTTTGTATCAACACATGTAGTATTTGGTTCTTATGATTACTCACTGGTCAAGTCAAGAGGACTTGCTTCAGTAAGCTATGCCTTTGCTTAATTGAATTTTTGTCCAATTTTCAGGAAAGACAGTGATGAAGCAGACTTGGTTCCAGCAAGACAAGCCAATGTGAAGTGTCCGCAGATCGTGATAGCATTCTATGAGGAGCGGCTCACGTGGCACACACACAATGATGCAGATGAAGATGACAAAAAAGAGGACAGCAAGTCTTAATATCCACCACCCATCACTTCTGCCTGTTCTTTTAATTCAATGCTGGTTTTAAAACTGAAAAGAAGCATTTGGTAATTCAGGGGTGTGCGTATGTACACAGAAGAACATTCTGTTTGCCCTGTTGCATTTTGTAACAGAGTGAACAGGCTGTTTTTCTGTGTAAATGCAGGGTTTAAAAGGGGAGGATGTAAGATGAACATTATAATGTTCTAGACAATAGGATGAAAGATGCAGAATGGAGAATGAGTGCATTTGTGTATATGAATCAACCCCCAATATCTGAACAGGTAAAAAAAATGCAGTTTTCGGTGGAAACTTAGAGCATTTACCAGCTTAGGATGGAAAAAAATGTAATCCCCTTGTGAATGCAGCCACCATTATTGTGTACAGTACTGGTTGCCTCATGCACATAGGGGTTAAGTAAGCAGGTTACTGTGTGTGATCTAGCTCTTTATCCTAAAGGTTTTGTTTGGTCACAACCCCTTGTGAAAATTTCCAGTTGCTCTTGCGTTTTTGGAGAAGGATGATTTACTTTGACTTTGTGTCGGCTATGTTTTTGGCACATCAAGGAAGCGTAATGTAGTTATCTTTCATACTTTCTTTTTTTAGGTCTCTGTAATTATTCATTTGTAATGTACACTTGTGTGGAAATGCTAATGCCAAAACGATGTTACTGTTTTACCAGTGGCTCTTGTGCTTGGCTTTAGATGTAGCTGCAAATTTATTTTTTTCACTCGCAAAAACACACGGGTGACAGTTTTCCACCCTGGGGACAGAATTTGCTAAACATATTCTGTTTTATTTTTCAACTGTTGGAAAAAATAGACATTCAGATAGAGTTTTCTTTTGTTTCATGCAACTTGCAGACCTGCCAACCACTACAATTTTGCCATATTTTCCTACGCCAACGTTCCCAATACTACGCTACTACAATCGGTAATGAAATTCTACGCTGAAGGAAAAAAAATAAACCCAAAAATCTTTTTGTGTTGTTTTCGGTTTTGTAGTCTGTAAGAGCATGCGTTTTGGGGCCAACGAGAACGAGCAGAACGAATTTCTGGTTTTCCCAGCATGCATCATTTCATTGACAAAGTGCATCAGATAAACAAGTCTGAACCATGCCGAAGAGAAGGTAGCCCGAATCGAAAGGCGCACCGCCTGAAAAGAAGAAAGTTTGTACCAGCTAGCCAAAGTTCCGATCGCTATATATAAGGCAAATTTCTGTCATGCTTTGACCCTAACGGATAATAAGGTTGTATTGTATACTGAGAAATTTCCGTGCATCAAGCGTTCAGCATTAAGCGAACAGTAACTTGCGTGCTAAACTGCTCTTGACATAGATCCAAAACCACCACCACTTGTCCAAAATGCTACTACCATAGCTGTGTAGGGGTTGGCAGGTCTGAACTTGATGCCTGTTTATCTTTGAGTTGCATAGTATTCTAAACAGCAAAATTTTTACTGTGGTCGGATTTCTTGAAATAATTCAGAGTTCACTTAAATTAATTATTAACTGTTTTTGTAGATGCAGAGTTCAAAGGAATGAAGTGACGCAGAGGCTCTGTGTCTTTTAGAAAGACTGCGATAACGTATACTGTGACATTTTGTGAGGAAAAATAATAGCAACAGTGTCCCAAGTCCCAGGCAAAATTTCAGTTTCAAAATTTGTTTACCATCACATCACAGCTGTATATATATATGTAAACTGATACGATCATTATGTTACCTTATATTAGTTGTATGAACATGATGAGCCGATTTTGTTGCTGTGTTCTTGTCATTGGTATAGTTTTCTGGATTGTGTTTGATTATTATCGAAAGTGAACAGGTAAGATGAAATGTTCTAGGACCCCAGTAGCCTTTTGGACTACCATCCAGTTTAAATCTGGGAGCTCAAATCTTTCCAATAGCTGGTGCGTGTGTTGTGAAATTTGCCATTTGGGCTCCCATAAATATGATCTTTCTTTCACCAAAAAGAAATCTACTCGCATTTGGTGATGTATGAGTGGATTTGGCCCTCCTTGGTGAATGTTTTATCAGGTCTGGTTCAAATGAGAGTTATCAGAAGCTGTAAAATATTCTGCCTTTTGTTCTCAAATGTGTGCTGGTCTGTAATTTTGGACCTGAGTATAGCACTAAAAGGTCCAGAATCACAGACCACTGCAGAAGTGGAAAGTGTTCCAGTTCTAGCAATGCATCCACAGAAACAGGAGTGTTGCAAGTCAGCTTATCCTAGCGGTTTCAGAATGCTGGACAAAAGTGTTGTAATTAAAAACTTATGTCTGACGTTTTGAGAAGGCACTGAAAAGATACGCTCATTAGGAGCCAGTATTTTCTTTTTTTTTTCAAGGCATCTATGGACATTTTCATGTATTTTATAATACCAGGATCAGTTTCCCTTGAAATACATTGTGACAGTATATACATGGCAGAATGAAGGTAAATTTCACAGTTTCGTAGCCATCGTTGTGTCTCGTGTTCTCCTTGGTTCAAGAAATTGACACCATGGCAAGGTTTCTTTTTGTTTTCTCCAGCTCATTGTGCGTGCAGTGACGGGTCCTGTGTACAAGACCGATCAGTGCATGTATAAAGGGGTTCATGGGTTCTATTCATCACTGTACAATGTTCATGTTTTGAAACTGAACTGTAACTTGCGAATCCTCTGTTAGACTTGATGGGTTATAGTCACCAATGTAATATTTTCTTTATCTTGAGACGGTACTAAATTTCACTTGTGCATGCAGCCACGGGTACTGTGAACAGTACCAATGTCTGCATGCATAAGGGGGTTAAGTTGTGGAAAGGTGGGTGTATTCAAATTCTAAAATGCTTCATAATGTACATGTTTATAATCATTGTGTGCTATATTCTCTTCCATCCTTAGTTGTACAATGTATTAGTGGTCATTCATTTTCATTCAAATCAATGTTCACATGTTACAAGATCGTTAGAGGTGTTTTTCTGTTCCCTCCCCATAGCCATCTGCTTTTTATATCTTCATATTCACCTGTCCTTGTCTCACTTTATGTGATCATTGAGTAATTAAACGTTGGTTTCTAGTTTATTTTTGTGTTCACGATTGAAGTAGCAACAAATGCTAAAGTTACTTTTGAAGTTATAAACATATAGTTGATGGAATTGTTTCCTTTGCAAACTGTGTCATGGGTGTTTGTTTGCCGGCATGTTTTAGTGTTTACACAGTCTAGAGAGGAAACTAGCCATTGGTCCCAAAATGAAAAGTAGATACAGGATTTTTGTTGCTCGCTTTAACCCTCTTAACCCCCTGGTCATATTTCCAAACTTTTGGAAGTGTCTAACAACTATGTACATGGATGGGAATTGTCCGCGAAAATGCGGGATTCTCTGGGGGAAAAATCGTCCGTGAAATTGAAAACCCATATCCATGAAAATAACATCGTGGGTAGCAAAGCAGCGGTTTTACTCTGTGGGCAGGATATGGCGTGGCAGGCTGCATTTGCGGCCCACACTGGTCACTGACTTGGTGTGCCACGTGCTGCGCAGTAATCTAGGCAGGCAGATGCACGCTTTGAACGAAGCCACTATTCAGCGACTAGTAAATCGTGGCGGAAAATTTGACAGTTCATTGCATCGTGAAATTTGCTGCCACTATTTACAACACAAAGTTTTCAGAGTTTTTTTGCCATGGCCATTCCCATCCCTGATGTACCAGTTGTAGGAGATGGATTGATCATAATTCAAGGGTGGTGCCAGATGAGCTTGGCGCCTGAAAGTGCCAAGCTCATCTGGCACTTTAATTATCATGATCAATCCATCTCCTACTGCAGGGTCCCAGGGCTAAATGGGTTAAGGGGTGGAAACCAGTGTCGTAGATTTTAACAATTTGTATCACCTGTAATCAGTATGCTACTGTTAGCTTTGTGCTGTTTTTTCTGAGACGGCAAGCTCATGGTCATTTCAGTAAAAGAAAGTGCAGCAAGGTGCAGATCTGAAGGTCAGGCTCCATCAATGATTTTCTGTATTCTTCTTCAGATTTTGTATTGGACATTTGTTAAGTGTTTCATCATCAGTTGTTTAACTCTGTGGCTGTCAATAGCTCTTTTTGTTAAAACGATTCATGCCGGAGTCGCTGTGGCAGAAAGGGGCTGTGATCAACCAAAGGGTTAAGAGAATTTGCATACTAGTCTGCGATACTGGACCTTCCTTACCACTGGTAGCTGAAAGGTCCAAAATCGCAGACCGGCACACAGTTTCCCTTTTAGATCTTTCCTCTCACATGCCATGTGGCAGCAGTTCACTTTTGTAACACATGTTCCATCCATATCACATTGATAGTTTAGTTGTGATTTCCTGAGATTTGACATGTTCCCATCTTTCACTTTTTATGTGGATGTACATATTAACCAGCTTGTACGTGCAACCACCGGTTCTGTAATCGGTATCAATGGTTGCATGCACGAAGAAGTTTCCAGTTTTAGGGTCTTGGGTTCAGAAATTCAGATTGTGACAGTTTGGTCTTTTGCTTTCGTCTCAGCTTTAACCCTTATCATTTGGAATACACCAGTGTGTGAAATAAGTTTGGACTAAAATAGTTAATGGGTAGTTCCAGAATAGCTTGGCACCTCTAGGCACCAAGCTATTCTGGCACCAGCCTTGGACTAAAGCCATTGGTCTATATCATGTAAGTACTATAATGTAGCTTGCATATGGGAGTGCACACATTTGAAGCTTTTAGCCTCAGTATGATATGGGTTAAGAAAAGGTTTTGTCTTCAGATCAGTTGTACTGCATTCAAAGTGATTAATGCCATGGAATGCTTTTCTGCAAGTGACTACGTTTTATCGTTGGCCATAAATATTTTTTCTAACACTAGCTTGCCGTCAGGTGGCCCTAGTCACCTGCTCGGCTTTAACTAACGCTAGATTTAAAAACACTGACTACAGGTTTCATATCATTTGCGTCCACTAGGTTTACTCGTTCGCAGGAAGCAGCATCCGGATGCGTGGCATAAGCCGCACATCTGGATGCGGATGGCTGCGAATGAGTTAAACTCGGTACTGTACTCCCAATACACATGATGATTCCTCTAACTTATAAAGATGTAAATTGTTTCATTATCTGCTAGCAGGAGGTATACCATCTTATTAGCCCAATGCATGTGCTGGGGCTCATGATCCATGCTTCTTCAAGGTGGATGGGTAAAACAGACCCAGAATTGTTCACTTTCTCATCTTTTTGAAAACATTCAAGATGTTTTGCCCTGTGGTCAGATACTCAATTTGGGGGTTGGTTGCTTGCTTAAGAATACAGAACAGTTCAGGAGACCGATTTATTGTGACGGTTCAAGCGTGATGCCAGAATTGCTTGATACCTGTAGGCGCCAAGTGATCATGGCATCACCCTTGACCTATACATGTCGGGGTTCCATGGGATAGATTTTAGAAACATAACTCTGGGATAGATTTTAGAAACAATAACATCTTGCTTTCTTGTCATGATCTGACTTGGTGTGAGAGCTTCCATTGCAGGTAGGTTCATTTAGTTCTCAATCGTTGTGCAGTGCATGTCAACTACTTGCTGTTCATCATCATTTTGTTTGTGTACTTTACATACATGTAGAATAAAAGTTGTCTTCAAGAAGTTTGTTGTTACCTTTTGCAGTTGTTGGATGTGTGACTGTACATGGTTGATTATTTTAATTTACATTGGTTGACATCACAACAGCAACAAAGGTTATCAGGACATAGCTGCACTGCATGTTTCAAAAAAGAGGAAAGTTTACATAAGAATGTACAATTTATGATGCTATACATATATACTAACGGTCAAAACTTAGGGCCACTTTTTATCGCAGATGCACCGACAACGCCACACAAATAATGTAAATACTTTGGAGTCAGTACTTTGCTAATTTATTCAGTAACAATTTCATTTAAGTTTTGAGTAAATCAAGCAATTGTAACAACAGTTGTACGTTAGAATGTTCACCCACACCTCATTTGAAAAGTCGCGCATCCATCGGTGAATCGCTTGCCCTGGCATCTCCAGACCCTCACCCTGCCGCCGTTGAAGGACATGGTGAACCGACTCATCAGTAAACAGAAGAGTCCACTGGAATCTGTTCCACCTCACATGTTGACGACACCAAGCAATCTGGGCTCTGCGATGAGCTGGAGTGAGGGGTATTCTCACTGCTGCTCTGCATGAAGCCAGGCCAATTTTGCGCAGACATCGACAGACTGCTTCTGCTGATGTTAATGTTAGCAGCTTGCATCAGTTGACGTCACAGAGTGGTTGACGTGACAGTTCGGTCGCGCAGAGCCGCCACACAGGTATCTGTCCTCCCTTCTGCTGGTGCAGCGCGGGCGTCCTGAGCATTGGCATTGTACTGCCCTTCCAGTTTCTTGGAATCGTGCCAGCAGCCCTGAATGGGTCACCCCAAGACGTTTTCCAACTTCTCGTCCGGAAATTCCATCCTGCAGCCATGCTAGTGCCCATCCTTGATCTGCTGGCATTAGGCTTCGCCGCGGTGGCATGGTTAGGCAAGTGACAATTATGCCCCTACTGTACCGGTATTTGTAGCAAAACAGAGGTGCTTAGTGTTCACGACTGACCCCTTTAGCATGTGCATCATGACTTTACCAAGTTTTTCCACCTGCCTGCCTTTGGTATGCTTGCCAATATCGCACAGCTTTTCACAAAACCTGACGATGTTTCACATGCATTTAACACGTTTGTGGAAATTGATGAATTGTTGTCTATTGTTCCCTGTACAGTGGACTGTCTAAGGTCAACTTTTAACCCATTTGGATCGAAAAAAACGTATTTTATTAGCGTACTTGCGACGATAAACAATGACACAAAAAGTGGGGTGGCCCTTAAGTTTTGACCATTAGTATAATTATGTATCCACTAAGTTTTCCCTTCTTTAACACATGTATTGATATATTGTAAAACAAGCAAATTAATATTCATGAGCTTGCTAGATATACTTTCCTTCCCAAAATCCCTTGCACGCCAAGAAGACTCAATCTTCATGATATTTGATTTTTCAAAACCGAAACCCGAAATATGCTCACAGTGCAACATTAACAAGCTCGTTATGTGTAGTAGTAATAAAATAGTGTGTATGAATGCTCGAAATTTATATCCTAAACTCTCTCTCTCTTCTCTCTCTCTCTCTCTCCTAAACACTTACTTACGCCTGTCAACCCTCCCAGGATATAGGCCGTTGACGAGAGACCTCCAGCGACTCCTGTCCTGTGCTTCTCATTCGATTTTACTCCAGGTGGTTCCCAGTCTCTTGATGTTTGCTTGGAGGTCTCGACGCCAGGTGTTTCTCGGCCTGCCTCTTTTCCTCTTTCCCTGGGGGTTCCATGACAATGCCTGCCTAGCGATACTGGAAACTGACTTTCTCAGACTGTGACCAATCCATCCCCATCTTCTTCGTCCAATTTCATTCTCTGCTGTTATCTGCTCTGTTCTCTCCCAGAGTCTGACGTTGCTGATCTTCTCTGGCCAGTGGATTTTCAAGATTCTTCTAAGGCAACTGTTTATGAAGATCTGTACTCTGTTGACTGTGGTTTTTGTCAACTTCCAAGTCTCTGCTCCATATAGGAGAATTGCTTTTACGTATGAGTTGAAAATCCTGACTTTGGTGTGTTGTGACAGCTCTCTGGAACTCCACACTTTTTTTCAACTGAAGAAAGGCTGCTCTTGCTTTACCGATTCGTGCTCTGACATCTGCATCAGTGCCGCCTTTTTTTTGTCGATGATGATGATGATCCCGAGATAGGTGAAGGTCTCTACCTCCTCCAACGGGGGGGAGGGGGGGGGGGGCAGCAAGCAAGACTGGTTCTTCCCCGGTTGCGTTCATCCTTATTGTCTTTGTTTTGTGTTTGTGGATGGTGAGGCCCACTTGAGACGAGATGTCAGCAAGCCTCATGGTCTTGTCCTGCATTTGTTGATGAGTGTGGGACAGTAAAGCCAAGTCGTCTGCAAAATCGAGGTCGTCAAGTTGTGTCCATTGTATTCCACGTCTTCTCTGCTCAGTGGTCCTCTTCATAACCCAGTTCCGCCGTGAGATGGCCTTAGTCGCCTGCTCGGCGTTAAACCCAAATAACTAACTAACTAACTTCATAACCCAGTCTATGGCCAGTAGAAAGAGGAACGGAGATAGCAGACACCCCTGCCTGACGCCGGTTCTGACCTGGAGCTCCCTGGTGAACTGCCCTTCGTGGATCACGCGACATGTCATGCCATCATAGCTGCTCTTGATCAGGCAGACGAACTTTGTGGGTACACCGTAGTGTCGTAGGAGTTTCCACAAAGTCTCTCGGTCCACGCTGTCGAATGCTTTCTCGTAGTCCACAAAGTTGACATACAGCGGGGAGCTCCACTCCAGAGACTGTTCCACGATGATGCGGAGAGTGGCGATCTGGTCTGTATATGAACTTTTTTTTTTCTGAATCCTGCTTGCTGGTCTCTCAGCTGGGGGTCGACGGAGCTCTTCATTCTCTCCAGGATGATCCTGTTGAAGACCTTTCCTGGTACTGCCGACAGCAAGGTGATTCCTCTGTAGTTGGAGCACTTGCTGAGGTCGCCTTATTTGGAAAGATTGATTAGGCACCCCTCCTTCCAGTCAGCCGGCATCACCTCCTCTTCCCATATCTTTCCAAACAGTGGATACAGCAGCTCTACTGTTTTCTCTAGATCTGCTTTCAGAGCCTCCGCTGGGATGCTATCTGGCCCTGCTGCTTTGCCGTTCTTCAAAAATGACACTGCTTTTCTGATCTCTTCCCGGCTGGGTCTGTCACAGCTGATGGGTAGGTCAGTCTCTGCTGGCTGTATGTATGGGGGGTCGGGTGGGGTGGGTCTGTTCAATAACTCTTCAAAATACTCGGCCCATCTGTCGAGTTGGTCTGCTCTGTCTGCAATAGGCTTGCCTTCTTTGTCTTTTACTGGTCTTTCTGTATGGCCATACTTGCCTGACAATCTTCTGGTAATGCCGTAGAGCTGTTTCATGTTGCCGCTGCCTGCTGCCTTTTCTGCCTCTGCTGCCAGGCTGTCTGTGTAGACCCTCATGTCTGCCCTGATACTCCTGATCCTCTTCACATCGCGGTTGGCTTCCGAGTATTCCTCCTGTGCCCTTGCTTTGGCTGCTCTCGTGCGACTGTTGTTGACAACTGCTTTCTCCTACTTCCTCACTTCTATCTTCTTCAAGGTATTTGCCGATGTGATGGTGTTTCCTGAACCCTACAGTGTCTATGCAGGCTGAGTTCAGCGCCTCTCTAACTGCCTTCCACTGCTACTCTGTGGTGAGCGCCTCCTCTTCGTTTATTAGCTCCTGTAACGCTTGAAACCGGTTGGACAGCACCAGTTTGAACTCTTCTCTCACTCCAGTCTCTCTGAGGAGGCCTACATTATAGCGCTGTCTTCTTGTTGTCTCTGTGCGGCTTTTCTTTAACTTGAGCTTTATTCTTAAGGTAAGCAGATGATGGTCTGAGGCGACATCTGCTCCCCTCCTCACTCGAACATCTAGAAGGGATCTTCTAAATTTCTTGCTAATGCAGATAATAATAAATGGTCTATTTGGTTCTCTGTAGTATGGTCAGGTGAGACCCAAGTTGCTTTATGTATTCTTTTGTGTGGGAAGATGCTGCCTCCAATGACAAGTCTGTTTATAAAGTCTACAAACCTCTCCCCGTTCTCACTCATCTCTCCTAGTCCCTGTCTCCCCATCATCTCTTCATATCCGGTGTTGTCCTCCCCAATTTTGGCATTAAAATCGCCCATGACGATGGTGATGTCTCGCTCCGTACATTTGTCCACAGCACTCTGGAGTCGGTCGTAGACCTCTTTTGTTTCTCTTTCTCGTCACTGTCATTAGTGGGCGCATAAGACTGGATGACGTTGAGTATCCTATACACACGAACGGAGAAAAGACGCCAGGAAACGTTCGAGTCGCTGGACTGACAACTGAAATTGAGATGTCAGCTGGCGATATCGACAACCTGAGAAAAGAAAAAAAAAATTGGCTGGCATTTTCCGCAATTATACGTGATCTATTTACAAGTAGAATCTACTCCGTAACACGCATGGTTATATAATGCACTTCTTCTTCTTCTCGAACGCCGTCACACTTGGAGTTTGGCTCTCAAAATGAAATCTGTGGTCTTCTGTAGCGCCTCCAGAGGCCCGTACAGTTTCTCTTGTAGAGTGGTGGGCTTCGGCCACATCTCCTCCTTCAGCAGCTGGTGGTTCCCACAATCCTGGACTGAGGATGTGCTCTGTGGTCTGCTCTGCTTCTCCACAAGGGCACATGGGAGATGGCACGAGGTGGAAGCGTCTGTGCAGGTGGAAATTGAGCCGGTTGTGCCCGGTCCTCAGACGGAAGATGGTCACCTGCTCTTGTCTGGACCGCTGATGGTAACTGTCTAGGGGCCATCGTGGTGGTCTGTACACAGACTTCTATTCTTTGAAGCTGACTCCATTTTCGTCTTGTTCTTTCTCTGCGCCCACTTTTGCCATTCTGTCAGCTTCTTCGTTGCCGTAGATGCCACAGTGTGAAGGGATCCACTGCAGCACCAGTCTGGTGCACTTGATGTTTTACAGTGCCTCTTGTAGACGTGGCAGTTTGCTTGCTGTTGCTGCCTCAAGGACAGACATGGCATCAGTCAGGAAGACAATCTGGGCATCAGGGTCTGCAGTGTCACTAAGGGTGTTTGCAGCGCGGACCATGTACCAGGGCTTCCACCTCAGCTCTGTAATTTGTGCAGTGAAGGCCTGTTGGTACTGCCTCTGCCTGCCATTTTCCATTTGGGTACTGAATGTACACCCCAGCCCCTCCCTTTTGAATTGCATCTGTGGCTGATCCATCGGTGTATGCCCGTATCCATGCTTCCTGGGGATACTTTTCTTCGAGCATGGCCAGTGTCAGGGCTTTCTTGCTCACATTGCTGTGCTCATCTTTGGTGGTGATGTAGGGTACCGTGGAAGCGATGGTGATGTTTTCTGGATTACTTTCCCAGAGTGGAAGGTCGCTAGCAGGATTCAGAGCCTCTACCTGCGCAGGGAGCTTTGCCTGGTGTTTTCTCTGCAGTGCTCTCGTCTCCTTGACAAACCTTGATCTTTTCAGTCTCCCTGAAGTTGGTTGTTTCATCCATCTTTTCAATTGGTGTAGATCTAATTGCGCCGGTGATGATACGCAGTGCCTGGTTCTGAACTCTGTCAATGGTCTGCTGGTGTGACTGGGCTGCCGTCAACCATGCATTGGATCCGCACTCAAGGTGTGGTCTCACTGTGCCCTGATATACATTTTTGAGGATCTTTTCATTGGCTCCCCATTGTGTTCCAGCCAGCTTCCTCATGATGTTCAGCTTTCTTTTAGCTTTTGCTTCTGCGTTCCAGATGTGCGGCTTCCGCGTCAGCCTCTTGTCAAGGGTGACTCCCAGGTGTGTCTGTTGGTCTTCATACCGCAGTGGGGTGTTGCCCAGTGTTGCTTTGTTGGAGAGAGAGAAGAGTGTGGCTGATGATTTTTCTGTGTTGATGGTCACACACCAGTTGTTGGTCATGTCTGTCAGCCTGTCCAGGGCTAGCTGCATCCTGTATGTAGCAGTTGTTGCATACTCTTCCGTGCACCAGAGTACCAGGTCATCTGCGTACAGGGCTGCATGGACTCCTTTTGGTAGCTCTGGCACAAGGTCGTTGATGAAGAGTATGAACAGGGTCGGTGACAGGACTCCCCCCTGTGGCACCCCCTGGTGCAGCAGCACTTTTTGGCCACAGTACCCATCCACTGCCACACGGGCTCTGCGATTGTGCAGGTATGACTTGGTCCACCGGTACATGTTCCCTTGGATGCCACTGCGAAGGAGTTTCACAAGTAGACCAACCTTCCACACCTTGTCGAAAGCCTTCTGTAGGTCAATGAAGGCAGCTAATGCCATCTTCTGATCTTGAAAGGCATCTTCTATGACATGTGCAAGGTGTGTTGTCTGGTCTTCTGTACTCTTGTAGCTTCTGAAGCTTGCTTTGGTACGATAATGCCCTCAGAGTGCAGGTACCACTGCAGGCGCTTGTTGATGATGCGCTCCATGGTCTTGCACACACAACTTGTCAGGCTGATGGGGCGATAACTCAGGGCTTTGGACTTATTCTTCCTTTTTTTCAAAATTGGGATCATCCTGGCTTCCTTCCAGCACTGGGGTACCTGTCCTCCAGCTGTGGTTAAAGATGTCCAGTAGCTTCATTAAGGCAGTGTTGCCAAGGTGTAACATCTTGTTTGAGATGCTGTCTGGACCTGGGGATTTTTTCTTCTTCAGCTGTTTGATGGCCATCTTCAGTTCTGGAAGGGTGATGTCCTTCTTCATTGCATCATGGATGTTTGCATCTCTTGTTTTCTCTCTTTCTTCCTGTCTGATTTCTTTCGTAAGCATTCGTGGGACAGTGATGTTACTTTCTTTCGAATAGATCTGTGCGAACATGTTTGCAGCTTTCCTACCAGTCGTTGCTTTCCCTTCTTCTTCCAGGGTGATCTTCTGTTCCCTGGTGCCCTCATCGTTCAACGCCTTGGTCAGTCTCCACAACGTAGCGTAGGTGGGTAGTCCGCTCAGTCCCTGACTGAGTGGGCTAGCAGACGGGTGCCATCTTTGTCCAGGATTAGGACTTGATGTCAGCAGATATGTTGTTCAGCCTTTTCACTGGTCCGGGTTTTAAGGAGCTGTGCTAACCTAGGTCGTACCATGTTGGATTGGTCCTTAAAAATACTCGTGACTTTTTGGTCCTTTGGATCCCAAGTGTTTGCCGTGCTTGGAGACCCGTGTCGGGGGAGAAGAGGATCCTGGTGGCTGAGGTTCCCTTTGGGCTGCGGCTCACTGGTGCCAACACTCCACTTCGGCCTTGACTTCTACCTAAACGGGAGGCTAGTCGTACCGGCCTAGTCAATCGGCTCTTGTCACGTTGAGCCCTATCCCACTGTTGACATGCGGGTTGATATACGGAGCACCATGCTATAGCTTCTGCTGCTGATTAGGTGCTTTACGCCAGTATTCCCCTGCATTCAACGGTGTGATAGAAGGCGGTGGCTCAAACGGTTCAATCGGGCTTTCGGGCAGTCTCCATTGTGCGTCGGCTGGAGACCCGCCGACATTTGCACTTTCCCTTGTTGGGCTCGGTGGCGGGCGGGGACCCCCGGGGGATGAATATCTCTACTAATATAATAATTATGGAAAAAACAAAAAAACCCAAACTTGCACAGAAGCGGCACATCGCCACCAACATTGAAAATGACAGTGACTCGGACTGTGAGGAAGCGACGCCTCAGGCGTCGCCGTATGGCCTCGCTTCCTCATTGTCCATAGCAAGGTAAAGGATAAACCAGTTACCAAGCTGCATCCTTTTCTGGTGGGGGAGACCCTCAGGAGCCGTGTTGGCAGGCCTGACGCCCAGCGCCTCAGGTCTGGTGACTTGCTGGTGGAGTGCCGTACCCGGGCACACTCCAGTGGGCTACTGAGGCTCTCTTCCATCGGAGACACTCCGGTGGAGGTCACACCCCACAAGACTATGAATTCGTCAAGAGGCGTAATCAAAGATCAAGCTTTGGCAGAACTGTCGGAAGATGACCTTGTACGGAACCTTAAGTCTCAGGGGGTGACTTACGTCAGGCGCTTCGCTTCCAAGCGAGGTGGTGGGGAGATCCGTCTCCCTACCATCATCCTGACGTTTGGCACCCCCACCCCTCCTACTACCATCTGGGGAGGTTACTACTCCCTGAGAGTGAAAAAGTACGTCCCTCTCCCCTCCGGTGCTTTAAGTGCCAAAAGTATGGCCATGGGCAGAAGACATGCCGTCAGGCAGAGGCTTCATGCGCCCGTTGCTCTAAGCCCGGACACTCTGCTGAGTCCTGCACAGCCACCCCCCTGTGTGTGAATTGCCAGGGGGCGCATATGGCTTCGGATAAGAAATGCCCTCGTTGGATATCCGAGTGCAAGATTCAGCAGGTGCGTGTGGAGAAGGGACTGTCCTTTCTAGATGCCAAAAAACTGGTTGAAGGCTCTGGTGCAGCTGCGGCTGCCCCAACCTCTAACACCTCAGTATATACTTTCAGTGCAGCGGTGGCAGGCCAGCGCCCCACCAAAGACTTTTCATGTCAGACCCCAACTTCTTGGTTGGGGGCGGAGCCTCGGCTCATCTCGCCCCTGGAGAGTAACCCTCCTCCGGTGGTGAAGAGGAGCCAGGGAACGCAGAGGGCGGACACTGCCGGTCCGGTTGTGCCGCCTTCTGTTGCCCCTAAGCCTCAGCCCCCACCCAAACCTGTTATTCAGTCAACTCCAAAGGCTTCTGGCTCTGGTCAGCCTTCTAAGGCCGCTAACTCTAGCGGCAGGAACGCTGCCCAGGACCAGGGGTCTAAGAAATCTATGGGACCGCTGTGCGCACGGGCCCAGAAGGGGAACACTGATGTCCCCCTTCAAAACAAATATGCTGCACTGGAGGAGCGGATGGAGGGAGTGGAAGTTGTCGTTGCTGATTTTGCGGCAGCTCCACCCCCTTCATCTCCGAAGAACCAGAGGAGGCCCGGGAGCCGGCCCCCCTCTGTTTCTTCAACTCCTTCCAAGGTAAAGGAAAAAAGGGGGAAAAACTCTTCACCCCCAGATAAGACATAATCATGTACTCTATGCTTCAGTGGAATTGTCGTGGTTTTCAAGCTAACTTTGAGGAATTATGTCTTTTAGTCAAGTTCTATAACCCCTCAGTAATATCTCTTCAGGAGACTTACCTGAAGACTTCTGACCATGTATCCTTTAATGGTTTTAACGTTATACACAAAGGCTCTGATTCAGAGAGGCGCTCGGGTGGAGCGGCTCTTCTCATTAGTAGCCAAATTTTATGTAGCCCCGTTAGCATCGACACCTGTCTTCAGGCTGTCGCAGCTCGGGTTACCTTGAAGAAGACCATAACCGTATGCAGTATTTACCTGCCACCATCACTGCGGGTCAGTAGCAATGATATTTTTAACTTAGTAGATCAACTGTCCCCTCCCTTTATTCTCATGGGGGATTTTAACGGTCACGCTCACCTTTGGGGCAGTGACCACTATGATGGCAGAGGTCAGATGTTAGAAGATGTTTTTTCTCAACTTAACCTATGTGTCTTTAACGATGGCTCACCTACATACTCTAACTCAGGTTCAGGATCTAGTTCTGTTCTAGACCTCACTGTGTGTGATCCTTCTCTCATGCTGGACTTTGACTGGAAGGTTCACGACGACCTGTGTGGTAGTGATCACTTCCCAGTAGTTCTGTCATCGGTCAGCTGTGAGGAGGATTCGCCGGTGGGGCGCTGGAATCTCAAGAAAGCTAACTGGCCTCTGTTCGCTTCCCTCTGTCAGTCTCGTCTTACAGAGGAGGTGGTCATGTCAGCTGAAGAACCTGTTTCTTGTTTTACTTCTATTTTGTTGGACGTAGCAGGTGAAACCATCCCTAGAACTTCTACATCAGTCCCTCGGAAGCCGAGAGTACCATGGTTCAATGAAGAGTGCCGCAAGGCCCAAAAAATATGCAAATCTGCTCAGCGACGTGCTTTTCGTAATCCGTCGCAAGCAAATATTTTAACATTTAAAAGACAGCGGGCGAAAGCCCGTTACATTTTTAAACGTGAACGCCGTGCTTCCTGGAGACGCTTCGTCTCATCTTTATCTTCTAGGACTCCATCCCAAAAAGTCTGGAAGGCTGTTCGAAGAATTAGGGGCAGGGGTGGCTCGGCTTCTGTCGGCCATCTTAGAGATGGTGCCAGTTTGGTCACAGATAAAAAGGCTGTGGCCAATTTGCTTGCCGCCACCATTGCCCATAATTCTTCAATAGAGCATTATTCACCTTTCTTCCACAGAGAGAGAAGGAGAAGCGAGAATCGTGTGCTTGTGATTTTATATCAGATAACTCGGAAGACTATAATGCCCCCTTTACGTTTTCAGAATTGCAGCAAGCCATGCAGAAATGTACTGACTCTGCTGCTGGATTAGATACCATCCATTATCAGCTCCTAACTCATCTGCCTGAGGATTCACTCCTTGTACTTCTCAAGGCCTTTAACCATATCTGGATAACTGGTCGTTTTCCGGCATCTTGGCGCCAGGCTGTGGTTGTGCCAATCCCCAAGCCGGGTAAGGATCCTTCCGACCCGGGCAACTACCGGCCAATAGCTTTGACATCATGTTTATGTAAGACTATGGAACGCTTGGTCAACGCCCGACTGGTGTGGCATCTTGAGTCAGGTGGTCTCATCACAGACCTCCAGTGCGGTTTCCGGCGCTTCCGTAGTACAACTGACCATCTAGTCCGCTTTGAGTCTTTTATCCGAGATGCTTTTGTCAACAAGCAGCATGTCTATGCAATTTTCTTTGATCTTGAAAAGGCATATGACACTACCTGGAAGTATGGTATACTGTCTGATTTGTCGGACATGGGTTTTAAAGGGCACCTGCCTGTTTTTATTCACAATTTTTTGTCTAACAGGTCGTTCCATGTCCGTGTGGGCTCCACCCTCTCCGACTCCTTTGAACAGGAGATGGGTGTCCCGCAGGGCAGCATTCTATCTCCTGTTTTATTTAGCATTAAAATAAATAACACTGTAAAGGCCGTCAAGGATGATTCTGAATGCTCTTTGTTTGTGGACGACTTTGCTTTGTGTGCACGAGGTCGAGGACTTGCGTCCCTTGAGAGGCGCTTGCAGCTGTGCGTTGATCGCATCCAGGGGTGGGTTTCTCTCAACGGATTCAGGTTCTCGCCCTCCAAGACAATCTGTGTGCATTTTACTAACCAGACGAAATTTTTTTCCAAAACCTACCCTGAGCATTGCTGGAGTGCCAATTCAGGTGGCCGAAGAGGCAAAGTTTCTGGGGGTCATCTTTGACAAAAGATTGACCTTCTGCAACCATGTTACCTACCTTAGAACCTCTTGTCAGAAGGCCCTCGACATTCTTCGTGTCGTTGGTCGTACTGACTGGGGTGCAGACCGCATCGTCTTACTTCGACTGTACCGGGCCCTTGTTCGGTCCAAACTGGATTACGGCTCTGTGGTATATGGCTCGGCTTCAAAGTCTATTCTACAGCGTCTGAACACAATTCACCATCAAGGTCTGCGCATATGTCTGGGAGCCTTCAGGACATCTCCAGTTCCTAGTCTGTATACAGAGGCAGGGGAGCCTTCTCTCGGGCTCCGCCGCATCCGCCTCATGCTCAGCTACGTTCTGAAGCAGAAGGCCCATCCAGACAATCCTGCCTATGATTGTGTTTTTAACCCGTCGTTTGCAGAGATTTATGATGCCCATCCGGGAGCTGTCCGTCTACTTTCCTTCCGTGTCCGACCTCATCTGCAGGCGGCCGGAGTGAACCTGGACAAAGTTTCGGAATCTCTGCAACACGTCACTCCACCCTGGCTACTACCAGTTCCTGACATCTTGCTGGACTTGACCGCCCACAAGAAGGATTGTACTCCACCAGCCATATACCAACAGAGCCTCAATGAACTCCTTTCAATTTTTCCTGGCTATTGTCGTCTTTATACGGATGGGTCCAAGTCTGAGGATGGGAGGGTGGCTGCGGCTGCAGTGTCCTCTCGCCATCCTAAACGCCCATTTAAGCTCCGTCTCCCTGACCATTCCTCTGTATTTAGTGCAGAACTGCAGGCAATTCTGCTGGCACTCAAGCATGCCTATCAGTCTCGGGAAAGGAACTTCCTGATTCTGTCTGACTCTCTTTCTGCCCTGCAGGCCCTTCAGGGCGCGGGAACAGACCATCCACTGCTGGTGCAGATTAGAGAGCTTTACGCAGACTTGATGAAGGAATATTATGACATCATTTTTATTTGGGTCCCAGGCCATGTGGGCATCGAAGGCAACAGAATCGCAGATTCTGCTGCCAACAGTGCCCGCAGTGACCCTGTCCCTGACACACAGACTGTCTATAGTGATTTTAAACCTGTGATTAGTGCGTACATAGCCCGCGAGTGGCAGTCCGAGTGGGACAAAGAGGAAGGGAACAAGCTTCATGAAGCTCTTCCTAAGTTGTCTGACAGTCTACCTTTCCGCTGCGGCAGCCGCCGTGAGGAGACTGTCCTTGCTCGGCTCCACATCGGGCACACGTATGTTACGCACTCTTACTTACTTAAACAGGATAAGCGTCCATGGTGTTTTGCCTGTGATGAGCAGTTTTCTGTTCGACACTTTTTGCTGTATTGTGCTGACCTAATAGACACCAGATATAAACACTTTACAGCAGACTCCTTGAAGGTTTTGTTCCGGGATGTTCCCCCGGACAAAATCTTCAATTTCTTGCGAGCATGCAATATTTTAAAAAAGATTTGAGCATTCATAGACTATGTGAATCTTTTTTATTTGCCCTTTTTGAGAGTCTGTAGACATTTCTTTTAAAGACATGTGCGACATTTTAGCCTGAGATTTTTAATCTATATTTACATCTTGTCTTAAGACCTTGCTTTTAGTCTGGCTGACCAGATTTTTACCCATCCCGCCGTGAGATGGCCTTAGTCGCCTGCTCGGCGTTAAACCCAAATAACTAACTAACTAACTCCACAACTTTGTGGTGTCCCTGTTCATGTTTAGTCTTGCAGTCTTCTTTCTCCAACTTCTTCTTGTGCACTCCAACTTCATCTTCAGATACTGGGCCTTACTGCGTTGTAGCTTGATGTTGTTTTCTTGGCTTGGGTTAGTTTCAGCGTCTTCTCTGGCCCTAGTGAGGTTGTCATGTGCTTTCTGAAGATCTGCGGTCCAGTATGGGGTGTAATTTTTCCGGACCCCTCGAGGTATGGTTTCCTTGGTTGCCTTACTGATAATGTCGTTAAACTCTCTGACCACATTGTTGATGTTCCTTCCAGACACAGCGAGGTCTTGCATTAGCTGATTTGTTCGAATACTGAACAAGCACCAGTCTGCCTTTTGGTAGTTCCATCTTGGCCGGTGTGGCGAGCTAGCTGCAGTGCTTCCTTTTAGAGAGATCAGGACAGGTTGGTGGTAACTTCCTCCTAACTGTGGTCCTACTGTTCTGCTGAGGCGCTTATGAACATCTTCAGTGCAAAGCGCCAGGTCCAGTGTAGTGGTGGTGTGCCAGCGGCGAGAGTAGAAGGTAGGTAGTTCCTCAGGGTCATTGGCAAGTATCAGGTGGTTTTCATCTTGCCACTCCTCGATGTCTTCTCCTCTCTTGTCAAGTGTGTCATATCCCCAACTCTGGGACTGGCTGTTGAAATCACCAGTGATGAGGAATCCACTGTCCGGGACTTGGATAGTGTCGAGGGACAGCAGCTTATCATTAGGGCAGCAGTAGTTGACCAGGTCAAGGTGCTGTCACTGGTGGTTACCTTGACCTGGGGATGTATTCCGGCTCTTCCATGAATCTCCTGGTTTCGCTGGCATTCAGGTTGTCTCTAACTAGCATCATAACTCCCCCTTTCTTCCTCCCTTGGCGATCACTTCAGAAGACCTGATATCCTCTTACCTTAAAGGGTTTCCCTTCTTGCAGGTGTTTCTCTTGTATACAGCAGATGTTTATGCTGTTTTCATGCAGAAAGTGCTCTAGTTCTGTTTTCTTGTTGGTAACCCCTTCTGCATTCCAGTGCATGATGTTCACATTGGCTTTTTCTTTGTCTCTGGTCTTGTTTTTACGCTGGCCAGTCGCTCTACTTCCCCGTCCCCTGGCTCCTTGAGACAGCCGGGAAGGTCCTCCAGTAGCTGGGGGTGGGCTCCGAAGAGACGCAGAGCCCGGTACTGCACCTGCCTGGTGAGACTCCACAGGGCGAGCACCATTTCTGTTGAATCCATCTCCAAGTGTCGTATGGCTGCATATGCGTGGTACTGTGGTTTATTAGAGTGCGCTGTGCAGCCCAGTACCTCCGTCTTCAGCACTCGGGGTTGGCTGTCGGGGTTACCTCACTCTTAACTCCTGATCAAAAGGCCTTTCAGTCCTGGGAGCACAGGATGGTTTGGTTTTGGAGTGTCCTTCTCCTAGATGAGTTGCCGACGCCAAGGCTTATGAGTCCCATCTACTCAGGTTTTTCCTCGGAGTTTTCCTTCATGAAGGAGATCTGCCAACCAAGGCTATCGAGCATCCCTGCCTGGATTTTCAACAGGGTTTACTCTCTCCCAAGGCACCCACAAGGCAGTGGGGCTATTTACACATAGCTGGGGATCTGGTTCATGGACATCAGGGCTTGTCCACACATCGCGGATGGGCCAGCATGCCGCGTGTCTGAGGGCCAGACCTCCTCCGAGTCCTCTGTAGTTCAGCCCGAGTCCGTAAAGTGCTCGGTTACCGTAAGTCAGTCGCCACGAGGAGGCACTACATGAGGCTTGTTGTTGGAGAGGCTGTGTACTGGCAGGGAGAGACTGACATACTCTGCTCCCCTTTTCGCAAAACTGCTAGCCAGCGGTGGGAGCGGCTAAAAGCGAGAGCGACAAGCACAGACGCTACCACATTAGACCAAAGATCCTACCTAGAAAGATAAACCGCTCCTCTTTAGCGTATAGCAGAAAAACGAGGTCAGCTGAGGAGTTGCTTCCCTTGTTCTGGCCATGTACGCATCCGGTAAACAAACGATGGTAATACCATTAGAAAAACATCAGCACAAGCAAATGCAGTGTATCCCTAGATGTTTCATGCTACATGGTGCAGGCATCTTTGATAATAAAATCTGTGATGTGGAATGGTGGGGGGTGGGGGTGGTGGTGGTGTGCAATATTATGTTTTAAATGGTGTGAATCTAGAGAGTTGTTTAGATGTCCAAGTGTTAACATGTACTTCAAGTTGTGTTGTCGTTTTAATAATGCTTACTTATAGTGTATTTGAATGTTGTCATTTCTCTTTCATTTAGTTTTTCTGTATTATTTATTCATGTGTTAGTGAGAAGCGCAATTTCAGCAAGTATCAACCATCCATGATTCATGCCTTCTATGATCTTGCAGTGTGTTTGTTTTGTTTAATTTATGCTTAATTATTTTCGCCCAATTAATCCCAAGCCCACATTTAACAATTTTTGGAAGAGTCACCACTCGACTGTGTACCAGTTGCAGGAGATGGATCTACCATGATAATTCAATGTCAGTGCCAGATTAGCCTCAGGCGCCAAGCTAATCTGACATGACCCTTGAATTATTGATCAATCCAATGCCTGCCTGCTTGAGGCTAAATAGGTTATGTAAACAATTTTTACAAATAACATTTATAAAACACACTCACATGAACACCCACACAAATCACAAATACAGTCATGCTAACATACACATCATGTAAGAAATGAGACAACACAGGTAAAGTCTGGCATAAGAGCAAAAAGTATTCTCTATTGTATTCCTCTGAAATGATCTAGTGGCAGATAAACCATCTTCATAACAGGCAAAAAGGAAAAAAATAATAACAGAACATAATCAAATGTCATATGAAAGAAGAGTCTTGTATACACTTGCACATGGCTACAAGTACAACACAGTGCAGCTGTCCGAAAGATCCTGAACAAGCGCTTGGTAGCACTAAAAAAGTAAAGTAATTACTCAATCAGTAAATTGTTTCAACAAATAAAAAAAAGTGTTCAGAGAAAGAAGAGTAGTCATTTTTATGGTGTCTGGACTTAGTGGACTGTTTTCTTATTTTAAAGGTGACGCACTTTCAACATTTTTCTGTTTCTTTTCTGTGACTTCTGCACGAATGACCTGTTGCTCTCTTTCAGAGTGAAATGTAGCCGCACATTGATGAACAACTGCAGCAGAAAATGCTGGATGGCACACTTTCCCATGCGGCAAAAAAAGGTGTCATGTTTTTTCAACAGTGCTACCAAGAGCATCTTTACTTTGTCCAAGTGCAGAATTTTTCTGATGTTGGCAACATAGGCTTCCTCGAACGCCTACACCATGTGTTGCAGTCTGGTGCTCGGAACTGTAACCCCCCCTGTAATGCCTTGATACTATTTGTTCATGATAAACATTTCAGCCCGAGAACCAGTAGAAGCACCTGTGACGAGACTGTTACATTCCTGACATAATGGTTTTGCCTGCATCTTCTTTGCCATCTAGCCAGCAATATACAGAAGTACGTTTTCTTGCACTTGGACGAGCCGTGGATCTTGAGTCTCTGGCACTGGCAAAATCAGCTTTATCAACTGATATGTATCACCATCATTTTCCACATGGCCCTGTGGCCAATTGGGGATGACACCATCTTCAGGTTCATCTTCCACTACTGACTGTGGTACTGATGTCAGCGCTGTCAGGGTGAGCAGCCACTTGTCACAGTCCTCAATGCAGTTGCTTGCGTCACTCTGCACGAAGAAAGAGTCCACCATGACCTGGCGAAAATTGTTGCGAAACTGTTGTGGACTGGGGTTGTCACCATGACCTCCTTTTGACCGAACAACTGAAAACAGATTTTCAACACAGTCCTGGTTCAGACGGTCAGTTAAAAGAAATTTCACGCCATGGTCAGTATGAAGTTCTTTCCACAATGCCAGAAGTGTTGTAATGGCCATCTTCCACCCTGTCAGGCTTGGGAGTTGCGATACTGAGGAGAGGGACTGAACAGATTCCAGCCAACTTAGAGTCTTCAACAGGAACTCCTCATGTCCGGAAGTTGGAGTCATGGCATGGGCCATTTTCTGTGTAGGCCTGTTGAAGGTATTGAACAGTTGATCAAATGTTTCGATGAACAGGGCTGTGTGAGCGGTGTCTGCGTCAAGTACATGCAGCTGCACAAGTGTAGAAATACCTGCTGCAACTGTGTGCGAGAGGACCTGCGCAGCACTCATACCACATGCGAAGTGCAGCAAAAGGTGGCAGTTCAACATGCTTGCTGGTCAGTTTTGGGGTCATGCGAACAAACATTTTGCTGGTCAAAGTTGTAGAATTGCTCAATATGCACCCACTTCACTTCTAATTCTTGTCCATCAACAAGGAACCCACTTTTTTTGCAGTTGTTCCTTGTGTTTTTCAAAAGATGGGGAGGATCATAAAGTACGTGTACTTTGTTCTCTTTGTGGAAAAAAAAAAGGAGCCTGCTCTGTCACCCTGCAAAATTTTGTTAACATTTTTTGGTTATTGGAACCTTGGTCAGCAATCAACACTTTTACCTGCAGACCACACTCCTCTAGTCTATCAAGACATTCAATCAGCAGACCATGTAAAACCTTAGCGTCAACAGGTCCGCTGAAAAGGATATAACCAACAGCCTGTTTCCAATTCATAACCAGTCCACACACCATGAACACTGTAGCATGGTTGGCTACATACATGGACCGACCCGTACAGCCGAAGTCTTCTAGGCCTTCCACATAGTCTTTTTCGACATTGTATGTCACAAACTCATTTAAAGACATTTCATCGAACACCAAAGCACAAAGTTCTGAATTAGTTGGCATTGAAGAAATCTTTTGCTGGAGTTCGTTCAGGACATTCTTGTTGAAGCCTGGAAATATCTGGACAGCTCGCATGAGTCTCCTCATCTTACGACTCGGACATTTTGATTCGGGTCTCGTAATCTGCGCCGGCATCTGCCAGGCTGTTATCGGCACTATATCAAGCAAAATGTTGCTCAATATAATATAATATGAACGCATGTTGTGAAGTAATGTGCAATATCAACACTCTGCCGACACTGGTATTTCATGCTATTTTGGCGATGATGGGGTTAAAAAAATCAGTACAATTGAAGATGCAGTTGGTATCAAATGCCCGTGAAAATTTCCACTGACAAATGTATGTAGTTGTATGCTCTTGGGAGTTCTTGGTCCTTATCTTGGAAAAGCAAGGTTTTCATGATGAGTAAATCCAGCTTTCTCAAAAATGGACTTATGCTGGCTTCTGCAAAATCAGAGCAGTCCTCCCGGCCGCAAGGTCATGGCCTACAGGAGAGGCACAGACACTGAAGCGGAAGACTTTTTCAATGACTGACCGGTCATTGATTTTACCGGTTTCCTTTGAACACAAACAATAAAAAGGGTGTAATCGCAAGACAGAAATGCAAGCCCCATAAACAGTAAGATCCAACTTGTGGTACAGACAGATGACCTTTGAACTTTAAAGTAATTAAAAGATGAATCATCATGAAAGATGTTGAATGTAATTCATGTACTGATGTGCAGTTTATCAGTGGATGAGGTCATAACACATTGACCTGTTTAATTCGGTGACACATTTCATTTTGGCACTACCCTTGAACTGTCACGATCAGTGTGCTGAACTTTTGTGTATCGTAAACCCACTGATAGTTTAAATTTCTTTTATGTTGAGGGGGTGCTATGTACCACATGTTTGCGCTTGGTCTAAGGGAGAGTAAAGCAAAAAACGATAATGTGAAGAGTTGTCTACCTTTATTTGGGGAGCATACCGTAAACAAAAAAAAATCACTTTTACATGGACAGTTTTCGTCATTATTGTAATGATATGTGTATATCATTTGCCCGAAAATCAATAATACTTTTAGTACCTTTCCACATGTAATTCACATCAATACACCATCAAAAGAAATCTTTTACTATCGATTTCTTTCCGTCATAAATAATAACCTACCCCAACTCTGCCGGATTTCGGAAGAAATCGCATACGACAGGACATCAGCGCAAACTTTTCACCTATTTTATAATCAGCATGTCGCAAGATACGAAGGAATCGGGTAAGCTGCACATTCCTGCAATGCTTTTACTGAAAAGTTTACTTTAAATTGCACTTTGAAACTGAACAACTGAATTTCTTTGTTTTTAAAATTCGTGTCAGGTTGGTCTTCTGAGCAATGTGGGGATCCCGTGGAATCCGAAGTATCGTTTTCTGTTTGGAAATACGTCAGCATGACCGTGGAATGAAGCGAAAGTAAATTCGAAAGAACCATCTTAATCTTGAAAGACAGAACACGAAGTTTAATTAGCACGTTCACGTGAAAAACGATTGATTAAAGTGTGTGTTTAGCACGCCGAAAGTCTTGCTTGAATAGTTGAAATCCCCATGTGCGGCCGGAGACACCGATACAGTTTAGTGTAAGCAGTACCGGTGGGGGACATGCAGAAGGGAGTGTACTGCTTTTTTGCCCTCTTTGTCGTACTGATGAATAATGAGAAAATCTACTGTTGCTGATGAGCCAGTTGCAAGAGACTGACACATGTTGATGTATCTTCGCAGACTGTTCTGTGCATTACCCAGGCTGTGGGATTTGTGTAATCTGTCATTTTTGTTCCTTGCATCAGAGACCCAAATTCTGCATCCTTCAGGTGATGCATTGTAGAACAGAAATGACCAAAATAGCAGTTTTGGGTCAAGATCTTCAGGGTGATTTGTGACTATTATTTCATCTACAGTTTTTTCAGGGAATCATGTTAGGGGCACTGCTTCCAAGCTATTGCCTTTGTTGGATCTTTGGCCCATGTCTGGATCCGAACCATGCTGTCCAGATTTGGATCCAAATTGACGAGAAAGAACCTTTCGATAAAAATGCAGCCCTGTGTTGGCGCTGTATCGAAAAGCAAAAGACAGTCGTGGTAAGACTGCTGTTCTGATTGGCTGTTTCAGTCAGTTGGAACTGATTTCGCAGACTGCAAGTTCGGCACTACCAAACACGTCATGTTTGATTGGACAGCTTTGTGAGTGGAAGACTGGGGTGTATGGAAGAGTTGCTTGAGAAACGGGGCAATTGCAGCGGGGGTGCAGGGCCTTTACTCAGAGAATCTTTCATGACATGATTGGTCCTTTATCGGATGGAATTGAAGCTTGCAAAAAATATCCGAGACAAAATTACAAAACTGTTGATAAAGGTGAAAATTTATGTTCAAAATTTGAGGTAGTATTGAAAGCAGGTAGGACCTACGTTTTAGGACCCCAGTGTAAAGTAATAAAACTAATACAGTAATAGTGTAGTTATAGATGTTTAGAATACCTACCAAGTGAAATCTAGAGATGGAGGAAAAGGGACATTTTGGGCTATTTGTTTTCCTCAATTTCCATTACACAATTTGTTCCAAGAAGTCTCATTTCCTCCCTGGGTAAACTGGGATCCCACTCCCTCCTATCAGTTTTCTGTGTACTAGTGCATTGAAAATTTCATTGTCCATTTGGGCTCCAAGAAATATGACTACCTTGCCCAACTTACCCAATCTACATGTACTCGCATAATTGGCAGTGGTTGAATGGACTTGATCATCCCTGTTATAATTGGCAGTGGTTGAATGGACTTGATCATCCCTGAAAAAAGACAACTTACAAGTATGGCAGATTAATTGGTGAGAGGATACATACTTGTTTTATTACCTGCTTTTAAGACTTTTAGTAGTTCCACGTGCAATTCAAATTGGGTCATTTATCATCTCGCCAGCACATCTCAATAGTGAAGTCAATAGTAGTAATGATAAAAGTCATGTTTGGGGTAAACGATTAGTGTCATGATGACAGAGGGAGAAGTAAGTAGATTTTTTTCTCTTGAAAGCAGTATGGGCACTGTTTGCTGGAACTGTCTCTGTTGTTGCAACTATTTCATATCATGCATTCGGTTCCATCCTATTCACATGCTGGTCAAGCATGCCGCTGCGGTCGCAAAGATGAAGATGCAGTCTGCACAACTGTCCACTTTTGTATCCAAATATCATAGATCTACAACAGTTTATTTGGGATTTGAAAGCATGACTGCATTATAAGGAGATCCACTTTGATTGGTGGGTGATGCCAACACACAAAACTTTGTTGTTTATGTCACTCGTCAAGATGGGAGGATCCACTTAAAATGAACATCGTGTTTGCAAATTCTAAATAATCCATACTTGTTGTACCTGTGATCACATCACTGAAAGTGTGGGTTTTATCACCTCCTTTACAAGTGTCTTTGTATGTAGAATCTCTGCCAAAGTTTTACTAACATCTGTTTACAAGATCAGTCTCAGGTGTGTCTGTTGGCATAGTTGTGTGGTATTTGTGTCACATTGTGTGTGTGCTTGTGTGTATTATTTAACCCATTTAGCCCTGCCACACTACAGCAGGAGGTGGATCGCCCATGGTAATTCAAGTGTATTACCAAAATAGCTTGGCATCTGATGATGCCAAGCTAATGTGGCACTATGCTTAAATTATTATGGTTGAACTGTCTCCTACAACTGGTACACAGGTGTTGGGTGACCCATCCAGACTGTGGCCTTGGGGTTAAATGAGTTAACCCCTTTGAGTAAGCTGGTACTGTAAACAGTACCGGTGGCTGCTTGTGCTGGAGGGTTAAACTGTCCCTGTCACAGGGGTTAACCTATCGCTGCTAGTGAGAAATGAACACATGGTGATAATTCACATTTTGTGTTTCAGGATGCACAAACATGTATACATGTATGTCTGTCATGTGATGGCAAAAGATAGTTTGATTCTGTGAAAAGAAAGATTTTCATTGTAATACAAAAAGTATCTCACTTTTCACAAAATGGACGTACTGTCTAGTCTTTGTACCTTCACAGGAAAGATCTACTTTAAATTCTGCATGTTTGTATAGGCTTAGCATTAGCAAGTTGTCACCGAGGTGATTGCCGTTCAGGATATCTACCCAATTTGAAATTGACTGAAAAAAATGGTCGAGCATGTACACTATTGTGCAGAGCACTTTAGTTTAAGTACTGTAGCTGTTTTTTTTTTCAGGATTAATATTTTCTGCTGGTGATAATTGACCACTACTACTAGTCAGTGATTACATTATTAAGACAATTGACTTTGTGTTGTAGGATTGTAATTCGTATCTAATACAAAACATTTGTCTGAAATCTAACTGAATAAACACTGATGACCAAAGCCATCTGTTCTTCTCAGTACCCTGCATTGCATTAGGTGGTCCGAACAAATTTTGTGTATGGGTGCACTCAAATTTGCATTCACCATTTGGGCTCCTAGAAAGATAACTTTGCCTTGCCCACTCGCCCAAATCTTGCCTTTGGCAATGGGCGAGTGGATTTGTTCCTCACTGCAGTGCATTTTCTGGTGTGTCCACCTTTGTGTTTGTGTGTGTGTGTACGTGCATGTTTGTGTTTTGTGAACATCTTGCATCTCCTTTCCATTTGAAAAAAATAACATCCAGCATCATATTGGTAGTATGTCTCCTTGCCGTGTAAAAGAGTGATAGTAGCTAAACTATCACAGTGCTCTTTTCAGGTGATGATGCTTGCCATAGCTCAATGAAAGGGGGAAAAAAAAGACATTTTGAAGCCTTTCATTCTAAGTTAAGTATCTTGACCGCCTTGTGCATATAGCCACTGGTACTGTGAACAGTGCTGGTGGCTGCATGTATGGTGGGGCTAATGAGCTCTTTTGATTCAGGTTTCTGGGCTGCAGCCAAGGAGGTTGACCCCTCGAACCAGTATGGTGGTGACACAGGTGCTGCATCATCAACTGTGGACAGCATGCTTCAGCAAATGCAGCAGATCGCAGGGGTGCTTGGGGATGAAGAAGGTTTGTACACTTAGTTTTCCTGGTCTGTGATTCTGGAACTTGTGGCATAAGATCGCAAGGTGCATAAACACAGACCAGCATGAATAGGATCTAGAAGGTCTCTGTGGGTGATGGGATACACATGAACTGTCATAGTCTAACCATTGCAGCAATACTAATATGATTATGAAGTCTGCCAAGATGTTTTGACTACCAGAAAATGATTAAGTACAGTTGTACAGTATTTGGTTACACCCATCACATTTTTGTACCCTTGATAAAAATTGGTACTGTTTAGTTTTCTATAAGTATAAAACAGATCTAGAGCTCTCTGACCGTGATGGTTCTGTTCTGGTAAAATATAAAATTCAGCTTTACATGGCAATTTTTTTTTTTAAGGGGCACTCCTGACCTTTTTTAATGCTTCAGTTCGCAAAAAGCTTTTACTGGGATTCAGTATACACACCCACTTAGACAGTGACCACCCTATTGTCCCACCAAATGCTTTCTTTCGTCCGTTCAAAGCGAAAAGAGGCCACCGGAATCTTGTGATGGTACCCCGTGAAAAGATTGCTTCTGATAGGCGATGGTAGCTGACGTTATAACTGTTCTATACGATCTTAGGTCATCTGCATAATTATAACCAATCAGAGACAAGATGGCGGATGAACCAGTGAAGAATAAAAGAAAGTATCAGTCGACTCGCGCCGGCCGACAATGACAGACTCGGAATTGAAGAGAAGAAAGAGGAAGAGAGACAAGATACCTCTACGTAGAACTGACATCGGACTAGGGAATATAGAGCTTGGCTTGACCGCCCATCCGGAATTTGTAGCTTTCCTGCTATGTGAATCAGTAAGTAATCTATGGTCTTTGTCGGACGATCTTCCTATAGTTCTGCGAGCGCTAGTGATTTTCAGAATTCGTGATCTTCAGTAGAATTTATCTTTTACTGATTTCGCAAGATTTTAAACCTGTTTTATCATAAAGTTACGAGCTAGTTCATCCGATTTTATGCTGCAAGGATCTGAAAACTACGGTGTGTGTCAAAATTGCGGCACTGACATCGCTGGTCGTGACACGTTTTTGTCTGTGCGGGCTCTCATTCACTCGATTCACAGAGGTAGTGTTTCTGCTGCAATGGTGCATTTGTCGTTTCCAGAGATGCTTTCAGTTATGTAGACTTCGATGTGTGATATGTGAAATTGCAGTGCAGAAAGTGGGTATAAATACCACTGTCCTGTTTCGTGTTTACTTACGCCTGTCACCCCTACCCGGGTATAGGCCGTCGACGAGAGACCTCCAGCAACTCCTGTCCTGTGCTTCTCCTTCGATTCTACTCCAGGTGGTTCCCAGTCTCTTGATGTCTGCTTGGAGGTCTCGACGCCAGGAGTTTCTCGGCCTACTTCTTTTCCTCTTTCCCTGGGGGTTCCATGACAATGCCTGCCTAGTGATACTGGAAGCTGGCTTTCTCAGACTGTGACCGATCCATCCCCATCTTCTTCGCCCAATTTCATTCTCTGCTGTTATCTGCTCTGTTCTCTCCCTCTCCCAGAGTCTGACGTTGCTGATCTTCTCTGGCCAGTGGATTTTCAAAATTCTTCTAAGGCAACTGTTTATGAAGGTCTGCACTCTGTTGACTGTGGTTTTTGTCAATCTCCAAGTCTCTGCTCCATATAGGAGAACTGCTTTTACATTGGAGTTGAAAATCCGGACTTTGGTGTGTTGTGACAGCTCTCTGGAGCTCCACACTTTTTTCAACTGGAGAAAGGCTGCTCTGGCTTTACCGATTCGTGCTCTGACATCTGCATCAGTGCCGCCTTTTTTGTCTATGATGCTCCCGAGATAGGTGAAGGACTCCACCTCCTCCAACGGGGTGCCAGCAAGCAAGACTGGTTCTTCCCTGGTTGCGTTCAGCCTCATTGTCTTTGTTTTCTGTTTGTGGATGGTGAGGCCCACTTGGGACGAGATGTCAGCAAGCCTCGTGGTCTTGTCCTGCATTTGTTGATGAGTGTGGGACAGTAATGCCAAGTCATCTGCAAAATCGAGGTCGTCAAGCTGTGTCCACAGTGTCCACTGTATTCCACTTCGTCTGTGCTTTGTGGTCATCTTCATGACCCAGTCTATGGCCAGTAGGAAGAGGAACGGAGACAGCAGACACCCCTGCCTGACACCAGTTCTGACTTGGAGCTCCCTGGTGAACTGCCCTTCGTGGATCACGCGACATGTCATGCCATCATAGCTGCTCTTGATCAGGCGGACGAGCTTTGTGGGTACACCGTAGTGTCGTAGGAGTTTCCACAGAGTCTCTCGGTCCACGCTGTCAAATGCTTTCTCATAATCCACAAAGTTGACGTACAGCGGGGAGCTCCACTCCGGAGACTGTTCCACGATGATGCGGAGAGTGGCGATCTGGTCTGTACATGATCGGTTCTTCCTGAATCCTGCTTGCTGGTCTCTCAGCTGGGGGTCAACGGAGCTCTTCATTCTCTCTAGGATGATCCTGTTGAAGACCTTTCCTGGTACTGACAGCAAGGTGATTCCCCTGTAGTTGGAACACTTGCTGAGGTCGCCTTTCTTGGGAAGCTTGATTAGGTACCCCTCCTTCCAGTCACCCGGCATCACCTCCTCTTCCCAGATCTTTCCAAACAGTGGGTACAGCATCTCCACCGTTGTCTCTAGGTCTGCTTTCAGAGACTCCGCTGGGATGCCATCTGGCCCTGCAGCTTTGCCGTTCTTCAAAAATGCCACTGCTCTTCTGATCTCTTCCCGGCTGGGTCTGTCACAGCTGATGGGTAGGTCGGTCTCTGCCGGCTGGATGTCTGGGGGGTCGGGTGGGCTAGGTCTGTTCAGTAACTCTTCAAAATACTCGGCCCATCTGTCGAGTTGGTCTGCTCTGTCTGCAATAGGCTTGCCTTCTTTGTCTTTTACTGGTCTTTCTGAATGGCCATACTTGCCCGACAATCTTCTGGTAATGCCGTAGAGCTGTTTCATGTTGCCGCTTCCTGCTGCCTTTTCTGCCTCTGCTGCCAGGCTGTCTGTGTAGGCCCTCTTGTCTGCCCTGATACTCCTCTTCACCTCGCGGTTGGCTTCCGAGTATTCCCCCTGTGCCCTTACTTTGGCTGCTCTCGTGCGACTTGTTGACAACTGCTTTCTTCTGCTTCCTCACTTCTATCTTCTTCAAGGTCTGTGCCGACAGCCAGTCCTTGTGATGGTGTTTCCTGAAGCCTACAGTGTCTTTGCAGGTTGAGTTCAGCACCTCTCTAACTACCTTCCACTGCTGCTCTGTGGTGACCGCCTCCTCTTCATTTACTAGCTCCTGTAGCTCTTGAAACCGGTTAGACAGCACCAGTTTGAACTCTTCTCTCACTCCAGTCTCTCTCAGGAGGCCTACATTATAGCGTTGTCTTCTTGTTGTCTCTGTGCGGCTTTTCTTTAACTTGAGCTTCATTCTCAAGGTAAGCAGATGGTGGTCTGAGGCGACATCTGCTCCCCTCCTCACTCGAACATCTTGAAGGGATCTAATAAATTTCTTGCTAAGGCAGATATGGTCTATTTGGTTCTCTGTTGTATGGTCAGGTGAGACCCAAGTTGCTTTGTGTATTCTTCTGTGTGGGAAGATGCTGCCTCCAATGACAAGTCGGTTTAGAGCACAAAAGTCTACAAACCTCTCCCCGTTCTCACTCATCTCCGAGCCTAGTCCCTGTCTCCCCATCACCTCTTCATATCCGGTGTTGTCCTCCCCTATTTTGGCATTAAAATCGCCCATGACGATGGTGATGTCTCGCTCCGCACATTTGTCCACGGCACTCTGGAGTCGGTCGTAGAACTCTTGTTTCTCTTCCTTGTCACTGTCATTAGTGGGCGCATAACACTGGATGACATTCAGCTTGAGCTTTTTCTTGGTTCTAAAAGGCTGCTGTGATAATTCTTGGCCCAAGAGGTTCCCAGCCCATCAGCGCTCTCTGTGCCACTGGTGACAGCATGAATGCTACTCCTTATGTATGGGGGGCATTCTCCTCTTCATGACCTGAATACAGAATCATCTCTCCACTTAGCAGCCTTTTCTGGCCAGACTGCGTCCATCTGGCTTCACTGATACCTAGCAGGGAAAGGTTGTACTTTTGCATTTCCGCTGCTATCTGGGCGGCCTTGCCGCTCTGGTACATGGTCTGGACGTTCCATGTGCCCATGGTTGTGTCCCTGGATAGAGAGAGGCGGCTCGGTCCTGTGGCTTCCGAAGACTTCCGGCTTTCACCACAGGACATCATAAATCTTCTGATAGAAGAACCTTCCTCCTCCAGGAAAGGAATTACTGTTAGTCTTTTCGTCGGCGTTTTTGTAGCTATTTCCTTTTTTGCAGGGTGGGGAAGCTACCCCCACGCCCAACCCCCTTACTAGGAGGACCAGGGGTTTTCTGTCGGGGTCACCTTCCCTTAGACCATGTTGGTTCACGGCACCTTATTTCATTCGGTGCACCCCTCTCACGAGGGACTCCCTATCCACCACCCTGGGGACGCGCCTCAACGCCATATGGTCCCAGCGCGAGGTGTTTCGTGTTTCCAAGGGATAAAAGATCAAAGGTCAAACTAGGTGACTCTGGCTCAGTCGCTTTGTGTGGCAACCAAGTCGAACCAGCCACGCCCCCAGCACGATCGTTACTCAGGGTAGCAGGTCAAGCGGAACCCGCATTGATTTTGACAGCATAGAGAGTATGGAAGGTTTATTTTACATTCTCATGGAAAATTATGTCAAAGGATGTCGGAGAACATCAGTACATGTGTACACAAACTGATACATGTACCCATACCGATGACCTCGTCTGCAGTATTGACCAGGTTCTGCCTTGTGACGTAGGCTAGTAAATATGCACAAATTCAAAACGATGCCGATGCAGATGATAATCTGCGCTCTCGGGTACAAAAACAACACACTCACACGATGAATTTCGACATTTGGCATTGTATTTACATCATAAAGCTCTAAGTTAGTACACAAAGGATCCATACATAATGCTGTCAGCAGTATCTGTTGCAGACAGTTTTCTGACTGTATTGAGATACTTGATCCTGGTGAAAATAACTTTAACGTTTCATAGATGGAATTGGAAAGAACTGACTGACATTTTTTTTTTAACAAACTTTTTGTCATGTCTTCACTTTTGCAGATCCTAGAATGGAGACTGGACATTTCATAGATATGGTTACTCACATGACATGTTTTGTATACAAGATTTCTCTTCAGTTCTTCGTATTTTTTTAGACCCGAAAGTGGTGCCTATGGAGGGTGAGGCCGCATTGGCACAGGGCCCGAGGAAGACCAACAAACATCCCACCATGCAGTTGAATGAACTTTGGTGAGTTAGAAACTACATGAGTGTACAGAAATGTAGCAGCATTTACAGCAGAACCTGCTTTGCGTGGCCACCCTTGTGAGATATATCATCTGTAAATAAAGGCCACGATTTTGGTATCTGCATGCATCTAAATGATAGTCTTTAATGGTGACACATTTTGCTCTTCAAGACTTCTTTTGAGAAAGCACTTGTCTTTTCAGACCCATTTTTTCTTGCAAAAAAATGTGGTTGCTCAGAACAGGTTCTGCTGTACTGTATTTGTTGTGCATGTGCAAGCTTGAAGTAGACCCCAGATTCATGTACAGTAGAACCACCTATGAGCGGTCACCCATGTTGCCAAGAAATAGTGGCCGTAAACGGCACGTGACCGTTTACGGCAGGTATGATAAAAATGGACGCAGGAATGTAAATTTGTGCTAACGTAGCCACTACTAGAGTTATTGTATGCTATTGTATCTCCCCTACAATGCAAGTTCGCGGCCTTTGTGTGTGTAAAATCGGCAGAGTTAAGACAACAGATGTGGAAAAAATAATGCACACATACATTGTCCTTGTAAAATGTTGGACATGTAAACATTTGCACTTCAGAACCAGTCCAGCTTCCTTTTGTCAGCACATTACACCCAATGAAAACTTTCAAATCATATCTGTACATGGTAATTTTCTAAAAAGGTGGCCAGAATGTGACATAAGGAGCCAAAATCCAACTTTCTGCAATTTGTCCAGTAATGTGGTATTATGTACTTCTACTATCCCTTCAATGTATGAGGAACAAAAAAAGATAGTTCACACCGTGGTTTTTGTGTGAGCCACAAATAATAAGACCTGGCATCTTTGGAGGTTGCTACATGGACACCAAACAGTGCCTTTAAACAAGCTTAATTAAATAATTTAAATTCAGATGCATGATAGTGTTGAATCAAGCTTATTATAGTGTATTTAAACATTTTTGGGCTACTGATTTGAAAATACCATGATATTGGCTGCAGGAACGGCTTCTTAAAGTTAAAACATGGTGGACAAAAAGTGGGCAGTGAACAATGTTTAGATGTTTTCTATGACAAGTACCTGAATTGCAGCTGTGCACAAATTGGATCAAAATGTAAAGAATGCTCACAGGTGAAAAATAATGCAAGAAAAGTCAAATTTTACTATTGTGTCTGAACTATATTGTAAAGAAACAAGCCATTATGCGGTCGGTACACAGACATTCACGCGGTTGCTTCTCAGACACACGACACATTTACTAGACACTAGTGTGTTGTTGCATCCATGCATCAACCGAACATCGTTTCTTCGAACTTGTACACCGTGAAGCGCATACATTCTTTGCACAGCATGTTCCAAATCAACCTTTGTCTCACAGAAGCACAAAACCTATGAAGAATCCAGCAAGCAATGACTAAATTGCATGATTCTTGCATTTTGCTGTTAGGGGGTTTGCACACGCACTGCGGTTGATACGAGAAGATGTTAACGGACCCGACTCTTTCAGTGAATGGCTTTGAGTAAACAAAGGTCCTTTCTCGCACTTTTGTGCACTTTATGCTACTTCCGCCAGAACATGCGTATGAATACAGTAACAAAATAGTGCACACCTTCTGTTATAGACGTGGGACTTATCTTTTTGCTCGGCTGCTTTTTTATAATTAAAGGTCATTCATTAGCATTATTTTTTTGAAGATTTAAGCAAACTCAATGTGTGCAGAAGCGTCCATAAACACGATTTCTGGAAGTATGTGTAAAAGTAGCTTGTGCTGTGTGTAAGCACTGTACGGGAGAAAAATTATGATCAGTCTGAGTTGGAGCCGACTGAAACAACTGCCAGACAAAAAGTTTCATGCAATTATACTACGTAAAATCTAGGTATAAAATGTATGAATGGTATTGTGCAACAGTGTTTACATAACTGTTCAAAACACTTTGTTAAATTTAAAGCAGTGATTTTTCTGATCAAACAAGTTAATGTCACACACTATGAGCCATATAAATCGGCCTCGTTCATTCTCAAGCTTTTAGGCATAAAAAGGCATCAAACTTAAGATAAACAAAATGCAATGGTGTAGTTTTATGCATGCTATCCCCTTGCTATCAGAAGAACAAGTCTAGCAAATAAAATGGTTAAATATGTAAACACAAATATTGATTTGGATTGCTCAAACTGTTGCACCCTCAGCTGACCACCTTTTCAGAGAATGACCCATGTAAGTTTCAAGCTTAACAATCAGTCTCGGCGGTGCATACCAATGGAAAGATATGGGGGAAAGTGTTTACTTGTAAGTGGAAGCATTGGCATGTTTATGATATTTGCAACTGTGACATACCAGTGTATCTTTTACGTACACAAACCTTCCTCAGTCTTTCGGAGTTTCTGACATTGCGTTTTGTAGTGATACAGCGGTATCACTATCAGTAACGGCTCTCTTCTGATTAAAATATCTGTTTTGTTTCTGTGATTTAAGCACCACCCAGTTAGACGGTAAGGACACCAATTTCAAATCCTTCTTTATCCGCTTCCGATTTAAGCGAGCAGTCATTGACCCGTCGCGCATGACGGCTTTACCGCACCGGTCTGGCCGTAGCCGTAAATTTTAGGTCTTTTTTGCGTTTTTGGCTCCACTACGCTGACTGTCGGCCGTGTTCAGCAGGTGACCATACAATCCAGGTACTTTATATAGTAAACAGCGTCCGTACATCGCGAAAGTAACCGTAAATGACTGGTGACTGTAATATCCGGTGACCATTCAGAAGAGGTTTTACTGTATGTTCACAAATTCTTGTGCAATTTTTTTCATGTCTAACAGACTTTGTTGGCACCTTATAACCTGTGTTTGGATCTGTGCAACTAAAAATCATCACAGTAATATCTTTGTGTGCTTTGCAGTTCTTGTTTAGTATTTTCATTGGTCGGCCAAACAAGATCTCAAACTATTGAAGTTTGATCTTATTTGATTCAGTTGCACGTAAGCCCCTTGCACATGCGGCCACTGGTACTGTACACATTACCAGTGGCCGCAAGCGCAATGGAATTAAGGATAATCCATGATGAAACTTGTGCATGAAGCTGCCAGTATTGTAAACAGTACCATGGCTGCAAGCACAAGCGGGTTAGAAAATAATCATGTTATGTCCAGCCCTGAGGTGACCTTTGACTATTTGGAAAACGCGGAGGATGCTCCTGAGATCTACACAGCCTGTGCAGTAGTTCAGGGCCAGTCTTTCATTGGCAAGGGAGCAAACAAGAAAGTGGCACGTCTTCGAGCTTCGGAGGCTGCTTTGCTGACGCTCTTCAACCTCGAGTATGATGAGAATTACAGTGAGTTGAATATTGATTTTGGTGTGTGTGGAGTTGAATATTGATTTTGATATGTGTTTACATGTGTTTGTTTGTATTTATTTGTGTGTGTTTGTCTGTGTATGTTTTCTTTATCTCTGTGAGCTTTGTTGGCGTTGTGTGCATGCTTTCTGTGAATATTAGAAGGAACTAACAAAACTGCTGCTCCCATTCTGGTATGATCATGTTGATTTTGTTGATGAACAGTTCTTTTAGCTGTCCCTTTAGATTATTTGTGTACCGGTCATGTTAGTGATTTTAGTCCTTATAGTTTCAGGCCATAAGTTGCAAAATCCTGGACCAGCACACATTGACACTTACTTTTACAAGATGTGGTCAAATGTTGACTCTCTTTTTTGATGTGGAAATGTTTGTTGTGAATGAAGAAAATTACACATCAAAAAGCATATTATTAACCTCCTTGTACATGCAGCTACTGCCGCTATCATGAGTGCCGGTGGCTGCATGCACTAGGAGGTTAATATATAAAATGTACATAGTTTTTCTCGGAAAATGCCATGGCTTGCAGTTCCGCCACTCAAGGGAGAAAATTCACACTAGTGTGAGTGTGACTTTTGTTGCTTGCTTGTTGTCTCCTTTTGTACCTGCCTCGGTCTCTCTCTCTCTCTCTCTCTCTCTCTCTCTCTCTCTCTCTCTCTCTCCACCTCTCTCTCCCATTATTTATGTCTTGTCTGTGGTTTGGACCTTGCATCTCTCAGGGTCATAAGATCTGAATCATTGACCAGCACACGTTATCATTACGTTCTGTTGCAGATTTACTTTTGCATATTTGTGTCTTCTAATTGCATTTAACCCTTTTCATGGTGATGCACCAATTGCTTGAAATAAATTGGACTATGATAGTTCAAGGGTGGTGCCAGAATAGCTTGGCGCGTGAGGTGCCAAGCTATTTTGGCACCACCCTTGAACTAAAATTGTTGATCTGTCCCCTACTCTTTAATGTAGCCTTTATAGGGCAATAAGCAGATTTGAAAAAGTCGATCTCAAGATGTAATGGGTTAACTCATTTAGCCCTGACGCACTACAGCAGGGGATGGGTTGACCATGATAATTTAAGGGTAGTGCCAGATTAGCTTGGCGCCTGTTGGTGCCAAGCTAATCTGGCACTTCCCTTGAATTATCATGGTTGATCCATCTCCTGCAACAGGTGTATAGTCATTAGATGATGCCTCCAAAATTTGGGAAATGCGTGCGTCAGGCTGAATGAGTTAAACCGTTGGCCAGTTTGTATCAGACGTGCACAGTCTTTTGAATCCTAGCCGTCCGCACAAAAGCATAGCGCTGCCTGTTCTGTAGCTGCATCCATCATCTTCAGGGCATGACCCTTAAGTTGGGTACAGGCTATTTATGACATGTTTACAATTGCAAATGCTTTTAAAGAATTAAGACCTGATCTGAACTTGCGCTGCAACTTTGCAAATGAACTTCAAATTAAAATAATAAAGTGCAAATCAACTGCGTGTGAGTAATTGCAGATGGTGCACTATTTGTTTGTTGTTTCCTGTGATTGTTCCAAGCAATTTCTGGCAGTCCTACCAAAAAATCTGTAAGTGTGCGAAGAGGTTCAGAAGAAGCTGTTAAAATGCTAAGAATCACAGGCACAGTTAAGTGCTATGTTACGATTGTGGTTGTGTTGTTGTGTGAGAGCATGCATGTGTTAATCGTAGGAAACGATCCGATATTTATTTGAGCTATAATGGTTACGTATCACGTACCTTTTCAGTCATTCTCTATTGTTCGCGCAGATAGCGGAATTGGTTTTGTTATGATACGCTAAGTTTAGTCCGGAAGCTTCTAGCAATGTCGCACGGAGGATAGCGGTAGTATAGCTGCTCTATTTTTAGCCATAGTTCTCTGTGTGCGTGAATTTAGCAGCCGTTCTTTGCGTGTTATGAAAGGTCGTGAACGGTGTGCCATACTTTTGTGTGACGTCATTACACACTAGGATTTGGGGCTGAAATGTGCAGTCAAATGTTTGTAGACTATTGTAGTTATTCTAGAAAGTTAATTTTTTATTAACATATGAATTTCAGTTACGTGTTCCGTTCTGATTGGTTGCGTTGTGTAAATTCGGTGGATTTTTCTGGAAAATTGTTTTGCTATAAAAGTTGGTGCTAGGAAGCACGTGTGTACATTGTCATGCATTGTCAGTTGTAGGGACACACAGTTTATCGTAGGTACCTGGCCCGTATAGGGTGTACATTGTGAGAGACGCAGCATAACGGTGGTGTACGTTGTGTGAGGAACTTTGTGTCGCTAGTGTTGACATTTGAAGAAGAGACATTGTATCATTGTTGGTGCATTTGGGAATGCATTGTGTGGAGATCGCATCGCTGAATTAAAATATTGTTGGAACTGTTCATCCTTAAGCCATGTGTCATGGGTTGCAGCTGAACGAAGTTTATTTAAAAGAACCTTACGTGCGTGCGTCTGGTGTGTTTATCATACGACTACGACTTCAACACGTAACATGCTATGTGGTACAGGATACCCAGAGTGGGCCAGGACTATGAAGCCTGGAAAGGAGTCCTCGGCAAGCATGGCGTCGGGAACTGCAATGACAATGGCCGCCTACTGTTGGAGTTCTGTGCAGAGCAGCAACTGGTCATCACCAACACTACTTTTCAGCAAAAGGACAGTCGAAAGACCACCTGGATGCATCCTCGCTCCAAACACTGGCACCTTATCGACTATGTCCTAGTGCGTCAGAGGGACCGCAGTGATGTCCTCCTCACCAGAGTGATGCCCAGCGCAGAGTGCCACACTGACCACCGCCTTGTCCGCTGCAAACTCAGGCTCCACGTCAAGCCAAAACCCAAGAAATGGGGGCCCCCCCAAGAAAAAGCTTGATGTTGCCAGCCTTCAGCGTGACGACGTGAAAGCTGCCTTTCAGACAGATTTACAGCGCAGGCTCAAAGACACAGTGGACCCAGCAGACTCCTCCCCTGAAACACTCTGGGAACAACTGAAAACTGCTATCGCAAAATCCTCTGCAGAAGTCTTGGGTTTCGCTAGAAAGAGGAACAAAGACTGGTTTGATGAAAACGATGTTGAGATCCAGGAACACCTAGCAAAAAAAAAGAGCCGCCCATCAGGTCCACCTAGCCCAGCCTTCCTGCCCTGTGAAGAAGTCTGCCTTCTGCCTCGTCTGCAGCAGTCTCCAGCGCAAGCTCAGAGATCTCCAGAATGAGTGGTGGACCAGACTTGCACAGAGGACCCAGCTTTGCGCTGACAATGGTGACTACAGGGGCTTCTACGAAGCACTGAAAGCAGTGTATGGCCCCAGGCACCTGGTACAAAGTCCCCTGCAAAGCGCGAATGGCCAGGCACTCCTCACAGATAATACCTCCATCTTGAACCGCTGGTCGGAGTACTTTCAGAGCCTCTTCAGCGCTGAGCGCACTGTTCAAGAAGCAGTCGTCCTACAAATCCCACAACTCCCAGTAAAGGTTGAATTGGACGAACCGCCCACCGCTGAAGAGACCCTCACAGCCATCCACCAGCTCAAGAGTGGCAAAGCAGCAGGCATTGATGAAATACCGCCAGGGATCTGGAAACATGGAGGCACAGCACTGCACAACAAGCACCATGACCTCTTTCTCTGCTGCTGGGAGGAAGGAACACTACCAAAGGATCTCCGTGATGCTGTCGTTATCACCCTGTACAAGAACAAAGGCGAGAAGTCTGACTGTTCCAACTATCGGGGAATCACCCTGCTGTCCATTGCTGGGAAAATTCTTGCAAGGCTGCTCCTGAATCGGCTGGTACCTGCCATCGCTGAAGACCACCTCCCAGAGGGCCAGTGTGGCTTCAGAGCAAACAGGAGCACCACCAATATGGTCTTTGTGCTGAGACAGCTTCAGGAGAAGTGCCACGAGCAGAACAAAGGGCTGTACGTAACGTTTGTCGACCTAACAAAAGCGTTCGACACTGTGAGCAGGCAAGGCATGTGGCAGATCCTGGAGCGACTATGCTGTCCTCCAAAGTTCCTCAGCATGATTGTCCAGCTACACGAGGACCAGCAAGGCCAGGTCAGACTCAACAATGACCTCTCAGAACCATTCCCTATTCTCAATGGCGTAAAGCAGGGCTGCGTGCTGGCACCGACCCTCTTCACCATCTTTTTTAGCATGATGTTGAAGCAGGCCACAGTGGACCTCGATGATGACGATGCAGTATACATCAGGTATCAGTGTTGATTCTAGAGCGCGTTTTGCGCGATTTCTCGCAATATTATGCTCCAAATCGCAAAAAAAACACCGATAGCGCGGCCGAAGAATCGCAGAAAAAAAGAAACTGGACGCTTTTTTGCACGACCAGCGCGGCCGCACCGCTGCTGCATAAAAGCCTGCTCGAGCGTCTTGGTGCAGTGTGGCCTGAGTCGAGCCAGGGCAATTTCACTATTATTCACCTGTTTAACACGAACACAGATTCCATTCACAGAAAACCAATTCACGTGTCGCTCTCGCGCTGTGGAAGTACACATGACAGATCAGAGCGAACTCTAGTCTGTGATTGGCTGAATAGCCTTCGGCTGTTGTAATCTGTCTTCTCATTGGCTAGCATTTCTGTACTGTATTCATGTTGTATCATTCGTGTACCAACACAACCCTTTTACCGATGCGGGATTGTACTTCAGCCTGTGTTGCTTTTACCTGAGGATTGTAACTTAGTATGGATTTTACCTGATGGATTTACATTAAATACTCGAGCTGTACACGTTTCCTTGTGTTTTCCTAGCGAGCTGAAGGTATGCATAGAAAGTACGATAATGTCGTGCACTTTTAACCTGATACTCATTCACGCACACGTCTTAAACACTTTCTCCTTGAGGGCCGTGATCAATTTTGAGGCCATATTGGTTAACACGAAATACGGTTAACACGAAGTGATTTTCCGCCGTGTCCCCAGAAATTTGTGTTAAGCGGAATCCACTGTATGTATGAATGTGTGTATATATGTCGTTTTAAAGTAAGCAGTGCAACGCGATTTGAGGGCCTCCCTTTTACACCTTGAGGGGCTCCCTTTTTTGATTAGAGGGAGCCTTTGGGCTCACTTTTCTGAAATCCTAGAATCAACACTGAGGTATCGTCTCGATGGCAGCCTGTTCAACCTCAGACGACTGCAGGCCCACACGAAAACCCTAGACCAACTGATTCGTGAGCTGCTTTTTGCTGATGATGCTGCCCTCGTTGCACACACAGAGAGAGCCCTGCAGCGCATCACGTCCTGCTTCGCAGATGCTGCCCAGCTCTTTGGACTCGAGGTCAGTCTGAAAAAGACAGAGGTCCTCCATCAGCCGGCACCCAAGACAGTGTATCGCCCTCCTCACATCACCATTGGCGAGTCTGAACTAAAGTCAGTGCACCAGTTTACTTACCTTGGCTGCATTATCACGTCGGACGCCAAGCTGGACAAGGAGCTTGACAGCAGGCTGGCAAAAGCGAACAGCGCTTTCGGGCAACTTTTCAAGCGGGTGTGGCACAATCAACAGCTGAAAACAGGCACCAAGATCAGCGTGTACAGAGCTGTGGTCCTCACCACCCTGCTGTATGGTTCCGAGTCCTGGGCCGTCTACCGCAGCGAACTACGACTCCTCGAACGCTTCCACCAGTGCTGCCTGCGCACCATCCTGGGCATTCACTGGAGTGACTATGTCACCAACGTTGAGGTCCTTGAACAGGCTGAAACTGTGAGCATCGAGGCTTTGCTGCTGCGGACACAGCTCCGCTGGGCGGGGCATATCTCCAGGATGGAGGATCATCGCCTACCAAAGATCACCCTGTTCGGCGAGCTTGCTACTGGACACCGTGACAGAGGGGCACCAAAGAAGAGATACAAAGACTGTCTCAAGAAGTCACTTAGTGCCTGCCAAATCGACCACCACCAGTGGTCTTCGCTTGCTGTGGACCGTGACACCTGGCGCTCCACCATTTACAAGGCAGCTGTCTCCTTTGAGGACTCTTGCAGAGCTAGCCTTAAGGACAAGCGGCTCAGGAGAAAAAAACAGAGATGCCGCAACTCAGAACCCTGGCCATACCTCCCCCTGCAGCCACTGCGGTCGAACCTGCCTGTCCCGGATTGGCCTCCGCAGCCACGAACAAGCCTGCAGACGTCGTGGGCAACTCCTGTAAAATCTTCGTTCACGAAGTCAAGCCAAGAGAGAGACAGGATACTCTCATTTATTTTTCTTGATTTAGTTTTTTTTGTAACTAAGAAGGGCTATATGGTCAAATGAAGCTGATTATCATGTAAAACCTTTGAGCTATCTGAGTCATTCTGCCTTTCGTGCATTGTGCTGAGCAGCAGATGATTTTAAAAGTCTAACCCATTTAAACCCCACAGCTGCTTTACCAAAATTTTTAAGGTGTCACCTAATGACTGTGTGCCAGTTGCAGGAGATGGATCTTATTTTAATGATAGTTCAAAGGTAATGCACGATTATGGTTGATCCATACCCTGCGTTGAGGCTAATTTGGTTTAGGCTCTTTTCAAAATGAATGGAATGAAAGATTTTTAACCCTTCAGGGATTTAAAGTTCATTTGTATGCTAGTCTTTAATTTTAAACCTTACACTCTAATGCCAAAATCACAGTCCAACACATTTGTTACTTTTTAAAGAAAGATGGCAACAAAACAACTTCTGTTGATTGGCTGTGCATGTTTTTCATTGCATATATTGGAATAGACTACCACAATCCTTGAGGGACATTGATTGCATTGGCACCTTCAGGAGGCACCTCAAAACCCCACTCTTTTTTGACTTTTAATTCTAGGACTACTGTGCACCAGAAGTTGCGTGTGTTGTTTTTATTTTATTTATTTATTTATTTATTTATTTGCGCCCTGAGCATGCTGCTAGCATGGAGTGGATGCGCATTGCAAGTGGACATCATCATCATCATCATATTCAGTGCACCCCAGAAAGGCGTTACAAGTTCTTTCTTGGAAGTTCTCCCACCCTGTTTCGTTCTGCTAGTTGGTGTGCTATTGATTGTGTCTGTGCAGTGCGCATGTGAAAGGTTTTATAATCTGATGGCATTTTTGCTGAATTTTTAAGTGATAATTAAAGGGGCACTACTGAACTTTTTGAAGGCTTCAGTTCGCAAAAAGCTTTTACTGGGCTTCAGTATACATACCCACTTAGACAGTGACCACCCTATTGTCCCAACAAATGCTTTCTTTCGTCCGTTCAAAGCGAAAAGAGGCCCACCGGAATTTTGTGACTGGACACTGTCTAAAGAATGCTTCTGATAGGCGATGGTAGTTGACGTCATAACTATTCTATATGACCTTAGGTCATCTGCATAATTATAACCAATCGGAGACAAGATGGTGGATGAACCAGCGAAAAAAAGAAAGTATCATCGACTCGCACCGACAATGACAGACTCGGAATTGAAGAGAAGAAAGAGGAAGAGAGACAAGATACCCCTAAGTAGAACTGACATCGGACAAGGGAATATGGACATGTGGCGTGTTCCTTTCCTGCTGAATCAGTGAGTAATCTACACCGCGTCTTTGTCGATCTTCCTATAGTTCCGTGAGCGCTAGTGATTTTCAGAATTCATGATCTTTAGTAGAATTTATCTCTTACTGATTTCGCAAGATTTTAAACCTGTTTTATCATATAGTTACGAGCTAGTTATCGCATTTTATGCTGCAAAGACTGATCTGTAACTACGGTGTGTGTCAAAGTTGTACGGCATCGCTGTTCGTAACATGTTTTTGTCCGTATGCCGCGGGCTCGCATTCACTCGATTCAGAGAGGTAGTGTTCCTGCTGCAATGGTGCATTCGTCGTTTCCAATGATGCTTTCAGTTACATAGACTTTGATGTGTGAGATGTGAAATTGGCTGAAGTGCAGAAAGTGGGTATAAATACCAATGTTCTGTTTCAATGATGGAACGTGCTGTGTGTTACCGAGGGGTAAAGGATCAAAGGTCAAACTAGGCACCGTGGATGCAGGCTCGCCGGCTTTGCGAGTCAAGTAAGCCACGCCCTCAGTCGGTGCACGACTACGCAGCACGATCGTTACTAGTAAATACTAGGTCGAGCAGAACCTGCATTGTGATTTTGACAGCATAGCGAATATGGAAGGTTTATTCTACTTTCTCGTGAAAAATTACGTCAAAGGGATGCCGGAAAACATCAGTACACGTATACACTGACGTGTGTATACCACACCGATGAACTCGTGACCTGCAGTATTGCGATACACTGCCGATAGGTGGCCGTGTTCTGCCTTGTGACGTAGGCTCATAAATATGCATATTAATTCATAACAAGGCCGATGCAGACGATAAATCCGCGACTCGGAACAATACACCCTCCAAACGATAAATTTCGACATTTGGCATTGTACTTATCCATAAAGCTCTAAGATAGTACACAAAGGACCCATACACATACTGTCAGCAGTATCTGTTGCAGACAGTTTTCTGACTGTGTTGAGATGCTTGATCCTGGGGAAAATAACTTTAACACATATCATACTAAGGCTAAAAGCTTCAAATTTGTACACACCATATGCAAGCTACATTATAGTACTTACAGTTATGGATATAGGCCAATGGCTTTAGTTCAAGAGTGGTGCCAAAACTGCTTGGCGCCTAGAGGCGCCAAGCTATTCTGGTACTACCTTTGAACTATTTTAGTCAATCTTATTTCACACACTGGTGTATTCTGAATGATAATCAATGAAACTTTATTTTACAACGGTTTAGGCATTGACATCGTCATCGACACAGCCATTTTACAAACCTGCCGTGGATAATGAGCGACTTAGCTCACTGCTGCTGCTGCTAGGTGGTGTAAACACAGTAGGGGCTAAACTCGATTTTTCTCAGTGTTTTAGTTGATCCCTGTCCGTGCACATTATCTTTGGTCCTTGCGACAAACTGCATGCCATGGGTGTCGTTTTTCTGTTCACAGGCTTTCGTTTTCATCTGGTATATTGCACAGTAGGATTAGTGAAATCCTTGGCAAACACCAACAAGCAAAGAAACCTTGGGTTACAGTTGACATCTTTGTTCTATGTGACAAGCGTCAAGAATTAAAGAAAAAGAAATCAGGGGTAGAAGGAGCTAAACAATACAGGGAAATTAACCAGGATATCAAAAGCATGAAAAAGGCAAAGAATAAGTGGATTGAAGATGAGTGTAAACACGTAGAAGAAAATCTGAACAAAAATAATAGCAAAAAAGCATACCAACTGGTGAAAGACCTGACCAGTGTAAAACAACGACGCTCCTTGATCATTCAAGATAGTGAAGGGAACTGTCTTACGGAAGACCAAAACATACTGAAGAGATGGACAGAGTACTGCTCAGATTTGTACAACCACTGAGCTACAGGGGACCCAGGCATACTTGTCAACCCACCCGTGACCAACAATGGCAACTATCCCATCCTCTGAGAGAAAGGGAAGGTTGCAGGAGCAGACAACATCCCTGCAGAACTAGTCCAAGAAGGGGGAGAAGACATGAGAAGAGCCTTACTAACAATCTGCAATAAGATCTGGCAGTCAGGGGATTGGCCCACACCACAGACCCAATCACTTATAATAGCTCTCCCCTAAAAAGGCAACTTACATCAATGCCTGAATTATCGCACGATCAGTCTTATATGCCACCCAACAAAGTCATGTTAAAGATCCTACTGAACAGGCTGAAGCCACAGGCAGAGGAAATCATAGCTGAGGAACAGGCAGGCTTCAGACCAGGGTGCAGCACAACTGAGCAGATCTTCAACCTGAGAGTTCTATGTGAGAGGTACCTCCAGCACCAGCAAGACCTCTATCATGTCTTTGTGGATTTTAAGAAAGCGTTTTTCAGGGTGTAGCATGCAGCCCTTTGGTCCACCATGAAGCTATACAACATCAGGGGACTTGGGTGGGGTTAGGTACTTTTTAGTTCCCAGGGTCACCCTGGTCAGCCCCACAGGGTGAGTTTTTCTCTCTATTCTGGGGCATGTGTTTCTGTCTACCCTTGGTCCATTCACCTGTATTTGCCTTTTTAAAACTCTCCCTACTGTCTGCACTGCCTGTAGCTCTTGATATTGGATGTGTGTTGCTAAATGGTCTTGGCTTTATTAGGCCCCGTGTGTTGGGTTTATTTAATGTATTTGACCGGCTGGCGACATACATTCAATGTTCTGTTTATTTTTTTTTTCACAAGCAGTGCAGGCACGTCCTGAGAAAGCCTTGTTGCTGTCGGGACGTTAAGCAATGTACAATGTAAATATACAACATCAATGCCAACCTGATCAAAGTCATAGCAAACCTTACAACAAGGCCACTAGCGCAGTCTGCTTCAACGGCAAAATAGGAACTGGTTTAGGACTACAGTTGGAGTCAGACAAGGCTGCTTGCTCTCACCTACTCTTTTCAACATCTTCCTGGAAAGAATCATGACAGACGCTCTGAAAGATCATGAAGGAACTGTCAGTATTGGAGGCAGAACAATCACGAACTTGCGATTTGTGGACGACATTGATGGCCTTGCAGGAACAGAGAAGGAGCTAGCTCAGTTGGAAAAGCTGGATAGTACAGCCATTGCATATGGGATGGAAATCAATGCAGAGAAGACCAAACTGATGACAAATAACACAAGTGGCATTGGCACTGACGTCATGATCGGAAGCCAAAAACTGGACGCAGGCTCGCCGGCTTTGCGAGTCGAGTAAGCCACGCCCTCAGTCGGTGCACGACTACGCATCACGATCGTTACTAGTAAATACTAGGTCAAGTGGAACCTGCATTGTGATTTTGACAGCATAGCGAGTATGGAAGTTTTATTATACTTTCTCGTGAAAAATTACGTCAAAGGGATGCCGGAAAACATCAATAAACGTGTACACTGATGTGTGTATACCACACCGATGACCTCATGACCTGCAGTATTGCGATACACTGCCGATAGGCGGCCGGGTTTTGCCTTGTGACATGGCTCATAAATATGCATATTTAATTCAAAACAAGGCTGATGCAGACGATTAATTCGCGACTCGGGTACAAAAACAATATACCCTTCAAACGATAAATTTTGACATTTGGCATTGTATTTAAATAAGATAATACACAAAGGACCCATACACATACTGTCAGCAGTATCTGTTGCAGACAGTTTTCTGACTGTGTTGAGATGCTTGATCCTGGGGAAAATGACTTTAAATATTCAGTTATCAAACACCAGCCCCTGTGGCAGCCTATCAAATCCACACACATGCATGGGTGGGGGTACACAGTCAGTTTAGCCTCTCTCTCTCACTCGCCAACGCACACACACACACACACATCCCCATTAACTGTAGTCTATGGAGTTAACTCCTTGTGCCCCAGGTGCGAAATACCAACATTTTGGAGGTGTCCTCTGAGGACTACATCACAATTCAGGAGACAGGTCGACCATGATAGTTCAAGGGTGGTGCCAGGATAGTTTGGCACCTACTTACTTACTTACGCCTGTCACCCCTACCCGGGTATAGGCCGTCGACGAGAGACCTCCAACGACTCCTGTCCTGTGCTTCTCCTTCGATTCTACTCCAGGTGGTTCCCAGTCTCTTGATGTCTGCTTGGAGGTCTCGACGCCAGCAGTAGGCGCCAAGCTATTCTGGCACCACCCATGAACTATCATGGTCGAGCCGTATCTTGCTGTGGTGTGTCAGGGCTGAATGAGTTAAGTCCATAAAGAATCGAAAATGAAAAGAGATTGTAGCCGCGTAGGGGGTAGTTTCATGTTGCTGTTAATTAAATTTGACAGATGCCAGCATGCCAACAGAAGAATTCTGGTGCACTTCTGCAGTCATTTGTCTGTTTCCAGCTATTGAATAATTTTGGGAACTTTGCTGTTTCTTTTGAATCCCACATTGTTTCTGTTGAAAAACATAATAGAACAGGTACAGACAAAGCCAATTTTCTAAATTGAAAACTTGTGTTTGGCAGCCACAATTTCAGGTACCTGGAGAGAAATTTGTAAACAGGTGTGGTGGATTTATTTGTAGGTGGCTTCATGATTGCATTTCTGTGGATCTTAGCATCAGAGATCTGTCTGTGGATGAAAGTGGATGCTTTATTACATTTGTACTGCAAATCAGTTTTCATCTGACTGCCAAGACTGTTAACACATTAAAGTTATTTTGCTTGAGTTAAAGGGAGTCTGATCACTTGTTATCCTTGTGTTATCATTCCTGGCATTTACAGTTGCTGTTTCAGTTCAGAGCAAATAATGCTTTAGGGTTTGGTATCTTCATTTTTTGGCTCACCTTAGAAGTAAAAGTGAGTCTATGTTTTGTGCCAGTGGTCGTCCGTCCGCCTGCCGTCATCCGTCGTCCGTGGTAAACTTTAACGTTGGCGTTTTCTCGGAGACTATTCAACCCAGATTCTTCAAACTTGGCCCAAGGATACTTTGCGGCAAGACCTTTCTAAACATACCAGTTTGAGTGACCTCTCACAAAGGTCAAGGTCACAGGCTTTGATTTATACCATCCTGAGCTTATTCAGTTAACAATTGTGGGCCTATGTTGAGTTACCGCTGCAATGGTGATTTGAGGGGCACGCTGATTTCAGCTGTGCTTGGGTGTGGGTTTGGTATGGAATCAGGTTCATAGCCAAGAAATGAGACTGTCAAAGTACTGTTTTTTTGTATTTTGTGCATGGCAAATGTGCAGCTGGTAGGCGGTAGTGTTTTTTAGGTGATTGAAAAATTAGGGGATGACTGGGACTGACTAAGGCTAAGAGACTGGGCAGTACGGAAACAGCACTGTGTTCCTTGACCTAAACATACACATTTCTGTGACTTCTCACAAAGGTCAACATCACGGCAGATCAGGAAATATATCAAAAATAGCTATTTTGGACAGAATTTATTTTTTCTCAAATACTAATCACAGCCAAACTTGGTACAAAGATACCTGATGGTAAGACCTTTATATACGCACACTAATTTGGTTGATACCTCGGAAAGGTCAAGGGTCACAAGAGCTCAAGAAATAGCCATATTTTGACAAAAGATGTTTCTTCTCAATAACTGTTCACAACTTCAAACCCAAACTTGCTACAGAGATACCTGATGGTAAGACCTTTCTATGCATACTAATTTGGATGATCCCTCAGAAGGTCAAGGGTCACAGGAGCTTAAGAAATAGGTCCAAAATTGTCATATTTTGACAAAAGATGTTTTTTCTCTATAACTATTCACAACTTCAAACCCAAATTTGCTACATAGATACCTGCTGATAAGAGCTATCTATGCATACTAATTTGGATAACCCCTCAGAAAGGTTTAAGGTCACAAGACACAAGAGCTCAGTAAATAGGTAAAGAATAGCCATATTTAGACAAGAAATGTTTTTTCTCAATTACTATTCACAACTTCAAACCCAAACTTGCTACAGAGATACCTGATGGTAAGACCTATTTATGCATACTAATTTGGATGACCCCTCGGAAAAGGTCAAGGGTCGCATGCAAGAGGTCGACAAATGTGTATAAAATGCCAATAATTGTAGTTTTTATCAAAATTTTTGCAAACTTTTCATTAAAATTTGGCACAAAGGTAGCTGATGATAAGACCTTCCTATGTATCCTAATTTAGTTGACGCATCGCAAAGATCAAGGGTCATGGGCGTTTCACTGATTAAATGTGAGATAACATGGATTTTGTTAATTGTCAGACATGTGTGGATCGGTCTTACATGTGAGCCATAAGGGCTTTGCCTTTCTTGTGAAAAGATGAACTTGATCCAACTGCAGGAGACATAGATCCTCATGAGCCCCACAGTTGCAGGGGCTCATGAATATTTATGCATCTTGTGAAAACCACTTTGTATCTGTGTTCTTTGGATGGCTAGGGATCTTTGCGGTTGAATTTTCAATGATTTAACCCATTTATCCCTGACGCACTACAGCAGGCCATGGGTCGACCATGATAATTCAAGGGTAGTACCAGATTAGCTTGGCGCCTGCCGGCACCAAGCTAATCTGGCACTGCCCTTGAATTATCATGGTCGATCCATCTCCTGCACCTGGTGCATAGTTGTTAGATGCCTCCAAAATTAGGGAAATGCGTGTGCCGGGCTGAATGAGTTAAAAAGACCTGGGCTTCATCCACTGGCAGTGAAGGGGTTGAAACAAAGTGTCAATAGCTTCGTTTCCCACTGCACTGCCACAGTCGGCTTGGAAAACATGTACAATTAAAAAGAAGTACATCTCTATTTTGCAAGGAGTGCAGGTCACTTAACCCATATACTGAGGCTAAAAGCTACACATTTGTAAACTGCCGTATGCAAGCTACATTACAGTACTTACAGATAAGGATAGGGACCAATGGCTTTTTAGTTCAAGGGTGGTGCCAGAATAGCTTGGCGCCTACAGGCACCAAGTTATTCTGGCACCACCCTTGAACTATTTTAGTCAAACTTATTTCACACACTGGTGTATCCGATTGATAGAAGTTAAAGATAATCTCCAGTTGTTGAGCAAATTGCAAAGTGTGAAGAGATTATAGATATCTATGTGAAATGGCTGCTTCTGTTACCCAAGTTTAATAAATGTGCATTTGATGCTCTGTTATCAAGCTTGTTAAGCATTGCTGACATTTCATAATGAATGTGCTTACCGCTTTTCATGATACGACTAACAAGGAATCTGGTTTGAAGTATTTCTTTCTCGTACAGTATTTACAACAGATTGTTTTTAACATGCATGCTAAAACAAAAGAAAATACACGCAATCAAGTGGGAATGAACTGCGCTTTCAAGGCTTTGGAAGACAACAACTACAAACATGCTTTGAAATAACAAATAATATGAACAGTCGAGTAAACGTTTCATATTATTTGTTATTTCATAGTTTGTTTTTCTTTGTTAATTTGCATGTTTCTAGTTTATGCTTGTAAACTTCACAGATGCCAGTCAGATTCAATGTACCTTTCTTCTTATCCAAATCATTGTGATCATGTTTGGAAGGAGATTAAAAGTTAATTTAATTAACCCGGTTTCTGTTTATCGAAACCACCATCTTTTGTGCTGCAAGATTCTCTCATGAATTTGGCATTGATTAATTTCTGCTGAGGTGTTTTTGATGCTGATATCAGAACTTGGCATCTTTTTCTGCACACGCAAGTGTGGCTTTTCTTTGATATTTTATTTATTATGGCGGAATCTGTTTTGCGTGACCAAATTTGAGAGACCACCTGTCATTAAAGACCATCATTTAGGTGGCTTTAGCCACCTAAATGATGGTCTTCATTGATAGGTGAAACTTTTTGCCCTTCAAGACTTAAAGAGCACCTGTCTTTTATTTAAGCCAATTTTTTCCTCACACAAGAAAGGGCGGTCGTTTAAAACAAGTTCATCTGTATGAGCAGTTATATTCATATTTGAAGTTCAGATTCTTTTTTATGCTTGTCTTACGTGTTACATCTTAGTGTGAAAGTGCACTTTATTGCCGCACAAAGGTCTTATTTTGATCAAGCACACCAGTTTCTATCTTTCTTTGGACGATGCTTCCAGTGTGAAAGAAATCAACAAATACTCTCTGTATTACCAGGTGGCAACAGCTTTTCACACAGAGAGGTCTTATTTTGTATTTTTATTTTACAGGGTGGTTTCTGTTTCAGACACAGACCTCTGTGTATAATGCTCTCACCTGTTAATGCCATTAGCAGGGGCGGATCCAGGGGTGTCTCGACCGGTAGGGGGAGGGGGGGTTGAGGCCCGAGGCCCGACAGCCCTCCCTCCCTCCCCCCCCCCCCCCCCCCCCACCCTTCCTGTTTTCCAAACTGTGTCATCATACAAAAGAAATCTAGACCAAAACAGTGACTATCAGGCGAGCATAAATTCATAACAAAGAAAGAAACGTGCTTAAAAAGAACAATTACAAATAAGTTGTGTTGAAATTATTCTTTCTTGATGCTTTTCTTTTGGGATTTAAAACAAATTGTACTATCGTGTTGTAACCGTTCTCTCTACGCTTGTTTCTTTTTTCTTTTTTAATTTTTTTGTTTGTTATTGGGGTTTTCTGAGACATATTTAGAGTTTGCAGAGGTTACGATTTTTATTTGTTAAAACGTTTCTTCGTTTATCTCGGGACACAGCACCTCTTTTAGCACTTTTTAAAAAAGTTTAAAAGGAAGGGCTGATCATATCTACATGCACTTGTCCTCCTCCCCACCTCCATCCCACCTCCCTAACAAAACAAGATTAATCAGGCACTTCTGATTCTTATATGGTGTTAATTTTCTAATTGTAAAGACTTGGGTGGGGTTAACTACTTTTTAGTTCCCAGGGTCACCCTTGTCAGCCCCACAGGGTGGGTTTTCCATTCCATTCTGGGGCATGTGTTTCTGTCTACCCTTGGTCCATTCACCTGTATTTGCCTTTTTTAAACTCTCCCTACTGTCTGCGATGCCTGTAGCTCTTGATATTGGATGTGTGTTGCTAAATGGTCTTAGTTTTATTTAGGCGCCATTGTCGTAGGTCTATTTAACGCATTGAGCCGGCTGGCGACATACATTCAATATTCTGTTTAGGTTTTTTTCACAAGCAGTGCAGGCACGTCCTGAGAAAGCCTTGTTGCTGTCGGGACGTTAAGCAATGTACAATCAATTATTAAAAAGAATGTTCTACCTGGAGTTTCTGCAGGAGCAATCACCTTGTGTTTGACAACAACACTACACTCCCAAGTACTTCTCCGTCTGAGGAACAACACAGCCATTTGTGAAAATTGTGATACTGCTCTATACACCCACAAACCTCCTCCATATGAGGAACACAGGGTCAGACCACAGAAAGTCATTATCACTCCTGATATATACTCTTACACTGACTGACGATTACTTAAGGGTTAGATCAAGGTTGATCAAAATCAAGACATTTCACACCTCCCCCCCTCTCCCCCCCCCCCTTTTTCTGGTGACACGCATCAATGACCACATTGCTAATCTGATGGGCACTTGTGCATGTCCACGGAAGACAAAGCTATGCAATCTGTTTGAGGTTGGAGACCCACTGTGCTCAGAGAGTGTTGTGTGATAGGATTAAGGGATTAGCAATTACCTGTGACATCTGGGCCAGTCGGCTGCTCACCCCGAGGAAGACACTCACAGCGCGGTTGATTTTCACTTTCTGATCACAGGTGTAGACTTACACCTAGATGACTATCACGTATGAGGATGCAATACCATTCGTATGCCACAGAAAGAGGTAATGCTTTTCATGAGCCCCTGTGACTGAAGGGGCACATGAAACTCTATGCCTGGCTGAGGGACTGATTTGGGCGCCAGTTCAGCAATGATCGGACACTTTTCCACCGCTGGGGTTGACCAGCAGTCTGCGGCTTATTGCCAGATGGCCTGAGGGTGCAATGAGTATCACACAGCAAGAGGCACTGATTTAAATGAGCCCCTGTGAGTGCGGGGCACATTGCACTCTATGTCTGCATGAAGTACTGTGACAGGTGCAGGTAAGGAGTCCCAAGTGAGGATATTTGACTATAGGCCCATGAACACACTAATAAATGGTCACCCAACGATCCCGTGAGATAATTGTAAAATACACCGTACAAGAAAAGAAGAACCATCGAATAGTAAAACACAACTTCCACAAATAACCATCAAATTTTTTTGTGTGTGTGTGTCAGGGCGGGGGGGGGGGGGGGGGGGGGGGGGGCTACATTAGACAGGTGCACACACGAACCTTTTGATTGCCAGGAACAAGGGGGCATGTTTTTGGGGTACCCGAAAATGTTGATGGTCTCCGTTGGGAATGCTAATGTAAATACGGCTGACGTCACAAAGCAAGAGGAATATATTTCATGAACTAGCGCAGTTGCATGGGCTCATGAGAATCTTTGCCTCGTGCAGATGACGCTGAGAACGGGGCATGTTTTGAGGAAAGCCGAAAATGTTATCAATCATGAACTCTGCCTCAGTGATCTGGATTGAAATGAGCTTGACGTGTGAAAGCAACAGGCCATAGATTCTCATGAGCCCCTGCAGCTGCAAGGGCGCACGAGTATCTATGCTTCGTGCAGATGGGTTTCAGTTGTAAGCATGGCTTCGTCGAAAATGTTAACGAGATAGCGGATTAGAAATAGGCGGCCCTTGTGATGTTGGTATTACTTTTGCCGTTAGTGCCGGTGTATTTCTCGACCCGCTTCGCGTCGCGGATCAAGAGAGATAACCAGTGACGGTTGAACTTGTACCCCCAGCGCACCGTTTGCATGGAAACGCGCTTGAAAAAAGCATGGGTTCACAAGGGCGCCTGTTCCTCTTTGAGGGAACGACGACCATAAATCACTTAAATATATGATGCAGAAAGTGTAAAATTGAAGTCGTTCCCATTATTGTCTGTACTATGTCTGAGCCGCCAGAAGTTTTCCTGACGCTAGTTTACTCAAGGACCACTCCGCAGTCTTGTTTAAAGAAAAAGAAGAAACAACAAACAAAAAACCCCAGCGTGATCAGTCCAAGCTGTTTTCATATTTCATGTGTTGGCTGATACACTAATATATAATAACCACGTTCATAAGTCTATTACTATAATTATGTACATTGCTTCATCATCATCATCATCATCAGTCCCTTGCCCGAACTGGGCGTTGGGGGGACTGAAAGGCAGCAGCAACAGACAGTGCTCTCCACTGAGTTCTATTTTGGGCGGTGGCAAGCAAGTCTGGCATCTCGAGTTCGGTCCATTCTTTTATGTTTGCGACCCAACTCTTTCTCTGACGACCTCGCCGACGACTTCCTTCGAGAGTGCCTTGGAGGATAGTCTTGGACAAGGTGTTGTGTCGGGTCACGTGGCCAAACCAAGCAAGCTTGCGCCGTTTCACGGTTGCCAGAAGGGGTTCATGTGGGCCCACCAGGGAAGTGACGATGCTCCGTACATATTCGTTGGTCTTGTGCTCGCGGTACGAGATGTGGAGCAACTTCCTCAGGCACTTGTTCTCAAAGGCCTGGATTTTCTTTTCTGAGTCTGCAAGCAGCGTCCAAGTCTCACAGCCGTAGAGTAGAATAGACACTACGAGGGACTTGTAAAGCCTGTACTTGATGGTGAAGCTGATGGAGTTACTTCGCCATATCCTGTCCAGCCTGGCCATTGCGGATGTTGCTGTACCTATCCTGATACGGATCTCTGCTATGCAACTACCGTCTTTGGACAGGGTGGCTCCCAAGTACTTGAAGCTATTGACCTCTTCTAGCTTCTGGCCGTTCATGTGAATGTTGCTGCTGCTGTCGCTTGTGGTGTTGCTCATCACTTTGCTTTTATCCGTACTGATCTCCATGCCATAAGACCCTGCGCTACTTGAAAGTTTGTCTGTCAGGTTTTGCAGCTCACTATTGCTGCCTGCCATGAGGTCAATGTCGTCTGCGAATCGAAGATTGCACAGGGATCTGCCACCAATAGAGATTGAAGTATGGTGGTCGTGGAGGGTTTCCTGCATGATCTTCTCCAGGAATATGTTGAAAAGGACAGGAGAGAGCAGGCATCCTTGACGGACACCGATCGTCGTCCTGAAGAACTCGCCTGACTGATTGTTAAGTAGAACCGCGCTGCAGGCGTTCTTGTAAAGCGCTTCTATCATTTGGATCAGTCCCTCCTCTATGTTGAACGATCTCATGACTTGCCAGAGTCCGTCGTGCCAGACGCGATCAAATGCTTTCCTGAAATCAATAAAGTTGTGGTAGAGTTCGCGCTGATGCTGCAGATGTTTCTCGATCAGGACGCGGCAGTTGAAAATCTGCTCTACAGTGCTTCTTCCAACTCTGAAGCCAGCCTGTTCTTCTGCCAGCAGTTCCTCGGCGAAAGTTTTGAGGCGGTTGAGAATGATTCTAAGCATTACTTTGCTAGGGTGACTTATCAGACTGATAGTTCTGTAGTTCTGGCACTGTTTCAGGTTTCCTTTCTTGGGGAGCGGGATCACTAGAGACTGTGTCCATTCTACTGGCCATTTCTTTTGCTCCCAGATCTTTTGACAGAGTGTAGTGAGTACCTTCGTTGTTACTTCTCCTCCATGTTTCAACAGTTCAGCAGGTACGTTGTCTACACCTGGAGACTTTCCTCCCTTCAGGCCGCGTACAGCTGTTTCCACCTCTTCAGCTAACACTGGCAGGTCTTCGGCCTTCCTGGCCCCAGCCTGGTTGTTTTGGAGGATGCTGGTGTCTGGCTCAGCCTTGTAGTTATACAAGTCTCGGCAGTACTCAGTCCATCTGTTTAGTACAGCAGTGTTTTCCGTAAGGAGTTGGCCGCTGCTGTCTTCGATGACTGTGGCTGTTCGCTGTTGAGTCTTGGTGAGGGTCCTTAGCGTTTCATAAGCCTTCTTGCTGTTGCCGTTTGCCATGCCCTCTTCCACGCTACGACACTGGTCTTCAATCCAATCTTCTTTGGCTTCTTTCATCCTCTTCCTGATCTTCTTGTTGACAAGTCTGTACTTGTTTGCTGATGTGAGGTCTTGGCCTCTCTTTTTCTTCCAGGCTCTCCTCTCATCACAGAGATCAAGGATGTCATCGGTGACCCAGGGCTGTTTGCGCTTCCTCTGCTTCCCCAGCACTTCTTCTGCTGTAGAAAGTAACACCTCTTTTATATTTCCAGCAAGGGTGTCTACGTCCCAGTCCAAAGTAGCCAAGGCTGCAAATCTGCCTCCCACCTGGGCTTGGAAGACCTCTTCTACTTCCGGGTCTTTTAGCTTCTCGAGGTCGAATCGGATGCGAGGACTCTTGCTGTCTCGTTTCAATGCCAGCTTCAACTTGAGGCTAGTAAGGACGAGGTTGTGGTCACTGCCAATATCAGCGCCAGGAAAGGACCTCGTTTGTGCTTTGTTAACGCTGGATTTGAATCGTCGAGGCAGCAAGATGAAGTCAATCTGGTTATGGAGAAGTAGTACCTTTGACTTTTCAGCCAGCAGCGCCTCTTGGGGCAGGCGGGAGCACTGGTCTTCACATGGCACTCAACTCTCACAGCTGGCTCCAGGTCCTTTACCTAGCCACACCCCGGTAACCGCTTCTGCTGGCGGGCGAAACGTTGTGAGGGGCTGACGCGTCTCTCAGTCAGTTGAAATACTTGGAGAGGAGACGGGCGCCGCCAAGTTTGCCTAAGCCCATTGAAAGGACTGATGGACAAGCAACAGAATAAGAATAACATGCCGGATCGGTCGGGGCCCGGATCACCAACGACCGCGCACCCCATTGGAGGTCTCCAGGGTGGGGGCGACAAGTGTGTTACTGGAACCAAACCCACCATCAAGCTGCCCACGCAAGGAATAACTATCGGAACTTGGAACGTTCGCACACTCTACCAGTGCGGCAAAGTGAAGGAACTCACCCACGAGTTAAAGCGCTATCGCTGGGACATTGTAGGACTTGCAGAAGTTCGATGGACAGGCTTCGGAGAAACAACAACAGATGAAGGCCATAAAATCTGGTTCAGCGGAAAAGAAACCAAGCACGAACATGGCGTAGCTTTTATCGTAAGGAAAGAGGTGGCTGGAACTGTCATCAGCTGCACCCCCGTGTCAAGCAGACTAATCTCCATCCGCATCTCCGCCCGACCGCACAACATCACTATAATACAAGTATACGCTCCTACAGCAGATCATGATGATGAGGAATTAGAAGAATTTTACGAACAACTGGACAACATCATCAAGAAAACACCTAAGAAAGACATTCTGACTGTCCTCGGTGACTGGAATGCAAAGATCGGCCCTGACGCTTACCAACAATGGGCAGGAACAGCTGGCAAGTTTGGCCTTGGAGAAACAAACGACAGAGGCCTGCGACTTTTAGAGTTCGCACAGAGTCACCGTCTTACCGTTGCTAATACCCTCCATCCACACAAGAAGTCAAGAACAGTGACATGGCAATCGCCAGGAGGCCTGGTCCATACATTGCTTAACGTCTGGTAAAAGATAATGGTTGCGTGGGCAGGTTGCTACTCCCTTCACCACTAATGTATTTGTAAATTTGGAGAAAATTCTGCTTGCTTTTATTTTTACCAGCCACTAACTGTGTCTCCTGTTTTCATTCAGGTGTTCGTAATGACGGATTGACAGGCAAACTAGCAGTTATTAGTCACAATCTCAGGTGAACTTTAATGTATGCTTTCTTTCAGAGAAGAAAATGATTCGATCATGTGGGACAAGAGGCACACATTCTCATGAGCCCCACGGCTGCATGGGCACATGAAAATCTGTTTCTCTCGTAGAGAATAGTCACAAACTGAAACTTTGACTTCTTCCGAGAAGAAAATGGGTCGATCATTTCAGACAAGAGGCATACATTCTCTCGAGCCCCTGAATCTATGCCTCTTGTAGATAGTAATCACCATTTTGTCTTTGAATTTTTTTTAAATTTCTGTTCTTCCTTCAGACAAGCTAATCTGTTCACATTAATTATTACGACCAGAACGAATAGATTCTGTTAAACATTGTGGCTGCAGAGACTCATGAGAACCTGTGTCTCTTGGAAATAGTAGCAGGATCATGGACTGACAGGTGACGGATTGGCCAGACTTTCAAAACTAAATCCTGGAATCCACTTCTTCCAAAACCCTCTACGCTACCATGAACACACTCCTAGGCACTTCTAAAGACTCTCCTCTCCCCAATACACACAGCAAAGAAGAACTCCCGTCCGCTTTTTCCACCTATTTTTCTGACAAAATCCAAACTCTGCGCAACACACTCGATACTTCTCCGCCTTGCCCTCCCGACCCCCCCCTTTCCCCCCCCCCCCCCCCCCCCACCCGGGTCTGCTCTGGGGGACTTGGGTGGGGTTAACTACTTTTTAGTTCCCAGGGTCACCCTGGTCAGCCCCACAGGGTGGGTTTTCCTCTCTATTCTGGGGCATGTGTTTCTGTCTATCTTTTGTCCATTCACCTGTATTTGCCTTTTAAAAACTCTCCCTACTGTCTGCACTGCCTGTAGCTCTTGATATTGGATGTGTGTTGCTAAATGGTCTTAGCTTTAATTGGGCCCCATGTGTTGGGTTTATTTAACTTATTTGACCGGCTGGCGACATACATTCAATGTTCTGTTTAGTTTGTTTTTTTTTCACAAGCAGTGCAGGCACGTCCTGAGAAAGCCTTGTTGCTGTCGGGACGTTAAGCAATGTACAATCAATCAAAACCCCCCCTTTTCCGTCACTCCCCTCTCGTTTTTCCGCCCCGTCTCTCAGGATGAAGTCCTCAAGATCATAAAGTCCATGCCTTTCAAAACCTGCGAACTTGACCCTCTCCCAGCGTCTCTCTATCGGGACGGCCTTCCAAAACTTTTGCCCTTCATTACCGACATCATCAACACATCTCTAGAGAATGGCTCCGTCCCCGATATCTTCAAGTCCGCCATCGTCCGTCCTCTCCTAAAAAAAAACACAACCTCGACCCAAACGAACTCAAAAACTATCGCCATGTCTCCAATCTCTATTTCCTGTCCAAGCTTCTTGAGAAGGTTGTTCTCAACCAGCTCAACATCCACCTCGCCGACAACAACCTCCTCATTTCCTTCCAGTCTGCCTATCGCAAACATCACAGCACTAAAACAGCCCTTCTACATATCCTAAACGACCTGCTACTCTCCACCGACTCGGGCAACATCTCCCTTCTTACGCTACTCGATCTCTCTGCCGCCTTCGACACTATAGATCACTCTATCCTCCTCCACCGCCTTCACTACTCCTTTGGCATCACTGACTCGGCTCACTTCTGGTTTCTCTCCTACCTCTCCGACAGACGGCACCCCACCCGGGTCTGCCCTGGGGGACTTTGGTGGGGTTAGGCATTTTTTAGTTCCCAGGGTCACCCTGGTCAGCCCCACAGGGTGGGTTTTTCTCTCTATTCCGGGGCATGTGTTTCTGTCTACCCTTTGTCCATTCACCTGTATTTGCCTTTTTAAAACTCTCCCTACTGTCTGCACTGCCTGTAGCTCTTGATATTGGATGTGTGTTGCTAAATGGTCTTAGCTTTATTTAGCCCCATGTGTTAGGTTTATTTAACGTATTTGACCGGCTGGCGACATACATTCAATGTTCTGTTTATTTTTTTTTTTCACAAGCAGTGCAGGCACGTCCTGAGAAAGCCTTGTTGCTGTCGGGACGTTAAGCAATGTACAATCAATCATACAATCAATCCGACAGACGGCAGTCCGTCACCATCGACGGCGTCTCCTCCAACCCAGTCAGGCTCTCCTGCCGAGTTCCACAGGGGTCCGTCCTGGGCCCGGTCCTTTTCACACTCTACACCTCTCCCCTGTCCAACAATACCCCACCCGGGTCTGCCCTGGGGGACTTGGGTGGGGTTAGGTATTTTTTAGTTCCCAGGGTCACCCTGGTCAGCCCCACAGGGTGGGTTTTTCTCTCTATTCTGGGGCATTTGTTTCTGTCTACCCTTTGTCCATTCACCTGTATTTGCCTTTTTAAAACTCTCCCTACTGTCTGCACTGCCTGTAGCTCTTGATATTGGATGTGTGTTGCTAAATGGTCTTAGCTTTATTTAGGCCCCATGTGTTAGGTTTATTTAATGTATTTGACCGGCTGGCGACATACATTCAATCTTTTGTTTATTTTTTTTCACAAGCAGTGCAGGCACGTCCTGAGAAAGCCTTGTTGCTGTCGGGACGTTAAGCAATGTACAATCAATCAATCCCCTGTCCAACATCATCCAGTCTCATCACATACACCACCACCTCTACGCTGACGACTCACAACTACTAGACAAAGACAAACTCGACAACACTCGGTCACTACTGACTCGCACGGCTGACTGCTACGAAGACGTGAAAAACTGGATGACGGCAAACAAGCTTAAACTGAACGACGACAAAACGGAAGCCATGGTGGTAGGCACTCGCCAGAAACTCTCTGAGCTCCCTCCCTCTCGACAGCAACCCCATCTCCCTCTCTGAATCGGCCAATAACCTCGGCGCTATCCTCGATTCCTCTCTGCGCCACCGGGGTTACACTGTCCAGGATACTTCTTTCAAACCTCCACTGGGAATGTGTATTTCTTATATGCATCTGGATTTAACTTCTTGAAGTGCGCTGTGTGCATGTGTGCAATAGTCATGGATTTCTATTTTTGTGATAAATAATACTGAGCGATCGCTGTGAGCACTTGAAAAGTTATTTATGTTCCAGAACGTTCGTTAACCTACACTCACCTTGAGTGCATCACTGCACCAAGTGTGTTTTCGAATTCCTGGATTAATTGTTGTGAGTGTTTTCATCAGTGCTTGTTTGCTTGCTTGCTTGGAAAAACTCACGTTCCTTCAGGAACTGTTACTTCGAGTTGGTCGGTGATCCTCCTGATACCGTTTTTCATTCCGCGGTATTCGTCTCTGCCCAACATCGGAGTACTTCAACGGGTCTGTTGGGTTTCCTGACTTGACTTTGTGTGTGTTCGTGATTCTTCTGACTTAGCTCTGCTTTTTCCAGGTGAGCGTGTAATCATTATTTCAAAATTCTTTGTCAACAAACTGAAAATTTACTTTTGGCATTGATAACATTGATTCAATGATTGTGTACATTTGCGTCACGCGTTCTTTGGAACTAGAGCGGCTGACGCGTCATATGGAACTTGAGTACCCAGTGCGTCACTTGGAACATGAGCGCTGACGTCGATCACTTGCCTCCCGCTCGCAAGAAAACCTCTATCCCTATATCGCACTGGTATCATACTGGCATATTACTACTTCCTTGCACTGTGGTACCATTTCTACAGCTCCCTGCCAATGCATCCATGTATGACTGTCCAGTGTGTTCGTGTTAGCAAGCTGGCGGACTAGTTCACTCCAGTGAAGGACACTAAACTTTAGCCATGCCCCCTAACACGAGATCTATCAAAGCCAAATGCTCCATTGACTTGGAAAAAGTTAAGAAATCAAAAGACTGGCATCAGATCACTTTTGAAACGAATGGTCTTAACTTGCCGGTGTGGAGGCATGCTTTAAGAGAACGATACCAGTTTGCATACAAACCCCCTGAGCTTTCTTCTACATGGGCTGACTTCCAAAAAGACCACACTAAGACGCTCTCCCTCAACCACCCCCTGGCCATTGACCTTCCTCCTGAGCTTTTTAAATCTGTGCTTGATCTCTCGCTAGATGGAAATAAACTATTGAAAATCTCCATCTACTATACCACGGGCACAATTCTAGTTCAGGGGAAGGCGTGTGTGGACTGGGTGCAAGAGGAATTCGACAAACTGAGGTCCTCCCCACTTATCGCATGTCTGGTGTATCGCCTGATCAACGAGCACTGCCACCATGCGCCACTATGTGCTCACAGCTCACTAACACTGGCGCAACGGACACGGTCGGTGTAGGTCTTGAGCAGGTAGAAGGAAGTGCCAATAACGATCATGTCCAAGACAGCGCCACTGATATGACTGACAGTGCAGACTCAATCAGCGTGACTGGCGGTGCCGATGTTGCTTCAGCCAGCTTGGACCACAGTGGCTGTTCCTGTGACGCCACCCTATCTGCGGCCAGTTACCACTGTGACAGCCCGGGCGGTTGCCCCCCTCTCCCCGACACCGGTTCTGCATTGCAACCATCAACTTCCAGGCTCCAAGCTGACACGGCCAAGAAGCTAACGGAACTTGGCCGTGTTGTTGATAGTCTCGGTGCTGCGATCAGCTCTCAGCACGACACGGCCATGTGTGCAGTGTATGATTTACAGAAGGAGGTGAGAGAGCTGGTCCGGATTGAGATTCGAGACATCAAGGCCGATTTCCAGCAGCAGCTTGAACAGCTTAGTTGTCGTGTCAAGTCACTGGAGGCTGAAAACAAAAAACTCAGGTCTCAGCTTGGTGACCACAACAAAATCTTCACTTCCCTGCGCATCACTTCCCCGCCTACCACGAAGCAGATTACAGATACACATACGGGTTGCACTCTGTTGTCAACCAAACCTGGCCCATCCCTAGCCTCATCTCAGCCCCGACGGTCCGTTCCCGCGGACCATTCCCCGCCTGCCACCAACCTTGCCAAGATTCGCTCAGTTGGTATGGCTTCCCCCTTATCCATTGAAAACTCCGGCCTCACCCCTTCCACTCCCTCGCCGAGCCAGCCCGCACACAACACTGGCCGAGCCTCATACCGTGACGTTGTAGTCGCCGGCGCCGTGCCTGTGTCCAATCGCTTTGCTGCCCTCTCTGTTGACGGCAACAAGAACGATCAGGCCGAAGACACAGGCACGGGGTCGCTACGCAACACGTGCCGCCCCAATCAGAGTCAACATCAGGATCACCCCTTCCCCGCCGACGTCTTGACCAAAGAGAGGATTTGGCCTGGGGTCCCTGCTGTGCTAATAGGTGATTCAATCTTGCGAGAAGTGGGTAGCAGGATTGTATCACCGACTGTACCTCTGCAGAAGATCTGCGTGCCGGGGATGTCCATTGCTGAATTGATGGCGTGGCTCGACATGCAGCCTCCTGCACCGCACATTGTTTTAGCCGTGCTGCATGTCGGCATCAACACATGCAAACGCCGACAAGTGATCAGTGTGGACACCTGGGCCAAACTCCTCACACTAGTCAAAATTAAGTTTCCATGCGCCGCCGTCAAAATGTCGTCTGTCCTGCCTGCTTTTGGTCGACACCCCGCCAACAATGCCATCATACCTTCCAACAGGAACCTGATGGCGGCGTGTGATCAGGCGAGGGCTCTGTACATTGACAACGTGCCAGTGTTTCTGTCTCGTGGTGGGGCCCCACGTAAACTGCTCTACAGACAGTATGATAATTTCCATCCAAGCACTGAGGGGGCCTTGCGACTTGCTTTCAACCTTAGGTCCACTGCTCGTGCAACCCTGCCCTCTGTGCGGTCTAGCTTTGCCCACTAGCCTGGACTGCGGCCAACTCTGTGTGACGACCCCCTGCAATACGGACCCCCCGTGGCGCACCTAGGAGGCTTGCACCGTAACGGTCACCTGCCCATTGAACTCAGCTATAACGTTCCCCTCATCCCCACCCCACATTATCCCCAGTCAATGACCTCGCAGCGTGTTTCCTACATCACCTGTCCAGAATATCAGGGGCGGCATTATGAGACCCTCGTCTGAGTGCATTGTAGTGTGAACCCACCCTGGTTGCCTTCCTCGATTCTCATCGGTGGATCGATGGGGACAAACAGTGTGGTCTACTCATCATCCCTTGCCTGAGTACAGTGACATTCTCAACCCACGCTCACTGTCTCCCTCGATTCGTTCTGGCGTATCGACGGAGACGACCTGCGCGGCGTACCATGATGTGTAATTGTCGTATTTATCAGTCCATATTATGTTGTCTCCCTCGCTTCTCTGCTGTGAGTCGACGGAGCCACCCAGTGTGGCACCCACCTTCACTCTCATATATTGCCCACACTCATTAGATGGAGCATCACACCGTGATCATTTTCTGACGTCTGAATCTAACAATCTGGCAAACTGTTTAGTGTCCGACATTGAATCTATAGCGTATTAATTGATTAGCCTTTTGGATTTATTTCGTGCACCGAATTTGCTTCTGTGTATAGTGTGTGACGATCATTATCTTCCTGCATTTTCCGTTTCTTTCAACCCCACCCGGGTCTGCCCTGGGGGACTTGGGTGGGGTTAGGTATTTTTTAGTTCCCAGGGTCACCCTGGTCAGCCCCACAGGGTGGGTTTTTCTCTCTGTTCTGGGGCATGTGTTTCTGTCTACCCTTTGTCCATTCACCTGTATTTGCCTTTTAAAAACTCTCCCTACTGTCTGCACTGCCTGTAGCTCTTGATATTGGATGTGTGTTGCTAAATGGTCTTAGCTTTATTTAGGCCCCATGTGTTAGGTTTATTTAATGTATTTGACCGGCTGGCGACATACATTCAATGTTATATTTATTTTTTTTCACAAGCAGTGCAGGCACGTCCTGAGAAAGCCTTGTTGCTGTCGGGACGTTAAGCAATGTACAATCAATCAATCAATCCGTTTCTTTCAAAACTGAGGTAATAGACTCTTCTTGTTATAGCGAAAGAGCCTATGTCTTTATCGTATATTATACGGTCTACGATCAGTGACTCATTTCATTCGCTTTTCAGACCGTCAGGATACATTATTTCCCCTACGCGGGACGTGACGCTAAGGAGCCGGTATTTATATCGCAGATACGGTATATTATCAGTGACTCATTTGCCTACAGAACGTATCAAAACTTTATTTCCCCGACGTGGGGAGTGACGTTGCCTGCAGAGACAAACCTGAGGTAATAGACTCTTCTTGTTATAGCAAAGGAGCCTATGTCTTTATCGTTTTTTGTACGGTCTAATATCAGTGTCTCATTTCAATCGCTTTTCAGAACGTCACGATACATTATTTCCCCTACGCGGGACGTGACGCTAAGGAGCCAGTATTTATATCGCAGATAAGGTATATTATCAGTGACTCATTTGCCTACAGAACGTATCAAAACTTTATTTCCCCGACGTGGGGAGTGACGTTGCCTACAGAGACAGTGACAGAGCTTAAATTTCAGCTCTGTAGTTTCTCCTGTATTTTGTTTAACTTTGTTAGCGTTCATACGCATTCATTTGTTCTTATTTGAATTTCGTACACATTTTTCCGCTAACGTGTTCATTCATCATGCCTGCCTGTAGCCCAACTGTACCCCAGTGTTCGCTGCAAAAGCAAGATTTACGAATAGGGCATCTTAACATCTATCATTTATACAACAAAGTGCCCGACGCCACTGTTTTACTTTCACAACCCCAACCCTTTCATGTATTTGGATTTACGGAGTCTAGACTCAGAGAACATATTAGTGACGACTCGATCTCCATTCATAATTATACTATATTCCGTAGAGATGCATCATCTGCTGGTCATACAGGTATAGCTGTGTACCTTCATAACTCTATCCGCCAATACGTTACCCGCCGTATGGATTTAGAGTCTAGTCACGTGGAAAGTTTATTTCTTGAATTGAAATGCGATAAATCTTCCCCCACACTTATCGGTTTTATTTATCGCACCCCTTCAGCAACATTTTCATGGTATGATGATTTTGTTACCATGATGGATAAGGTGCAATTACGTAACAACAAAGACATACACCTAGGCGATTTTAATATTGACCTTCTCACGACTGGTCATGCGGCGTGGAATTACACCACCTCATTATTTGGCCTGCAACAGATGGTTCGGTCTCCCACACGAGTTTCTTTGTCATCCGCCACATTGATTGACCACATCTACACTACAAATGTATCTGCTGTCAAGAACGTCCATGTGCCAAATGTAGCCATTAGTGATCATTTTCCTACTTGTTTTCATCTTTCAGTTAAACGTGATAAACCCCAGCACAAACAACACACTACTATCACCTACAGGTCTTACAAAAAATTCAACACTGATGACTTTCTTCGAGACCTATCGAACATGCCCTTTCACCTTATTTATAACACTAATGATCCCAATGAAGCCCTAACGCTTTGGTACAAGCTGTTTCTTTGGGTCCTAGATAAACATGCCCCACTCAGGACTAAACGAATTAAAAACCCTACCCTTCCGCCTTGGTTGTCAAACGACATTATTCATGCGATGAAAATAAGAGATGACTTAAAACGGCAGAAAAAATTTGCAGATTTTAAAAAACAACGTAATTTTGTAAAATCCTTAGTTAGAAAAGCACAGAAAACGCTTGCGGAAAAAGTTATCGCAGAGGGTAAAGATACCCGAAGTGTCTGGAATGCAATCAATTTGTTTACTAAGCGGAAAAGTTCCATCCCTGCTGCTACATCTCTAGGCATGGATCCAGACGACTTCAATTCCCATTTTTTAAATATCGCTGAGTCCCTTGTACAGTCTTTTCCCACTTGCAGTGATAGTTACAGTTGTTCTGCTAAACTGCGCACACACTGTGAGTCTGCAGCAGGTGCGTCCTTCTCCATACCTCTTATGACAGTGTTTGAAGTTGGTAAGTATATTTCTACTCTAACCAGTAAATCGTGTGGCCTGGATGGAATAAATAACATGGTACTGAAATTGTCACTTCCATACACAGCTGACTCCTTGACATTTATATTCAACCTTTCTATCACCCAAGGTATTTTTCCAGATGCCATGAAAGATGCTAAAGTTGTCCCCATTCCCAAATGTAAAGATCCCAAAAGTCCAAACGATTTCCGTCCTATTTCAGTGTTATCAATATTATCGAAGCCAATTGAAAGACACATTCACAAGCACCTACTCCAATTCTTGGAGAATCAACGCCTACTCCTATCTCTTCAGTCCGGTTTTCGACCTAAACACTCGTGCCATACTGCACTCGTTCACATCGTTGACTCTTGGCTCTCATCAATCAATAATTCCAAATTAAATGGTGCAGTTTTTCTGGACCTAACCAAAGCATTTGATTTAGTCGATCACAACATTCTTTTAAAGAAACTTTCAGTGTATAAGTTTGATTTGAACTCTATTGCGTTTTTCTCATCCTACCTAAGTTGCCGCCGACAGAAGGTGTACTCGAACGGAAGGTATTCGAAAGAAGGTATAGTGAGGCACGGTGTTCCCCAAGGATCTATCCTAGGGCCTCTTTTATTTTCTTTATTCATCAATGACCTGCCTCTTTCCATCTCAAATCCTACGGTAAAATGCGAACTCTTTGCTGACGATTCCACGCTGCATACATCAGACGATCGTCTCATGACGCTAAATTGTATCCTCCAGCAAAGTCTTGATGAAGTGTTAGATTGGTGTACGCATAATCGCATGCTCCTCAGTACTTCTAAAACCAAAAGCATGTTGATAACAACCCGCCAAAAGCATCAGCTACGTCCTGCCCCTTTGATACTTTCACTTGGTGATAAACCTATCCAACAGGTATCCAAGCACCGCCTACTGGGAGTTGTACTTGACGACCAGCTCAATTGGTCGTCGCATATTGACAGTTTGTGCAAAACCTTGTCCAGAAATGTATTTCTGCTCTCTAAACTTAGACATATTCTTAGTACAAAGTGCTGTACATTGTTTTTTCACGCGCACATTAAGAGCCACTGTGATTATGCGTCCTCTTTGTGGGACGAATGCAGCGAACGTCATATTAAAAAAGTCAACTCGCTATATCGTCGTTCAGTTAAAATAATTATTCCACACCCTACTTCCACAGACCAAAAGATAAAATCTCTTGGCCTGCTTCCACTGAAGGAACAACTCAAATTTAACAAATGCGTCCTCATGCACAAAATATTTCATTATCAAGTCCCCGAGTATCTGTGCGCGCTATTTAACTTCAGCCCTAGGCATCAGCTACACACGAGACATGGCTTGCTTCATTTACCCCGACCCAGGATAGATCTCTACAAGTCAAGCCTTCTATTTTCGGGCAGTTTTGTCTGGAACTCATTGCCATTGAACATTAAATCATGTTCAGGTAAAACCCATTTTAAACGAGCTTTGCGAACGCACTTCCATTCAGCCTGACTTCACAGTTTGCCATATCAGAGTATTGTTGTTGATAACACGTGAAAGTCAAGTATTTTCTCTTTCTCCTTACATTTGTAAACTGATAATCCTTGGTCTTGTCGGTGTCGCTATATGCTCTTGATGCTGCTGATTCTTTGACACTGTCTTAGCTGAGTATAATATTAATGCTATGCACTCATTTATTTCTCTTACTTTTGTGTTGGTGGCAGTTACTACTTCTCCAATACGATTTTTTTCCCCTTTCATTGATTCACCTATTGTGTTTTTTTTTTCCGTAGTTTTTCTTCTTCTTATTATTATTATTGTTATTATTTGCATGCTATGTTTATTTTCCTGTTATGTTGTTTGTTTACAGGACAGCTTGTAAGACAGGCATTGAGTTGCCTAATAGCTTTATCCTGAATAAATAAAGATTCATCATCTTTCCATGACCAGCTTTGTCTCCGCCACGGCCCAGGCATGCTATTTCCACCTCCGTCGCATCAGTCAGATCAGAAAATACCTCACCACCGAAGCTGCCACCAAACTTGCTGTCTCTCTCATCTTATCTCGCATCGACTATTGCAACTCTCTCCTTTCCGGCCTCCCTCACTCCACCACTTTCACTTTCCAGCGCGTCCAGAACAATGCTGCCCGCCTCGTCCTCAGAAAGAAAAAATCCGACCACATCACTCCCCTGCTCAAACTCCTTCTCTGGCTCCCCATCCCCCCACGCATCCAATACAAGATTCTGTTTCTCTGCTACAAATCCCTGAAAACTACGTTTCTGCCTCCAATTTACTCCACCCCTACACTCCTTCCCGCTCCCTCCGCTCCGCCTCTGACCCTCTCCGCCTCCACATCCCACGCTTTCGGCCCCCGCTTCTTCTCCGTCTACAGTACATCCACCTGGAACACTCTCCCACTCTCTCTCCGTCAGAAACACTCTCTTCCTTCCAGTCCGCCCTCAAAACTCACCTCTTCCAACAGTTCTAGCACTATAATATCACCACACCCCCCACCCCAAGCTGACTGTTGTAATGTATTTGTGGTACGTGAGTCATTGTCTGAAGCGTGCGCATGCGTGCGCGAGTTGTGAGTGCGCGCTTAGAGTTATAATTTTTATAAGCTAAGCGCATTATAAATACCGTAATTATTATTATTACAATTTTCAGGTTTTGTCGATTGTGGCGAAAATGTCTCAGCTGTTGGTGTCAGTTTGGTAGCAGGCAGTTAGCAAGAAGTAAGGTGAAAAGCAGGTAGGAATATGCGGCAGTAAAGGGGAGAAATATGCAAAATTGAGCAAAGATCATAAAAAAATAAAAGAAAAAAATAACAAAGGGGGGTAGGGGGTGCACTTGTCCAGTAACCACAAATTACTAACAGCCATGCATTTTCCTTTGTTCCTTCCAGCACTTAAGTAAGTAATAATTAAAATAAAACAAGTAAGAGGGTGACATGGTAGGTGACCAGGAATTATTAACTGTCATCCATTTTCATTAAATAATTTTTGATATTTTCTATTTTTTGACTATTTTGGTATATTGTGCGCGCAAGTCTGCAACTTTGTACTTTATGACTCCGAGTCCAAGCCACAGTTGCAGACACAATTACTGTTTTTATGTTGAAGTTATGTATTTTGGGTTGCCTTCGAAGGAAGAGGATCCTATTACTGTTGATTACAGTCAGGTAAAAGTTTTTAATAGAGATATACTATTTTCGTTGTGGTCTGAGCAGTTTTCTTGTGTATTCTTTTTGCTATAGCGGCGCACCTTGCTTATTGGCTGGTGCAGGACTAAGCTCGCTCATGCAACAGGCCCCACATCCATACGATGTTAGTGTGGATGCTAAGGAAGAAAGGGTATACTTGGACGTTCTGATACACTCGCGAGATGTGGCCAAGTTTGTGTCTAATCAGATTCGAGTCATTTGAAATTTTTGACAATGACGAGATTCACGGCGTCAGGATTTGAAATTCCATCAAATTCCAGCCGGCCTGTCATCCAATCAATCATTTAACCGATCATCCAACCTCTGTGTGTGTGTGGCCTGACCGCACTGGTTGACCTATTCCTTTTGACACCCCCTCCCCCGGGCCCACCCTGTCTCCCTTCTGTCTGATCTCCACCCCCCACCCACCCCGCGGTGAAAGAGCAAGGGAATGGCAGTTTGACCGATAGAACGATAGAAACATCATAATATGGAACTACCACAAGACGAACACAAGTCGCTCGTACAACCTCGTGAATAAACTGCACAAGACATAAACTCTCTTTGAGTCTCTGCAGGATGCAGGGGCTCACTAGAATCTTTTCCTCTTTACGGGCAAGAGCCATAGATTCTCATGAGCCGCAACAACTGCAGGGGCTCATGAAAATCTATGCCTCTTGTAGAGACTAGTCACAAACTGAAACTTCTTTCTTCAAAGAAGCAAATGGGTCGATCATTTCAGACAAGAGGCATACATTCTCATGATCATCCTTGTTCTCAGATTGAAGGAAGTCGTTCGGATGAGGCCTTTCAAGTCCCTTTTGTACACTTTGGCAAGATGCATAGATTCTCATGAGCCCATGCAGGCTGCAGTGGTTGAGAATCTATGCCTCATGCTGACATTTTGGCCTCGTTTGCATCGTCAAATTGAAGAAATTCCTATGGATTTATGCGTAAACGTAAGGAGAAATAGGGGATTATGTTCAGTGTTCATGCACCTATCGTGTTTTAGACACGGCACGTGCAGCATACATTCATCATCATTAATAATTTCGCTGCTTCCGGCTGTCTTCATCAGCGTTAGTCTGACCTTGATAATAATGTTAGAGAAAGGGGTTATTTTGGGTGGCTTGCGCTGAAGGAAGGGGGAATGCGTGGGCGGCAAAGGGGAGGGCGTGCTGATGGCTAGGTTTGTAGTAACAATCATAATATACCTACCTTCGTTGGGGAAAATTGACTGCCGGAAATCAGGAATTCTTGAAACAAACTTGGAAGTGCCCCTTTTTAGGAATTACTGAAATTTGAAAAATTTTAGAAAAAAATTGTTTGGTTACTCTTTTTAAATTAAAAAAAACCAGCAACAACAACAACAAACAAATAACTTCTCTTTTAATGTACGAGGAATGAGCTTTAACTGTGCTCAAAATTATGGACACTTTCCCAACACTTTTAAAATCTAAAAATTGTTTCAGGGGGCTTCATCCCTTTGGCTCCATGGGGCTTTGTCCAAAGGCGTACTGTCCTTCGTCCCCGAGCGTAGCGTTCCTGAAATTCACAACTTCACTTCACCTTTCTTCATACCTGTGGTCCATACTTGTCTTCACACCTTCCTCTCTAGCCTCATCGACTATTTCTGTGCCTCAAACGAACTGTGTTCCCAGAATGTGTTTCTTTCGCTGAACGTGGAAAACAGACTTGAATCTGACCACCTGCCAGTCTCACTGACTGTACGCATGACACAAACAGACCGACAGCGCCCACGTGAAAGGAAAGAGTGTGTGGAGAAAATATTCTGGGACGGGGAAAAAGTACCACTATATTTACAGGCACTAAATTCCGGGGTATCCCTTTCGAAACTTGCACGAGCTACAGCGGAAATAGAGTCACTGTGACTTTAACCGGGCGCTCGGTTTGTTTGTGGAATGTTTACAATCGGCTGCAGACTGCATGAAGAAGAAAGTGTTAACAGGAACCCCCAAAACACAGAACGAATGGTTTGACTCTGAGTGAGCACAACTTAAAAAGAAGACGCCGAAGTCCACACTGCGCGCCTTTCGTCGGAAGAACTCTGATCACAATCGTCAGCATTTTGTGGAGGTCAGGCGCCAGTATTGGAGGTTACTCGCATACAAAAAACGGGCTCACAAAAAAGCAAAAGCAGAACTGTTGGCAAATCAAATAACTAACTCAAAAGTGTTTTCGAAAGAAATAAATACCTATTTAGATAAAAAATATAAACAAGCAGCTAGTCAGGCAATTACGAACGATGAATGGTTTAACCATTTCAAAGAGGTGTTCAAGTGTGATGAAACCCCGTTAGATGTATCGGAAACCTCTGATATTGGCGCCTTACCCGGGATAGAGGAGCTCGATGAACCAATTACCGAAGAGGAAGTGCGATCAGCCTTGAGACGCGAATGTCGGTAAAGCCAGCGGTGCGGACGGCATATTAGCAGAGATGCTTAAATCAGCGTCAGAATTATTGATCAGTTTTCTCACAACATACTTTAACATTTTATTTTCAAATGGTGCATACCCAAGTATGTGGAAGGAGGCTATAATAATACCCATTCACATATAAGGCGATCAAGAGTCCCCTCAGAACTACAGGGGAATCTCCCTCCTTAGCCTGATTGGGAAATGTTATGCATCCGTCCTTTAATGACCGACTGTACTGCTGGCTTGGGGACAACCATAAGATCTCTGAAACACAGGCAGGCTTCAGAAAAGGCTATAGTACAACACATCATATATTCTCACTATACGCTGCTACCCAGAAATACTTGAGTAAACCTGCAAAGCTGTATACTTGCTTTGTGGATCTGAAACGTGCCTATGATTCAGTGAGACATTCAACACTTTTGAGAGCTTTAATGAAATCAGGCGCTTCAGGCACCTTTATTAAAGCTGTTATGGCCATGTACGATTCTTTGAAAGCACGTGTACGTATACGAGATGGCCTTACTGACTGTTTTGACTGTCCTCAGGGTTTAAGACAAGGTTGCGTGGCCAGTACGACATTTTTCTCACTCGTTGTCAACGAGCTAGCTGAACAATTATCTACAGATGCAAAACATGGCATCCAATTGTGGTCAGGACTAGCGGAACTGTTTGTTTTACTTTTTGCTGACGATTTAGTGTTATTTCATGTTCACCATCTGGTCTACAAAATCAGATTAATTGTCTTGTTAGTACTTGTTGTAAACTAGGGCTGCAAATCAACTGTGACAAAACTAAAGTCGTGGTCTTCAGGAAAGGTGGTTTCCTGAGCAGATGTGAAAAATGGTTTATTGGAAGCAAACAACTTGAAGTAGTAAACAGTTACGTTTATTTAGGTTTTACTTTCACAACCACAATGAGTACCTTCCAGAGCGCAATACGGCTATCCGTTAAGGGAAAGAGAGCGACCACCGATATTATCAGAGCCCTTCGGCGCATTGATGGAATGACAAAAGAAACCTTTTTCAAACTCTTTGATTCAGTCGTACAACCAACACTCTCGTATGCTTCTGAAATATGGGGCCTCCTTCACGACGATAGTCCCACAGAGAAAGTACACCTGTACACCTGTAAATTGTTTCTTTCTGTTCCTGTCCGTACCCCCACTGACATGGTATACGGCGAGCTTGGAAGGTACCCACTGTTGGTGAATTGTTGTATGAAAACTATACGTTTTTGGCTTAAGATTATTAAGATGGATACTGATCGTATACCAAAGCAAGCATATCTGTTGCTGTCAAATTTAGATAACAAAGGAATGCTAAATTGGGTATCAAAAGTAAGAGCAACCCTAGAGAATACAGGATTTAACTTTGTTTGGATGAACCAAGGAGTAGGGAATGAAAGACGCTTTTTGTCTGAGTTTAAACAGAGGCTTGTCGATGTTGTTCGTCAAGAATGGTTCGCCGGCCTCAGGGACAGTCAGCGTTTTCGGCTGTACAGAACGTATAAGTTCACTCTGGAGCCTGAATCGTATTTTAAAGATATTCGAATAAAATGTTTCAGAGATGCCCTGGTGCGCTTTAGGCTCGGAGTAAGTGATATCCAGACACACAGGAATCGTTTTATTCGAAGCGTTACTGATGGAATGAACGACTGTCCCTTTTGCCCACAAACTATCGAAGACGAAGCTCACGTTGTTTCACTGTCCGAGGTATATTATAGACTTGCGTCCGGATTTTTTTGCAAAAGTAGATAACAACCGTGAAAGTGTTTTACTCATTCAGTTGGTATCCTGTGAAAATTCATCTAGAGCGAGACAGTTCGCATGGTTTCTTTTTAAATGTTTCGAGAGACGAAAAAGAGAAACAATGATATGTTCAAATGATTGATTACTTTTGTGCCTCGTGATACAGTCTTTTTATGAAAACTGTCATTTCAGCTTAGAATGTCAATATATCCAGGTTATGTTCTTGTTGTATTGAACTGATATATGTATACGCTCTCCGTGTGAAAATGGCCGAAGTGCCAACATCAATAAAAACTCTTGACACCTTCCTCTATACCTTCATAACTACCTCCATACCTTTCACCATACCGTCATACTTCCGTACCCCATTCTTTCATTGTTTTAGCTGGCAATATGTCGCTAATTCCCAATGTGGCGATGGGCGACCCCGCTCATAATGTGAATGACCGAAAAAAGTACAGGCTTAAACGCCTGTAATCTCGTCCATTTGCGAAGCAGAGACGCAAAAATGGGTCGCATCACTTTCAAAAGGCTGCAGCGATTCTTAAGAGCTCGTACAGGCTAGAGAGGTGAGAAAACAGGGGCTGAACCGTTTTTGATTTAGGCATCGATCCCCATGAGCCCCTGTAGTAAAAGAAAACAAACAGGTGCTGAACCGTTGTAGCACGAGGCATATATTCTCATGAACCCATCCCGATGCGGGGGCTCATGAGAATCTATGCCTCTTGCAGATGGACGTGTCTTGATGAGAGTATTTCGCCGGTAAATGAAAGGATCTGAGAACCCAAAAAGGTTATGGAAACATTGCTGATAACTCATTCCTCGTTCAAAACATGCTCCGCGCTCATTGTAGACACGTTTCCTAATCGCTGGCAAACCGCACAAGATGTTTTGGCTGTTTAGTGATCCTGTTTTCAGTTGTAAATATGTTTCTCTGCTTAGGGTTCGTGCTATTGCTTGTATTGACGAGGTGCGGGTCATGTTTTGCATCACTTAGTCTTTGCCAGGGTCGATCACGTTTTCACTGATATGAAAAAAAACACGAGGCTGGTCTGTTTCAGCGCTTGGCCATGCCTTCAGCATTTCACATCATGCAGTGCCAAATCCTTTGGCCATGCCTTCAGCATTTCACATCATGCAGTGCCAAATCCTTGTAAGTCGACTTCGGACATAGCAAGGTGTGATTTAGCAAAAGTCGGATATAATAACACTTTTAAAGAGGCCCCGACCACACGTTATTGTATGTAAAAACGTTAAACGTTTGTCCACCACGAAGGTGATTTAAAAACGGGGAACCGGATAGGGCCTGAGCAAATTTTGACTCCAGCTGGAATTGAACCTGCTGCATTTTCAAACGCTCCCATTTATTGCACCTAAATTACATTGCTTATAACAAACTTCATATAGAACAACAGACAAAATTATCCCTTGTAACTCTTTTAAATTTTTTTTTGTTAAAGCTCATTGATTACAGGGACCGCATTTTCTTTTTAATCCTTTTAGTCCCGGATCCCTACAGCAGGAGATGGTTTGACCATGGTAATTCAAGGGAAGTGCCAGATTAGCTTGGCGCCTTCAGGCGCCAAGCTAATCTGGCATTACCCTTGGATTATGGTCAACCCATCTCCTGCAACTGGTACATAGTCGTTAGGCAACGCCTCCAACAGTTGAGAAATGGGACCTTGGGGCTAAACGAGTAACATTTTCGAGACGTGCTGCGCACGAATAGGCGGCTTGATGCCGCGGCCCCATATGCGGCACGTCTCGAGTGAGTAAAACACGGAGTCCAAATGACAACATCACAAGTTTGGAAATTGACTAGGTGGCACTTTAGTAGACAGACCGACCATGATAGTTTACGGGTGGTGCCAGAATAACGTGGGGCCGAAGGTCCAGACCCACAGACCACACAAATGCAGACTCTCGACTCGCAAACCCTGGCTGTGTCCCTTGAAAGACAGTAAGTCCATTTTTTGGTGAAAAGCAAGATTTTCATTGCTGTCTGTTGCTGTCAGACAGGGCAGATTATATGACCTTTGCAAACAATAATATAATAATAATAATAATGAGTATTTATATAGCGCTTAATCTTACTCAAAAGCTCTAAGCGCTTTACAATCTGTACACAAAAATAAAAATACAATGACATATGCACATAACAAACAAAGCACAATGCCCGAACACACCACTTTTACAATAAACTAAACAACAATACATACATAATAATTTATATTCTAATTAACATTCAGTCTAAACAAGGAGGATTGCAGAACTACAACTAAGGCATCAAACACTGGCAGTTATTCAAAGTAAAGCTTGAAGAGGTGAGTTTTCAACGACCTCTTGAAGTCAGAGACAGACTCACTGTTTCTGACCTCAAGAGGAAGTGTATTCCATAACACTGGGGCTTGATAAACAAAAGTGCGCTGACCAAATGTTTTAGTTTGGACAGAAGGTACACACAACTTCCGTTTATCAGAAGAGGAGCGGAGCTCACGAGAGGGTGTATACACATGCAGCAAAGAGGACAAGTATTCTGGGCTGGTGCCTGAAAGGCAGTTAAAACAGATTGACATAACTTTGTATTGAATACGTGAGGACACAGGTAGCCAGTGAAGGGACTTCAAAATGGGTGTGACATGCTCAGTCTTACGGACTCTCACAACAAGCCGGGCTGCATTGTTCTGAATTTTTTGGAGGCGATCAATGAGATACTGAGGGCAGCCACAAAGCAAAGAGTTACAATAATCTAGCTTGGACAGCACAAATGCACAAACTAGTGTTTTAGTGGCTTCCACGGTCAGCAGGTGACGAACTGAACTAATACGACGAAGTTCCAGATAAGCGGATCTACACACTGCACTGACATGCTGTGACATAGATAACTCGCTGTCAAGTGTAACACCCAGGTTTCTCACACTCGCAGAGAAGCCAATGAGTGTTCCATCCACAGACAATGATGACGGTAAAGGCAGGGACGAAGATAATCTTGGATTAGCTACCAACATTGCTTCAGTTTTGCCATCATTTAACATCAGTTTGTTGGTGGTCATCCATGATTTGACATGGTCAATGCACTGGCTTATACTTTGGACGGCATTCACAGCTCGCTCGACAGTATCACTTTTGTACATCTGCGTATCATCTGCAAATGCATGATGGGAAATGGAGCGACTACAAATCAGGTCGGACAGGGGCTGACATAGACATAAACAAGACATAGATTCTCAGGATCAAATAATTTCTGATGTCGCCGGCGATTTTCAGACCCCACCCGGGTCTGCCCTGGGGGACTTGGGTGGGGTTAGGTACTTTTTAGTTCCCAGGGTCACCCTGGTCAGCCCCACAGGGTGAGTTTTTCTCTCTATTCTGGGGCATGTGTTTCTGTCAACCCGAGGTCCATTCACCTGTATTTGCCTTTTTAAAACTCTCCCTACTGTCTGCACTGCCTGTAGCTCTTGATATTGGATGTGTGTTGCTAAATGGTCTTAGCTTTATTTAGACCCCATGTGTTAGGTTTATTTAATGTATTTGACCGGCTGGCGACATACATTCAATGTTCTGTTTAGTTGTTTTTTTTTCACAAGCAGTGCAGGCACGTCCTGAGAAAGCCTTGTTGCTGTCGGGACGTTAAGCAATGTACAATCAATCAATCAATTCGATTTTCAGGGTTGTCTGGTTGGAAAGGGCATAGATTTTCACGTGCACAGATGCAAGAGGCACAGATTCTCATGAACCACTGCATCTGCAGGAGTTCATGAGACTCTGTGCCTCTTGCAGACGTGTAAACGACATTACTACCATGTGAAGGCAAAAAGACTGTAAGCCCACTTATGTGAAAAGCAAGATTTTCACTGTAGTACTATGAAAATCTCGCTTTTCGCAAAAATGGACTAGCTGTCTCTTGCCTAGTTGTGCCGAGGGAATTTGAACGTTTGGCCGCCAGTAAACAACCTAGCTGGCTTATTTGGCAGTGATTAGGGATCCGACAGTTTTATTGCTCCTGAGGATCTCTTCTGGATCTGGAACATTTGCCGTTAGATTTTCCAACAATTTACGCTCCACGGGAGACCCGCCTGTCTGGTTGAGAAGTGCCAAGGGAACTACCGTAGTCGGTTCTCTTTTAGGAGATGGGAATAAAGTTTGTAATTGATGTGATTTCAGCCGTGGTCCTATAAATTGTGTGCTGGTCTGTGATTTTGGACCTCACGGCCGAATGATAATACACGGGTAGTGCCAGATTAGCTTGGCGCCATCAGGCACAAAGCTAATCTGGCACTAGCCTAGAATTATCATGGTCGATCCATCTCTTGCAGCTGGTGCATAGTCGTTATGTGGCACCTCGAAAATTTGGGAATTGCGGCCTTGGGGTTAAATGAATTAATGACAGAGGATATCTCGTAAGGGTGGTAATTCTCAACAGACGAAGTTGCTTACCAGCGAGAACACCAGTGGAGTCGGCTAGATTTGATGTCGCATGAAGAACGGCGGCCTGGTTTCAGCAGTCCGTAATTCTTCATATTATGGTTCAGCGGCCAAGAGCATGCCAGGTCTAGGCTTCGATTCTGTCGTCAGGGACCCCCATTTCTGCGGGAATTGCCCTTCCTGTTGTGTGTTTGGCCTTGAGGATCAGTAGTGCTTTGTCGCATGTACATATCGGTGAACTGAGTTTTTCCTCTTTCAGAACAGGATCAGGATAGAGTTGGGAGCAGGAGTTTGATTTTCATGCGGTGGGACTAAAGGGAGGGGGCAGGTGAGAAACGCTGCTATTCTCGTTACCTCTTCACTGCCGGGGCAAGGCGGACGCTACCCAGCTGCAAGAGACATAAACCCTCATAAGCCCCCGCAGTCGCATTGGCTCATGAGGATTTATGTTAGACCTGTGTTCTTCACGCGAATGTCGGTCAGTGTGCAGTCGTTTCTCACGCGGAATTCGTGGTCACAGGCAGCGAACGCGGTTAAGGCACCAAGCTGTTCTGGCACCAACCTTGAACTGTCGTGAATGGTCTGCCTTCTAAACTGCAATGTGGTCTTTAGATAAATGCTCCCAAATATGGTTTAAAAATATCGACCTCAGGGATCATTGTGTTTAAAAAAAAAAAGAAAGGGCGGAGGGGGTGGGGGGTGTCCCGGCTCCCGTTCACAGTCGAGGACAACTGAACATCACCCAATTGCAAGAGGTATAGATCGTCATAAAACCCCGCAACTACGGGATTCATGGGGTTCCGAACCACTTGCTGAAATCGCTTTGTGTCCATATTCCTTTCACGGCTGAGGATCTATGGCGTGGAGTTTACAGTGATTTAACTCTTTCGAGACGAGGCGCATCCGGATTCGAGGCGCATCCGGATTCGCGGCGTAACGCCTCGAATCCGGATGCGGCACGTCTCGAAAGATTTCAAGCAACTACAAAAAAAAAAATAAAAAAAAAATCTGCGTCCACTGGTACAGTGGTAGTCAAGGGGTTCATTACTTTGCGTCTCAGAACCAAAAACTACCAGAAAAGACCGATTTTACTGGTTGCAGGAGATAAATAGGCGTTCACTATAACCAACACCCTTTCCCAACTGATCGCTTGTCATAACAACACATTCTTCCCCTCGATTCGAAGTCTTTGTCAGTGATGAATGGGGTGTCCCTGGCTTCTTCCCGGTTCCGCTCCAGCACTTGCTGCCTTGGACCAAAACCTTGATGAGTTCCTCTAAGTGTACACGCCGCCGATCTCTCCGAGCAAGAGGCGCAGATTCTCATGAGCCCCTGCGGCTGCAGAGGCTCATGAGACTCTATGCTCTTGCGGATGGTCGGCTCTGGCTGAGAAATCGCTAAAGCGTTTAAAAAACGTTTATTCGCCGGAAGTCCAATCGATGAACCCCGCGAGGAAGGGAGGCTTCTAACCGAAATTGCCTCTCTAACCCCGTCTTTTTGAAGCGCGCGAAACAAAAATAGGCGTTTTGCCCAAAATCGTCTTATAAAAAACAAACAAACACGGAAATAGCTTGTGTGTGACCTTGGTGACTTCTTTTTGAAGAAGGGGGAAAAGGAATAAATAGAGGCAGAAAGCGCTGCTGTAAAACATCAGCAGAACGGTTGGATGGAAGAAGACGGAAGGGGTGGTGGGTTTCAGGGTTGGGAAGTTAGGTGGGTGGGGGGGGGGGGGGGGGGAGGGGGAACGGGGCGAGGCTGTGTGAGATTCTAATTGTATATTCTAATTCTATTGAAGAACCCTAGCTGTGGCATTTCGGCAGTCTGGAAGATGTTACTTGCTTTGACATGACCCCATTTTTACTTCTTTAACACATTTGCATGCTGGTATGTCATTTTGGACATTACGGACTAGAGTCATAGGTAAGGTCCCAAATCACGGACCAGCACACGTTTTGTGATGCTAGTCTTATCGCAGTAAGGTTGTGTACGCTTTATTGCCTATTGAGGAGGTCTGAGCGAGGTGTGATAAGGCAAAACCATTATTTGCAAAGCACTAGTGTCAGCCGTGTGCAGATAATTGTTTTTTGACGTAACGGCTTTCAGCCAAGTGACCGGCTCTTAATAGCCAAGTGCTATTGATCTAACGGCTTTTACCCAAGCGATTTTTGATCTGACGGCTTTTAGCCAAGTGATATTTGACCTAATAGCAGCTTTTACCCTAGTGAGTTTTCGCTGTCACGGCTTAGAGACTTTGAGTCCAATGTCACACACACTGCGTCCAACGCATAAACGCGGACTAACAAAACTGGTCTGTATAAGAAGCCCAGGTCTACTGTTATGAACAATTGTCCTTGACTTCTTATTTGCCGACGTTTTACGTCCGCCTTCATGCACAGGAAGCCAGCACTCGCTCGTAGAAGTGGATGATTGAGGTTCTATTTACGGATATTGGGCGCCGATGTAGAGTTAACCTTTTGCGTGTCGGTAGCGGTTACTGTCGCGATGATTCCTGCAGGAATCATCGCGTTCAATACCAGCTGCCGACACGCAAAGGATGAAAAGATGACCGATTACTGTGGTGATTGGAAGCTTTATAAGTCTTAGTCACCATAGGAGGTAAGAGCATGGTTATGAAAGGTGGGGAGGGGGGGGGGGGGCGAAAGTTTGGTGCCGATGCAGGGGCTATAAAATATAGGGTGACTGATTACTGTGGACTTTTGCTGCCAATAATTTGTGGACGTCCTGCTCCGTCTAGACTGGTACTGTCAACTCTGTCGCATCAACGATGCCAGGGGAACTCACAGGCTGAAATCCAGATAGCATCCGCTTTCCGCTAGATGCATAGATTCTCGTGAGCCCCTATAGCTGCAATGACTTGTAAGAGTCTGCACGTCATGCTTTTATTACAGGAGGCTGAAATCCATTCAGTATCATATATCGAGACCAAACAGGTGACTGTCTAGTGTGAAAAATTAAGTAAAGACTTGAAACGCATGTTTAGAAAGGAGCAGTTTCAGACAGTGTGTGAAAATTTACGGTTGTTCAAAATAGACTTACACTACAGACATAAATGCAGTGCGTTTTCTCCTGAGTCCCGGCGGCATCAGGGACTCGAATGAAATATTTAGATCTTGCACACTTGTTACAAGTCGTTAATTTTCATTTTCCCTTGCAGCCTTGCATCGAATCACACCAGTCCCGTAGGCATCTATCCCACGTACTATATTACAAGATACATTAATTCTCATAAGCCCCTGCAGATACGCTGCAGCGGCTTATGAGAATTAATGCCTCTTGGACGCTAGAGTAGTGCCAGAACACTGACTGAAGTTATGGTCATTTTGAGGAAGAGGCACATTTAAACACCGAACGCGTGTACGTTCCACGGCATAGGCGGAGATGAGGTGAAAGGGGACACTGATCCATACCGGCGTGCGGCTCATGGGAATATGTGCCACGTTCAGACGGCAGCGGTTGATGGTTTCTGCAGATTGATTGCGCGTGATGATGGATTTAGAAGGGGGCACTCAGCTGTGTTTGTCCTGTCAACAAGCACAAGTGGCGATTGACAGCAGTGTATGTCCTAGTCACCTTAGGGGGTTAGGTTGTGATGGGGTGGGATCTGTGGCACGGAATGCTGGCATAGGGGTTGGCGGGTGGGGAGAGGATCCAGATAATTGAAAGTGACCGGGGTGGTAGGGTTGTTTGGAAATTAGTTGGCTTAGTAGACTGTTAAATAAAGGGCGGTTGAAGGTCGGGGAACTAAAAACTAATTTCTGTAAAAATATCTTTATGTGTGTCTGTGCTACATGGTATGCAGCAGTGAGAACAAAAAAATGGATAGCATCGCGCGTGCGCATGTGCGCGTTTGTTTAGGGGTCGGTGGGTGGTAGTGGTGAGGTTAAGGGAAGATGGGATGATTGTCACAGGTCTTAGGGAAACGTCTTTTTTATTCATTAACTCATTCGCGGCTAGCCGCATTCGGATGCGGCTGGCCGCGAATGAGTTAAACTTCAATGATGTATTGACAGAATACAAATAGTCTCACATTCGACGTTTGGAGTGCCTGTGAATACGCACAACACTTGTTCTGACGTGAGATGAGGGAATCAGACGATTTGAAGTGAGGAGGGGGGGGGGGGGAGGGGGGCAGTTGGGGGCAAAACTGGGTGGTTTGTAGAGTAATGAGTAATTTCAGCAATATTTATGGTGAAGCTAACTATAGTTTTAAACCCATTCTCAAGAGGAAGTGCGCAATTTGAAGGTCAGTTTATGACCGTTCGCACGTAATTTGGAATTGGATATTTGGGGGTGGGGTGGGGTGGTGGTGGGGGTGGGTGCTGAGATTGGAGAGACAAGGAGACAGGTCTGGACATACAGGCGGGGGCTGGTACAAGAATGATTTGAAATTCAGTTCACCTCGGGTCCAGTCCCATATGTCTGTAGGAATATAAGACTGAAACCGAAGTAAACTGAATTTTACGCCATGTTTATGTTATCATTCACAGGCATATGAGAGAGAAACGGAGGTGACGTGAACTTTAAATCATTGTTGTGTCAGCCTTTACATGCATGAAGGTAATAATTATAGGTAATAGTATAGGCTTATGAGACGGAACCGAATGTAAGCAGAAATTCGTTTGTGTCTCAGCTGTTGCACGTGGTACTGCATATGCTAATATTAGTATATGCAATAATATAGGCTTATGACACAGAACCGGAGGAATATAGAATTTTGCATCATTCGTTTGTCATCTATGTCCTATGGGTCTGCACGCATACGCGTGACTCCGATAGCTTTTTCGGCAGAAGGAATGGGGCAAAAGGAAACATTTCGGCGGAAATTGCTGGCAGGGGGTGTCGGAGAGCATTCGATTTTGTTTCCGATTTTTTTAATATTGCGTTCGGGAGTGATTTTTGCAGCAAGTTGTCGTGCCCTTTTCAGCACAGTAGGACATAACTTATGTGCTAGCGGCATAGATCCTCATGAGCCCCTCCCCCCCCCCCCGCGCAAAATGGGGGCTCATGAGGATCTGTGCCTCTTGAAAAAAAAAATCAAACCTTTAAGTAGAAATCTGGCATTCAGTCTACGGTTGTATTGAAGTTTTGTATGATTTTTTTTTTTTTCGTGCATTGAAGAATTTTTTTTCCTTTCGCTTGATGTCATTTTCTCCTTCAAACCCCAAAAGACAAACAGAAAGAAAGAAAAACAGAACGGGCTAAAAGAAAATGAAAGGCAAGTCACAACATTTTGTGTGTATATGTGTGTGCGTGTCTGTGTATGTGTTTTTGCGTATATCTTGTGCGTGTGCACGCTGTCGCGCGTGCTTATTTTCATGTGTGGGAACTAGTCCGTTCTAATCTAATTGTTGCTTCAGGACAGTTGAAAAAGAGCTTCCCTGGGTGTCTTTCCATCATTCTTGTCTCTGCTGGCTGCTTTACTTCTTTTCCCACCTCCGGCATTGATTAAAAGAGAAAACCCCCACTATTACGATTGTCTAGTCTGCGTGTGAATCTCTTTACAATTGCGTGTGCATTCTGAGAATCGCTTTTGTGTTCGTGTTTTGAGTTTGACAGACACTACTGTTCACTATGCTAAGAAACCTTAAAAATACGTTCACTCCTTCGAGACGAGGCACATCCGCGTAAACGACATAACCGATAAGATAAAGAAGTACTTTATCGCAAATTTGCAATAAAGTACTATCTTAACTTGTTATCGTGCCTTATCTGATCTGATCAGATCTTATTGGCTAGCTCTTCAGGCGCCAAGCTAGCTATATGGACGATGTATCTTTCGAGGCGGGCGTTTGAAGTGACGATGTTTTATTTTTTTTATTATTGCTTTGTTGAGCTAGTCTGTCTTTCTTTTTGATAGTAATTTAATTGATTTAAATACACTTTATTGTCCATTAAATGACAAACATAAAATGGAAACTTTCCTTTGGCTCACAGAAACATAAAACACACAAATAAGACAATGACTTAAACTAAGATAATACAAATACATATATACATATTGTAGATTTGGCAACTGCAATCACACACACACACACACACACACACACACACACACACACACACACACACACACACACACACACACACACTCTCACTCACTCACTCACTCACTCACTCACACACTCACACACTCACACACACACACACACACACACACACACACACACACACACACTGAATGAAGACGTCTATGTCTCTTTCGGTTGCATCTTGCCCAGTTGTTCTTGGCAGTAAAGGGGTTAAGCCGCGTACACCTATTCTAATACGTTTCAGACTGCACCGCCTTATAAACTGCGCATGCCGGTAAAAAAAAAAAAAGATTAATTTAGTTTGTTTGGGGGATATTGGCCTTTCAACGTTTCTTGAACTAATTCTCGTGCTATTTGCAACTTTAATTTCACTTTGTGTGTTACCCTGCAAATATAGTTTTTATTTCCTAGACACGTCACGTGTGTCATTGATCAAACGTCACTCTTTAAGAACGTGCGTGAAATTACCAAAGAACTTGCATCATTGATCCAACTGTGATACCTAGGTCAGGTCCTCATTGATCGTACTTCAGTCTCATCAAGAGCAAACATGCAGTTACAATACAGTTTGAAAATGCAACATTGTAAAAAATATCTGTGTTCTAGCCTAAAGGCATAGACACGTTTAAGTTCGCCTGTAGTAGCTACCAAGTTGCAGGCAACGACAGTCCCATTTCGATCTTATTTTCTTAATGTTTTGCTTACATCGCAACAAACGAGTGTGCAGAAAGGAAAGGTGGAAAAATTTTTGTATACAGATTTATATATCTGCACACATAATAACTGAAACACTGACGAATGCGTTTTAGTAGTCGTAAGCTGCTAATCTTGTGTTGTCTGGGGTTGTTTTGTCATCTGTTCTTTTTTTCCTTTGCTTCCTACTTTTTCCCCCCCCCTTTGTGCTGCAATCGGTTCCCTGCTATTAGCGAGCACGTTGTCTGTCCGACTGTTGTCAGGGTGATGGTTAGGACCCTCGGAATTCGCCCGCTAGAAAGGTTTCTATGACAAACTTCAGTTGAGGAGCAGACATTAGGAGCGGAACCATGCCTTCAAGAGACATAAATTCTCATGAGCACCTGCACCCTGACTCTTGCAGTCTTTCTGTTGTCAGGGCGATGGTCCTAGGAAATCGCCTGCAGGGTTTAATGGAAAGGTTCCGCTACCTTCACAGGCCTTAAAACCAAGAACGAATCCCTCAGTCAGTCTGAGGGTCAGAGATGTACGTAAAATGGGACGGGCGCCATTTCTTCAAGAGGGATAGATTCTCCTGAGCCCCTGCTGACGAGGGGCCCATGAGAATCTATGCCTCTTGCAGTCTTTCCTACTGCTGTCCGGGTGATAGACTTAAGAAATCGCTTGGAGTCGACAAGATTCGTGGCAGACTAACTCTTTGACACTCTCCGTCCGAGGATTAGATGTTTTAATTAACATCCGTCCCTACAGCTACAGGGACTGATGAGAATTTACGCCTCTTCAAAATGGTGGTGGTGGTGGCGGAGAGGGGAAGGATGGAAGAAGAAAAACGATCTGCACGCGACAAGCGGATGTTTGGGCCACTGAGGAAACAAGACATGCAGTTAAATGCTATCCAGCAGAAAAACAAAGACAGTGAATAACACACTACTACCACCAAGGACAACAACAACAACAGAGCAACTGACACCAACGGAGGGATTGGGTGTGGGGTTGTGAAGGGGGACGCCAAATTCATTTACATGGTAAGAAAATTGACCAGGGCATTGGTATGTATCGCAGGAAAAATTAAAAAGAACTGAATTGCTTGTAGCGAAGCTTTTATGTTTAGTCCTTCATCAAACGATAGCAAAAAGAAAATCTAAATTGCACGTTGTCTGTAATTGAAAAATCGTCTGATATTATTGTGACCAAGTGTTTTCCTTCATTTGTCTGAAGTAATTTGCTGCATGCAGATTTTGGAATAGCATATATTTTAGCACACGTAAAGGAATCTCACCTCCTATGCGCACACTTGTCCCTTTGTTTTGACTTGTTCGAGTCGTGTTGCATTGGGCATAATAGCTCAATGGTGGTGCCAGAATAGCTTGGCGCCTCCAATCGCCAAGCTATTCTGGAACCACCCTGGAACTATCATGCTCGATCTATGCCCAGAACTAACATGTTGTATTTAGAGGACAACCCCAATATTTGGAATTTTGCTTGCTGAAATCGGCGTAAGAAACTTTTTCATGAGGATGGCACCAAATTTGTGCAGTGTTTCTATAACTACCGCCTTTGTTATCTCGCTTCTGGGCCAGACATCGCGCTGGGACCATATGGCGTTGAGGCGCGTCCCCTGGGTGGTGGGTAGGGGGTCCCTCGCGAGAGGGTGCACCGAATGAAATAAGGTGCCGTGAACCAACATGGTCTAAGGGAAGGTGACCCCGATAGAAAACCCCTGGTCCTCCTAGTAAGGGGGTTGGGCGTGGGGGTAGCTTCCCCACCCTGCAAATAAGGAAATAGCTACAAAAACACCGACGAAAAGACAAACAGCAATTTCTTTCCTGGAGGAGGAAGGTTCTTTTACCAGAAGATTTATGACGTACTGTGGTGAAAGCCCGAAGTCTTTGGAAGCCACAGGACCGAGCCGCCTCTCTCTATCCAGGGACACAGCAATGGGCACATGGAATGTCAAGACCATGTACCAGAGGGGCAAGGCCGCCCAGATAGGAGCGGAAATGCAAAAGTACAACCTTTCCCTGCTAGGTATCAGTGAAGCCAGATGGACGCAGTCTGGCCAGAAAAGGCTGTTAAGTGGGGAGATGATTCTGTATTCAGGTCATGAAGAGGAGAATGCCCCCCATACAGAAGGAGTAGCATTCATGCTGTCACCAGTGGCACAGACAGCGCTGATGGGCTGGGAACCTCTTGGGCCAAGAATTATCACAGCAGCCTTTAGAACCAAGAAAAAGATCAAGCTGAACGTCATCCAGTGTTATGCGCCCACTAATGACGGTGACGAGGAAGAGAAACAAGAGTTCTACGACCGACTCCAGAGTGCTGTGAACAAATGTGCGGAGCGAGACATCACCATCGTCATGGGCGATTTTAATGCCAAAATAGGGGAGGACAACACCGGATACGAAGAGGTGATGGAGAGACAGGGACTAGGGGAGAAGAGTGAGAACGGGGAGAGGTTTGTAGACTTTTGTGCTCTAAACAGACTTGTCATTGGAGGCAGCATCTTCCCACACAGAAGAATACACAAAGCAACTTGGGTCTCACCTGACCATACTACAGAGAACCAAATAGACCATATCTGCATTAGCAAGAAATTTAGAAGATCCCTTCATGATGTTCGAGTGAGGAGGGGAGCAGATGTCGCCTCAGACTTACCTTAAGAATAAAGCTCAAGTTAAAGAAAAGCCGCACAGAGACAACAAAAAGACAGCGCTATAATGTAGGCCTCCTGAGAGAGACTGGAGTGAGGGAAGAGTTCAAACTGGTGCTGTCCAACCGGTTTCAAGCGCTACAGGAGCTAGTAAATGATGAGGAGGCGGTCACCACAGAGCAGCTGTGGAAGGCAGTTAGAGAGGCGCTGAACTCAACCTGCAAAGACACTGTACTTACTTACTTACGCCTGTCACCCCTACCCGGGTATAGGCCGTCGACGAGAGACCTCCAGCAACTCCTGTCCTGTGCTTCTCCTTCGATTCTACTCCAGGTGGTTCCCAGTCTCTTGATGTCTGCTTGGAGGTCTCGACGCCAGGAGTTTCTCGGCCTACCTCTTTTCCTCTTCTCTGGGGGTTCCATGACAATGCCTGCCTAGTGATACTGGAAGCTGGCTTTCTCAGGCTGTGACCGATCCATCCCCATCTTCTTCGCCCAATTTCATTCTCTGCTGTTATCTGCTCTGTTCTGTCCCAGAGTCTGACGTTGCTGATCTTCTCTGGCCAGTGGATTTTCAAAATTCTTCTAAGGCAACTGTTCATGAAGGTCTGTACTCTGTGGTTTTTGTCAATCTCCAAGTCTCTGCTCCATATAAGAGAACTGCTTTTACATTGGAGTTGAAAATTCGGACTTTGGTGTGTTGTGACAGCTCTCTGGAACTCCACACTTTTTTTAACTGGAGAAAGGCTGCTCTGGCTTTACCGATTCGTGCTCTGACATCTGCATCAGTGCCGCCTTTTTTGTCTATGATGCTCCCGAGATAGGTGAAGGACTCCACCTCCTCCAACGGGGTGCCAGCAAGCAAGATTGGTTCTTCCCTGGTTGTGTTCAGCCTCATTGTCTTTGTTTTTTGTTTGTGAATGGTGAGGCCCACTTGGGACGAGATGTCAGCAAGCCTCGTGGTCTTGTCCTGCATTTGTTGACGAGTGTGGGACAGTAATGCCAAGTCGTCTGCAAAATCGAGGTCGTCAAGCTGTGTCCACAGTGTCCACTGTATTCCACTTCGTCTGTGCTCTGTGGTCATCTTCATGACCCAGTCTATGGCCAGTAGGAAGAGGAACGGAGACAGCAGACACCCCTGCCTGACACCAGTTCTGACCTGGAGCTCCCTGGTGAACTGCCCTTCTTGGATCACGCAACATGTCATGCCATCATAGCTGCTCTTGATCAGGCGGACGAGCTTTGTGGGTACACCGTAGTGTCGTAGGAGTTTCCACAGAGTCTCTCGGTCCACGCTGTCAAATGCTTTCTCATAATCCACAAAGTTGACGTACAGCGGGGAGCTCCACTCCAGAGACTGTTCCACGATGATGCGGAGAGTGGCGATCTGGTCTGTACATGATCGGTTCTTCCTGAATCCTGCTTGCTGGTCTCTCAGCTGGGGGTCAACGGAGCTCTTCATTCTCTCTAGGATGATCCTGTTGAAGACCTTTCCTGGTACTGACAGCAAGGTGATTCCTCTGTAGTTGGAACACTTGCTGAGGTCGCCTTTCTTGGGAAGCTTGATTAGGTACTCCTCCTTCCAGTCAGCTGGCATCACCTCCTCTTCCCAGATCTTTCCAAACAGTGGGTACAGCATCTCCACTGTTGTCTCTAGGTCTGCTTTCAGAGACTCCGCTGGGATGCCATCTGGCCCTGCTGCTTTGCCATTCTTCAAAAATGCCACTGCTCTTCTGATCTCTTCCCGGCTGGGTCTGTCACAGCTGATGGGTAGGTCGGTCTCTGCCGGCTGGATGTCGGGGGGGTCGGGTGGGCTAGGTCTGTTCAGTAACTCTTCAAAATACTCGGCCCATCTGTCGAGTTGGTCTGCTCTGTCTGCAATAGGCTTGCCTTCTTTGTCTTTTACTGGTCTTTCTGTATGGCCATACTTACCCGACAATCTTCTGGTAATGTCGTAGAGCCGTTTCATGTTGCCGCTGCCTGCTGCCTTTTCTGCCTCTGCTGCCAGGCTGTCTGTGTAGGCCCTCTTGTCTGCCCTGATACTCCTCTTCACCTCGCGGTTGGCTTCCGAGAATTCCTCCTGTGCCCTTACTTTGGCTGCTCTCGTGCGACTGTTGTTGACCGCTGCTTTCTTCTGCTTCCTCGCTTCTATCTTCTTCAAGGTCTGTGCCGACAGCCAGTCCTTGTGGTGGTGTTTCTTGAACCCTACAGTGTCTTTGCAGGTTGAGTTCAGCGCCTCTCTAACTGCCTTCCACTGCTGCTCTGTGGTGACCGTCTCCTCTTCATTTACTAGCTCATGTAGCGCTTGAAACCGGTTGGACAGCACCAGTTTAAACTCTTCTCTAACTCCAGTTTCTCTCAGGAGGCCTACATTATAGCGCTGTCTTCTTGTTGTCTCTGTGCAGCTTTTCTTTAGCTTGAGCTTCATTCTTAAGGTAAGCAGATGGTGGTCTGAGGCGACATCTGCTCCCCTCCTCACTCGAACATCTTGAAGGGGTCTTCTAAATTTCTTGCTAATGTAGATATGGTCTATTTGGTTCTCTGTTGTATGGTCAGGTGAGACCCAAGTTGCTTTGTGTATTCTTCTGTGTGGGAAGATGCTGCCTCCAATGACAAGTCGGTTTAGAGCACAAAAGTCTACAAACCTCTTCCCGTTCTCACTCATCTCTGAGCCTAGTCCCTGTCTCCCCATCACCTCTTCGTATCCGGTGTTGTCCTCCCCTATTTTGGCATTAAAATCGCCCATGACGATGGTGATGTCTCGCTCCGCACATTTGTCCACGGCACTCTGGAGTCGGTCGTAGAACTCTTGTTTCTCTTCCTCGTCACTGTAGGGTTCAGGAAACACCATCACAATGACTGGCTGTCAGCACAGACCTTGAAGAAGATAGAAGTGAGGAAGCAGAAGAAAGCAGTTGTCAACAACAGTCGCACAAGAGCAGCCAAAGCAAGGGCACAGGAGGAATACTCGGAAGCCAACCGCGAGGTGAAGAGGAGTATTAGGGCAGACAAGAGGGCCTACACAGACAGCTGGCAGCAGAGGCAGAAAAGGCAGCAGGCAGCGGCAACATGAAACAGCTCTACGACATTACCAGAAGATTGTCGGGCAAGTATGGCCATACAGAAAGGACAGTAAAAGACAAAGAAGGCAAGCCTATTGCAGACAGAGCAGACCAACTCGACAGATGGGCCAAGTATTTTGAAGAGTTACTGAACAGACCCAGCCCAGCCGACCCCCCAGACATCCAGCCAGCAGAGACCGACCTACCCATCAGCTGTGACAGACCCAGCCGGAAAGAGATCAGAAGAGCAGTGGCATTTTTGAAGAACGGCTAAGCAGCAGGGCCAGATGGCATCCCAGTGGAGTCTCTGAAAGCAGACCTAGAGACAACAGTAGAGATGCTGTACCCACTGTTTGGAAAGATCTGGGAAGAGGAGGTGATGCCGGCTGACTGGAAGGAGGGGTACCTAATCAAGCTTCCCAAGAAAGGCGACCTCAGCAAGTGTTCCAACTACAGAGGAATCACCTTGCTGTCGGTACCAGGAAAGGTCTTCAACAGGATCATCCTGGAGAGAATGAAGAGCTCCGTTGACCCCCAGCTGAGAGACCAGCAAGCAGGATTCAAGAAAAACCGATCATGTACAGACCAGATCGCTACTCTCCGCATCATCGTGGAACAGTGACTGGAGTGGAGCTCCCCGCTGTACGTCAACTTTGTGCATTACGAGAAAGCATTTGACAGCGTGGACCGAGAGACTTTGTGAAAACTCCTACGACACTACGGTGTACCCACAAAGCTCGTTCGCGTGATCAAGAGCAGCTACGATGGCATGACATGTCGCGTGATCCACGAAGGGTGGTTCACCAGGGAGCTCCAGGTCAGAACCAGTGTCAGGCAGGGGTGTTTGTTGTCTCCGTTCCTCTTCCTACTGGCCATAGACTGGGTCATGAAGAGGACCACAGAGCACAGATGAAGTGGAATACAGTGGACACTGTGGACACAGCTTGACGACCTCGATTTTGCAGACGACTTGGCTTTACTGTCCCACACTCATCAACAAATGCAGGACAAGACCACGAGGCTTGCTGACATCTCGTCCCAAGTGGGCCTTACCATCCACAAACAGAAAACAAAAACAATGAGGCTGAACGCAACCAGGGAAGAACCAGTCTTGCTTGCTGGCACCCCGTTGGAGGAGGTGGAGTCCTTCACCTATCTCGGGAGCATCATAGACAAAAAGGCGGCACTGATGCAGATGTCGGAGCACGAATCGGTAAGCTCAGCCTTTCTCCAGTTGAAAAAAGTGTGGAGTTCCAGAGAGCTGTCACAACACACCAAAGTCCGGATTTTCAACTCCAACGTAAAAGCAGTTCTCCTATATGGAGCAGAGACTTGGAGATTGACAAAAACCACAGTCAACAGAGTACAGATCTTCATAAACAGTTGCCTTAGAAGAATTTTGAAAATCCACTGGCCAGAGAAGATCAGCAACGTCAGACTCTGGGAGAGAACAGAGCAGATAACAGCACTCGTTTCGTTTCTGTCAAAGAGCTGCAGTTTGTTACAGGTGGAAGGTATTTCGTCCCCTGTACCTTAATGACAGGTTCCTATATTGATACCCGTCTAGAGTCTCATTTGTCTTCGCATGATGATGATCAAGCTCACGCGAAATACACCTTGTAACTCGTACTCGGGAGAATTGGACAGTCTCATTTGCTTCGCATGATCTCGTCTCGCACGCGTGATGGTCATGTAACCAGACTAGCACTCGTTTCGTTTCTGCCAAAGTGCTGCAGTTTGTTACAGGTGGAAGGTATTCCGCCCCCTGCACCTTAATGACAGGTTCCTATAGTGATACCCGTCTAGAGTCTCATTTGTCTTTGCATGATTATGATAAAGCTCACGCGAAATACACCTTGTAACTCATACCCAGGAGACTTGGACAATCACATTTGCTTCGTATGATCTCGTCTCGCACGCGAGATGGTCATGTAATGCACTCCTCTGCATCATTATTGTAAGAAATTCATCACTGGACCCATGAGATAACACTTCTATTGTAAGGAGTATATACATGTAATCTTTCAGCAAGGGACATGGATTTACATGAGCACGTCGTGCTGCTGCATGGGCTTATGAGAATCTATTCCTCTTGCAGATGGTTCTCTCAGTGCCTACGTGTGTCTGAGTATCAGATGGACATAACGCGGCAAGACGAACTGATATATGTCATTATAGGGCACAGACTTCATGGAAGGAAGACGCTGGCTGTGTGAATTATTGATGATTGCTATGATGAATGTAAGGTCTTGGAATAGACGGTTTGGAATTCCTTACCGACTGAGCTCAGAAGTGCCTCCACCCTTACGCAGTTTAAAGCAAAGTTAAAAACTTACCTTTTCTCTCATACTTTCGAGTAATTTCTACGTTATTTCTGTACACATCCCCTGCAGACTCTGTGTGAGTGTGAGAGAGAGTGTGTGTGTGTGTGTGTGTGTGTGTGTGTGTGAGAGAGAGAGAGAGAGAGAGAGAGAGAGAGAGAGAGAGAGAGAGAGAGAGAGAGAGAGAGAAAAAGAGGAGAGCGCATTGAGTTATAAACAATATTATGAGAATTGCTCTATATAAATACCATGTATTATTATTATTATTATTATTATTATTATTATTATTATTATTATTATTATTATATCACAAAACTCGGCGAGGAAAAAAGACAAGAAGTATAATGGTGAGCACCCTCCCCAATTATTGTGAAAGTTAAATATTATACTGCAGGACAGATGGGATGACCAATTACATTCTTGCATTATGTGAGGGAACTTTCCTTTGTTCAGAATCTGTTCTTTTGGGGGGCTTTCACTCTCTGCTGCGTGACATGACAAGATTGTTGTGTATGGTTGGAACATTGTTTTTGCGGCTTCATGTCGTCGCAGGCCCCTCTCGAATGAGAGGAAGTGCAGGGGACGGTGGGTAGACTAGACAGGATACAATGTGAGAGATCCGTAGGTAAATCAGACCAGTGTCAACAATGTATCAAAATCAGCATTTTTAAGACTTCTGAGGGCTTGGGTAGAACGCGTATGGGCCTTTTTGAGCGCAGAAGCACCCCTCCGTCTTAGCTCATTCAGGGCGGCCCGCATCAATAGTTGCGGAAGTGTCGTATAGCGTTGCCAAATGCAAATTCTATACGACACTTTCACAGCTATTGATGCGTAATGAATGAAACGACCTGAACCAACTCCGCACTTCTTCGGTTTAATTGCTGATAGTGACGAATGTTCTACAGTGACACTTCACGCATTCTTCGCCGGTTCTGGCTAGCGTCAGGACCGGACCACTTGCAAGCATCAGAACAATTAACACCAGATCACCTGAGAGCTGATAGCTTGCGGTCCTAAAGGTGCCAAAACAGGACTATTTCTTCTACAGGGCGGCGGCTACTCATGAGCGTCTGTGCATCTTGCCAGCGCCTCTTAACCCCTTTGCACACGCAGCCACCGGTACTGTACACAGTACCGGTGGCAGCATGCGCAAGGAAACGACTATTTGATCCTCAGGATAATTAGGCCATTGACCCGCGTTCAAACGGATCAGATACAAAACAAGTTATGAGGGAAAGTAAAGACCGATTACCTGCCATAGACTTAGTCCTTAGTTACCGACTCTTCTTACGGATGCCAAGTGAGATTGAATGGAGCTAGATGCGCATATTATAATCAGTAGACTCCGCGGCCTGCGAATGGCATAGTTGCTATACATTTACAGCATAGAACAGCAAGTCCCGCCAACATGGTACCCAGGACCTGTTTTGAGGCTGCAGATCATGGCCTAAGGCTATAGACAGTATTATAGCAGTATCACAGTGAAATACGGCAAATACCCACAGTTGCGGGGGTATATGAGGATATGCCTCTTGCAGGCTTCATTTACGCGTGAGTTTAGTGTGCGGAGATGGCATTACTTCGTTCCCATTGCGTTTACCTCTCGTTAGTCGTTACCTTTAAATATCACCATCATTCAAAATCCCCCTGATTTTATTATTGCAGCGCCGGCTAACTTCAGGTAACGTTACCTGGTCTCAGAAATTACCTAGAATTGAAGACGGCTTTAGGGACTTCGTGCATAGTTCTGCCCGGCCTTGCCGAAATTGGCCATTATGCCAGTGGTCATTAGCCATTTTGTGTTGTATATTCTCAAAACATGGACATAGTTGGTTTTGTCAAAGAGCGGCAGCATGAACCGCTTTGTGCGCGCAGCCACCGGTACTGTAAACAGTACCGGCGGCTGCATGCACGAGGGGGTTAATTAATTCATTTGACTCATTCGAAACGTGCCGCCTCCGGATACGCGGCTTATGCCGCGTATCCGGAGGCGGCACGTTTCGAATGAGTTAACCCGCTCAGTGTCATCTGACGCAGACTGTGTTGCTGCAATCTTCGTTAAGTTCAAGACAAAGAACAACACACAAAAAACAAACAACCCAGCAACTAGGTGTCCCAGAAACATGGATTAAAAATGGTGTCGGCAAATGGTATAGATCCTCATGAACCCCCGCAAATACGGGTGCTCATGAGGATCTGTACCTCTTGCAGTTGGTGTTCAAATTTTCTCGACACTGAATGGGTTATTATCGCTTGGCTTCTAGCGCCATCTGCAGAAATGGGTCGACCAATATAACATCTGCGAAGGTTTTTGCACCAATCTCTGTAATCTCAGTGGGTACTGCCTGGAACTGTCACGGTCGATCCATGTTTCACGACTTCTGCTTGGTGCTTTGCAGATGATGCGAACATGTTGGCCATATTGGCTGTGCAAGTGCAAGGAACATTGTTCCATGACCACGCGATCCTGCAGTTACTGTGCAGATCACCTTAGGTTAACTTTTATTAAAGAAATAATCCAGAAAATTCGCGAGGGCGTAACCTTTAGACGCGCTTTGCATATTGTTGCTTCCTCGCCTGACAACGATTGAGGTAATTTCGAGCTTCGGAAGCAAGAAGTCCATTCGTTTTAATGCGTTGTTGCAAATTCCGTGTGTAGTTAAGACCCCCCTTCCCCGCCCCCCCCCCCCCCCCCCCCCTCTTTTTTTTTTTTTCAAACAGGTATACCATTTTAGCAGTTGCATCTTTCCATCACGTAGAAGATACTTTGCAAATTGTGCACTTGCTTGTGTGTGTATTTGGAAATGTGTGTCTTGTTAAAACCCGAAATATTAATACATTGTTTTGTTACGGTTATTTGTAAGCGTGTTTCTTTCCTCGTTGGGTTCTTGTCTGACTTGTAGACCGCGTTATGCATATTACTGTCCTGTGTATGTAAAGTTTTCCGTTGGTTTTGATCGTCTTTTTCCGTGCGAGCCTCGAATTACTAGATATGTTAACCCGATGAACTATTTGTGCTAAAGAAGTAACAAAGACGATCAAAGAGCGCAATCACAATCAGGTAACTCGCCTTTTAGCACATTCAAAACGTGCCGCGTCCGGAAACGCGGCCTTTTGCCGCGTATCCGGATGCAGCACGTCGGGGATGAGTTAATTAGCCATATACGTTGACTTGAAGATGGTCTTGTAGGTTATTGCACCTGGTTTCAGTTTCATGAGTGAGCTTAGTCCTGCGCCGGCCGCTAAGCTAGGTGCTCCGCTATAGCAGAGTACCTAGCTTAGCGGCTGGCGCAGGACTAAGCTTAATCATGTAGCTGGCCCCTGGACTCTTTAAGGTATTGCACTTCGTCTCCTCTTTTGGACGGAGCCTGTTCGTTTTGAAACTTCGAGACGCAGGACACAAGATTATCGCACTCGGAAGATCTTGGATAGGAAGTGTCTCATTACTGCACCAGCGGCCCTTACGTCTTGTGCTCCTTCATTAATACAACAGCAGGTCGTTCATTACTTGGGACATCCCCGCAACCCTTGGGAGATATTGTGGGTTATCACTGTACTATCGTACGCAAGAGAACGGAATATTGCCACCGAGTGTAGTTCGACAGTAGAGGAAGAAAAGATATGTTTGTTTTAGCGCAGCACTGCTAACATTTGCTTGGGGAAGAAAGATACGATCACTGAATCAATGTAAATGAGTATTTCCGTGTTCAAGAGACATAGATTCGCATGAGCCCCATGAGAATATATGTCTCTTGCTTGAAAGGAACTAGCGTCAACTTGCGTCAGACTCAGTACGGAGGAAGTCAGTGGGCTTTGTACTGCATTGAGTGTTGCATAAGTGTACAGTGGTAAGTAGATCGGCAGATATGATTGATTTACTGTTGGTGCTAATGTATGCGCGCGGAAAGAAGACAAAATACGATTGGATGTCTCCAGGTGCTAACGTACGCGTGCGGAGAATGATTGGTTATGCTAGGTGGCAACGTGTATGTGCCGAAAGAAGAAAGAAGTGGGTGTATATAGTGGCAATAGATCGGCAGATATGATTGGTTAATCTCGGCACTAATGTATTATGCATGCAGGAGGGATGAAGATGGAACAGTGTATCTGTAGCGACAATCCAGTTCGTCTACTGCGCCCTTCAGCGATCGAGTTTGGCGGAAGAAATTGTTTTATTACGACGCAGTTTACTTGTTCGTTAATTACCATTACTTAGCGCTTACTAGAAAGTACTTGGCTCTGGCCCATATACGCACTATTACTGGGAGAATCGCTCAATGCTGGACTCTCAATTAGTTCCTTTTGTCGCTTTCTTCGTGGCACCGAAAGAAAAGGATACATAAAGACAGGTCGTAAAGAGCACCCCCCCCTCTCCCCCCCCCCCCCCCCCCCCCCCCAATGTTTTTAACTGTTAGCCCTTTGGCTGTCGATAGTTACTTTTGTCGCGATGATTCCAGCAGAAAGAAACGTTGCCTGCAACCAAAGGATTAAAGCCTACCTCACTTTTGGACTGCAATCTGCTTGATTGTCATAGTCGTTGACGTTAGATTGCTCTTCCACACAATCTTATTAAAGTAATTTTTTTCCCCGTCATCGCATTCTCTGTATAAAATATTGCAGTGGAATGGCATTGAATACATTATCAGCTTCAGTATTACGCGCTCCGCGCGGGTGTCTGGCTCGCACGGGGATGCCCATTGGTCGTGCATGGGCCAGTTCTTGCTTTTGCTTGCTATAATGTTGTTCACAAGCGTATGCAAATTTACATGCATTACAATATCGCGTTCTCGTGTAACGCGGTTTGACTTTGTTATATGGCTCCCACGATATAATGAGGCTGGCCTGCACTTTAATTCATGTCATTCTGATGGTAAACACGCCAGACCTGCTACTTAAAGTTTATCTAAAAAGTACTTTTATTGACGTTAGAGAGTACTTTCCCAATTGCACCAGATGCAATTGTCGGCCATCTTCACGCCGATCCCAATAAGGTAAACCTAAAATGATCGATGAATCCCTGTCAGACTTGCATCCGTCTTTCTAAAGGAACAGCGCTTATCGCATAGATCCGCCATGAAATGGACAAAGCCCTTCATCGAGTGGACATACAACACGATCATTAAACATACTTCACAGACACGGTGCTGAAATTTTGTTATCTTTCACAATTTGAGGGACGGGGGTGTAAGTATCTGGTGCCGAATCTCTCCACCAAGAAGCATAGATTCACATGAGCCCCGGCGCCTGTCTGCTCTCGACTCCGCAAACCCATATTGGGTCCGCAGAGCCATCTTCGTACGCACAGATGACTGAGCATCCGCATCTTCATTGAGATCGAGAGACCACCAGCCCTTAACTCGGACAAGGCGCCCCGCATCAATAGATGCGGAAGTGTATAGCGTTGGCACCGGCAACGATATACGACACTTCCGCAGCTGTTGATGCGGGGCGCCTTCAATAAGTTACAAAAAACAACAATGAGTATAAAATCAATGAATCATGTTATCATAGCCGTGAGAAGTCAGAAGTTAGAGGCCTAGCCTGTCACTGTGGGTGTTCGAGTTAGCTCAGAAATGACCACTGCTGTGCTGGCCTGCGATTTTGGTCCTCACGGCTTTCAGCCGTAAGGTCCAAAATCACAGACCAGCACGCGTCTGGGCCTAAGGTCCTCGAAAGCCACATCCATGATATCGATCTGCGGTTTGTGCATACACTCTTCTCTCATCCACTTTCTTCTGGACCGCCCCCTACTATAGTAATTTGGAGCACTTTGCAGAGCTTTCCACCATAAATTGTTTGCACTTCCACAGCTCTAAATGAGCATTTTTTCCTATTCTCCATCATCTATTTATTGACACTGGGCGGCTGCCCCACCTCCCTTCCAACGCCCCTCCCCAGCCTGTTCTCTTTTGTAGCTAATACTTTTTTCCCCCTCACCCTCCACCTCTCCGTCTTGTACGATGGGCCTACATCCCACCTAGCTACCCGTCAATCTATACATCTCAGCCCTTTCCGTTTCCATACTCACTGATTCCGTGCAGCCCAGCGGTAGCGAATCGAGGGAGGCAACCATAGTGCTGACACGCGACGGCAGGAGATTATGCGACCGTGATACAGTGTTGGAGGTAGTGCCAGAATTGCTTGGCCAACTTTGGATGCCACTTTGGATGCCAAGCTATTCTGCTACCACCCTTGGGCTGTGAAGCTATTTCTGTCTCTTGAGCAAAGGGCTTTGGACCCCAAGGATCAGTCTTTTAACCCCTTCACTGCCGAGGAAAGGCGAGCCCGACAAGAGGCTCTGGGTCTCATGACACCCGCAATTGCGGGGGCTCATGGAGATCTATGTCTCTTGCTGCCCCACTTTACATCCATGTGCCTTGGGTGGATTGGATTCTTTGGGACACAGTAAGCAAAATATTCCGAAATGCAATCAGCGAGCAATGGCAGGAAAGGGGTTAAATTTTGATACCCGGAATGCAGCAGCGCATAAGAAAACTCAAATGAAAGTCGAAGGACAAAAAGTCTATTTAATTCAAAAATAAATATTGTGGAAGGGCAGACTTAAGGGTTTTTTGTTTGGATCAGAATGATTTCCGCATCAGCACACCCATATTTCTCGTGGCTCCCATATTTTCTCTCTGCCCTTGTCGTAATAATAAAATTCCTGCATTATTTCCACACCATCAGTCGTCGTCTGGCCAACTCGGACCGATGTGGCTTCGTTCCGGATTTTCAGCCCATGCGGCTCAGGTTTGAGTGAAGAGGTGCAGTGAGTGGAGGGAGGGAGGGAGGGGGAGAGAGAGAGAGAGAGAGAGAGAGAGAGAGAGAGAGAGAGAGAGAGAGAGCGAGAGAGAGAGAGAGAGAGAGAGAGAGAGAGAGAGAGAGAGAGAGATTTTATTCCAGACTTCAGCAAGGCCAAGCAAGGCCAATTTAAACTTAAGTAGAAATCTGATGTCAGAAGTCAGAATGCTGCCATTGTTACGCTTAACCACTGATGACGGTCGACAATACGCTTTTTGTTTGGCCTGTTTCTTTGAAGGCACTTTGCGTCGCCGATTTTAAAGTTTATCCCTATGTGTTTTCACCTCTTGATGTGTACAGCTCACAATAACCGATGAAACACAGTGGCGTCTCATTTTTGAAGTATCAGCCATTTACCAGTTTACTTTTACCCGTTTACTAATTTACATTGTACTAGTTAAGGTTTAATTCCAGAGCCATTGAATCGCCGCGTGGCACACTGGTCGATCGTGACGGCTTATGGGAAGTGCCCGAGCTGCACTGTGAGGCGGAAGAGAGTAAATCCATTTTGTAATACAATGAAAATCTCGGTTTTCACAAAATCGACTAGAGATCGGCTTGATGTTAGACTCCCGCAAATCAGACTGACACTTCCCAAAGCTGTCTCGGTCCATCCGTCTCCCGCAAGTAGCGATGGAATCGAACGAGTGTCAGGTGAGTACTAAATGATGGTCTTCGTTTTTGGACCGTCGATTTACAGCGCAAGGTACATAATCACAGACCAGCACGCATTTGATGGCCTTGATGTCTGCCTCGAAGTAGCCTCTTGTGAAGGCAAAAAGACAAAATTTTTGTGAAAAGCGGTTATTTTCTTTGTAATACAATGAAACTCTCGCTTTTCATAAAAATAGTCTTGCTGTCTTTTGCCTTCTCAGGGCATTGTAGTTGATCACACGTTTCAGACTTGAGGACTATCTCCATCTGAGGAACAGACATAAACATAATTGGGGGGGCTGTCTCTAACGGCACCAGAGATAACCAAAGGTACAATAGCTGACTGTGCTGACGTCGGCCTGAGAACCTTTTGTTGCGTTGACCGATGCTTACGTCCCGGACCGCCCGAGGTCATTTTGCTGGGAAGAGGCTTCAAAGGCAGATGATGGTCTGTGCCCCTTGGGAATTATATAGGCGTTTGATATCGGGACCACACTGAAGCAGAAAGATGTTTCTACATACTTGTGCTTGAAGTTTAATTGACCAGCTCAAGACAATAAAAGGTTAATGGTTCGCAACATCTGTATAAATGTTCTTAAAGTGTCTTATAAACATCTGGACACAAAAAAGATAACTTGAATTATACAGTTTGAACGTCGTCAAATTAAAGACTTTTCTGCTCTTTTTCTCCTTTGTACGCACACGATGTCTTCCTTTAAACACACGGGACTCTTGAAAACCTCTGTTACGTCTATCTACTTGCAAATATTGTGAAAAGAAGGGTAGGCAAGTCTTCAACATTGATAACCTGTTATATCATCAAATTCTGCAGTCCAACCCCGCCATGGAACAGAACACTTTAAATGCATTTCGTTTTACGTGTTTGAACTTGAGTTGAAGAAGTCCATTAAATTGAATTGCTCTTCTATCTCTTGTTATTTTGGAGGTTTGAAATGTCCGGGGAGTTGATTTGTTTCATTTGATGTTTATTTTCAATTTGATATAGAAAATTGATCTTCGGGATAAAATGTGATAAGGTTCGCATTTTACCATTGCTGCAAAACTGTATGACTCTTGAAAATCAAAAGACACATTCATTTCTCGCTATTTAATTTGTTTTTGATATCCAGTCCATGCGTAATCATTTGAGTGGTCACAATTGACCTAATCGTACCCGACAGCCGAGACAAAACTGTAGGCTTATGTAAATACCGTATACGAAAAATCATGCGATTATTAATGAGATGATTTTTTTTTTCGCAAAAAAGATTCATTTGTTTTAAGATTAACCCATATAATGCATGAAATTAATCCAAAAACGTGAAAATATATATTTTTCCAAAAATATCTAATTATCACTCAAAAGGTTCTAGAGGTACAATGATGGTTGACGAACTCGTTCAATATATCTCTTTTATCTAGCTATACACGAAATATCTAGTAAAAATAAGAAAAATTACCGACTCCGGTGTGGATCAACCGGTTTTTGTGAAACGGCCATTTTCTCTCGCCAATGAGCATCTTAATCAAAACATCGAGAGAAAAAAAGGTCCCGAGATTATTCTTTTAATGACAATATCCTAAAATTTCAGGCTTGTCCGTCGTCAAACGCGGGCTCTAGTCGCTGTCACGTCCACACACGCACGCGCGCGCACGCACGCACGCACGCACGCACGCACATACATACATACATACATACATACATACATACATACATACATCCGGCGCTTTGGCGCCAAAAAGACGTTTTCTAGCAAGGTTTGCGTCGCTAGACTTGACGTCATTTTTATCTTGTTACTTCTTTGCCAGAATTTCTGCACCGCACGCCAAAAACGTCATGTGCATGCTCCGGAATGCGCTCCGACCCAGCCCCATTTCAAAGTCTACCGGTTTTGTTTTTTTTAAAAACGGCAGACAAGATTAAAATGACGTCACGTCTATCTACGCATACCTCGCTAGAGAACTACATTTGGCGCCAAAACGCCGTGTGTGTGTGTGTGTGTGTGATGGTGTGTGTGTGTGTGATGGTGTGTGTGATGGTGTGTGTGTGTGTGTGTGTGTGTGTGTGTGTGTGTGTGTGTGTGTGTGTGTGTGTGTGTGTGTGTGTGTGTGTGTGTGAGCGACTAGTGCCCGCATTTGTGGACGGACATGCTTGAAGCTTTAGGATATGTTCCATAGGTGAATTCTCCCGACGTAGTTTTTTTTTTTGTTTGTTTGATTTTTTTTTAATTGCAAGAAAATGGCCGTTTCACACACACACAAAACAACGACAACAACAAAACAAAACACACAAAAAAACAACACAAAAAACACCAAAACGGTTGATCCGCATTTGAGTCCGTAATTTTTGTTATTCTTACTAGGTACTTTGCTAGATTAAAGAGAGATTAAGATATTGAATGAATTCGTAATCCAGTGTTGTACTTCTTCAACTTTTTGAATAATAATTAATTTTTGCACGTTTCGGAGCCACTATATATACTCCCATCAAACAGTCAGCCCTGGAAGAGGCTGCTTGCCTTTCGGATGAGTGACTTGAAATACCAATTTCGTCCCTGTGTACAGGGCGTCGTGAAACTAGCGATGCCATGACGTCAAGCTTATAGTGACGTCATTTTGATGCTAGTGCTCTTCATCTTCAGAATTCCTGTCGCTACACGAGCCCACAGAGCATACTAATGGCGGGAAGCGCCGTGTGTCCGTGTTTATTTGTGTGCGCCGGCGTGTGTGTTTGACTGTGTTGATCAGAGGTTGGCTTAGTGAGGAGGGAAATGGATCAGAAGGATAACTTGAGCTTAAAAAATATGAACAACTCTGAATGTTCCTAAAAGAAAAACGCGTGTGAACTACAAACAATACGGTAGACTTTGGGATGAAATCCTCATCTTGTTTTATTGTTTTGTTAGATTACGTGTCATTACGTTATTTTCTTGTTAGCTTGCTTGCTTTGATACATAACATGTTGATCACTCGACTCATTCAGTGCGCCCCGGCGGCAACGCCATACGATGCTTCCGCAGCTATTGACGCGGGTTTCTTTTGACTGAGTTAACTTACTTAGATGGTCGTTAGCCTCATTTCCCCCTCCTATCTATCGTCTGATGCCAGTGGTTATTCCCTGCCTTTCCACCCCCTACCCGGGTCGCCCCTGGGGGACTTGGGTGGGGTTAACTACTTTTTAGTTCCCAGGGTCACCCTGGTCAGCTCCACAGGGTGGGTTTTCCCCTCTATTCTGGGGATGTGTTTCTGTCTACCCATGGTCCATTCACCTGTATTTTCGTTTTGTAAACTCTCCCTACTGTCTGCGTTGCTGTAGCTCTTGATATTGGTCCCCCCCTCGGGTCTGCGCTGGGGGACTTGGGTAGGGTTAACTACTTTTTAGTTCCCAGGGTCACCCTGGTCAACCCCACAGGGTGGGGTTTCCCCTCTATTCTGGGTAACTACTGTGTATCTAGATCTTCCCCTAGGGTCACCATGGTCCACCCCACACGGTAGAGCAAACCCGGGGTTCCATTCTTGCCCCGAAACCCTACGCTTCGGAACAGAAACAAACGCTAATGTGTTTCTGTCTTCCCTTGGTCCATTCACCTGTATTTTCCTTTTGTAAACTCTCCCTACTGTCCGCGCTGCCTGTAGCTCTTGATATTGGATGTGTGTTGCTAAATGGTCTTAGCTTTATTTAGGCCCCATGTCGTAGGTTTATTTAACGTATTTGACCGGCTGGCGACATAGATTCAATATTCTGTTTAGTTTTTTTTTTTCACAAGCACTGCAGGCACGTCCTGATAAAGTCTTGTTGCTGTCGTGACGTTAAGCAATGTACAATCAATCAATCAATGCCTTTTCACAAGCAGCTCATGTGTGTTGCTCTGTGATTTTGGACCTTACGGCTTACAACCGTAAGGTCCAAAATCACAGACCAGCACACGAAACCAAATTATGTTCGAAAACTACATTCCGGCACACAGAGTTGTGAGTGTCCGAATGACAGACCATCGTACATTTGTTTTCTACCGCTGTCAGCTGACGATAGCAATGCAAGCCGCGTTGATGTAAGGTTCTTTGTACAGGCATGTTCTGAGTACGCGTGTTGAGGTCCGAATTAGCTTCGCCTGTGATAAAAAGTCAGTTGCTGTTTACCCGCTTTCACTTGGAGCCAGAAAGTGATAACGAGCTAAGACCATACACTTCCGGCAAAAAAGAGATCCCCCCCCCCCCCCCCCCCCCCAATTAATAAAAAAAAATGGAGTGGGGGATAGGTGGAGGTTGGGTGCGAAATGGTATAGTACATTGGCTTTGTATGCGTGCTTGCAAACACCAGAACACATTTTTTGAGTTTGAGTTAATATTTAGAAGTTATATAACTATCTCGTTAACCAAATGTGATTTGCCGACTTCGTCACGCAGTCAGGTGTACCCCTCCCTCCCCCCATCCCCCTCCCTCTCTCAGATGTCTGGCTTGTGCATCGGCATGCAAATTGATGCCGTCCGTTTTGACGGCTTTCTGAAATTTATGGTTGATTATTACACTTATCTGTTAGTCTAGCAGCTTACGCAATTTCTGCAGAGATAAGTAGTTCGTCAAAAGAGTAACAATGGTTTGCAGGCACGAAACGAAAGTACTAATGCCATATGGTTTATGCATAGCAACAATATTTGTCCTTAGGATAGAGAAATTTTTGTAGAAGTGTTTTTCAAAAGCTATTTAATTTTTTTTTTATGTGAGGGACAGTCCTCGTACAGGGCCCGGATAAGGTGCTAGTCATTTTTTTTGTGCATAACATTTCAAGCATACAAGTTACAAGGTTACAAAGTAAAGTAGGTTATGGCACTGTCAGGGGAGAGAAATGTGCATGATCGACCAGTGATCATAGATCTACTGTGGCCAAAGCACAAAAAAAAAAAAAAAAAAAAAAGATAGGAAAGAGAGGGGGCGCTAAGAGAGTGACTGAAAGCAATGCATATGGAAGCCCCCCCGAAGGGGGGCGTATCACATATCCACCGTTCCAGCCACTCAGTGACATGGAAATTTAAATCTAGGTCCGGTGACATGGAAATTTAAATCTGGAACGGTGGATATGTGATACGCCCCCCTTGGGTGGAGGGGGGGGGGGGGGCCTTCCATATGCATTGCTTTCAGTCATGCACATTTCTCTCCCCTGACAGTGCTATAACCTACTTTACTTTGTAACCTTCCTAAAATATTAGCACTGGCAGTCTCCCCTTTTCTTTTCGTACAAGTTACAAGTTTATTCCAGTGAGTAAATTAAAATTATGAGCAAGTAAACATGCATACATATTTACGATAAAATAATTAAAAAAGTAATATTGTTAATGCCGTAAGCATACTCGCGTCGCTAGTTTCAAAATGGCTGTCAGCGAGATGCCTTCGAAAGAAGTCAGTCAGACGCGCATGGTTGATGCAGCTTTACTTTGCTCCTGAAGTAAAACAGAGATTATTTTGGATTTGAACTTTGAAGTACATCTTATCAACGTCATATACGTTATTTTTCCTGGTCTTGAAAACAGCCTTTCCCATAGAACTCGGTCTTTTGTGGGAGGAAAGCATATCGAAAGTAAACTTCCTTCGTGCATGTTGTGCATTGTGTCTGCCGACCATCTTCAACATTTTGCAAACTTTTTGTCCGGATACAACATGCATGTTGTTCATCTGTTTTCCAGCCTAACGGCTCTTAAGTGTAGGTCTGCTCTTTTGTTATTAGTGGAGATGGGATTTGTAACTGGTCAAGCACACTCTTATCCGACTGGTCTTAGGCACAAGTCAGGCAGAGTGAAATCCATCTCCGAACCGTTTCCATCTAAATCACCATGTTCAGCTAAACACATAAGTATACAAATTTTAGTTTTCGCAACCCATTCAACCAATCTGCACACAAGTACTCACAATAACTCTTATGATCAAGTTTTATTGGGACTGCATGAGACACAATACAGATAGTAGCCCTCACCATTATATATTACATGTTTTATTTGTTTATTTATTATTGATTCATTTATGTATTCACTTACATATTTATTTATTATTTAGCCTTTTAATTATGGATGGAAGGAATTCCTTGATGCACATGATCACTAGTGGTGTAATGGTGGCCACCAAGGAGAGGAAATTTCTTTTTCAATATGCATACATCTGTGCATGTTCATAATCTATCTTTACTTAACATGCATATTCATAGGTCCCAGGTATCTCCGATTATTTTATTTATTAATTTATTATTTTATTTATTTATTTGTTTGTGATGTATGTTTGCTCATACACATCAGCATACAGAGAACATACATGTACACATATGTGGTAATAGGTGCATACCACCCGCTCTCCACCCCACACACAAAACCACAAAACACCCATTAAAAGACATGCACGTCTGTGCATGTTCATAATATATCCTTTACGTGGTATTCATATGTCCCAGGTATCTTTGATTTACCTTATTTTATTTATTTAGATTTTATTATTTATTTTTATTTGTTTGTAAAGTAGGTTTTGTACATATGTTGATGTTCTCATACACATACATGGTAATACTGCCCAACCCCACTCCACAACCACAGAACACCCACCAAAAGACAAGTACATCTGTGCATGTTCATAATATATCCTTTACTTAGCACCCCCACCCGGGTCTGCCCTGGGGGACTTGGGTGGGGTTAGGTATTTTTTAGTTCCCAGGGTCACCCTGGTCAGCCCCACAGGGTGGGTTTTTCTCTCTATTCTGGGGCATGTGTTTCTGTCTACCCTTTGTCCATTCACCTGTATTTGCCTTTTTAAAACTCTCCCTACTGTCTGCACTGCCTGTAGCTCTTGATATTGGATGTGTGTTGCTAAATGGTCTTAGCTTTATTTAGGCCCCATGTTGTAGGTTTATTTAACGTATTTGGCCGGCTGGCGACATACATTCAATTTTCTGTTTATTTTTTTTTTCACAAGCAGTGCAGGCACGTCCTGAGAAAGCCTTGTTGCTGTCGGGACGTTAAGCAATGTACAATCAATCAATCCTTTACTTAGCATGCATATGGCCCAGGTATCTTGACTTTATCTTATTTATTTAACCGCCATGAGATGACATTAGTCGACTGCTCGGCATTAAACCGAAATAACTATTTATTTAAATTATTTATTTATTTACTTTTGTTTGTTTGTAATGCAGGTTTTGTACACACACATCAGCATACAAGAAGAAAATATACACATATACTAATGGTCAAAACTTAAGGGCCACTTTTTATCGCAGACGCACCGACAACACCACACAAATAATGTAACAATACTTGGAGTCAGTACTTTGCTAATTTATTCAGTAACAATTTCATTTAAGTTTTGAGTAAACCAAGCAATTGTAACAACAGCAGTTAGAATGTTCACCCATTCCTCATTTGAAAAGTCACACAAGACTGGTCCAGTCAGTATGCTGTAGATGTAAAAGAAAAAAAAAAGTGTTTTTAACGCATTCGCTGCTCGTCGTCACAGATTTCGCTTCTGAAATGATTGCACGCTGAACGACAAGCTCCTCAAAAACACAGTGTAACTAGCACCAAAACTAGGCATAAAATACACAGGACTAACAAGAGACATAAATCCTCATGAGCGCCCGCAAATGCGGGGGGGGCTCATGAGGATTTATGTCTCTTGCAGATAGATTGCGTTCGCATTGAGTCCCGGCAGTTAAGGAGTTAAGAAACATTCAAGTTAATACGTGCACATTAGGATGGACAGACTATTAGAGGACAGAAATGGGTGACTCATTTTCTCCAGGTCTTGGCGACCCACCCCGTCTAATAATCAAGTCTTGTCCAGTTATCTCCCTTTCCGTGTTATCCATAATGATTTACTTCCCTTTCCACCACACGGGCGCGATGAGGTCGAGCGTTGTCGTTCTGCAGAACAGCATTGTCGCCTATGGCTTGGAGAGCTGGTTGGATGAGGGGCTGCACAATCTCGTCCCGATAGCGCAGTCCAGTCAGGGTGCCTCGGATGACGTGGTGGGGGGTCCTGCCTTCCCTGCTGAAGCCTGCCCAGACCATGACTGAGCCTCCTCCGTAGCGATCCACCTCTTGGACGCATCCATCCGTGAACCCTTGCTCTGGCGTCTCCAGACCCTCACCCTGCCGTTGTAGACGAAGGACACAGTGAACCGTGACTCATGAGTAAACAGAACCTGAGTCCAATGGAGTCTGTTCCACCTCACATGTTGACGACACCAGGCAACCCGGGCTCTGCGATGAGCTGGAGTGAGGGGTATTCTCACTGCTGCTCAGCATAAAGCCAGGCCAATTTCGCGCAGACGTTGGCAGACTGTGCTTCTGCTGACGTTAACGTTTGCAGCTTGCATCAGTTGACGTCGTAGAGTGGTTGACGTGACATTTCGGTCGCGCAGAGCCGCCACACAGAGGTATCTGTCCTCCCTTCTGCGTCGTTCTGCCCTTCTGCAGTTTCTTTCCAGAAGCTGTCCTCGGTACATCACCATCCATGGAACAACGTGATTCCATGATTTATGACATATGACCGATTTATGTTTATATTGTGTTTATCTGTCTTTTAGTGTTGTATACAGGATGATCGTCAACTGAGTGTACGACATGATGAATGCCCTACAAGTGAGGATGTATTTTACTGTTGCCATGCCACACAAAAATCCTTGTAACGTTTTAATTCGTGAATAAATGTATTATGTCTTATACACATACATGGTAATAGGTGCCATACCGCTCCCAACCCCACTCCAGTTACACACACAAAACGGCAGAACACCCACCAAAAGAATGTGCATGTTCATAATCTATCCTTTACTTAGCATTCATATGTCCCAGGTATCTTTGACTTACTTTATCTTATTTATTTAACGGCCGTGAGATGGCTGTAGTCGCCTGCGCGGCGTTAAACCCAAATAACTATTTATTTAAATTATTTATTTATGTTTGTTTGTTATGTAGGTTTTGTACATACACATACACAGTAATAGGTGCCATACAGCCCCTCTTTCAACCCCACCCCACATACACACAAAACCGCACATGCACAATTGTATACTGATGGGCATATAGAGATTTGAGGTTAAGAAAGTGGCTTGTATTGACTGCCTGTATTTTAGCTGTCCACCTACAAATCTCATGTGTACATTTAATCACGCTGCACATGCAGCCATCAGTTCTGTGAAAAGTACTGTTGGCCTCATGCACAGGGGCACCAAAACTTAGAGAGAGATAAGGCCACACCTGATAACAATAACAGAACTAATATATGCATACTCAGCCACTAGTTCTGTAAACAGCACCTTTGTAAACAGTACCAGTGGTCAAATGCACACATAAATCATGGATGATGCCACCACTGCTCACTTCAAACAACAGGCTGCCCAGTTCACATTGATCAGTGATACCGTGAACTAGCCAGCACATGCAGCCATCAGTTGTGTAAATAGTACTGGTGGCCACATGCACAGGGACACCAAACTTAAAGGTGAGGCCAAAACTGCCACCTGAAACAAAACGCTACCTACACACACATATCAACGATACAGTCAACATCCATGTGCGTTGGGCGGGACAGGCTTAATGGGACTGTAAATCTTACAGCAACATGTCAAAACCAGTAAGAAGATAATGTAACAGCAGCAAGTACATGAATTTTGTAAATCACTCACATGAAACATGAGAACTCATCGAACCCAATGGTGTTATGAGTGGGTGATGGAAACACTGAAAGAAATAGTACGTGTAAATTATAAAGTATGCTCCCCCCCCCCCCCACAACTAGCTCATATCTCATTTATTCACGGGCGCCCACCTTGGTACGTCGGTGCTACATTTGTCACACCAATAATTCTGGCCTCCCAAAAGAGAGAGAGAGAGTCATTCTTAGGTCAGTCGATCAAAACAAAGCTAAAATTTGAAATTCTATTATTTGCTACATGTATAGATCTTGATATATACCTTAAATGTGAAACAAGTTTCATGTGTTTTTTTTTTTTTTTTTTTTTTTCTCATTTGTCGCACCAATCTTTGGACCCACTGTCTGGGCGCCCCTGTTCATTTGATCACTTGACTGACTGATTTATTAAATCATCTCTGTGTCACCTTTCTCCGTTTTCTTTCTCGTTTTAATCCCAATATATATGTCAGTGCTAATGCCAGCTGCTAAGAATCCTTGCAGCGAACTGCTAATGTCTATATGCAGACAAACTGCAAATTATGCAGCAGCAAAACAAGTTTTTGTTTTGTGCATTAGGCTACTGCTAGCAAGATAGGGTTTAATTTTAAACAAAGCATTGCATGAACTTCCAAGCGTGTTCACATTGTGCTGTGTTTTGCATAATTGGCACTGGCAGTGATCGCACATCACAACATAGCTTGCCAGTGCAACTGATTGAAATAAATGTTACAGCAATAAAAGATTAATCAAGTCCCGAAACTTTGCTCAGCCATGACAGTTAAAACCAAGTGGTGTGGCACTCTTTCTCTGTTAGCATGCAGCATGTTGCACTTCGGACATAGGTTTCGAAGATAGCGTTTGTGTTGTGGGTTGGGTTTTGTTTTTGGTGCTGTGGTGTCGAAATGAAACGGGCAAAGCGATGGTAAAGTGAATGGAAATAAACGTGACAAACCTTTATCAAGACGTAAAAAATGCACAAAGCACATTTACACGTTTGCTTTTTTTTGGGGAAACAAACAAGCTTATGTAGAACAAATAAAAAAGAACTCGTCGGCACACTGAAATTCACGGCAAGGAGCTCCGCGTGTATTTTGTATTATGTGTCGATCACGTGATTTGGGATACCTTATTGTTGAGTAACGATATTTGAGCTCAAAGCAAGCTTTTTCGTAATTGTTTCTTCTCTTAATATAATTAAGTGAGAAAATTTACCTAAAAAATAATGAAATCCTTTTAAGTGACATATAGTGCATGCAGCCGTATAGGAAACAAAATGTGCTACAGAAAAATGTCTTCATCCTCCGGCGGTTTAAAACAAGTGCGCACTGCATTTATTCATACTAGACTTCATTTTGATATACCCAAACCTTTGTTACTCTCTAGAAAATCACTATCTCGTAAACGGCTGATCATCTATGAAGGGCAGCTGCTAGACTATGTAATGTTGGAAGACGCACGCAAGCACGCACGCACGCACGCACGCACGCACGCACGCACGCACGCACGCACGCACGCACGCACGCACGCACGCACGCACGCACGCACACACACACACACACACACACACACACACACACACACACACACACACACACACACACACACACACACACACACTCACTATTATTCCCAGCAACGGCATGCCAGTGGCAGCGCACGACAACTTGCCGTGGTTTTTAGCACCTTGTCGACAAATTTCTGCGACATTTCACACCATTGTTACCACGACATTCAGCAATTTCAACATTTCCCCCCACACACAAACCTGTTCGAAGGCAAACATTTCCCAGACTCCTGACAACGTTAGAACTCTATTCATCAGCTTGATAACACATGAATAACATGTAGGGTAAACGCATTAATAGCGATCAATCGCTTCTGCAAAGTCGGCTGGGGTTGAAAAGGGGCATAGAACCATTTCCGCAAGAGACATGGATCCTCATGAGCCCCCGCAGATTTCGGGGGTTCATGACGATCTATGCCTCTTGTGCTCACATCTTCTTCCGCGTGAATGAATGCATTAATAGTGATCAATCTCTTCTGTAAAGTCGGCTGGGGCTGCGATAAAGAAGCTGTAAACGACAGCCTGTTGTAGGAGACATAGATCCTCATGCGCCCCCGCAGTTGCGGGGGCTCACGAGAATCTATTCCTCTCGCTGACTTCATTTAGGCCCATGTTTTCTTTATGCCGAGGTGACAATCGGAGCTTTTTTTGGTATGCAATGGGTACGGGAAAAGGCAGTGACCAGAACTGTACTGGCCAATTTGGCTTCCGAGATACGGAGACGAACAAATGATTGTTTAACAGCGGCGGGTTTGGCACTGGCCGTGGGTTGGTTCTAAGAATGATTTTCAGAAATATTCATGTTTTAGCAGTTCAGAAGAATATTCTCTATTAGCACTATCAGTTTCTCGAGTCCCATTAGAAACAAGTTATATGGTAAGAGATGTTATATATAAAGATATAAATGAAGCTCTGGTCGCGATTGTAGATTGCTGTTTAATAAACATTCTGAGTAAAAATACACATGAAGAACAATACACACTTGACGTTAGTCTAGAGACAACAAAAAATCAGCACAGCAGTATTCAAACATTTCAACAAGTTTGAAGCGATCTCTCCAAGTAATACAGGATTAATAGTTCGCAGTATTTCCTGTATATTATGTTTGACAATACTCAGCAAATAACTAACTTAACTCATTCTACCCCAACACCGAAATCCCCAAATTTTGCCGTTGTCCTCAGAAGACTGCATTGCACTGCAGGACACAGATCGACCATGATAGTTCTGATAGTTCAAGGGTGATGCCAGAATAGCTTGGCGCCCGTAGGCGCCAAGCTATTCTGGCATCACCCTTGAACTATCATGGTCGATCCTTATCTTTCTGTAGTGTGTCTGGGGTAGAATGAGTTAACGCAGGAGAATTACCCCACACCGCTTACCAAGGGCAGTAGAGAACCTCTCTTACATGTGCCTACTGTAGTGGATTGTTCAAAGAAGTGTAGGAAGTCTTAGTTGAGGCAAGAGAACATTGAGGATCCGTTGTACCTGCGAAGTTTATCAATCGAAGCCTGGCCTCGAGCAGATCGCCTCGGTCAGTCACTTTTATCTGAAGTTTTATATTTTTCTTTTGCAGTTGAAAAATAAATAGCAGATGAAAAATAAATAGCAGATGTTTCATTTTGCTAATGTCATTGCTAAAAGCCTTACGTGGGAGAAGCTGTCAGTGTCTGATTACTCCTTCTTTAAAATTCAGTTTATCTAAGCTGTGGGCGAATTTCTAGCGGCTGAGACAGTTCATGAGGTCGGCAGATTTTAGGTTTCTGTGCGTACTTTAATTTAAGTGAAAACTATTTGGGAAGGACTTGATCTGGGTTGGGTGATGGCGTTGTCAGAGTGCAATTAGGTGAGCGTAACATAACTCAGACGTCTCTTTTCTGCACCCACAGTTGTGTGCCCCCACGTTAACCCTTAGGCTATCGGTAGCGACTTTTGTTGAGGTTATCGAGGTTATTCCGGCAGGAATCTCATCGACACAGTTAGCTACCAACAGGCAAAGAATTAAAAGGTTAATGCCATGTTGACCGCTGTGTTTGAAAACGTGTCGATGACAGTGGCACCTTTGAACGATCATGGTCGATCTGTCTCCAGAACTAGCATAAGGTCATGTTACATATTCAAATGAGGTAGGTGAGGCAGTAAGAGGACCGGTGTTTAAAAAAAACACAACAAAAAAAATTTTGCCTTCTTTGGCATTTTGTACGGAGGCAGTATGCTGGAATTTGCTTAAGATCTCTTGATAGATGAGTAGGGACATGTTTGGTGCTTTGATTCATGTTTGGTGCCTTGGCTTAACCTGCGGACTCTTTTTGTCCTAGTTTGAGTTGCCAAGCGGATGGTGATTTGAGGTGTGTGCCAGTTTTGGCTGCGCTTGGATGTAGGCTTGGTATAGAATCATGTTGATAGCCAGGAAATGAGAATGGTGATGTCCTTATTTTTTTTATTTTTTTTTTTTGTTGGATTTTGTGCATGGCAAATGAGCAGCAAGTGGGCGGTAGTGTTGTTTAGGGGATTGAAAAATTAGGGGATGACTGGGACAGACTAAGGCTAGGGCATTTTAACAGATGGGACTGCAGGGGAGGCCCACTGTGTGCTTTGGCCGATATTGTCTTCCGAGGACAACTCTGAAATTTGAAAATGGCGACCGCCTGATTCAGTGTGTTACCAAATCCAAACAGACCAAAACTGTTAACTTCTAAGTGTTTGAAACAACATTGGTGGACGCAGATTGTGTTTTTTAAACCATTGTAAATCAACGTCAAAGTTCCCCAGCCGTCAAAGGAACATGGATACACAGTAGTTTCAGCAAGAGACATAGATCCTCATGAGCCTTTGCAACTGCGGGGGCTCATGAGGATCTATGCCTCTTGCATTTGGGTGGTGTTCAGTGTTCCTTGGCAGTGGAAGGAGTAAGTGTTTGAAACTGCTTTGGTAACACACTCTTTGCACGCAAGCACCTTCCAGGCAATTTCATTTCAATCTCTTCACTTGCAGCGTTTAGAATGTCTATGGAACGGTCGCAGATTGACTGCCAGTCAGAGGCGCAGAAATAAATGGGCCCGCAAGAGGCATGGATCCTCATGAGCCCCCGCACCTGGGCCTGGGGTGGGTGGGGGCTCATGAGTATCTGTGCCTCTTGCATTCGGGTGTCGCTCGTTGTGCTCAAGAAGGGATTGTAAAATCGATGCATCTTACAAATGTGTCCACTTTAAGCTGTTTCAGATTGCTTTGGCAACACGCAGTGTCGGATCAATTTACGCCGACACTTCAAGGTTAGCAAAATTTACACAACTTAAAATGGGTGCTTGTTTGAGTTTGAAAATTCGATACTGTCTAAAATAGTCAACTTTAAAATGTTTTAGATTACAAGGGTAACACGCCTTGCAAATTGCAAAGGTAACATGCGTTGCTACTTCGTGTATCGCCCTCCTTCACCCCCACCCGGGTCTGCCCTGGGGGACTTGGGTGGGGTTAGGTACTTTTTAGTTCCCAGGGTCACCCTGGTCAGCCCCACAGGGTGAGTTTTTCTCTCTATTCTGGGGCATGTGTTTCTGTCTACCCGAGGTCCATTCACCTGTATTTGCCTTTTTAAAACTCTCCCTACTGTCTGCACTGCCTGTAGCTCTTGATATTGGATGTGTGTTGCTAAATGGTCTTAGCTTTATTTAGGCCCCATGTGTTGGGTTTCTTTAATGTATTTGACCGGCTGGCGACATACATTCAATGTTCTGTTTAGGTTTTTTTTTTTTTTTTTTTCACAAGCAGTGCAGGCACGTCCTGAGAAAGCCTTGTTGCTGTCGGGACGTTAAGCAATGTACAATCAAAAACCCTCCTTCACAGCTAATCAAATTTGAAACAGGATGCCGGTTCTCCGTTTCGATTTGGCTAGCCTTCATTTAGACGTGCGTCGTAAGTTTGCTGGTGCCGTTTTTCGCTGATTTTGCCGCGAAGTTTGGCGGCGAAACGAGAAATACAGTTAGCGCTGAATTATCTTCCCCTTGGCCAAGCAGAGTTAAGCCCCTTGATCAAATGTCGCTGGCGGCGGTTTGGCCATGGTGGCTGCAGGTTGAAGCACTAAAAATCTTATCGGTTGGAAAAACGTAAATGCACATGGAACAGAATGTTCTGGCGAAAGCCACTAATTGAAATGTATATTTTAGAGCAAGTCATCCAGCTGCAAGAGGCATAGGTTCTCACGAGCTCACGCTTCGTTGGTTGTCACGAGGATTTATGCCAATTGCTTGCTTGCTTGCTTTACAACTGTGTTTCTCAATCTTAGTCTTGCGCGCAGACAAAAGTGTAACTCGGTTGACCAGTACCAGCAAACTGAAGAGCGCCGTGAAAACCTTTTGTGATGGTCTGTGAATTTGGACCTTCCGGCCTACGGCCGTAAAGTCCAAATTCGCAGACCAGCACACAGCTGTCTCTTTCCCAGATTGAAGGCGTACACCGTTAAACTCGTGAGAGGGACTCCGATTCGATTTAGCTCCTGGGAAGATGTGGGTTCCTCTAGAGTGAAGCTGTATGTCTTGTGTTTGTGCAGTAAAGTTATTGGTATAGCAGTGGTTGAACCACGATCGTGGTCAATACAATATACCACATGCTGCCGATATTCATTCATTCAGTCCTCTCTGCGCCGTCTGGTGCTTGAGGCGACGTCGTTTCCGTAGCAAGTTTCTTTTTACAGGGTGGAGTCGCTAGCCCCACGCCTAACCCTCCTCCTTTATCCTGACTTGGGACAGGCAGTTAAGCCCCCAAAGGGGCCTCCCTGGTGGAGTTTGCTGCCGATATAGCATCTCATAAAGCCTGAGTGCCACAGTATATGAAATGCAAAAGGTTGCGCGTCAGGCCAATTCTCTCGATGTTTCCGCCAGTCCACTTTGTTTTCTGTTTTCATATTTTCTGATGTCAAACCTTCTTTTGTGTGTGTGTGTGGGGTGGGGGGGGGGGGTGGTGGGTTGGGGGGAGGGGAGGGGGGGTCTTGAATGTCGGTAGGTATTTTCTGAAATCCCCAGTATAGTTGAGAAGACAGATTGACCATGATAGTTCAAGGGTGGTGCCAGTATAGCTTGGCGCCTGTGGGCTACAGGCGCCAAGCTATTATGGCACCATCCTTGAACTATCTTGGTCTGTCCATTTGTGTTGTGTGGCCGGGCTGATTGCATTTAACCTCGCGGCGCGCCTTCACAAACGTAAATTGTTACTACTTGCGGTTTGCACCGGAATGGACATAAAAGAATAATAGCACACAGTTACAGTAAACGAATCCGTCCTGTTTCTAGAGCTTGCAGGGCTTTCTGCTTTAGACAAGACGCAAATTTGTACTTGATTCGCCTCTTAACCATGTAATGGGGCAAATTTGCCGAGCCACGGAAATAGCGGGCAAAACATTAATAGCGATTGTTTTTATTAGGCGGGCGATTTCCTGGAACATCAGACACAGAAGGTTGCACTCGTAAAATGTTAAATATGGCGTACTTTTTAAAGTGTTTGCGTAGGCTGACGTAAGTCGTATGGGGATTTATCGACAAAAATCATCTGATTTGGTTTGATACGCGTCGAAGAGCTGCAGAATAATTTGGTCGTTACCACAGAATTATATTTGTGATGGTGTTCGATTTTGCACCTTACATCTGGGAGCCTTGAGTTCCAATGTATAAGCCCTTGAGCCCAGAGTGATAGACGGGCACACGTTTTTCTTGTCAAAAGTGATTATTCAAAACACCAAAACAGGTTCTGCACTAGTGGACTGAACCAATTACCGACCAAGTTCCACATCGATCGCTTGAATTATTAGTCCACGATTGCTCAAGGGAACGTGCTTATTAGTATACTGTTTATATCGCTAGATTTTGTCCCCCTTTCAGTGCATCGCTAAATTTTGTCCTCTTTCAGTGCAGGGCCTTAACTAGGCATTTCCTTCTTTGAAAAATGGTTTTTAGTGGACATTCTTGCCAAAGGTTGATTTCCTGTTTGAGCTTAGTACTGTAAATGGAACCAATCGACCAAAGTCGCTACCGACACCCAAAGGGTTAAATTGAGTTCATTGCTGGTACAAGTTATGTGTTTGTACCGTCTCAAGAAAAAGATACGTGCCAATAAATGTGAGCCTGTTGTTTTGGGCCTTAGCTACCTCTTGTAACCGTAAGGTTTAAAATGAAAGACCAGAACAGATACCGTCAGTTTAACTGGAAAATCTCGTATCTGACATGCGTATCCGACGGTCTTTGAAGTTGAATACTAGATCTTTACTCGCCGGGATCGATTGAAGGAAGTGCTTATGACGATAGTTTTCGAATGGTCTCGCGGTAATAGTTTTAAATAGCTGTGACCCTTTCTCGTGATCGTAACACGATCTTCAGCATAAGTGTACTTATTTTTGTGCTCACCCTGAAGGTTTGAGTTTCCTGTCTAGATGGATTTAAGCTCTTGTAGCATGCCTTCAATCAAAAAGCGTATTACACAACTGCCTATACTCTTACATATATTAACAAGACATATAACCACTATGATAGTTTAATAGTGGCACTTCTAAGTCAACCCAGACAAGATATTGATCGACAGTAATAAAGGGTGGGCCAGAATAACTTGGCGCTTAGGGGCGCAGTGCTATTCTGGCACCACCCTAAAACTATCATGGTCAATCTTTCTCCTGCACTATGATTTAGTCTTCAGAAGACGCCAAGCAATCCTGGCACCACACTTGAACTACCTTGGCCCGTCTTTGTTCTGAGCAGTAATATAATCTTCAGAGTTCAACTCTCAAAGGAATTGCGACCTTAGGCTTCTGTGTGTGAAGACGTCTACAGTGAAGGTTGAAGGTGTTTTTCCCTCATCGGTTTTATTTGATGCATCCGCTACAAATGCTGCAACGTCTAGCACTGATTCGACATTTGGCCTGTGCGTACGGGTTGATATGTGACATCTGTCTTTGAAATTTGTCGACACGGAATAGGGATTATATTATTTAAAAAAAACCCAGACCTGACATTTGTTTTAATGATATAACTGTCATGTGGTGTCACGCAATTCGGTTGACTTCTGGCGTCGTGATACTTGTATTGATTTTAGATGTCTTTGTTTGTATGTCTATTTTAAATATCTAATGCCTAATATTGTGATTGTCTATTATTCAAAACAATTACAACACAACTGATTAATATTTCGGGTTACAACCCGAAATATTAATAAATTGTGTGATAACGGTCTTTTCTGAACTGTCTTTTCTAAACGTGTTTCTTTCTTCCTTATGTTCTGCTTGGCATTTTACTCGCTTGGCTGCCACCGTTATAGTCTGATTTGACCAGAAAACGTTGCATCATAAAAGTTGTAGAGGTCCTCATTCTGTTTTTAAGGATGTATGGAGTTAAAATGTGTCAGCAATAGGCATTGGTGCTCATGCGCCCCTGCATTGCAGGGGCGCATGAGAATCTATGACTATTGCAGTTGGACTTAGGAGCTGCACCTGAAATGATATGGTTGCGGTTTTTCCCCCCAGTATTTTTTTCCGCGTGGGACTTCTAGTTCGCCAATTGCCAAAGTAATCAGCAAAATCAGATTCATTTGTGAGACTTGACTGCGACTATGAGGTTCGTTTTGACGTGTTATTAAGCGGTAAAACCCACACACTTTGATGCTGTATTTGCGTTTGGCCTGATTATGACATAATTTTTTTCATCGGGCAATTTTCAGGTAATTTGATCACCAATCATTGACCAGTTTTCCCCGGAGAAATGTTATAAGAAGTCCGGCGTCTTGTTTGGATTTGACTCTCCCTCTCCAATTTCCACGTCTAATAGTCTGTAACAAAGTGCTCAGACTTGTTATATGGACGTAAATACAGCAGTTATGTTTGCCGAGTCTCGCCATGCAGCAGACAAATGGGGGTAATTTTCTCCTAATCATAAGATTATTTTGTAGAAAGTCTTGTTGCTTAGGCAGTGGCGGCGATAAAGTACAGTAAGGTTCCAAATCGCTCACCAGCATCTACACGTAGAATTGTTTTGAAAAGTTGGAATCGGTCCGTAGAGCCGCTACTTTGCGAAAACGCGGAAAATGTCAGACTCATTTGATTCAACTCCAAACATTAAAATAGTGAAGTTTTCGGAAGGCATTAGCATTTCTTAGTTTTGTCTTGATTGTCCCTTTGTACAATAGAACCTCTTTTGAGAAACAATTGTTCTTGCAAGAACAAAAATGGTCTGAAAAGAGAGGTGCTGTCTCAGGAGAAATCCTGAAGGCCAAAAAGAGCCACATGCCATTAAAGACCATCATTAAGCTGGCTTCACTTAGGCTACACTTCCAGACTTCCGGTTATAGCGTAGTAATATAAACAGGTTTGTGACAGATTCAAGGCTTTGTACATTTTGTTCCATTTTATAGCACACATTCACAGACTCGCAGAGTTATACCGCAACAATTGCAACGCACCGAGCTGCAGATAACATTAAGATAGAGCTCCGGAATTGGGGTTACTGGTTATTCCCAACACCGTAGCCATGAACGTTTGTCTAAAGCAATGGTATCCCATCCCATCCCTTCTGCAAGAGGCATAGATTCTCATGAGCTCCTGCAGCCGCAGGCGCTCATGAGAACTGTGCCTCTTTTCCAAGTAAAAAAAATGATGTTAAAAGACAGGTGCTGTAAGAGAAGTCTGGAAAGGGAAAAAGTGACACCTGTCATTAAAGACCTCCATTTAGGTGGCAACAGCCATCAAAGAGCAAAGCCTATACTCTTTGCAGTCGTCGAACTGACGACATTTATTAGACAGTTATCGCTCTTAAAGGTGGTCGCTCAGAACAGATTCTGCAGAATACGGATAACCTCTACATTAAAAAAAAAAAAAAAAAAAAAAAATTCCAGTGACTCATTTTAGTAGCGTCTGTATAGGACACTAGGGATGTATAATATATATAGGCTGTGAGAGAGCAAAGGTAGTGTCTGATTGCTGAACACATTGAGGGGCATGAAAATAAATCCTGACTTGGTTAGAGTAACGTCTTCACTCTCGATGTCTCCAGCATATGAGGTACTGAGGTTTTCCCATCACAGTCTGTGTAGTCCATAAGATATCATGAACCACCGTCTAGCCCCTCCCAGTTACTTTGTAAGTAAAACAGGTACGCGGGTGACAGATTTACACAGGCAGACACAACCATTCTAACGCTGGGGCCGTGCCTATCTTCTCTTTCTTAGGCTCTGGTTGGTATACCAGGGAGTTCTTAGCGAGCGGCGTATGTGTTCCCTGGGTAGTGATCTGGGGGCCAAGGGAGCTAATTGCGCTCAGGCCTGTAATTTTGGACCTTACGGCTCGTAGCCTTAAGGTCCAAAATCGCAGGCCAGCGCAGTCTTCTTGCAGCCTGTAGACGGGACTCGTGTGAATCTTCACCTCCTGCAGATGGATAAATGGGTTCCGTTTTAGGGGGTTGGGAAATAGGCTGGTGCCCTTCCTGTGCTAGCCTTATTCCGGGGGTTTAGTGTAAGAGTAAATCAATAAAAGTCTTGACTTAGTCCAGTCCTTCACTCCAAACCACTCTGTCTGTAAGAGGCACGATTGATCGGCAAGAGGCGTATATTCTCATGGGTCCCAGCTTCTTGCAGGGACCCATGAAAATCTATACCTCTTGATGGTAATGTGGACACCGCTCCTATGATGCTTCATGCATTTCTGCTCAGACGAATATAGTTAGTCGTGACAGAGATTTGGATTGTCTTGAGAAGTGTGAGGGCAAGACCCTCCATTACAGGTCTACTAGAGGCATTGGTCCTCTTGAACCCCTGCTGTCTGCAGGGTCCGTGGGATCTTGACGTTAAGGATCGTTCTCCATTTACTTGCCTGTTGCTCCTCAGACGGGGAGGTGTTGAGGATTTGAGCGTGCGAGTAAGCTATGCCCCAAATGTGGCCGCGGTGACAAACTTCCGAATCCTTTGACCGGGAATGTTTGACCATGTATAGGGTTTCTTCTCAGTCTTTGCAAATCAAGTGAAGTCCGTCCTGGAAGTGGGTCCTTTGATTTCCAGCTCCCTCTTTAGCAGGGCTACAGTCTATGATCGATCATGGGTATGGAAATACCCAAGAAAGAAAGAAACGCGTTTAGGAAGGACAAGTACAGCACACTTGAACAATTTTCCTTATCAATTTTTAAAATTTGTTGATTTTAGAATTTAATAAATTTTTTTGTACTTGTTTGAAAAGTAGCTTAATCCTAAATTCAATAAGTTGTGTTTTACTTGCCCTTTCTAATAAAATGTTAACCAGCCAGTACCTTTTTGAGCCGTTTAGATATAGGGTCGATTAAGCAGTCGTGTGGTTCTTGGAGTTACTGTAGTTCGGGGTTTCTTTCCAATCACGGTTACTCAAAGCCTCTTTTACAAGATAAGTGTTTCTAGTGCCGTAGAACACGCAGCAAGCAGATCGGTTATGTGCTGCTGCTAGCTGTGTATCCGACAAGCGTTCTGCGGTAATTTCTCATGTTTGACGGCTATTTCTGAAAACTGTCCTTGAGTTTGAGCACAAACAGAACCAGCATTTATCAGATGTGTCATGTATTGTATCTTCCCTCATTTACTTGCAAAAGAAACAATACACTGCAAAAAATGCAATAAAGACAAACTCTGCATTTTTGAGGCAATGATTCCTGGCGGATTTTCCATACTGCTGATAAATTTTTGCCGGCCTTTCTGTATGGAAAATCTGCCAGGAATCAGTATGTGAAAAATTCAGAATTTTTATTTATTGCATTTCCTTCAACATGCTAAAGCAGTCTAATTCTGCTGCCGTAAAACATTTTTGAGTTGTGATCTATATACACAGTGAGAATGTCCACATGTCTTGAGAGTTTGAAGGGTGTTAGGAAAAGCTCACTGGATAATGCATAGCACACCATGGGTAGTAACCAGTGTGAAAATTATGATCTGGTGCATCGTGTACTTGGGACTGTAAATATGCTGTCGGATGTGCTTCAAGTTCTGCTTAATGCGCTCATCACACGACGTAATGGCACTTTCGCTGAAGTTAATGACCTTGTTCTAGGGTACCGCGAAACTGTGCTGACAGAACAGCGATTTCGCTCTGCTTTATTACATGCCATCTCCAGACCGTGAAACGAACCAGTAAGACCTGGCCATTGGCATGACAGCTTCTGCGATTGACTTTATCGTTGTTCAAGACATAGTCTACAGTGCAGTTATGTGAAGGTCTGTGATTTTGGATCGTACGACTCGAGGCCGTAAGGTTTAAAATCAGACCAGCACACTCTTAACCCATTCTTTGCCATGGTAGACGAATTTATTTTTTAAAACCATCGCCCACAGTAAGGCCGGTAGCCGTTTTGCGTTCTGCTGGGACGATTATGATTGGAGTCAGCACCAGAACAGAACAACATTTATTATCAAGGAAGTTATGTGGGTTAAAGGACGCAGACGTATCACGTGTATGGGGTTGGGGATGGGGTTAAAAGGGTGCACAGCTTCCCGTCCAGTGGACGCAAAATTGTCTTTTAACTCATTGGAGACTTGCCGCCTCCGGATACGCGGCTGAAGCCGCGTATCCGGAAGCGGCACGTCTCCATTTAGTTAAAGCAGGGCAAATTCAACGCCGAATAATCCTATAAATCCAAAGAACAGGGACATGACAGGGGTAGGCAAGAGCTAGAGAACTTTATGAACCCACCTATCTGCGTGGTCACATGATGTAAGAACACCCTATAACCGTTTTCCATCATACCTGATTTTTTTTGGGGGTTGTTTTTGTCACAGTGCAGCACGGAATCTTTCACATCTGCAAGTGGCATAGATCTTCATAAGCCACTGCATCTGCAGGAGCTCGTGAAGTCTATGCCTCTTGCAGTTGAATGGTGTTCGCAGGGGTTAGACCAGATACTCTCGGAAATAACTGGCTCTGTCGTAAGTTTTGTCTTGGTTTCGAGTACTAAAACCGTCACTGCCTAGTACATAAAGTATATGAATGAAGTAATATTTTCTTCTTTATGGCTGGTGCCTGCATTGTTATGGGTGGCGTCCTCAAGGCTAACTTGGGAGGACGTAATGAAAAGAGGGAAATCTTGCAAAATAGTTTGCATTTTGTTTGACTTGGTGAAAGTGCGCGTGCTTCGGAGGTCGTTGCCAGGATTTGTAGCGTGGATTAGTCCCACACCTGTGGGGGAGCAGCAGGGGGCAAAACTCACGGCACTGTGCAATCCGCAAGAGGCACAGATTCTCATGAGCCCTTGCGTCCGCAAGGGCTCATGAAAATATGTTTCTCTTGCCTATGGAGTAAGATTATGTATGTCGTCGGTTTGATGGTAGTTATTCGGGTTTCAGTGTACGCGTCTTTCAGCCTCGGCACCTAGGACTCCTTGAGCCTCTGTCTCGTGATGGTAGATTTTTGGTGTATCAGTTTCCGTCCAACATAAGATCCCATTACACGTCGGCGCGCGTGCGTGTGCGTGCGTGCGCGCGTGTGTGTGTGTGTGTGTGTGTGTGTGTGTGTGTGTGTGTGTGTGTGTGTGTGTGTGTGTGTGAGAGAGTGAGTGAGTCTTGTCAGTCTGCCGTGTGCATGTGTGTGCACGCTTGTGCACGCACACTTTTGAAGGATTTTTCAAACCATGTTGATTATTTTTTTTCCCTTGAAGTATTTGAAGAGGGAGAAAGGTTGCTAGACAATTTAATTAGTTTTACATATCGTGTCAAATGTATGACCGACCGCCTAGCTCACAGTTGTATTCAAATAAAATATCTAACACGGCCTGGGTTGACCCCAAAATAAAAAATAAAAATAAACTGGCAGAAAATAAACACGCCTTTCTGATATTTATTCGATGTATGTATCTGCTGCGTTTGCTGGATTACTTCTTGCTAGTTTGCGTGCTTTTTTGTCTCTCACCAGTTTCAGGTTTTATTTTCAGGTACCTGTTCGCAGGGGACAAACACTCTAGACAGTTGTTGGAACGCGGATGGCAACCCAGACCCTCAAAGCCGTCCGTGTCAGCGATAGAGATTTATTTGCATTGCCACCCTATAACCGTTTTCCATCGTACCTGATTTTTTTTTTTGTTTGTTTGTTTTTGTCACAGTGCAGCACGGAATCTTTCACATTTGCAAGTGGCATAGATCTTCATAAGCCACTGCATCTGCAGGAGCTCGTGAAGTCTATGCCTCTTGCGTTAGTTTTCGCGTTAACCCATTCAGCCTTGACACAGCAAGACAAGGATTGACCGTGATACATGTAGTTAAATGGTAGTCGCAGAATAGCTTGTAGCATTATCGGCCGTAATACAGGGGTAGTCATCGGAATACATCACTTCAGGACATTGATCGACCACGATAGTTTAGGGTGGTGTCTGAATATCTTGGCGCCTGGAGGCGCCAAGCTATCCTGGCACAATCCTTGAACTGTCACAGTAGGCCTATGTTTTGTCTCCTAAACTTTAATGAAGTCTTAATGGGACAACTCCCAAATTTGGGAATTTTAAGCTGAGGGCGTCTTGATTATTGTATAAAGAAGATAGTAAGGACGAGACACCTTGCGGGGCGGGGGGGGGGGATTGGTTTGGGGGGACGGGATGTGCTGTGCGCAACAATAGACTGCCTCTTTAAGCTCGCTAGCAATAGCACACATTATTGTGTACACTGGTTGTCTCCCTCAATTGGGCTACCGCTGATTCGGGGAGACAACCAGTGTAAGCGTAATGCATAATGACAATGCTGACAATAGTGGGGTGGTAGGGCCGATCATAATCCTGCCTGTGTCGGGGTATGTTTGCTTTTGACACCTATATTATCCGGCATTCCACTGTGTCAATAACACACCGTCTGCGGGATATCATTTTTCTGGGCTCGATGGACAGTTGGGTGACGCAGAATTGTGTATCGCACTTACGCGTAAGAGACGTTTTGTATGCTGACAGGTTGTATTGTCCATTTGATCCAGCGTTGCACATCGTGTAGAACTGAATGTATTTCTCAGTTCATACGAACCGCTGGTCAGCCAGCTCCGTCACATGGACAACCAGTCTGCCTGGTGAAGGCAGAAGACAGTCAGTCCATTTTTGTGAAAAGCGAGATTGTCATTGTATTGCACAAAACAAAAACGAGCTTACCTAGGTCTGTTGCATTCACTGCGCAGATCTACTCTTTAGTAAAAGAACCGTTTGTTGATGTCTGTGATATTGGAACTTATGGCCGAGAGCCGTTCGGTCCAAAATTACTGACCTGCACACACGTACAGTTTTGTGTGCTTTATTTTGTGTAATGACTTCCGCTATGTCCTTTGACGGGGAAAATAACCCCCCAGTATGTCAATTTTGTGAAAAGCGACATTTTCGTTGTCATATAAGGAAAATTTTGTGTTTCACAAATACGGACTTGCTGTCTTTTGCCGTCACAGAATGGGATAATGTTGTCTATGATCCCAAGAGCACCACAATGCACTATCGATCTTTCGCCTTTCAGAAAGATTGGAAATGTTATGGAACACATTATGGAGTGGGCTTTGTAGCCTTCTTGGCGCTGCAGTCCAATAATTATACTGTCTGACTGGCTTTATGGCTTTCCTCATGGCTTATAGAACAGATATGAGTTCGTAAGCCTCATAAACCGTTTCCAGCAAGTGCGGGCTCGGTCAAGCGTACGCCGAGAGGAATCTAGTGTCTCGTCAGGTCGCATTTACTTAGGAACAATACTGGGCATACGCGGGGTCGTCTTTTTTATTCTTTGGGGTGGTTGGCTCCAGTCAAGATCTGAATTTAAGCTTGGAGCGTCAGTGCGAGTTTAAAGTGTTCTGCAAGAGGCATAGATCCTCATGAGACCACGCAGTTTGCGGGGCTCATGAGGATCTATGCCTCTTATGTGATCCTATTTACATTAGTAGTGATTTTCTAAAGGAGGGATCCATTACGAGCTAAGTTAAGGATTATTGTGAACTAGTGTTTTTGTATCGAATTTACCGATTGGATCTTTGTGCTTTATGAACTGGCATTTTTATGTCAAGTGTCCTGATTGGATCGATCCTATTTGGGACAAGGACGCTGTGCCTGAGCGTTTGCTTTAGATGGATTAAGACGGTTCATGTGAAGTTATTGTGTACAGCGCGTTGACACCATCTGATGATTTGTTTGCCTGCAGACAGGTAAGGACTTGTTATTGATTTAGAAACAGTAACATGTTTTTTGTTTTGGTCGTTTTTCTGTAGCAGTGGTATGCATGAGATAGAAGTATGTGTCCAAGATCTCAGTTACTAACACTAATTTAATCCTTTAAGAATTAAATCAGTCATTAAACTCATTATGACATTTGTCATTATGACATTTGTCCTTGGGTGGGGTTAACTCCTTTTTAGTTCCAGGGTCACCATGGTCAGCCCCCCCCCCCCCCCCCCCCCCAGGCTGGGTTTTCCCCTCTATTCTGGGGCATGTGTTTCTGTCTACCCTTGGTCCGTTCACCAGTATTTTCCTTTTTTTTATACTCTCCGTACTGTCTGCGCTGCCTGTAGCTCTTGATATTGGATGTGTGTTGCTAAATTGTCGTAGGTTTATTTAGCGTATTAGACCGGCTGGCGACATTTCAATATTCTATTTAGTTTTTTTTCTTAACAAGCAGTGCAGGCACGTCCTGAGAAAGTCTTGTTGCTGTCGGGACGTTAAGCAATGTACAAACAACCAACCAACCAACCATCCATTATTCTGCGCATTGAGTTATATATAAATATGAGAAATGCGTCATATAAATACTATGTATTATTATTATTATTATTATCACATTTGTCGCATGACATTTGTCGCTTTGTAATACTTTAATAATACTTTAATAATAATTTGAATCTTAACTCGTTCAGCCCCGACACACCACAGCAAAACATGGATCGAGCATGATAGTTCACGGGTGGTGCCAGAATAGCTTGGCGCCCATAGGCGGCAAGCTATTCTGTCACCACCTTTGAACTATCATGCTCGATATGTTTCTGGAATTGTAATAAATCCTTCAGAGGGCAACTTCAAAATTTGGGGGTTTCGGTCCTTGGTATAGAATGTGTTAACACAGTGAATTATGGTTGTTATATGAGAAGTTTGTTATTAACCAATTTGAAAAGTGTGTTTGGCCTTTTGGTTGTTATATCTGTCTGAAGTTCGTTATAAGCGAATTAATTGACATAGAAACGCGTGCTTATGTCCTTTGAAATAGCTTTGTTGTATCCAACCCTTTTACATGGCAGGTTGACTGTACTTTAAAATATATATAGTACGTGAGGACACGGACAGTCATACTTTAAAATCTGCTCGCTTGTTTTGCAACTTCTTTTTTTTTGGCACATGCGTTGCCTGTGGCCATCCAGATTGTGTAAAAGAACACTAACACTGCCTTGTCAGACGTTCTTTGAGGACATTCAAGACAAATCAGTTGTGTCGCCCAAGAAGGATGCTGGGCTAAAACACATTTTCTCCTTCCAGTCGCAGACGTTAACCCGTTTAGTCCTAACACACTACAACAGGAGATGGATCGACCATGATAATTCAAGGGTCGTGCCAGATCAGCGCTTGGCGCCTGATGGCGCCAAGCTGATCTGGCACGATATATAAATTAGCATGGTTGGTCTATTTCCTGCAGCTGATACATAGTCGTCAGGTGACACCTCCAAACTTTGGGAATGCGGCCTTGGGGCTAAATGGGTTAACCCATTGACTGGTGGCAGCGCTTTTTGTCGTGCACGAATCGTCGCGACAAAAATGCGTTACCGGCAGCGAGAGGGCTAGACCCCTATTGCATTCTTCTAGTCAAAAGATCCTTTGAATGTTCACAAAAGGATGGGGAGTATCGTGTATTTTGCATCTTGTCTTATACAGCTTTCAAGACGGCGGATCGCTTGCAAGAAGCATAGCCCCCGCAATGCGGGGCTCATGAGAATCTATGCTTTTTGCAGACTAGTGATCCATGCCAGTCCGGTTCTGTGACTTTTTTTTTGTTTGTTTCTTCCACGTGTGTGGCAGACCCTTTGTGGAAATTGAAGATTTAGAAAAATTTCTGGGGGCTCTTTTGATGTTCTTTGACTCAACATCAGCTCAACAAGTGCAACGAGGTGAACGAGTTTTGTGTGTATCAACGATGGAACTCTGTTTTGGTTCCTGCCTTTGCGAATGAATGCCCTTGTTAATGCAGTGTCGATTGAATCAATCAGGCTTGAGGCTTTTGGGGAAGTTTGTGCAATTTTTCATTTTGTTCAGGGGCCTAATTTACTAGTGATGCATACTCTTTGCGTATTTATTTTTAGTCCTCTGTATGCCTGGAAGTTTGGAAACGCGGAGGAAGACTTTCCGGAATCTGATAAAGGGCACTTGGTTGTGATCCACTACTTGCTGCGATAGAATTACCGAAATATCTAGAATGTTCGTGTGCCAATTACTGTTTGAGTAAATTTCAGGTTGCGGATAACATGTGTTGTGGGTACACTGCCGCTAAACTAATTCGGCTTCAAATGGCACGGTGGTTGCTCTGTTTGAAGTTGACTTTAACCCCTTGACTGCTACTGACGATACCGCTTGGCGGAAAAAAGCACAGTTACCAGTAACAGTCAAGGAGTTAAGTCATTTAGCCCCGACGCACTATAAAGGAGATAAATCAAGGGTAGTGCCAGATTAGCTAAGCGTCTGATGGCGCTAATCTAATCTGGCACTACCCTTGAATTATCATGGTCAATCTGTCTCCGGCAACCGGTGCATAGTCGTTAGATGACACCTCCAAAATTGGGAAGGTTTGTGAAATGCGGCTGTGGTTAAATGGGTTAACACAGTCACCCAGCAGAATGTCAGTCGACCGTGATAGTTCAAGTGTATTGTCACATTATCTTTATTTATTCATCCTATTTGCGCGTCTCATAGTTTGTTTTTTTCCCCTGAGTCTTCGGTATGCGCGTAAATATTCTCACGTCAATGAATTCGACTCGCCTGTCATTAATACCTGATGTATATAATAATATATCTTGGAGCAGGTGCAGGCTGTGGCAGGTTCTTACTACCTGAACCGTAAACGATATATTAACCTGCCTTTTCTTGACTGCCCCCTTCCCACCACCACTAACACAGACGGGACGTGTCGCATTCGTATACGCGACTATTGCCGCGTGTTCGTATGCGGCACTACTCGAATGAGTAAACTCATTTAACCCGTTTAACCCCACAGACAAATTTCCCAAAGTTTAGATGTGTAGCAGCAAGAGATGGCTCGAACATGGTAATTTAAGAGTGGTGCCAGATTAGCTTGGCGCCTGATGGCGCCAGGCCAGTCGGACACTACCCTTGAATTATCATGGTCGATCTATCTCATGCTGTATTGCGACGAGGCTAAATGTGTCGGTAGCGGTTTTCTTCGCCGCGATTCCTGTAGGAATAATCGCGACAAAGCCGCTACCGACACGCAAAGGGTTTAGTCTCAACTTAATAAAATACGACAGGAAATAGTTTATATCATTCATTGCGGTTCTAAGCTGAGCAGACACTGCCTTTGAACTATTCATGCTCGATCCGTCTCCCATAGCTTTTAATCTGAAGGTAGAGGATAAATAACAAAATCCTGATTGTTCCTGGCCGTGTTTTTTTTCATCCTCTTATTCGATTTCGTCTTCTTCCAAAGGTTGCGTGCAGCCTTGGGGTATTTGATTTGCGCTGTTGACAAGAACATCAGGTTTTTGTGTACGAGTGAGACGTGTGAAGCATCACGATTTCAGATATGAGGAAATCCAAAGCACGGCCTTATCTCTTGGGCACGCCCTCGATTAACCCGTTCATTGCCGATAAGTGAACACCACCCAACTGCAAGAGGTGTAGATCCTCATGAGCCCCCGCAATTGCCTCTTGCTGACACCACTTTGAATCCATATTCCTGGGGTCAGCTAGGCTTTTTGGTACTGAAGTAAGGAAGATTGCAGAAACACAGTCTGTGTCAACTCGCACTGAATGGGTTAAAATTATCGTTTTACATGTGCATACCTTTTACTTTGACCTTCTCTAATACCCCAACCCCCAAGCCCTAGAAAAAAAAAAAAAAAAAAAAACCGTCCTTCATTTCTATCTCCCATTTAAGTGAAAAATAAACAGAAATGTTAGCCAGTTATGTGGAACACACACACGACGCAGTTTGATTTGCAAGACAATTCATTCTTTAGCCAACCTGTTCTTAACCCGAAGGCTGTCGGTAGCGGGTCTTGTCGCGATGATTCCCGCAGGAATCATCGCGACAAAAACCACTGCCGACAGCCTAAGGGTTAACCCTTTGACTTTTACTGCCGATGCCGTTCGGCGGAAAAGACGCGTGGACACGCGTCTTTTCCGCCAAACGGCATCGGCAGTAGCAGTTAGGGGGTTAAAGGGTTCCAGCGCGAATAGAAGAACTTTGTGAGGTTTCAACTCTTTCGAGTGAAGACATGCAAGGCATTTACATATAAGTGTACATCCAATGGCTGGGTTTTTCTCTCTATTCTGGGGCATGTGTTTCTGTCTACCCTTTGTCCATTCACCTGTATTTGCCTTTTTAAAACTCTCCCTACTGTCTGCACTACCTGTAGCTCTTGATATTGGATGTGTGTTGCTAAATGGTCTTAGCTTTATTTAGGCCCCATGTGTTAGGTTTATTTAACGTGTTTGACCGGCTGGCGACATACATTCAATGTTCTGTTTATTTATTTTTTTCACAAGCAGTGCAGGCACGTCCTGAGAAAGCCTTGTTGCTGTCGGGACGTTAAGCAATGTACAATCAATGTACAATTAAAGCTGATTACAGTTTTCAGACACAATTTTATTATTTCTACCGAGTTTGTTTCTTCTTTTCAATCTCTTTCTCCATGCTATGTTTTCTAGCATGAGAGAAGTTTGGCCAGGTTCTGTTCTTAAATTAATAGTATCTGTCTGTAACTTAGTGTATATAGAACCTGAGAATCAGAAGCATAACTGACAGAAACCTTAAACAACGAAAAGGGACATGTCAAAATAAAGGCTTTTTTCGGGAGAAGCAAAAATTATTCAAAACTAGATATCCCCCACCCGGGTCTGCCCTGGGGGGCTTGGATGGGGTTAACTACTTTTTAGTTCCCAGGGTCACCCTGGTCAGCCCCACAGGGTGGGTTTTCCCCTCTATTCTGGGGCATGTGTTTCTGTCTACCCTTGGTCCATTCACCTGTACTTTACTTTTTTAAAACTCTCCCTACTGTCTGCGCTCCCTGTGGCTCTTGATATTGGATGTGTGTTGCTAAATGGTCTTAGGTTTATTTAGCGTATTAGACCGGCTGGCGACATACATTCAATATTCTGTTTAGTTGTTTTTTTTCACGGGCGGTGCAGGCACGTCCTGCGAGAGTCTTGTTGCTGTCGGGACGTTAAGCAATGTACAACCAATCAAAATTAGATATATAATATGTTAAAACAGTTTGCCTGTCGGGCTATCACATTATTAAAACGTTTGATATTGTAGTGATGATGTTTTCTGCTATACTTCCAACATTTCTATCATTTTGTTTCAGCAACTTTGAGTTTGTATAACCTGTAACGCTCTGTAAGGCCATAAACCTGTAGGGAATCGTTGATTACTCTCTCCATAGCCTTGCGGACTCGCTATCCTAGTAACAGGTGTAAGTAGATGTAAGTGCTCAAGTATATAAACATCAGACCCCTTGGGTGCGCTTATAAAGGTCTCTGTAACCTTTGGGTAGTATCAACATTCATCAGTACTTACCAGAAGAGGTGTAAATGAGGTTTCTTTTTGCCAGCAGGAGGTGTAGATTCACATGAACCCCTGCGGTTGCAGGAGTTCATGGGAATCTCTGCCTCTTGCAGATCTATGACCATGAAGGTGTCTTCGACCTCCTAATGGCACCAGCATACGCCAGAACTTACCATACAGGAGAGAAGGAAGTAATTGAAAAGACCTTATCTATCAGCCCTAGGCATAAATTATCTTGAGTTCCTGTTGCCTTGCCTCATGAAAATCTATCTATGCCTCTTGCAGACAAAGGAGTTTGTAGCATCACATGGTATCGGCAGAAGGCAGTGTTTACTATAAAAGTATTTCCTCTAACCAGGCGTTTTTGCAGGTGAACCTAGGGAGAGAACTACGTTTTGCCATCAATACACATTGTGTTGAGACACTGCGGAAAATTCTTCGGTTTGGAGGCACCTATCACCAAAGCAGATCGCATTACACATTTTCTTTTGTAAATGAATCGCCACGTTTAAGTCCCATGTATAATCGCGAAGTGGTTTTTTTGTTCAGTCGTCGCATTAATTAAGATTGCACAGTTGATCCGTCGCTCAACCTTTTTGCAAGAAGTGAACGTTTTGCAGAAATCAGAGATTTGTAATGCAATAAATATATTGCAGGTGATATGTGTTTTGAGGGAACTAAGGTAATTCGGAGCGGCACTGAGAATACAGTCACTGATGGCATGGGTGTTGGACCCCACTTAGCCATCGCTTGTTGAAAACTTCCATTTGAACTCTCAGCAAGTGCAGAAAATTGACAGAAACTACCGACTTTTTTTTTTTTTTTTTTTTTTTGCACCTGCATCTCCATCAGATTGGAGATAAGAGGGACCTTGAGAGCCCGGCGCAAACAAAGAAACCTTCCCGGCTTGAACTACACTGTCTTGATCTACACCAACTGCATCGCCTAGCCGGCAAGCAAAAGGTCATGGGGCCGACGTCGGCCGCCGTGGGCCTGTGCGCGGGCCAACGGCGACCAACGTCGGCCAAGGGACCTTCAGCTCGCTAGGCAGAAGCTTCGTATTCGCTAAGATTGACGCGAAGACGTTGTTTATATCGGTTTGCTTCATCCCGCAGTGGGTGTAGTCTCGGGCTCCCGGCACCTGCTGGGGCTCACGAAGATCTGTGTCGCGTGCACTTGAATAGTTTTTCACTTTTTTGTCTCCGCCGTGAAGGGGTTAAAGCCGAATATATTGCAGTTGTTCGCCCTTTTTTAATTGCCATTTCCGGATTCACTTCACGTTTTTATTACAGTACGTCGAGCTAGCTGTGCCCCCGTTTGCTTACAGCAGTGAAGCAGTTTGTATGCTCTGCAGTTTTGTCTCGGGAAGAGCAATATATGTCCACGCAACATGGAAGTTAGTTAGATTTGTGTAGAAAACGATATACCAGTAAACTTTATTTTTAGCCCAAGGAGTCAATTGTCAGTGTCAATGGGATTTGTGTGTAGAGAGAGAGAAAAACATTTTATTTTAGCCCACGAAGACGCACCCAGCTTGCATTGTGTGTTCCCAGTTTCCGGAGAGGGTTTTTGACGTAATCCGTTTACTTATAGAGCCAAAATGCCTGACATTGGAATTTTGCAGGTCGAGCTCAAAGCCTTAACCCTTTGGCAGTCGGTAGCGGTTTTAGTCGCGATGATTCCTGCAGGAATCATCGCGACTAAAACCGCTACCGACAGCCAAAGGTTTCACCTGTTGACTGCCAAGAAAACCGGAACACCATTCAACTGCAGACGACTGACGTACATATCCTCATTAGCCCCCGCTTTGTATCCATCTTTGAAGGCTTAGGATCTGCGGCCTAAAGCTAAAGCAACTGAACCCAATCGCCAGCCCACAGAGAAATACGCAGGTATAGAACAAGACGGATCATTTCCATCCTCAAAAGAATGGATCAGGTCTCTTAAATAACCCATGTCTTTGTCCGGAACTTAGGAAGTAGGCAGGAGAAACATACATACACAAACATGAAGGTGCGCTACTATATGTGGTCGGGTAATTACCCTGATTTCCCACAGTAGATGCACAGAACATTACACAACAATGTAACGATACAAATTTGCCTCGAGTTATAGATACTCACAAACCAGATAGGTGAGGCTAGCGCTGGCAGAATTGTATACAAACCAAGGGGAATCACAGCGCTGGACAGACAAACAGATCCCCTGCCCCCGCCTATCAGGCACCCAATCGCCATCCCACAGAGAAATACGCAGGTATAGAACAAGACGATCATTTCCATCCTCGTCTTGTTCTATACCTGCGTATTTCTCTGTGGGCTGGCGATTGGGTGCCTGATAGGCGGGGGCAGGGGATCCTGTTTGTCTACTCTGTCCCAGCGCTGTGATTGCCCTTGGTTTGTAGCTGTGATTCCCCTTGGTTTGTATATAAAGCAACTGAAGTGTCCAAAGATCCAAAATCACAGTCCAGCACATATAAAAATGACCTGTAATGGTCCACCCATCTCCAGCATTTGGTATTGTATGTGGAAGAATTAAGAAAGGATTTGTATACAACATAGATGTTTTAGCATTTGGACTTGGATGAAGAAGAAGAAACACCGACGTGAGAGCATGGAGTGCGACGTCGGCCCCAGGACCTTTTGCTTGGCGCACCTTCGGGATCCGACCTTTTAGTAAAAACAGCGTTCAGTCTCTCACCCGCCTGTCTTACCTCCCGTCCATTCTCTTCCCCCCCCCCTCTCTCTCTCTCTCTCTCTCTCTCCCGCTACCCCACCCGGGTCTGCCCTGGGGGACTTGGGTGGGGTTAGGTATTTTTTAGTTCCCAGGGTCACCCTGGTCAGCCCCACAGGGTGGGTTTATCTCTCTATTCTGGGGCATGTGTTTCTGTCTACCCTTTGTCCATTCACCTGTATTTGCCTTTTTAAAACTCTCCCTACTGTCTGCACTGCCTGTAGCTCTTGATATTGGATGTGTGTTGCTAAATGGTCTTAGCTTTATTTAGGCCCCATGTGTTAGGTTTATTTAATGTATTTGACCGGCTGGCGACATACATTCAATGTTCCGTTTTTTTTTTTTTTTCTTTCCCACAAGCAGTGCAGGCACGTCCTGAGAAAGCCTTGTTGCTGTCGGGACGTTAAGTAATGTACAATCAATCAATCAATCTCTCTCTCTCTCCCCCCCCCCCTCCCCCGCACCCCCCACCAACACACACAGACACACACCACCGCCATCTATTCACACTCTACACGTGAGCCTGCATGACAAATAGCAGAGAGGGCAGAATGTGGCTGAAATGAATGGAAGTTGCTAACAATCCGGAATATCACATCAACCAGGTCTTTACTGCCGGTGTAACTCGCCATCATGATCCAAACGTCAGATCGACCCGTGTTCACTGTGGCGAATTAAGATCACTCTCAAAGCAGATCGACCCAGGGTCGACAGCCGATCGATCTGGTGTGACGGACATTTTGGTGTAATACACGTACGCGGCAAAATCACCAGTATGCAGTGGCTATCAGGTTAAAGTCGATCGCAGTGCCCGGGCCCACTGCGGCTTAGCCCGCGCATTGAGGCCCACTTCGACTCCGAGCAATTTGTGTGCTGGGAAGTGATCCTTTGCACCTAAAATGACCCCAGGTCGGACTATTTCGGCGCCTCTCATCTGCCACCCTATAGTGACCCCGGATCGATCAGGCACCCACCCGAGTGCAGCCCTGAGAAGGCAAAAAGTGGTAAACCCATTTTTTGAAAAGCAAATAAAAATGGACTTATTATTGTGACAGTGTGACCACGGTTCTGTCTGGCGTAAGTGTCATTCTTGTGTGTTACACCGGCGTGTTTCTTTTCTGCAATGCATTAGCTAGATCTGCACCATTTCTTTGGTGGGGTATCCCTCATCCATTCCATTTCATCTACAACACGCACAATGGCTCATATGGATCTGTGCCTCTCGTCGATAGGGTTGGCCGAAAACTTTGACATCTTTGCTACTCAGACAGATGAAGTTACCAGGTTCTGCATCTCACAAGGGTTATGGACCCCAACGTTAGATGCACGTGGCGACAGTAAATAAACACGCATCTGCTTGGGCGATCTTCCGTATTTTATATTCGGGAGCTTTTGCTCGGTGTTAAGCCTGCAGGAATCATCGCGACTAAAACCGCTACCGACACCCAGAGGGTTAGGTGGTGACGGTGCAAGAATACGGTATGGGTGTTGTGTTCTTAAAGTCTGTGATTGCCTGTGGATTCAGACAGTGCATGTGGATATAAAATAAGGGTGTATACCCAAGTCAGGAATGTATGGGATCAGTCCGGCACAGTCAAACCTGTTTTGTGCATTCAGCAACCACTTTTTTTTTTTGTTTTTTTTTTTGCGCAAGAAAAAAGCGGTCTTAATAGACAGAAAGGTCTTGAAGGGCAAAAGATGTCACCTGTCAATAAAGACTGTCATTTAAATGGTGCTCTTTAATGACAGGTGATCTCTCCTGAGGGTCGTCGCTCGAAACAGGTTCTTTTGTATTTTTTTTTAATGTCCAGACTGCAGTCCCATAGCCACACCCTCCCCCCCCCCCCCACACACACACACCACCACCACCACCCCCCCCCCCCCCCCCCAACCACCACCACCGTCATGTTGTTGCTACGCCCTTGTTCATTATCTCTCTGGGAAGCCATCTTGTGGCAAAATCCATTTTAAAAAGTTGCTGCAGTCCCAATGGCTTTGCGTATTTTCCCACTGGAAATCGTGTGTGGAAAGTTTCTTTCGATAAAAAAAAAAAATCCCGTGTGGCATCTTTATTGCATACAGCTCGTATGTGGATTCTTGTTGTGAAGGCAATAAGAGCTAGCACACACTGGTTGTCGCCCGCGATTCCGCGCTACTTAAAGGGAGAGATCCAATGTAAGCTAGATCCACACCAGTAGTAGGTTTTCTTCAAGACTCTGGCGAAATACTTCGGGATCACTGCCTACCGTACGCACGCTTTATGTTTTCCTTTTTTTCTTTGCTGTTGGCGAAGTTGTATTTCATGCACGTTTGTTCCTTTTCTTCTTTGCTGTCGGCGAAGTTGTATTTCATGCACGCTTGTGGTGACCTTCAGAGTACTTGGCTGAATGCCTGGGGATCTAATACATGTACCCCAAACGGTCCGCCATTGAAATCTTTGCATCTGCAAGAGGAATAGATTCTCATGAGCCCCTGCAGTCGCAGTGGCTCATGATAATTGATGCCTCTTGCTGGCAGAGGTCTGTCCTGCATTGTGAATATCTTTCATCTGCAAGAGACTAACATTCTCTTGAGTTTGCATGTGCAGGGGCTTATTATAGTGTTTACCTCTCGCTGTCATACTTAGGCATAGTTTGCATCTACAAATTGTGCGTGATCTTAAGATCTTTCGGATTGAGCGTATGGCTGTTCTCATCTGTACCATCTCTCTTTGCTGATACCTGCCTCCATACCTGCAGAGTAGAACGAACGCCCGTAAGAATGGCTATTGCTTAGTGCGTTCTCGGAACATATTTGTTACACTGGGATGGTTTACATAAAAACAGGGTCCACGGCAACTCAGGCGCTAGAACGTACGACTCGCGCACGCCTGATAGATCGCGGGTTCGACCCCTCGTATGGTCATGATTTATTAGACTCTCGCCTTTGAAATCACCTTCGTGGTGGCAAACACGTTCTGGCCGAACTGTTTAACGCTGTAATACCTCAAAATACGGCTTTTTGTATTTGTCAGGTGTTATATTTCAAGTGTTCTACAGAAGAATATTAAGAAGAGAAGCGTGCTTTTAAGCTCATTCGAGACGTGCCACATCCGGTTACGCGGCATAAATCCTCGTATCCGAATGCAACACGTCTCGAGTGTTTTAATGAAATATCTTCTAATCCATTAATGTGGCCGGTGTCGACATTAGAAGAAGCCAGCAAAGTCGCCCACGGCGTTTGCAGAGTTGCACAGGAAAATATCACGTCCTTCTCCGAAGGTGCTCTTTTATTATTTTATTTTATTTTAAATTTATTTATTATTTATTTGTTTATTATTATTTTATTTATTTATTATTAATTTTTAATTGTTTTTTTTTTTTTTTTTTTTTTTTGGGGGGGGGGGGGGGGGGGGGGAAGAAAATACAAATCCAGTACAGGAAAATGTGAAGAGTTGATACGAAAGTAAGAACATGTCAGATATATTCAAAGTTCACAGGATAAGAAAGAAAATAGGTTGGTTTCGAAAATTTACTGTGCTTTGTTGGAATTATTTGAGAAGTTCAATCATCGTGTACCGTAACATGGATTAGTGCTTGCGCACTCTCGTACGCGCAAGCACACACATTTCACAATCGGTTATTTTGCGTAAGATGTTGTGCAGTCTACACACACACACACACACACACACACACACACACACACACACACACACACACACACACACACACACACACACACACACACACACACACACACACACACACACACACAAATTGTCATTCTGAGACGCAAAGAAAGGTTGGCTTTGAAAGGTATGACATTCACTAACCGCATAGATCTACAGTATGATGCAAAAGATATTTAAAAAACAAAACAAATAAAAATTAAAAATCTTGCACCAACCGTTGCCTGTGTTCGAGAATTCAATACCGTCGACCTAGTTTTCTTCAATCAATCCGGAAATATCGTTCTTGATCCTTTATAAAACGCACATCCGAAACTGACGTCTGAAGTTGATTGTCAACTAATATTTCAGGAACTGTGTTAAGATTTCAGTGGGGCATAATAACAGAACAGATGTTTTATGTACTTGGTATTTTTTCTCTCAGCCTAAACGCTCCATTTACGAGAGAGTCATATCTTCTCATGAGCGCCTGCAGTGACCGGTGCGCACGAGAATCTTTTCCTCTCGCAGTAGCAGGGGCTCATGAGATTCTGTAAGTCTTAAAAATCGAACTCAGAACTCAGTCCAACTGCAAGATGCATCGATCCCCATGAGCCCCCGCATTTGCGGGGGCTCATGAGGATCTATGCCTCTTGTTGACACCACTTTGTATCTATGATCATTGGTCAGCTGGAGCTGTTTGGGGTTGCAACAACACAGCTTTCAGAAACATTAGCTGCGTCCACTTGCAATGAAAGAGTGGAGGCTGATTTCTGGAACTTCGTATCTAAGACTGAGACGCTTTGAGGGCTGTTTGAGAGTTTGATCTAACAGCCGCTGCGTCACAAGGTTCCATGCCATAAGGAGCATCAAGGAGGGAAAAACACATCAAGGAGAAACAATCTCACATCAATGGCTGCAGTATTGGAGTGGTCTTGAGATGCTGTGATAGCGAGGGTAGATTCGGTTTGCAATTAAAACTTGACTTTCAAAGGTCACGAGGTCTAAACCTTTAGATCTCTTGCCTTTTGAAAAATAAAATAAAATTGGAAATAAACTTGTGCTGAGTGTGTTGATATCCGCTGATGAAGTGTGTTGATCAACAACGACGATGCATCACGTGTGTGTTTTAGACCCACCGAAAGGTCCAGTATTTGAGATGATGATGATGAGACGTTTTATTTACAGGATGAAGTTACTCTTACAAGCTGTCCTGTTACAAAATGAACATTAAAATCAACAAGTGAAAAAAGCACAATAAATTGAAAATTAAAGATATTAAATGGAAAAATATACAAAAGCAATGCAAATAATGCGCACACATCATATCAACAACAGTGAATAATAAAAGATTAACCTTTTATAGTCCGTTCGTTGAGAATAATGGGTGTTTTAAAAGTTGTAACAAGGTGTCGTACGAACGAGTTTTAAAGGTACAAAAGTCAGAAATGGATTTAGGTTTGGGTGGTTACTGGTAGTTAGTTCCAAGCTTTGCCATCTGCGAACGAAAAGCTGGTTTTATATACTGACGAGCAAAAGAAATGCGATTTTTTTTTTTTTTTTTTTTTTTTTTTTTTGGGGGGGGGGGGGGCCCAATCCAAATTTAGAATTCCAAAAATGTCGCATTTCTTTATATATATATATATATATGAGAGAGAGAGAGAGAGAGAGAGAGAGAGAGACTGGTCCATACATAGATACGTAGCATAGTGAGAGATAATTTTTTTCTCATCCTTCGCCTATAGTTACCTCCTAATTAAGAAAAATTCGTACCACCAAACCAGCGGATAGACTTGTAGTGAGTTATGATGTCTGGCCGCCTCCCAAACCGCGCCCTGCCCGCCTGCCGCACCAGACAGTTTACTGCCTTCACCCCTTCAATGACAGTGGACGCAGACTGTAAATTCAATGTCAAAGATCCCCAGACATCAAACAAGCGTGGGTACAAAGTGGTCTCAGCAAGAGGCATGCATCCTTACGAGCCCCCGCAGTTGCGGGGGCTCATGAGGATCTATACCTCTGGCAGTTGGGTCTTCACATTTTCTTCGATAGTGAACGGGTTAACCACGAATGCTCAGAGGGGTTAGGTTGTTCCCGTCCGCAGCCACCACCGTAGATGTGATGCACTTTCCTATTCTTTTTTTCCCCTTTGTTTTCCCGAGTCGGACCAAAGTCTGATTATGGTGATGTGAAAGTTGGAGTCTTTTCCAGAAGGATGCAACTGCAAATTTTGGGTGAGCGTACCAATTAGGTATGGAAAAGCACTGATAAGGGGTGTAACTGTGCAACCGATTGCAAACTTTTAGGAGTTCTCCGCAAAACACTTATTCCAGTTGAAGACAAATCGACCACGATAGTTAAAGGGTGGCTTCAGAATATCATAACGCCTCTAGGCACCAAGTGAAACAGTATATGAGATAAATCGACGATTACATCAAGCTATTCTGGCAATACCCTTGGAACAATTTTGGTCGATGCATCTCCTGTTGTAGTGTTTCAGGGCTGAAGAAGTTAACCATCAACATGTATCTGTCCTGGAGAGCGAAATGGTCAGTCATATTTTCCTGCACGTCGGAAGAATGAAGCAGCTCATCTGTCGCGCGCTGAGGTTGGGCTTTTCACAGCGTGCTTTCTTCCTCTATTGTGCTGTGGAGAATGTCTCCTTGTGTAAGAGCCATAGATCCTCATGAACTACAGCAGTCATAGTATTCTCAGGGTTCTATCTTTCTCTATTGTTCTCTAGTAAACCTCCATCCCCATAAGCTCGATCCAGCTTTCATAGTTTCTCAGTGTGATGTCTCCCTCCATTGTGCTGTTTAGAAGCTCTGTCATGCGCAAGAGGAGCGATCCTCAAGACCCCAAGCAGCTATAGTTCTCTCAAAGTGCCCCTGCCGTCAAGGAACATGAATTCAAAGTGATGTCAACAAGAGGCATAGATCCTCATGAGCCCCCGCAATTGCGGGGGCTCATGAGGACCTATGTCTCTTGCAGTTGGATCGTGTTCTCTTTTTTTCTCTCCAATGAAGGGGCTAAAGAATCTCTTGAGTGTTGTAGGAGGCACAGATCCTCATGGTCCCCAGCAGTCTGTGGGGGCTTTTGTCGATCTATGCCTCTCGCTAGCTAGTTTGAGCTGATAAGTCTACGATCTTTTTTCTTTTTTTCAGTCGGAAGAATTTTCTTTTCTTTTCCCCGCCTATTTTCCGACGCAACGCAGCATCAGTCAGGGCGTATTTGTAAGAGGAGTCGCATCCCGCTATAACTAGGCGTCAGTTGCATGAGTGAGCTTAGTCCTGCGCCAGTCACTAAGCAAGTGCTCCGTCTATCGGGGTACCTTGCTTAGTGGGTAGCGCAGGACTAAGCTAACTCGTACAACTGGCCCCAGGGGAATACCAAGTGCATGGTGTGCGTGGTATTGAATGATGCTGATAATTGTAATTCGCATCACATCTCGCTGGCCGATGATACCGTATCTTACGGTCAAGTGCACGCTGAAACCTTAGTCTGAAGAACAGCGGGAGCCGATCTTGGACTCTTGGAACAGCCAGAGGCATAGATTCGCATGAGTCCCTGCATTCGCAGGGGCTCATGTGAATCTTTGTCTTCTGCAGATGGTGTGTTTTCTTTCGGTATTGGTCTCATGCGGTTAAAATTCAAACTGGCTCAGTGATTCCTAAAATTACATATTATTTGGCATGGACAAAGGGGTGTGAGCAGAGCGGTTAATGAGGTTAGCGGTTGTGCGTGCGTGCGCGTGCGTGCTTGCTTGCGGTGCCCATTGCTCGTAAGTGAGCTTGTATTGTTGCATAAACCAGTGTGACACTTTCGTTTCTGGTACTGTAGTATATTACTATGCTGTATGATCAGCCGATCTCTGCACCTTTTAGGCGCTTTCATGGCTAACATTCTTTTGTTGGTAGCTCCGGCTTCTTATTGTTACTCAGATTGTACTGTTTAGACAATGATCCGTTCATTCACGCCATTTCCCTACCTTCAGGGTGGTCGGCATTGAAAGGAATCAGGTGCGGATCGCGGTGGGGGGGGGGGGGGGGGGAGTCCTAGAGGTCCCACGCCAGTACGAAGTTTTAGCATGCGGTACGGTGTTTCAGCATGTGGTACGAAGTATCAAACAGTGAACAGTGCGATGTTTCTGTCTTACGCAGGACACATCGTACTGTTCGGTTATCAACCGTGCTTGTTCAGGCAGACACCACTGTGTTGCCCCCTCCCGCCGCCCCCTCCCCGTCACCCTTCCTGCCCCATGGCTCACGCCAGGGGGATATACAGCTGTCTTGTTCAGTTTTGATAGCGAATGAACTTGGAAAGACCACAATAAATAAGAACATTTTGGATAAATTTTCTTATTACGTCCAATTTCCTTGTGTTACAGCGCAAAGTCGCAAAAAATGCGAGTAGTAATGTGTTTCTGTTGTTTTTCAACACACACCTGAGTTGTAATGTGTTGGTTGTGATTAATAGCACGTCTAAAGTGCTTAGCTGACAATGTGGGGCGCCATATGTACTACATGTGTTTCCTTTTTTTCTTAAGTGCAACTTTCTCAAGTGTGTGTGTGTGTGTGTGTGTGTGTGTGTGTGTGTGTGTGTGTGTGTGTGTGTGTGTGTGTGTGTGTGTTTACGTTAGTTTAGAAAAGTGCAGTTATCATTGAATTGTAAAGCTTTCCAATATAGTGAAAATGGTGCAATGATGTTGGAATTGTAAAGCTCCCAAATGCATTGGCCTTTGCAGCTCGTTTTCAGACATGACTGATTATAACCCAAAGCACGCGCTTGTTTTCAAAGACTACACCGCGTGTGCTCGCGCGTGCCGCTCTCTCACTCTCTGTCCTCTCTTCCTTCTCTTATGCCCTTCCCATCTCTCCCGCTCCCTCTGTGGCGATCGCTTTCTCAGAGGCCCGCCCGTCACTCCCACCTGGGTGCTGCAATGCCGACGGCCTCCTCGATCGGCGAGTCACACGTCTATACAAGGTGAGAGTTTGCTAGTCGATTTATCGACGCGTCATACGATTAGGCTCTGTGACATCCCTGTTACGACTAGGCTGTCACATTTTCGCGAGGCTTGTGTGCCGTTGGATTAGTTTCGATCATTTGATTCAACGTTGTATCAAGTCCCAGGCTTCAAACAGGTGATCTCCTATGCCTGAGGAGAAGTGTTGAATGAAAGCTGAGTATTACCACAATGTAGCAAGAGGCATAGATTCTCATGAATCTGCAGGGGCTCATGAAAATCTATCTCTTGCAGATCTGTGAGCGGGATTACTGACTCGGCCTCTTCATCGTATGCTTCTTTCTCCCATGCTGTGGTTGTAGGAGCTCATGAGAATCTTAGACACAATTCATCGCGAAGGGCACGCTGGCTTTTAATAGAGTCTCAGTGCTTCTTTTTCATATCATGCTGCAGGGGCTTTTGAGAATCTACGCCTCTAGCAGCAGCGTTGAAAGGACAGGCTGGCTCCTTTTTCCTCACTCTAACCATGCTACAGGAACTCATGAGAATTTAGGCCATGAGGCGCTGGCTGAGGCCCTGAGGTGTGTCGATGCTTCTCTTTCTCATCATGCTGCAGGAGCTCATGAGAATCTGTGCCGATGGGCGCAAGCCGTGGGGCTGACTGACTGTGACGCCTGCTTTCCTCTTCCAGTCTTCAGTTCATGCATGTCCAGGGTTCAGCCAGTCTCTCACCGATGCTCGCACAGTTCAGTTGGTTTCAGCGCTCTCCGAGCCGGCATAGACAGTGCGTGACTGAGTATCTTTGCTCCTAGGGGAGTCTTGTACAGTTAGTAGCTTTGCACTCGGAAATTAAAATTGGCTTCGTCAGTGAACCGATGATAGCTTTGACGTATCTGTGAACTTTCACGGTCGGAGCGCAAGGAGCAACGTCAGACGTCTCATAGTCAGAGCATAAAATAATTGGCCTCGTCAGTGAACTAGGATAGCTTGGGCTTATCCGGCTGTGAACTTAACCCTTTCACTGCAGGAGCACGGCGATCAACATCTAAATGCAAGAGGCATACATCCTCATGAGTCCCCGCATTAGCGGGTGCTCATGAGGATCTATGCCTCTTGCTTACATTATTCTCATTAATATTTCTCAGATTATCGCCCTGAATCTGCGATGGTTTCAGAGACATTGCTCGATGTTGACGGTCGTGAAGGGGTTAGTTTGTTTCCGACGTATGTGTCGGAGATGCAGTAAGTTCACAGATATGTGGGAGATGCCAAATATACCTCTGTGAACAGGTATTGCTCCGGCAGCCTTGAACTCCACACTTCGCCTGTGAATACGCGTGCCTAACTTTCATTTATCGCTCGTCTGCTGCAAGTTGAAGTTGCTTGTTTGTCGGTGCTTGAGTGAAACGTGTGTACTTAGAGTGGTTCTTGTGTCAGTGACACGCTACTGCGATAAACTGCAAGCGACAGGCAAGGAAGTGTCTTTGAAAAATTAAATTTACTCGGTGGAACCAAGCCGACGTCGAAGCAACGCTATTGACATTACAGATGTTGAGGTGAGTACACGTTGGTTTTAACAGTAATGACAATTCCTTCGCTATCCGCCGCTGGAAACGATCGTTGGGTCAGTGCTGTCTGCGAAGTGATGCAGATTTTGCCAGCAAGAGACAGAGATCCTCATGAGCCCCAACGTACGCGGGGGCTCATGAGGATCCATGTCTTTCTCATGAGGGTCTATGTCTCTTGTAGCGGTGAAACGGCTGGTGATTTAAAATCTCCGACAGAAATCTCAGACTATAGCGCTTAATGCTGTATCAACAGGTCTGAGAAGTAAATATTGATTCTGAGTCGGTCGGAAATCCTGAGGTATACTAGCAGATTAGCTCGAAAGCAGATTAGCTTCTTAGTCTCCCCCTTTTTTTTTTTTTTTTTTTTTGTTGTTTGGTCTGCTGATATATATGTCGTTGAGAAAGCTTTGTTATTCGTTAATCCCAGTCCATTTACTTTCGTATTAGTACAGCGATGCTTTTTGTACTCTTGTGATTCCCACAGGCAGGGGTATGGAAATACGTTATCGTGATCTGTATCAATAAACAGCATACATTTGTCCTAAGCACTGGAAAACAAGACTTGTTTTATACAGAGACAACAAGAAATATGTACTTTACATTGCTGCCCATCGTTGAAAACGCATTTCTCTGGCGACCCCAGCCACTGGTGATTTAAGTCACCCGAAACGAGACCATTTTTTTAATTTTTTTTTTTTAAAGGAAAACCCGGACAAACTCAACCATATTTTCGTCAGTAAAAGATTCTCACGAGCCCATGAAATTTCAGCAAGAAGCAGTCGCAGGGGCTCATGAAAATCGATGCCTCTTGCAGATTTTAAGGTTTTAGCTGACCGGTGGTACAGGTGTAGTAGGTTGGTTAGTTCGGGTTTAACGTCCACAGCACCGAGGTGATCATGGACGGCCCTGACGGGCGGGTTATGGGGGACAGGGAAATCAATTGCCTATGGAGTACGACCTGAACACTGATCAACTCAGGCGCACTCCAACTGTGCCACTTTGATTTACCAGGACCTTTCAACGGACATGCTATTGAACAAATCCGTTTTTCCCCCTGGATTGTGAGTCCAGTTACCGGGGCCGGGACTGGATTCGAACCCACGACCCGGCGATTCCCTTCGCT